>CM062820.1:498233498-499433498 GCA_031772625.1 Pinus tabuliformis
TCAATGATTGATAATTGCTTTTAATAATATATGCTTATTTATTACATTATTATTAATATACATTCATATAATTCTTAGTACTCTTTATTTTATTCTTCTTTCCTTTTATCTTTTATTAATTTTTATTTTTCTATTCTCACTTCTTATATATATATATATATATAGATATAATATGTTTATTTATTTTTGACTAAGTATAGTGTTTTGTTTTGTTTTGTTTTTTGTTTTTTGTTTTTTTGTTTTTTTTTTTTTAAGTTGTGTTTCTTGCCTTATTCTTGATTAATTCTTTTTCTTTATTTTTTATTAAAACTTTTTTAATTTTTATAAATTAATTTAGTAATTAATATCTTTTTGGATGTTATTTTGAAAATCCTTTGATAAATTTTTAAATTATTAATTCATTTTTTTATCATTATGATTAAGTTATTGAGAATTATCTTTTCCTCTACATCTGTATATTATTTAATTGCATGTTTACATTGAATTATCCATCTTAGTCCTAATGATGAACCACATTGGGTGGTTCAAAACACGTCGACCCAATATTTGTGAATGTGATTTTTACTGAAATATTTTCTTGAAACAATATGAATGATAGAAGCTTGAATTCAGAGATTCTAGAGGGTAATTTGACTGATGTCTTTATATGAACTTTAAAGTATAACATCCAACATGAAGTTCACATTTGGGAACCTAAGTAATTGGAGAATGCATTTAGGGTGGCAAGAAAAGTTGAAAGCAAAAATACCGCAACAAGGAGCTCTACCACTCACAAATATAAAGATGGAAGTGTTTTTGCTCCTAGCCTCCCACAACCTACAAGGTTGAAACCGGAACAAATAGAGGAAAAAAGAGCAAAAGGGCTTTGCTACAGTTGTGATAGGAAATACACTAAAAGTCATAAGTGTGCTCAGAAGAAATCATTTTACATAGATAGTGTAGAGGAGAAAGAAAAGGAATAAGAAACAACAAAAGAAGAAGATATACACGAGGAACCAACCCCAGGGGTTGAAAAAGAAGAAATGAATTTGACCATATCTTATAATGCATTGGTCGGAATTACCACTCCTCAAACTCTCAAGATAGAAGGCTATATGATCCATATATTTTTACTTCATGGATGCATACAAAATTGCATATAAAAGAGCATGTAACCAAGTAACTTAAACACATGAAAAAGAAGTAAAAATCCTAAAGAAACCATGAGATCAAAGGCACCCAAATGATTTGATTACAGAATTCACCCAGTGTGGGCTACATCTTCGGGCCCTGCTCAAAGTGGGGAGGCCTCTTTCATTAAATGGGAACAAAAATGAATTAAAATCAACTTTACATAAATGAACCTTATACTTCCATTTTCTGTCATGGATGAAAAATGCAAAGCTTAGATGCAGAAATAGACATCACCATTGGAGTCGTGGTGCGAAATCGTGTCAAACGACTATAAACTTGATCATATTATGAGCAAGTGACCTATGGAGCTCTAAGGAATCTTTAGATTCCCTCAAGATGTAGAAATTTTGAATAATATAACACTTATTCATAGAGATTATCCTGATTATACACTATTTGCGAAATGCATGCATAATACATAACCTCCTCTACGTTGATCATCAATTTGCGGAATTAAAAACAATCACATGCACACATTGAAACATCAATCACACATACCAACACAGTATGTAATGGGGAAAGCATACAACTGAAAACCTCTAACTATCTGTATATTATAATGATAGAGAACATGTAACAATACATAGTACAATACTCCTCACAAGTACTCAGTACTATCTCCACCTGCTACACACAAACTAGCTCAGATCTGAATCAAGTCATAGGTTCAAATCTCCTCCACTGTTTGCCTGCCTCTACTGCGCAATCCAAGTTGAGAATAGATCTGATCCAAGCTCGTTTTCCCTTGGCTTGTACTGCGCAATCCTCATTGGCAATCTCAATCAATGATTGTGCAAATCTCATGCACAGCTATAGTCACAACTGATAGTAGTCTCACCCTTTCACCCACCTCTAACACTTGTCTCCACTAAACTGTCCATGCACTGAGTTAACTGATGTATTCTTTAGTTGATTTATGAGTTAATAATTAGTGAATTAATTAATAATTAATTCACATCACTCATCACTAGTGTATTTGGCAGTTAGACTAAATACAACTAGTTCAACTAAGTCAAACTGAACACAACTCCATCAACTCCTCAATCAACTCCACCAAACTCAATCACTTGAGTTCTAACTGAAGTCCATCATGCAATAGCTCAACTAACCCATAAGAAAAGCGTATTTCCTTCTGGCAGTTGCATGTGCCACATTCGTAGCTCGAACTGAAGTGCTGCAAGAGGATAAGATAATGTTTATAGTCCAAATATTATTAAGAGCTAATAATATTCGACTGTTCTATTTTTAGACTGGCAGTCTAAAAATAGATTCCGCCCATATGTATAAAAATAGAAGTCCATCTGTTTTTACCAACATGACCAATCATCCACAAATAGCATCCTGCAACTCATAGACCATGATCCATATGTCTAAAAATAGGCATAGTCTAAAAATAGACTTTGCGCCAAAAATAGCCTGCGGGCCCACTTAGTGAAGGCGACTTCTTTTCACTAAGCTCCATCATCTTGTTGCATTTTCAACACAAGATTCCCTACAAGAATATTCTCCCAAGATTCTTTTAGAATCTTTCTTGGTTTCCATGCCCGCATGGACGTGGTTCCAGCCTGGGCGCTCCTAGTTCTACCTACAAAAACTTGTTTTCCGCTTCTTGGTCTGTCGTGCCTCTCCCCTAGATGAGAAAATGATTAAGGTTTATATAAAAAACGTGGGTGAAGTTTTCAAAACAAGTTGTTGGCTTGTTGGTGGCGGTGGAAAATTAGGTGGGGGTTGATTGGGTTCAAAACTCGCCCGCCCCAAATTTGGTTCGGACTTTGTTTTAAATAGGAGGCACAATTTGTATGGTCAATGGTTGTTATATTATTTTTGGCATATAGTAATTTTTAGGGCCGCTCGTTGGCGGGCCGACCCACATGGGCTAGGCGAGTTCGAATCCCGGTGGCCTCCAAAACTTGTCGTTGTCAGTTGTATGGTCGGGCCCGGGTCTCCGATGGCCCAACCCATATTTTTATATATGTACAATTTCATTTTTGGGGGTGGCAGGGTCGATGGCCTGCCACCCCAAAATTTTATTTTTATTTTTATTTTCTTAAAAAATACAATTAAAATTTCGAATCCAATTTTTAAGGGTCACCAGGCGAATTAAAGAGGCGATAAATTCACCCTTTCCGACCGTCGTTTTCCATGCGCCACCCCTTCGCCAAATTGTTGCCTCGTTAGTCACTACCATTTGGCCTAATTTGACCAAAACTTTTACTGGCTATATCTTGAGCATACGAGCTTGGATTTGAGTGTCATTCCCACCATTGGAATCAGGGCGATGAGCAATATGGTCTGGTTCTAGTTTCACTTCCATATGATGACTTTTATTTTTGAGCTTTTTCAAGGTCACTTATATTTCTGGAGCCACCTGGATCATTCCTCCCCACTAATGAGATTTTGGGCCGCCAAAAGCTTTATCAGTCAATTGGCAAGTGAGGGAATTTCTCCCTCACTTTCTCCTTTTCAATCCATCAGGCCTTACTTGGATGCATTCACTTGAATCCAATACGAAGGTACTCCACGTCTCCCTGTCGTGAAGTCCTGGTCTTCCTTTCAAGAATGGATTCCTCCAATAGCTTGTCTAAGTATTCAGGTGCAAAATCATCCATTGTAGGAACGTGTCCAACCTCTTCGATGTCCAAGATCAACGGAGGCTCATAAAACTTCAAGTTTTCAACATTCACCACTGAGTACATCTGCATGTATGCTTGCAAATCGAGATGAAAAGCATTATCTCTAATCTTCTCTAATATGGTGAATGGGCCATATCGGATTCATCTCAACTTATTTCCTTCCCCTTTCATTATGTCTTTGGTGATGTGTAGCCACACTTTGTCTCCAACCTAGAATTGGTGATCGACTCAATGCTTGTCATGTCGAGCTTTGTATTGAAAATGAATTTTCTCCAACTACTCCTACACTGCCTGGTGAATCATCTGAATTCACCAAATGAAGTTCCACGCTTTGTCCCTGTCATCTTGCCCATTGGAATCTTCATCTCTCCCAAAGACCATGTCTAAGGGATCCTTTTCAAATATCCAAAGCATATCTCGAACAGTGAGATCTGAGTGGATGAATGTACTACCTAGTTGTATGCATGTTGTACATAGGGAAGCTGATCATCCCACAACTTGGGATGCTTGCCATAATAGCCTCGAAGTAAATGTATCACTATGTGGTTGACAACCTATGTTTGTCCGTCGGTCTATAGATGAAATTCCATGCTCCTCTTAAACTTGTTTTCCATCATTCTCCACAAACTCGTCCAAAACTCTCCAAGAAAGTGAGAGTCTCGATCAAACACAATGGATGTGGGCAGCCCAAAGTGGACCCATACAAATTAGAAGAAGAGATGAGAAGTCTGCTTTGCAACGACCTACTTTTTATAAGGCAGTAAGGCACACATTTTGACAAATCGATCAATAACAAGATACAAATAGTCAGGACCTATCCTAGACAAAGTCAAACCACCTACAAAATCCATTGACACACTTTCTGATGGACGACTTGGAACAGGGAGTGGTGTGTAGAGCCCCAATTTTCTATTAGTGGACTTGCTAACTGAACACAACGCACATCCCTTTACATATCTAGTCACAACATTTTTCATATGAGGTCAATAACACAACCTCTGCAAATGACACAAAGTTTTCCCTACACCAAAATGACTTGACACAAGAGAGGTATGTGCCTCTTTGTTAACATGTATTCTTTCATTGGTGAGGATACAAAGTTTTCCAAGGTGGTACAACAACTTTCCCTACAAATGGTAATTGGCCACTTGCATTATATGATTCAGATTTGCATAAATCTCCTTAAAATCATCATCATCAACATACTATTTAGCATAACTTTCGAAAGACAAAGAAGCATTTTGCAAAACTATAGATGCAAAAATTAGAGGGCGAGAAATCATATCTACCACTTTGTTTCTGGTGCCCTTCTTGTATTTTATTACCAAGTGAAACTGTTGTAGGAATCCCATCCATATGAAATGACGTGCTTGTTGAAACTTGGTATGCGACTGGAGGTACTGCAAGGGTTGTTGATCTGTGTGAATGATGGTCTCCTTGCCAATCAAATAGTGCTTCCACTTCTTCAAGCTTTGGATTAAGGCATAAAACTCCTTGTCATATGTGGGATATTTCACAACATCTTGGGAGAATGTCTTTGAATGGTAACATACATGCTTCCTCTGTTGCATCAACATTGCTTCCATGGCGTATCTACCGACATCTGCCTCAATCTCAAACGGCTACTGGAGGTCAGGTAAGGCCAAAATTGGTGCAGTATTGATCTTCTCTTTTAGTGTATCAAAGGATTTTTGTTTCTTTCCTCCCCACTGAAAGTTTTTCTTCACACTCGTCAATGCATGTAAGGGAGATGTAATGACAAAGAAGTTGGCAATGCACCATCTCCAGTAATGTACTACACCCAAAAATCTATGAACCTATGTAACATTGGTGGGTTTAGGCCACTTTACAATCACACCAATTTCAAGGATCTATTTTTAATTGTCCACCTTCGACAATGTGACCCAAGTAAACCAAAGAGGTCTTACCAAATTCACACTTAGACATTTTGACATACAATTTTTCTTCTTTCAAAACATAAAGCACCTTTGTAACATGACTCACATGATCTTCCCATGTCCCATTGAAAACAAGAATGTCATCAAGATACACAAGTACAAAATCATCAAGAAAAGGTCTGAAAATATCATTCATCACCCTCATGAATGTGGCCAGAGAATTGCATAGTACAAATGGCATCACGAGCCATTCGAATAACTCTTGTTTTGTCTTTAATTTAGTCTTCCATATATCATGTTCTACAATCCTAACCCGATGATAACCATTGCACAAGTCTAGTTTTGTGAAATAGACAACATTTTTCAATTGATCTAACAAATCATCAATGCGAGGGAGAGGGTATCGATTCTTCACTGTTATTTTGTTGAGTGCTCTGTAGTCCACACACATCCTCCATGTGCCATCCTTCTTCAGCACCAACATGATGGGTGAGCCACATGGAGAAGAGCATGGCCTTATGGCCCCTTGGGTCAAAAATTCTTGTACCTTCTTCTTTATCTCCTCCATCTCAATGGGTGACAACCTGTACATACGAATGTTGGGTAAAGGAGCATCCTGTTGCAAGTGAATCTCATGTTGGATCTCACGCTTTGGAGGAAACCCACTTGGTTCCTGAAAAATCCCATCATAGTTCGAAACAATTTCATACAATTCCTCTTTATGAGTGGGATCACAACCATGGAAAGCTTTAGATGTCTCCGCATCTTTTTCTCTCAGAACCATGAGCATGCACCCTTTCCTGGTTCCAATGTGACTACCTGATTTCCTACATGTTGCTCATCTTGTTCTTTAGAGATAATATGAAAATTCTGCCTTATAAACTGAAATGCTTCGAAACAAAAGGGTAAAGAATCTTCCTGCATCATCACATCATGTATTTCATCTTCCACAACTTCATCTATAATCTGACCTTCATCCTCAACATTAAGACTGAGTGACTGTTGATTTGTTATAGGCTTTTCATTTGAAGATGTACTATGCAATCGATCCTTCAAAAACTGAAATGATTCAAAACAGAATGGTACGGAGTCACCTTGAATCATTAAATCATCTGCAATTTGACAATCAATGGCTTTCGGGGGTTGCAAATCTGAATATGAGAAGTCTTGAACAAAGTTTTCATCGCGCTCAAGAGGATCCAAATCAAGACTAGTCAACAACGGATTTGTGATTGCATGGAAGTTGTCTCTAATGAACTGACATGAATCAAAACAAAAAGGCAAAGATCCTTCACTTACTTCAAAATTTGCTGCACTCTCCTCATCGATGTCATAGCTGATATGTGATGGCTGAACATTGTATTCAAGCTGCTGAAAATGAACTTCTTCCTCCCACAAACGAGCTGCTGATTTGTCTGCAAGATTAGCTTCTGTTTGGAGAACATAATCATCATCATACTGATCATACTGAGGCAAATCATCGGTATAAAACACGTCATCAAGCATACATGTCATATCAACAGTTCTTTCTTCTCCAAGATGATCTACAAAACAATCACTATAAGTGCTATGACAACTAGGATGGGAAACAAAATGTTTTGGATCAGCAACTTGTTCTTCTTCAATCAGTGAGCCATGAAAATTATAATCATTCCTTGTGTTGATTCTTTGCATCATCTCCTCCACTGCACTTACCAAAACGTCAAGCTTTACCTCTAGAGATTCGGCTGGATCTATGCTTTTCATCTCTTCTTCTTTCATCCTTGCCCGTCGGATCAGCAGATGCGCTTCTACACTTACTGCACAATTTTGCATCTCGTGAAGTGTTGCAATATCCTTTTCCCTCAGCTGAAACTCCATCTCCGGATCAAAGGCACCCGGATAGTGCAAGAGAGCAGATCTAGGAGTAGGCCTTATATCAATTGGGATTGAATAATAAACTTGATTAAATCTGGCTGAAAACTGTTGTACTGTCTCCCCTGGCAATCTTTTCAGATGGTTATACTCTTCTACAATCAAGAAAAGGTTTTGCCCGATCATCCACCTATCGAGAAAAACTTTGACGAACTGCTGGAAATCTGAAATACTTGCATCAGGCAGGGCTTTGAACCAACTCTTCACTTCAGCTTGCAAAGAAAGAGCAAAAAGCCTAATACTGACATCTTCTTCATCAACTTCAAAAAGATCTAGAAAATTCTCAAAATTCTGGACATGTTGTTCAGCGTTGACATTCTTACATTCATCGTCAAACCTCGGCAAGTATAGATCATAATTTTTGGGGAAAGGATGAAGAAAAGAAGGTAAAACAAGAGGCTTATACCGATCTGGAATTTTACAAGGTATAGGGGTATGTACAACAGGTATAGAATCAGACTTGGTCACATGGGGCTCATCACAAAATTCGGAAAAAGGATCTTGATCAAGCTCAAAGGCATGCAAATCTTTGGTATTCACAATCTTCGGAGGGAAAGAATCAACTGTAGGTCGAGGATCTCTTCTCAAATACAATATACTTTGCAAAGCCTTCTTGACATTCGTGGGAAAAGAGAAGAAATAATTTACGACAAGGAATAAAATATCTTGGATGAAATTCCAACTTGAATACCTGATCTTGCCATATTCTCTTTTCATGTTTCTGCTGGTCGGGATCATCCTCCAGTGGAGTCTTTGGATCTGATCTTCAAAACTGATTTGGAGTCGCCGGGTGAATGATTTCAGCCTTTCAAGTGTCTGATCGTTGTCCACCATCAACAATCAGATCTGAACTTGATACATGTACTGGGGTACATTGCAAATTGCCATGTTACATTCACTAGCTCACGGAGGTCGACCGAAGGAGCGTTTATCTACTTACGCTGATGTAAAACAAGAGCGTTTTCGAAGGCTACCTGGCGTACCTTCAGACTCTGTCTAAGCTTATGAATTAAACATACCAATAAGCACACAATCAATTTGTTCTCCCCAGTATGGTCGCCACTATGTTAGTGCTTGGAATTCACCTAGGCTGAGATAGACAAACTCTCAAGGCTACATCAAACCATTTCACCTCGTAGCTAGCCCTACGAGGTATGAGAAGGCTCTCTCGGGTCAGATTTGATAGATCTTTCAATATGATTAGGCTGACCAATTAATAATAAAGATTTTAGGCTAGTAAATTGATAAGGGGGGTTGATTTAATGATTTTTGGTTTTTTGGTGGCAATTGGAGGGAGTGCAATTTAGGGTGCGGGGATTGAGCACAGTTTTTGCAGGGGGATCTTTGGGGCAAGGTAGGAACTTGTGCTGATGCCTTTGGCTTGGATGAGTGATCAGGGAAGAAAGAGAGGAGGTTAAAGAGGGCAAACAAGGACTTTGAATCCTCTTTAAACAGTGGAAAACATAGATATTGAACAGAATTAAAAGCTGAGCATGGCATGCATGAATTCAAACTTTATCACTTCATCTTGTTCAATTAGCAGCAAAGAAAGAGAGATGTAACACATAAACAAACTTACAGTAACAATTAGAAGACACACCATCAACACAATGATCCACAAGAATCCACAATGAAGTCTGCAAAACCCTGGCCTTCCTTTCCTTAAATTGCAGAAGTAGATGTACAATACACAATAATGCTTTCTCCCACAAGAGTCCAACCATGAAAATGAGAAGGAGAGAGCATAATATAGACCATCTAGACCATCTAACTCCTTTCCCCACCTCTAGGGGTCGAGCTCAGCTTCCTAGGGGCAGTTTGAACTAATTCTAAATCAAGCACTAGATAATAGGCAGTCCAACAACTTGCCTCTATTACTTAGCTAACTGATTCATGCATTAAATATTCACTATTTACATCAAAGAAGCTTCTAGAAGTGGTAAAGAAGAGTAAAAGTATCTAATGCCATGAAATTTACACAATAATCCATCATTTACATGCCCAAATAGTCAACCAAAGTGAAAATAGTGCTTTTCTGGCCGAACTAGTCAAAAACTGGCAAATCTGGAAGTTCTGGTCGCGCCCCTGGAAGTTCTGGTCGCGCCCCTTTGCAGCTACTTTTGAGTGGGTTCCACTGATCCAAATCAGGTGCAAGATGGCTCATTGGAAAGCTTGGCCTGTCTACTTTCCATCCCAAGTGGAATTTCTGAATTTGGTGTAGATTTGACCCCTCAAAAACCATTTCTCTCAAGGTCACTTTCTGCAACTCAAAAAGTGGGCAGAAAGTCAATTTTTAGGTGTATTTTGAGCTTTTGGAGGCTCAAAACTCAAAATTAGGCTGCCCCCAAGTACTGGTAATTTTTCTTTTTGCATACCCTTTCCAAAAATGCCAAGTTTGCAAAATTCTGAGCAGCCCTTCAAAATGGTCTCACCCGGGGTGAGACCAAACCGTGGGCAAAACCTGTAATTTTACCAAAAATTTGCAAAATGCTCCAAAATTCTCAAAATTTTCAGATTTTGATGCTAGATCAAGGCTGATCAATACCATGATGAGTGAGGGATGCCTCAGCCAAGATGCGGAGTGGATTTGTCCTTTTCTTCTTCTTCCGGGCCTCTGACAGCTCTCTTTGGAGAATTTTCATTCTCGCCTTGCAAACATGTAATCTTGCCCAATAATGTGTTTTCATGTTGCGTAGCAGCTCTTTGTCATGATTTGCCTTCTCTAAAAGCCTCTGCTGTGTCTCAACCTCCGTGGAAGAAGACCGGTCATCACCTTGCTCATTAGTCTCATTGGTTGACCTGATGTTATTGAGCAAGGTGGAATCAACAAGTCAAAATGACCGCTGCCCTGCCTGCAAAATGCTGTGAAGTATGTTGTTTTCAAGGGGAAACATCATGAGGGATATGTTAGGGGAGGGAATTTACATATAGGAAAGGGAAAAATATATATAAGCAGGGAATTTTGAAGGAAAACATCACATAATGCTAAACATGTCATTCCATCTCTCACCATTTGCAAATCAATACTTTATTTAGGGAAACTGTGTTTTTTAAACACCAAGGGAAAGGACAATGAAAATCTTCATCATGGAGGGAATGATGTCATGGGTATAGGGGAATAGGGTAGCATCAACTGTGTACAAGTAACAGGCAGCTCATTTCATTTTGTTTAGAATGTCATTGAGGAGCATACTCTGTTTTTACTCATGTGAAAATATCCATTTGATGCTAATAAAAAACAGGGGTTTAGGGTATTTGATTGCAAGATGATGGGAAGGGGTTGCTGTGATTATTCTGCAGCGGAAGGAAGAAGGAATTGGTAACTTGGGAATTAGGGAAAAAAAAAGGATATTAGGAATTAGGTTTAGGGGGACCATGAAACCCTCTTTACAAATCACTGCCAATCTAATTTACATAACAACAATTCATTTAGAACAGAGGCAGCTTCATCATGCTTTTACCATGGGGAATTAGGGTTTCACTGTGTGCTTTGATCATAGGGAGGGACATTCAATTGCATAAGGAGTTTTAATGAAGGGAAATGCAATTGAATTAGGGTTTTAATATAGGGAATAGGTGGGGAAAAACAGAGTCTTAAGGATGGGGAAGAATACCATGTTAATGCAAAACCCTAATCACAGCAAAACTGGTCTTTTTTGATAGCTATGCAGCTGATACCTTTAATGAATTTTGTCATGACTTTATTCAGCTTTCAAGTCCTTGACATCATACAGCAAGATGACATTTTTCTTTATTTTTTCTAAGGCTATGCAAGTAGCAATTTTCACTGTTTTTTACAATTCTTGAATGTATGCCTTGTCATCACTTTTCTATTTGTTTTTTTTTTACAATGTTTTCTGTTCATTCTTTTGCTGTGCATTTGATATATAATTTGCTGTGTATACTAGTGTTTAGGTTTTGAGCATATAACATGGGGAAAAGGTAGGGTTTGAAATGATTAGAGGGGACTAGGGTTTGATAGGATTTAGGGGTAGGGTTGGTATGATTAATTTGCAAATGAGATCAATAAATATGACATGTTAACATATGTAATTTACATGGGAAAATGAAAGGAGGGACATAAGGGAAAAATTGCCTTGAAAACAAACAAACTGTCCATGCATATTGCTTGCAAAACATCAAGTCATTTAGCTTATTCTCTATTGATTCCTTGCATAAAATCATGAGCATTACCTTCCTTTGCAACCACAAAACCATCACACAACACGTGGAAGAGACATACCTCAACAAAATCGAGCAAATTTGAGGGAGATTTGGCGTTTGGGTGAGTTTTTACAGCAGACAGAGTTTTTGGTCGCGCACCTACGTATGGTCGCGCCTGTGTAATTTAACACAGTGCGTTGGCCTGTTTTTGGTCGCGCACCTCCGTTTGGTCGCGCACGTTCACAGCCTTGTTTGAGGGCCTTCCCGGCATCGGAATCAGGCGCAGGATGGCTCGTTGGAAAGGTATTTGAGTCTACTTTCCAACCCAACCGGAATTTTTCAATTTGGAGTTGATTTGACCAGTCAAAAAGCAAATCTCCCAAGACTGGTCAAAAAGTGTCCAATGAGGCTGCCTCAAGGAAGAGTGTTGTTGCAGTCAACTTTTGAATGCCTTCCTCAACCCCAAATTGAGCGCAGGATAGCTCATTGGAAAGATCTTCGTGTTTAGTTATCAATTTACCCATCAAGAAAGTCATTTGGCCAACCAAGATAGGAGAAAACTTGATTTTCCCAAGGTCACTTCAGAGGTGCCTTTGATTCTCCTGAGGCAACGGTATTCTTGACATTTCTCTCAAACCATGACACCTGTGTAAAAAATGAAGGAGGTTTTTCTTCCTTGGCATGTTGTGGACAAAAACCTCTCTCAGTTTTGAAAAATTCATCTTTGATTGCTCAGAAAAAGCTTTTGAGTGAAACTTGTCCCGATGTGTGAAACAAGGAATTTTGTCGAAATGAAACGGAATGAAGGGGACAGAGGGCTTCTAAATTCTTGGGGAAATTTTTGGGAATGGGGAGGGATGTTAGGAAGCAGGGGAAAGTGGAATCTCAGAGATTGAGCGAGCGGAAGGGGTCCAAAAGGGCAAAACACAAGCCAAACCTAGAAAATTGCCAAGTTGTAGCTAGAAACTAGGGTTTGTGCAAAAATGAGGAATTTGGCGGATCTAAGGGATGGGAAGTGTTTGATAAGGTACATGAAGGATAGGGGAAGGTGTATTAACATCAGGAAACAAGTTTTGCCGATGATTTGGCCGCCCAAGAGAAATTGGCTTTCAAAACCCTAGGAGAGGGAAATGAGCTTGCCTAGGCACAACTGAAGCATGAACATGGTGTAAAATGACCCATTAGACACTGACATGACGATGACAAACCTCTGAATGATGATAGGCTCAGCTGAATGATGACATGGACTGACATTTGGGCAAACCCTAGGCCTAATGCCTAGTGACCAAATTTTGCTTGAAGACTCACTGAAATGACAAAATTTGACCTTGACACTTCAAAATCACTATGTAAGAGCACATTTGATCACTGGAGGAAGGCTGTAAAGACTGACACTAACAGAAATCATAAAGCAATCATGAGATGAAAGGTACACAAACAATTTTATCACAGAGTTCACCTAGTGTGGACTACGTCTTTGGGCCCTACTCAAATTGGGGAGGCCTCTTTCATTAAATGGCAACAAAAATTAATTACAATCAAATTTACATAAATGACCCCTATACCTCCCTTTTTTGTCATGGACGAAAAAACCAAAGCTCAGATGTAGAAACAGACATCATCATTGGATTCTTGGTGGGAAATCGTGTCAAACGACTATAAACTTGACCATATTCTAAGCAAGTGACCTCTGGAGCTCCAAGGAATCTTTAGATTCCCTCTGGATTCCTTACAAGAATATTCTCCAAAGATTCTTTTAGAATCTTTATTTGTTCTTGTGCCCACCTGGGCGTGGTTCCAACTTGGGCACTCTTGGTTCCACCTGTAAAAACTCATTTTCCGCTCCTTGGTCTGCGACGCCTCTCCCCCGGATGAACAAATGATTAAGGTCTATATAAAAAATGCGGGCGAAGTTTTCAAAATAAGTCGTTGGCTTGTTGGTGGCAGTGGTGAATTTAGTGCGGGCAAACTAGGTTCAAAACCTACCCACCCAAAAGTTGGTTAAAACTTTGTTTTAAATATGCGGCACAGTTTGTATGGTTGGTGGTTGTTATATTATCGTTGGCGTATATTAATTTTTGGGGTCATCCATTGGCGGGTCGACTCACATGGGTCGGGCGGGTTCGAACCCCGCTGACCTCCAACACTTGTTGCTACTGGGTGTATGGGTGGGTCCAGGTCTCCGGTGGCCTGACCTGTATATATATATATATACAATGTCGTTTGGGGGGGTGGTAGGGTTGGTGGCTCGCCACCCCATTTTTTTTTTTAAACAATACAGTTAAAATTTTGGATTCGATTTTTTAGAGTCACTAGGCAAATTAAAAGGGCGACAAATTTGTCATTTTGAACCATGATTTTTCATGTGCCTTCCCCTTCGCCAAATTGTTTCCTTGTTACTGCTTGCCACTTCGCCTCGTTTGACCATAACTTTGACCAGCTATATATTGAGCATACGAGCTCAGATTTGAGTGTCGTTTTCACTATTGGAATCAAGACAACAAGCACTACAATCTGGTCCTAGTTTCATTTCCATCTGATGAATTTTGTTTATGAGATTTTTAAGGCCACTTCTATTTATGGAGCCACCTATATCAATATATCAAGAAGAAAAAGATAATAGTGTTGATTGATTCAGGTAATACCCATAATTTTATTTATTGTAAGATAGCCAAGGATTTGAATTTCTTTCTATATTTAGCACCAAAGTGTCAAGTGATGGTTTCAAATGGAGGAACTATAAATTGCTCAAGGAAGTGCCATAATATCAATCTAACCATGGGGGATATTTGTTGAATAGTCTAATTATTTCCATTCCAATGTTTGGTGATGATGTTGTATTAGGAGTCCAATGGTTATAATTTTTGGGGATTATAGCTTTTAATTTTCAAGAACTTTTCTTGAATTTTCCAGGGAAGAAAAAGAAAATTTAATTAAGAGGTATCTCAAGCAAACCTGGGAAGATAATCATCTCTAATGGCATGACAAATATTTTGAAGAGGGAACAATGAGGGGTGATTGCACAATTATTCTCAATAGATGTTCAAACATCTAAGTCATCCATTTCTCCAGATCTCCAAAGAGTCCTTGACAATCATTCCAAGGTATTTGAGACTCCCAAAGGTATCCCGTGTGTTCGTGATCATGATCATGTTATTCACTTGATTCCAGGAAGTTTTCCTCCAAATATCATATCCTATAGATATCCTTATGCCCATAAGAGTAAAATTGAATGTATGGTTGCATAAATGCTAGAGGTGGGTATAATTCAACCTAGCCAAAGTTATTTCTCTTCTCCAGTAGTATTGGTGCACAAGAAGGATAGATCATAGCACATGTGTTTGGATTATAGAGAGATCAATAAGCTCACTATTAAAGATAAATTTCCCATTCATGTCATTAATGAATTGTTGGATGAACTTTTGTTTTTCCATGATACTAGAGTCTAGGTTAGAATCTTACAATCATTGACACTACCAATCCAAGTATCACAACAAACTACTTTGCACAACGGAACAATAAATAGTATTAAATAAACACATGCACAATTATAGATAAATTTTTACAATTTTAACTGCCCAACTTTGTTATATTAAAAAACTTATAATACGACTATCTAGGGCTCCCGTACCAAGGATAATGGCCCTCATACATCCATTTATACAAGATGAAAACTGGGACTTGGTGTCATCAACTATGACAACCAAACTACCTAAATAAGATACATTGAGCATCTGGTTGATGTAGTGTGTTCTCTTAGCTCCCCTCGCTTGTACCCTGAACACATCTACCTAGTTTTTTGGCTCCCGATCTGCAACAACTCCAATATACCTCTATCAATGAACCAGCTCCATTAGGTCATTGAACACGACTCCAACTACTCTTTATTTGATCATTAGTTCTTCAATGCATCAACACATCAAGACTCCTGTCGAGTTGTTCACAACTCCATTTCTAAACAACTCTAACTCCCCATTTTTGTTCCTCAGCTCCTTTGTGACTTCTTTCCCACTAGTTGTTCCTTTATCCTTCAAGGACACAACTCTTAGGGACTTTCTTCCCACTAGTGTCTTCCTGTGCTACCCAATGAAGAAACACTTAGGGCACGAAGGGCTTCCACTTATAACTGTCAAAATTCCTTCTCCAATAATGAACTTGGGTTGATGTGATCTACTCCCTTGACCTCCTTTCTTCACCCTTCAAGAATTAGTCCTGAGCTCGCCCAATTCTTCCTCTTCTAATAACACTCTTAGTCCTTCAAGAAATTGTACTTAGGGCTTGGAGCAAGCCACTACAACCCTCCTAACTCCTTCTCTTTTGGCTACTCCAACAACTATACTACACTAGGACTCTACATCCTTTAGAAAATAATCACAATGAGAAGGCTAAACATCCATTTTTCCTCAGCTTCATATTTTCCTTCTCATCTTAGGCTATTCATGCAATTTTCAGCACTAGTTAGGGCACACGTGAGCCCTACCTCCCAGTGCAAACTTTATGTTCCTTTCCCCTCTTAGGCCTACTTTCCTTCGCTACTCCTTCCTAAAATTGTGACCTAGTATAGGCTTGTTTCTAAGCCTCTCGTCCCTCCCAAGAGATGAGCCTACTAGCTGCAAAATTCTCTGAAGTTTCTATAACCCAAATAGAGATAAAAGCACCGAAAAATCTTAGTATAAACAACCCATATCTCTTCCTAAATCTTCAGGATGTTGCCTTCCCTTATTCATCCCTATCTAGGGCATCTTTATACTTTCAAAACAAAACATAGACCCTCACCAATAGCCCTCCTTCCTACGTTGTTTCCAAAGAAGTGTGTGGCCTTGTTTTGGAAGACCTATTAACTAACGCAACCTCCAAAATAGGCTTTTATTCCAAACTGCAAACACATAGAAAATTTTTATCTTTCTAGTTGTGACAATCTTCCTTAGTCTTGCTCAGATCAACCTTCTAGACCTCGACCTACTCTCCTCTAGAACTCAGACCTCCAAATAGTCAAGGAAGGACACAAAACAATACTCTCTTCCATCTTCACTAGAGTCCCTTCTATCTATGGCCAAATCAGAGATCAACTTGTGATGTGTTGCTCCTTGGATGTGTGTCAAATGAGTCAAAAACAACTTCTATTTATATGCTTCTTAGGTAGATGGCCAGCGCTTCCAAGAGGGTCATTTAACTAAGGCCGACTTGAGTCTTCCATCCCTTTTACCCACATGAACACATAAAAAAAAAATTTCTCCATTTTTAAAAGGCATTTCATGATGCTTGAAATGGATCCTTGCTCCTTTAAGGATGCCCTACGTACTCCATGTGCCAATTCTTCAATTCTCATCATGGTTTTGGCCCCACATATTTGGGTAAAAAATTCAAACCTTGGGTTCTGAGCCCACAAACCATATTTGTGTGCCCATTCCTCCAAAACCCACTATCTTAGGGTTTGGAGTACCTCCGAAGCTACAAATATCAACACTCCCTCTTAATGAGGGAGGTACTTCCAACACTAGGAACTCTCCATAATCATCATCACCGATGACACTAGCCCATATGGCATCCATCACTGCAGCATACTCTATGGAATGAACCACACTATCTTAGTAGTGCCTCTGCCTCATCTCATATAAACCTGAAGACCTCAACACTTCCATAGGGTTGCTCCCTCTCGGCCTGCACAATCTCCACTGCCTCAACTTGCTACTGATCTCGTGTCCTACAAGGTTAGTTCGAGTTGAGATCAAACATATGCCATCATCATTGCGACCCAGTCCTATAAGCACTCATCCTCCTGGATAAAACACAACTCATGCAAATCCCTCTAATCTCGAATATGGAACATCATGATCCAATGAATAAACTAGTATGTTAACATACAATCCATCACATGAAGGAATATCGATCAAGCCAATCTCGTCCATGTCAAAGCAATCCGTGGGCTATCAATGATCCATGGAAAATCATAGGAAGTCCATGATCGATAACTTGCCCTACAAAAATATGTTGTTCACCATGTTCTCCACCAATCTACTAGAACTCCCAGCCAATATTGCTACCAAGACAATCAAGACCACATCTCGATGACTTCATCTAAACCCTTTGCTCGATGATCTAGACAACCTCAACTCTGTCTAAGTTACTTCGTTGTACAAACTCTAATTCACTGGCACTTCAAATTAGCTTTGATACCATGTTGTTTTTCCACGATACTGGAGTCTTTTCAGAGTGGAACAATAAATATCAATAAATCAACACATGCACAAATATAGACAACTTTTTACAATTTTTAACTACCCAACTTTGTTATATTAACAAACTAATAATACAATTGTCTAGGGCTCCCATACTAGGGATAATAACCCTCATGCATCCATTGATACAAGACTACAAATGAGACTTAGTGTCAACAACTATGATAACCAAACTACCTAAATAAGATACATTGACCATCTGGTTGATGAAGCGCACTCTTTCAGCTCCCCTCGGTCATACCCTGACCACACTAGCTAAGTCCTTTCACTCTTAATCTGCATCAAATCAAATCTACCTCTATCAATCAACCAGCTCTTTTAGGTCACTGAACATGAATCCAACTGATCTCTACCTGATTGTTAGTCCTTCAACGCATCAACACATCAAGACTCTTGTCCAGTTGCTTACAACTCTATTTGTGAACAACTCTCAACAATCCACTGTTGTTCCTCAGCTCCTTTGGGACTTTTTTCCCACTAGATACTCCTTTGTCCTTCAAGGTCACAACTCTTAGGGAATTTCTTCCCACCAGTATCTTCTTGTGTTTCCCAATGAAGACACACTTAGGGCACAAAGGGATTCCACCTATCACTGTCAAAAGTCCTTCTCCAACAATGGAGTTGGGATGATGTGATATTCTCCCTTGACCTCCTTTCTTCATCCTTTAAGAATCAGTCCTGAGCTCACCCAATTCTGTCTCTTCTAGTAGTCCTCTTAGTCCTTCAAGAAGTTGTACTTAGGGCTTGTACCAAGCCACTATAACCCTCCTAACTCCTACTCTTTTGGCCGCTCCAACAACTGTCCTACACCAGGGCTCTACATCCTCTAGAAAATCATCACAAAATGAAGGTTAAACAACATTATTTTCTTAGCTTCCCGCTATCCTTCTTGTCCTAGGATGTTGATGCAAGTTTGAGCATTGTTTAGGGCACACGTCATCCCTACCTCATGCTTCAAACTCTACGTTCCTTCCTCCTCTTAGGCCTCCTTTCCTTTGTTGCTCCTTCCTGAAGTTGCAACCTAGTATAGGCCCGTTTCCAGGGCTCTCGACCCTCCCAAGAGATAAGCCTACTAGCTGCAAACTTCTCTGAAGTTTTTGTGACCAAAATAAAGGTAGAAACACCAACAAATATTAGCATAAATAACCCATATCTCTTCCTAAATCCTTGACCTGCTTCTTGCCCTTATTCGGCCCTATCTAGGGTATCCTTCTACCTGAAAAACACAACAGAGACCCTCACCAATAACCCTTGTTCCTGCATTGTTTCCACATAAGCGTGTGGCCTTATTTTGGAAGGTTTATTAACCAATTTTTCCTCCAAAATAGGATTTTATTCCATGCTGCAAACAGACAGAAAATTTTGCCCTTTCCAATTGTGATGATCCTCCTTAATATTGATCAAATTAACATTAGACCTCGACCTGCTCTCCTCTACCACTTGGACCTCCAAACAATCAAGGAAGGACACAAAACAATACTCTCTTCCATCTTTGTTGTAGTTCCTTCTATTTGTGGCCAAATCAGAGATCAACTTGTGATGCATTGCTCCTTGGAAGCGTGTCAAATGAGTCACAAACAACTTCTATTTATATGCTTCTTAGGGTAGACAACTAGACCTTCCAAGAGGGTCCTTTAACTAAGACCAAATTGAGTCTTCTAGCCCTTTTACCCACATGAACACATAAAAAATTATTTTTACCATTTTTACAAGGAATCTCATGGTTCTTGAAATGGCTCCTTGCTCCTTTAAGGATGCCCTACATCCTCCACGTGCCAAGTCATCAATTATTATCATGGTTTTGGCCCCACATCTTTGGGTACAAAACCTCAACCTTGGGTTCTAAGCCCACAAACCATATTTGTGTGCCCATTCCTCCAAAACCCACTAGCCTAGGGTTTGGAGTACCTCCCAAGCTATAAATATCAACATGAACTACATTGAGCAATTTAATTCACCAAGTTGGATCTTCTTTCAATATATCATCAAATTAGAATGAAGATAGAAGACATTCCAAACACAACATTTCGAACTCATGAAGGTCATTATGATTTTTTGGTCATGCCTTTTGGCCTTACTAGTGCACCTTCCACGTTTCAAGGTTTGATAAATTCCACTTTTAAACCCTTCCTTAAAAAAATGTGTTAGTATTTTTTGATGATATACTAATCTACAACAAGTATTGGAAAGATCATGTTCAACATGTCGATAGGGTTCTCAAACTATTGGAGGTATGAAAAACCATCCAAATGTTTCTTTTGGGTACAAGAAGTGGAATATTTGGGTCATATTGTATCTGATGAGGGTGTTAAGGTAGACCCTAACAAAAATAAATCCATAAAGGAATGGAAAATCCCCACAACCTTAAGGAATCTTCAAGTATTTCTCGAGTGGACAGGGTATTCTCACAAGTTTGTTAAGAATTATGGGAAAATAACATCACCACTAATAACATTACTGAAGAAAGATGCAATTTTTTGAACTCCAGAAGCAACTACGACCTTTGAAAATATTAAAGAGGAAATGTGTCGAGCTTCGGTCTTAGCTACCAGACTTCACAAAAACCTTTATTGTGCAATGTGATGCCTCAGGAAATGGAATTGGTGTTGTTTTAATGCAATAAGGAAGACTTGTTGCCTTTGAAAGTTGTCAAATTAAGGGAAAGTATTTACACAAACCTGTTTATGAGAAGGAAATGTTGGCAATACTACATACCCTCAAGTAATGGCTCCCTTACTTAATGGGAAGGCACTTCAAGGTAAAAACAAATCATGATAGTCTTAAATACTTCTTGGAATAATGATTATGTTCAGAATAGCAACAAAAAAGGGTCACAAAGATGTTGGGTTATGACTTTGAAACCATCTACAAAAAAGGGAAGCAAAATGTTGTTGCAAATTCACTCTCAAGAAGGGATGAGGATGTGGAAGCATTGCTATGTTCCATTTCTATTATCCAACCTGATTGGAAAAATGAAGCAAGGAATGAATGGATGAATGACAAAGAGGTGTGGGCACTCATTCAAAAGTTATAGCAAGATCCCAATGCATTTGATACATTTATTTGGAAAAATGATTAACTATGGTACAAAGATCGTTCATATCTATGTAAGAAATCCCAACTCAAACAAAATGTTGTTTTGGAATTGCACACCTCTCCTATAGAAGGGCACTTATGATTTTTAAAAACTTACCACTGGGTCAAGAAGGATTTTTTTTAGATGACCTTAAATCTGATAATCAGAAGTTTGTGGTAGAATGTTTAATTTTCCAATAAAATAAAGTTGAGACAATTAAGACCTCAGGTATTTTACAACCATTAGCCATTCAAAGTCAGTGTTGGGAGGAGGTCTCAATGGATTTTATCATAGATTTACCGAAGTTTGAGGGAAATATTGTCATCATGGTGGTAGTTGATATAATTACCAAGTATACACACTTTTGTGCATTATCTCATCCTTTCAAATGCATTATAGTCGCTACTACATTTGTGGAAATAGTTCAAAAGCTACATAGAAACCTAAAGATTATCATAAGTGACACATATCCCATTTTCACTCGAAAATTTTGGACATAATTACATTCTTGTCTTGGTACTCAATTAGCTCATAGCTCATCTTATCATCCTCAATCTGATGGGAAAACAAAGATAGTGAACAAATGTTTGGAAGGATATCTCCGTTGCTTTGTTTATGATAAACAAACACAATGGATCAAGTGGTTACCTCTGGTAGAATGGTGGTATAACAATTCCATACCGCAACAAAAATGACCCATTTATGGTGCTTTATGGATATCATCCATTGTCCATCACATTTTCATTAAGAGACAATTCTAAGGTTCAAGCAGTGGAAGATCACATCGAGCATCAATAACAAGTTCTCTAACTCTTAAAGGATAACCCGACTCTAGCGCATAATAAAATGAAACAAGAGGAAAATCAGAATCATAGTGAAAGAAGTTTTGATGTGGGTGACTGGGTATTTTGATGGCTACAACCATACAAACAAATGTCCCTCAAGCAAGCTAAGAAGGATAAAAAATTATCACCCAAGTACTATGGCCCTTACAAGGTGTTGCAAAAGATTGGTACTATGGCATACAAATTGGAGTTGCCTGCATCTTTGCATGTACACCAGTTTTCCATGTTTCATGCTTAAATGAAGTTATAGGTTACAAGCTCTGAGTTCAAACTATATTGCAAGAATTTAACGAGGAAGGAAAAATCATATTGGAGACTGAAGAAATCATGGAAACAATAATTTGACCACTATATAATCGTAGAGTTGAGGCTTCTATGATCCATATCAAGTTTACGAGATATTTTTCGACGAAAATCACATGAGAAACCATTTGTCGACGCGTTTCGAACCAACCAGTGTGGTTCATCGTCAGGACAAGTTGAAGAAATAGATCCAACTTAGCATGTTAAATAGTTTGAGTAGAGCCTCCAACGGTTAATAAGACCAACGGCTAATTTTGACTTAAGGACCATGGTCATAAATTTTTTAAAGGAAATTAGTTATATTAGGTGAGCAATCCCATAAAATATATATATATATATAAATATATAAAATAATTTTAACTGGTGTTAATAGTTAGTTAAAAAGTATTATTTAATAATTAAAAATTATAAGTTATTTAGTATTCAAATGGAAAGTAGTTATATAAAGGACCTTTCTTATAATAAATGTCTAAATTAAATGTATATATAAATATAAATATATATTAATGGGTTGTTAAGATAAAAGTTAGTTAGAATTAATAAATATATTATAACGAGAAAATAAAATTAACTTAAAAAATAATAATAATAATAATAATAATATTTATAAGTAGAACTTCGGCGTAAATCACATAAAGAGAGACATTTGTCGACGCGTTTCGAACCAACCAGTGTGGCTCATCGTCAGGACAAGTTGAAGAAACAGATCCAGCTTTGCATGCTAAATAGTCTGAGCAGAGCCTCCAACGGCTATCTTGATCAACGGCTAATTTTGACTTAGGGACTGTAGTCAAAAAGTCAAAATGATAATTTAAAGGGAGTTAGTTAGATTATATAAGAAAGAGATGATGATTACGCTATTAGTTTAATAAAAAACCGTGACTTGTATGGGAGTTAGTTAGATTAAGGACCTGACTTATATCCATATATATATATAGAGAGAGAGAGAGAGATATTAAATATATTAAATAAATATATAAATATATATATTAAATATATTAAATAAATAAATAAAAGTTAGTTGAAAGGTATGATTTAAAAATAAATTAAGGGGAATTAGTTATGATAAAGACCAATATAAAGTTAATATTAAATATATAAATAAAAGTTAGTTGAAAGGTATAATTTAAAAATAAATTAAGGGGAATTAGTTATAATAAAGACCAATATATATATATAAATATATAAGAGGTAGGTTAGTTAGTTATAATTACTAGAAACTTAGAAAAGAAATAATATTATTTTATATGGTGATTACTTATTGGTTGGTTAAATTTATTTTTATCAGCCAGTCCTCTGCCATTAAGTTCACCATGGAAAAAGAGGTCAATGGTTGCCTCCCTTTCCTGGATATTCTTATATCCAAGAATAAGGATGGCTATCTCTCCCTCTCTGTGTTCCGAAAGAAAACGCATACTGAGCAGTATCTTCATGCTGATTCCCATCATTTCCCTGCTCAGAAGATGGGTGTTCTTAACACCCTCGCTACTCGTGCCCTTAGGATTTCTGATAGTGAGAGCTTTGATAAGGAGAGATCCCATCTCCTTGATGTCTTTGTGGAGAATGGATATAGTAGGCGCCTAGGTCAGAAGGCTTTCCGAAAAGCCTCTAAAAATGCGTTAATTAAGAAAGAGCCTAAAGAGCGCCGTCTAGGTGTCCATCTTCCCTATGTCCAAGGAACCACGGACAAGATTGCTCGGATCCTTAAGAGGTATGAGATTCCCTCAACCTTTAGGCCCCTTAACACCATCCGCAATTCCCTCCGATCGGTAAAAGATCCCATTAACCCTAAGGACATGAAGGGTGTCTACTTGATCCCTTGTTCTTGTGGGACCCCCTATATTGGGGAAACAGGGCGCTCCATCCATAAGAGGATCAGCGAACATGCAGCTGACCTAAGACATAGGAGATCCAAGTCTTCAGCATTGGCGGAGCATGTTGAAAAGACCAAGCATCAGGTGTGTATAGAGGAGGCCAAGGTTGTCGCCAACGTTGCTCAATTCCATCATCGTAAATTCAGGGAGGCTATTGAGATTGAAAGAAGGCCAAACAATCTCAATAGAGATGACGGATGGAAGATCAGTAGATGTTGGATCCCCGCCCTTTCATCCTAGTCTTTCTCTTCCGCCCTTTCCCCCCCCCCCCTCGCCCTCCCCCTCTCCTTTTTCATCTTCTTTGCTTTCGTTATGGTTTGTCCTTCTTGTTTTCAGGCCTTTTCCGGTCCTCCTCCTCCTTTTTAGACGCTCTTTCTCTTTACTTCTTCGTGATAGATTTTTATTTTGATGATTATGATCGTAACTATTATATAAATATGATCGTTAATATTATTAATTTGATCGTAAATATTATTAATTAATTATTATCATTATCATTATTATTATTTTATTTTAATTTATTTATTTATTTATTTTTATTTTTTTATTATTATGATTTTTTTTTTTTTTTTTCCACATTCTTAATTAGTTTTATTCAGTTTTATTTTTTTAGTTATTTTTCCATCTTATTTTAACAGATTAGTAATTACTACAACTATCACCTTAAATT
This sequence comes from Pinus tabuliformis, assembly GCA_031772625.1. NCBI lineage: Eukaryota > Viridiplantae > Streptophyta > Pinopsida > Pinales > Pinaceae > Pinus > Pinus tabuliformis. The sequence continues at coordinate 498,258,288 of CM062820.1, forward strand.
ATCTTATTAATATATTTATGAAAATAAGTTCCTTTATCGAACTAATTTCCAATTAAAAAAATAAATAAAAATAATAATAATAATAATAATAATAATAAATTTAACCAACCAATAAGTAATCACCATATAAAATAATATTATTTCTTTTCTAAGTTTCTAGTAATTATAACTAACTAACCTACCTCTTATATATTTTTATATATATATTGGTCTTTATTATAACTAATTCCCCTTAATTTATTTTTAAATTATACCTTTCAACTAACTTTTATTTATATATTTAATATTAACTTTATATTGGTCTTTATCATAACTAATTCCCCTTAATTTATTTTTAAATCATACCTTTCAACTAACTTTTATTTATTTATTTAATATATTTAATATATATATATATAAAAGTCAGGTCCTTAATCTAACTAACTTTTATTTATATATTTATTTAATATATTTATATATATATATATATATATGGATATAAGTCAGGTCCTTAATCTAACTAACTCCCATACAAGTCACGGTTTTTTATTAAACTAATAGCGTAATCATCATTTCTTTCTTATGTAATCTAACTAACTCCCTTTAAATTATCATTTTGACTTTTTTACTACAGTGCCTAAGTCAAAATTAGCCGTTGATCAAGATAGCCGTTGGAGGCTCTGCTCAGACTATTTAGCATGCAAAGCTGGATCTGTTTCTTCAACTTGTCCTGACGATGAGCCACACTAGTTGGTTCGAAACGCGTCGACAAATGTCTCTCTTTATGTGATTTACGCCGAAGTTCTACTTATAAATATTATGGATCACAGAAGCCTCAATTCAACAAATAATAATAATAATAAATCATAAATAAATAAATAAATAATAGATAACGAGAATATATATATTGAAAAAACAAAACAAAAAACAAGCAAACTTAATATTAGTTTCTCGTCATTTATTTTTATTTATTTATTTAATTTATTTATTTATATATATATATTCTCTCTTCTTCTTCTTTTTCTTTTTTTTTTAATATATTCTCTCATTATCTATCTATCTATTATTATTATTATTATTTATTTCTTATTTTATTTATTTATTTATTTTATTTATTATTATTATTATTATTTTTTAAGTTAACTTAATTTTATTTTCTCGTTATAATATATTTATTAATTCTAACTAACTTTTATCTTAACAACCCATTAATATATATTTATATTTATATATACATTTAATTTAGACATTTATTATAAGAAAGGTCCTTTATATAACTACTTTCCATTTGAATACTACATAACTTATAATTTTTAATTATTAAATAATATTGTTTAACTAACTATTAACACAAGTTAAAATTATTTTATATATTTTTATATTTTTATATATATTTTACGGGATTGCTCACCTAATATAACTAATTTCTTTTAAAAAATTTATGACCATGGTCCTTAAGTCAAAATTAGTCGTTGGTCTTGTTAACCGTTGGAGGCTCTGCTCAGACTATTTAACATGCTAAGCTGGATCTGTTTCTTCAACTTGTCTTGACGATGAACCACACTGGTTGGTTCGAAATGCGTCGACAAATGGTTTCTCATGTGATTTTCGCTGAAAAGTCTCTCGTAAGCTATATAATCGATCAATTTCAGAGTATCTCATTAAGTGGAAGAACTTTCTGTTGAAGATTCTGCATGGGAGGATGAGTATTTCGTACAAAAACATTTAGAACTACTCAATCATTGAGGACAATACTTTTTTGAAGGAGAGGGTCATGTTAGGTCCCTATACTACTAGTGTAGCCCCCATATTATGATTGTGGTGGCCCATAAAAGCCCACTATTGTTATTGTTGAGCCCATACATTATTATTGTTATGTGGTCCCTAATTATATTTTGACCCTTTAGACTCCTATATATACCAAGGAGGTATTGTCATTTCAATCATCCAAGAATTGTTTATTTGTGTGATGTAAAAGGAGGTTTCCCCCTTGAAGTGGCTTATTATGAAATTGTTGATCTATCTTTTCTTATGTTTATGTGTTATTTTGATCTAGATACATAAAACATTTCTCCTTGTCTTGGTTGATTATGAAGTCGACCTTCACTCTCCACCTCATTCTTTCCTTCTTACCAACCATTGCTCTTGAAAGACCCCTCTTTCCTTAGATAACACGTCACTCTTCCTCACCAGTGGTGGATTTAGACCTGGACCTAACATATTACTATGACAAACCAAGTCATCAATAGATTTTTACATCTGAGTTGGGTATGATTAGGCCTACCTTGACTCTTCAGTCTTGGATCTGTACATCCACTTCACCTCCACATTACAAAGCCCTCATGTTAAGTCACAAATCCATTGACTCTCATTCCCGTTGGGATCTTTGCCCATAGTTCCTCACTTACCTCACCCCTCTTAAGCCAGGAAGCCACTTTCCCTATGTGCCCCATCTTCCCCCCTGTCATGCCCTTCCATCGAGAATTCCCATCGCTTTGCCAGTCACCTTTCATTGTCCCCTCCCACACCCTTGATTTAGACTGGTTGGCTACCTTATCAACACTTGATCAAGGCTCGACCCTCATACATCTCTTTAATTTTAGGAAAAGACATTCACAATAAATAAATACCTCATCTATTTGGGAAATTTTGGTAGGCTAGTTTTGGGGTAAAAAACTTTTGAACAAACCCATGGATGCTTGGTTAATTAGAACTTGGAAACCCCTTTTAGTTTACTCTCCCACCACCTACCTTCTAATAAGAAAATGGGTAGCCTTCATATTCACCTTAGAGGAAGACTGCAACATGATTATGGAGTGGGAATGGAATTGGCGTCAGTTTGGCCTCTTCTAAAAAAAATGGGTTGTCGATTTCGACCCTGCTAGTAAATTTGTTTCCAAACACAAATCTTGGGTGACTCTTTCAAGCCTCTCGCTCATTTTATGGTCTAGAAAGGCCTTGGAAGCAAAAGGTGACAAAATCAAAATATTTTTTACTTTAGAAGATAGTTGGGACAAGAAATTAGATAGGATATGGATTTGGATGTAGGTGAAGGTGGAATTTAGCGAGGGTTTATTGGGGGGAATTCAATTAACATACAAATATCTTAATTGTACATATAAATTGGACTACTGGAGGCTCTTATTCCATTGCTTCAGATTTCACTCCATAAGTCTACACCGCTTAGAACATTACAACAAATTTTGAACCCCACCATTAGAGGAAAAATGACTATGGAGAAAAAAAGGCACCAATTTCTGCATATGAGGATGGATAAAAGGAAAATTTAGAAGTATCTCTAGCTAACCTAACACTTGGTTTCGATTCCAAGACAAATAATTAACATTGTCATGAGCCTTTTTTGGCAATTCAATCCCTTGGTAAGTAGTCAAAATCCCCTACTAATCTTTCTAATTCCTCTATTCTAAGTTCCTCAGTTTTTGAATTTATTTCTCTCCATTTATTACCTTCCCTTCCTCCCCTGACTCCCTTGTTCACCCTCCCTCTCTATCCCTCTAAATCCCCGCGGCTTCCCCCCCCCGCCCACCCCCGCCCTCTTCTACATCCACACCCCTAAAATCCTCTTCTTTACCCTTACCCTCTCCTTCCCTTCTCCCTAACCTTGTTCCCTTCCCTTCCTTAAATCCTCCTCTTCATTTGACCCTCCCATAAAATTGTCCCTCCTCTTCAAAGGAGGTCTAACTTTTAATATTATCCTCTCCAACCTAGTGGGGTGCTAGCCTCGTCTTCTCACAGTGCAGTTAAAATTTGTCCCTGACTTTAGCCTTGGTAAACAATCTACCATCATTTTGAGTAGGAAAATCCCTCTCCTCCCCTCTAATATGATTATTCTCTCCTTAAATACCTAGGGCTTAGGCGTTTCCCCTAAAATTTTAGCCCTCAAATGTGTAACACAATCCTCCCATGTCTACCCAAGCAGTTGGCTAGTCGGGGTAAACAAGTGACTAGAGGCCACTGTGATATGATTCGACCTCCTAAGTCACGTTAAGGAAGTGGAACCAATAGAAACACACCATACATACATTCAACATAAGCATTAGGACCCTCGGGAGCCAATCCAACCTTCCTTCCAACTAGGCCTTGGGTCCCACTCAGCTTTTGGACCACTTAACCTTTGGATGCTCTCATGCTATGGGCATTCTAGTGTCCAGGTACCTTTGGATGCTCTAACAAGCTTGCAAGCTAGCGTCCAGGGACTCCTTTGCACATTTTTGTGCCAACGTCCCCGAGATTTGAGCCACTTTTTCAGGCCCATAGCCCTGGTCACTACCCATAATTGAATCACATCTTCATAACAGTAAAACAACAAGGAAATGACAGTATAAATGCAATCACTAGAATGAGACCTTGACTGGACCCCTACTAGCCATGATAGACATTTCTTCAAACATATCATGAATATGTAATCTATAGGTGTAAGTAACAAATCTAATCATAGGGGTCTCATATTCATCTCAAAATCACTAAGAAGAATTGATGCCTCAACACATTAGCTGAAGTTTCATCCATTAGGTCATAGATACATCGTTCATTCATTTACAAGTAAAAACATGATGCGAGCCATACATAGCTACTGTCATATATATATATATATATATATATATATATATATATATATATATATATATATATATATATATATATATATATATATATATATATATATATATATATAACCAACATAATAGCAACATAAATACTAATGAAATCACAGCAATATGATCCACATATAAACCATCATAATACATATAGAAATACAAGGAGAAATAACCTCATATTGATGAAGCAAAATCGAAACCCAGGATGGGACTTCCACGTTCCACCCGACCATATAATGGTTGAGCCAAATATCTCTTCATCCATTCACATTCATGCCATATTCCAAGCATGAATGTGGGATCTCATAGAACATATCAATCCAAAACCATCGAGGGCTTCCAGAGACCATCCATCTCAACCCATCAAACTGTGATTCCACCTCACAGTCGTACATCATAAAACCATCACCAGATCAGTCTCTATCCAAGCCTTCCAAGGCTCTAGAGTGTTTGTCCAACCAAGGCTTCAAGGATAGTAACTCAACTCAGAACTTTTACAAGGATCAGAGTGTTTGTCCAACTAAGGCTCCAGGACTAGTAAATCAACCCACCAAGGGCTCCAAAGCGTTTGTAAAACCAATGCTACGAGACTAGTAACTCAACCCAAGCTATTACAGGGCTCCAGAGCATTTGTCCAACCAAGGCTCCGAGACTAATAACTCAACCCACGCTAAGGAAACATGAGAACCAACTAAAACAAAATAATGAAAATAAACCCACAATCTCCATGGCTATCAAGGAGATTGTAAGGCTAGGCAATCCACTGTCAATCCAGACCATCCTCCATGCCAATGACACATCGCCACCAAAAAACCACATGCATATGTCACGCATGCCAAAAATAGTGAGGAAAACATACATGCAACTCAGTACCTGCAAGCAAATCCCACTATAGTTGTTGATCCTCATATCCTCTTACGCTTTGCTGCTCTTCCTTTTCCTTCTTGCTCCAAAATCCAAGTATGCCACGCCCTCCATAATAATGAGAGAGTTCCAAAACTGAACTGACAAAAGGTTTACCAATTGATCCTCATAAGCCTTTTTATGAATGAGGCCTCTATTTTCTTCATTTTCCATTACTTTCCTTCTTTTTCCTCCTAACATGCAACCTGTGACCTTTCACCTCCCTTTTCTCATAATTTCCATTATTTTCATAAATATATGTGCCAAAAATGTCATTTTGTCTTTCCAAAGCCTTAGCCATTGCCTTTTCCAATTTCCTTAGCCATTAATAAACCAAATGAACACCCACACTAGGATGTCTTGCCCAACATTCAACTTGGAATAAATGTCCCATCAACTATGGTTATTATTTTGCCTTTATTAACTTTTATTACATGGAATTTTCACCAGGGCTGTTACAAAACTCTCCCCCTTGGGGGAACACCATCCTTGGTGTTCAACAACACCTATAACCACAAAAATGTTGTAAGAAAAATATACTATCGATGGAGATTTATAACTTAGCTCGATGCAATATTTACAATGATCAACCTGTTGAGAAGAAAACCAACATGAAAACATAACAAACATAACATCATAATGGTATGACACCCATACCACTTATTGGAGCTTTATAACATAGCTCATGGCGGTATTTACATCCACATATGTATGTACATATAGCAACATCCCCAAAACATATACCAAGACATATACCAAAACTTCTTTGCCTCCACCGACAAACAAGGAAGGATAAATAACCCGCATCTGATCCACCATATCCCATGTAGCTTCATCAGGCCCAAAGTGCTTCCATTGCACTTTAACCTACTCGATTTCTCGTTTCCGAAGCATGAGCACCTTTTTCTGAAATATACACTAAGGCTCGAGATGGAATTATCCATATGGTTCCACCTACAATACAGACCAGTCAATCACATGATCAACATCTATAACATACTCCTTAAGCAATGACACATGGAAAAGATCATGTACTTTCATTGTCGGAGGCAGTATAAGTCAATAGGCTACTGGCCCAATCCTCCCAATAATACTGAAGGGTCCACAAAACTGCGGTGCCAGCTTGGCACATGATCAAATCTGTAAGGAGCTCTTCTGTGGTTTGGTGCCCAAGTACACCTATTCCCCAACCTGGAACTCCTTGAACAACCTGTTCTGGTCTGCATAGCTCTCCTGCCTATCCTGTGCTATGTTAGGTCCCTATAATAATAATGTATTCCCCAATTATTATTGTCATTGTATCCCTTTATTGTTATTTTTTTCCCCTGTTGTCCCCATATTGTTATTATTGTGCCCCATAGAAGCCCATTATTGTTATTGTTGTGCCCTTATATTATTATTATTGTTATGTCGACTCTGATTATATTGTGACCCCTTAGACTCCTATATATAGAAAGGAGGTTTTGTCATTTGAATCATCCAATAATTGTTTATTTGTGTAATGTAAAGGAGGTTTCCCCCTTGAAGAGGCTAATTTTGAAGTCGTTGATCTATCTCTTATTCTATTTTGTGAGTTGGTTGCATAACATTTGGTATCAGAGCTTTGGATTCTAGGGTTTCGCTACTTCAAAAAGGTCATCATGGAATTTTCGCTATAATTTTTTTCTATGAAGCTTTAGATTCTGAAATTAAAACTCATTTGAGCCAAAATCTTAGTGAACCTCATGTATGAATTTCAGTTCTTGTCTTGCTATATGTTCAAAGATATGATCCAAGGAATTTAGGGTTTTTGCAGGCTCCAAAATTCGATCTCAAACAGGTGACCTTGGGAAAATTGTCATAACTTTCTCTCTGAGAATCAAATTCAAATTTCGTAAAAAGTGACAAAAATAGGATGATAGGTACCATTTTTAGGGTTGAAGGTTGAAACAGTGACACATGGAACTTCATACAAGTTTTCTCTACTGAACCAGTATATAATCAGGCCATCGTGGGATATTGGGCATAACTCTTTCTTGGATAATCCAATCTCGATCAGACTTGTGGGGTTGGAAAGAGGACTCATATGGATACTAGAAGACGCAATTTCAGACCTTGGAGATCCGAAATTAGAGAGATACGTCAGATTCGATATTGAGCTCCTATAAAGTGAAAAAAAAATGTGTGTAGTTTTTTTTTTAAATTTGTATAAGTTTTGTTTGAGATAATCGTTTGAAGTGATTCAAAGGGAATTGTGAATCATAATGATCATTAATTGATGAACCAAAGAAAGAAAATGGAAACACTTAGTAGGCAACCCGAAATCTCTACTGTGACACATGAAGAAGAGGAAGAAATGCAACATGATATATCAAAATTACGAGACCAAGTGCAACAAATTTTGCTCTCACAAAAAGTAACTGAAGCTAAGATGGATGGCTTGAAGATTGGATAAATGAAGCAAGGGATGAATGGATGAATGATGAAGAAGTGTGGGCACTCATTCAAAATTTGAAACAAGATCCCAGTACATCTAATACATTTAGATGGAAAAATGATTCATTATGATACAAAGATCGCTTATACCTCTGTAAGAATTCCCAACTCAAACAAAATTTTCTTCTGGAATTTCACACCTTTCCCTTAGGAGGGCACTCAATATATTTAGAAACTTACCATAGGGTTAAGAAGGAATTTTTTTGCAATGGCCTTAAATCTTATATTCAAAATTTTGTGACAGAATGTTTGGTTTGCCAAGAAAATAAAGTTGAGACAATTAATACACTGGGTCTGTTACAACCTTTATCCATTCCAAGCCAACATTGGGAGGAGGTTTCAATGGATTTTATCACAGGTTTGCCCAAGTCCGAAGGAAAGAGTGTCATCATGGTGGTAGTTGATAGACTTACCAAGTATGCACACTTTTGTGCATTATCTCATCCATTTAAAGCCAGTACAGTTGCTACTGCATTTATGGAAACAACTCAAAACCTACATGGAAACCCAAAGATTATTGTAAGAAATAGAGATCCCATTTTCACTGGAAATTTTTGGATGGAATTATATCTTATCTCGGTACTCATTTAGCTCATAGCTCATCTCATCATCCTCAATCTGATGGGCAAACTAAGATAGTGAACAAATGTTTGGAAGGATATCTTCGTTGCTTTGTATCTAATAAACAAACACAATGGATCAAGTGGTTGCCTCTAGCTGAATGGTGGTATAACACTTCCTTCCATACTACAGCAAAAATGACCCCATTTATGGCACTTTACAGATACCATCCACCATCCATCACATCATCTTTAAGATAAAATTCTAAGGTTCGATCAGTGGAAGATCACCTTGAGCATCAACAAGAAGTTCTCCAACTCTTAAAGGATAACCTCACTTTGGCGCAGAATAGAATGAAACAACAGGAATATAAACATCGCAGCGAAAGAAGTTTTGGTGCAAGTGAATGGGTATTTCTACAACTACAATCATACAAACAAATGTCCCTCAAGCAAGCTAAGAAGGATAATAAATTATCACCAAAGAATTATGGTCCATACAATGTGTTTCAAAAGATTGGTACTATGGCATACAAATTGGAGCTTCTTGCATCTTTCCGAGTGCACCCAGTTTTCCATGTTTCGTGCTTAAAGAAGGTTATAGGTGACAAGCTCCCAGTTCAAACAATATTGCTAGAACTTGATGAGGAAGGAAAAATCATATTGGAACCTGAAGCAGTCATAGAAATAAGAACTTGACAACTACAAAATCGATCAATTTTAAAGTATCTCATCAAGTGGAAGAACTTACCCGCTGAGGATTTCACATGGGAGGATAAGAATTTTATACAAAAGCATCAAGAACTACTTAAGCCTTGAGGACAACACTTTTTTTAAGGAGAGGGGCATGTGAAATCTCTCTCAACAATCTCAATACTATTGCGAAATGTTCAACATGTTCTTCCTTATTATTAGAATATACTAGTATATTATCAATGAATACAATATCAAACTTGTCCAGATAAGGACACAATACAATATTCATCAAGCACATAAATGTAGTTGGAGCATTAGTCAAACCAAATGGAACTACACAAACTCATAATGCCCATACTTGGTCCGGAAAGTGTTTGTAGATGTCCTCTTCCTTAATGCGTACCTGATGGTATCTTGATCTCAGATCAATCTTCGAGAACATTGTTGCTCCCTTCAACTGATCAAACAAGTCATCAATCCTTGACAACAAATACATGTTCTTGATGGTCACTTTGTTCAACTGCCTATAATCAATGCATAACCTGAGAGTACCATCCTTCTTCTTCACAAACAACATTGGTGCACCCCAAGGCAATACACTTGGCCTAATGTATCCCTTGTCAAGAATTTCCTTCAACTACAACTTCAATTCCACTAACTCTGGTGTGCTCATCTTGTATGGTGTCTTTGTTGTTGTTGCTTCCCCTAGTACCAACTCAATAGAAAAGTCCACTTCCCTGTGAGGTGACAAATATGAAATCTCTACTGGGAACACATCCTGAAACTGTCGTAAAATTGGGTACCTCCTCAAGACATCTGCATTCTCAACTTTCTTACCTTTATCAATAGAAATATGCACTGCGAATAACACACACCCATTCCTGCGATTGTGCTTCACATGCATAGTTGTCACCATTCTAACTGATGTTTGCCTTCTTCTTACATTGCAAGATTCTTTGTTTCCCATTGTCATCCAAGTACTCATTGAACGAATATATTTATATTATTATACCTGCCGAAGGTATTCAATTGGCTATTCAAATCATTTATATTTCCTTGAGTTTTTTTTAATGTATATAGCTTAAAAATTGAATAGAAGTCATAATTTTAATACACATATGTTTAACGCATGTTGATATTTATTTTCCTCTGGTTTTTGACATACATTAATTAAAAATTGAAAAGAGCGTGGTTGGAATTTATATTCATATTTACGAGTAAAATATTTCTTTTAAATTTATGAGTAATATATGTGTATTCTCTATAGTTTTTTATTATCATTTTAAATTTTTATATAAATAACTTTGCTTTTATAATTAACTATAATATTCAATAAATAAATAAATAAATTTATATTTATAAAAATTTAACTATTATTTATTAAATAAAATTATTATTTTTAATTAATAGAGTTTAATTGAGTAATGAGGTACCTTGCACTAAGAAGCTAAAAAAAATAACATAACATCAAGTTGCATTAACCTTTTTAAAATAATGATCTTAATGAAATTTGGTATAAATGAAATTTTTATTTTAATATTTAATTTAAATTGTAATTCTTATGTTTTGAATTTTTTTCTAAATTTAAATATATTTATTTTTATAAATTTTATGATTTAAATTTAATTAATTAGAAAAAAACTTATAATAATTCTTTTATATTATTATGTTATTAATTACTTTTTATATAAAAAGCAAGTACTATATATTAAATTTATTGGCTATTCCATTTAATGTTGCATATTAAATTTATTGGCTATTCCATTTTAGTTAAAAGAGAAGACAATAAATTGTGTGAATAGCAAAGTCATTAAGTATAATTAACGATAAAAAGTCAATAATAGTTAAATACATAAAGCCAACAATGAAGTATTTGAGACTTTTCGCAAAATGTAAAAGATGTAGAGAGATGACTCATCTTGCATCATTAATTATAAAGGGTTAGCATCTATGTTTTTGTGATACTTAATAATGTTTCTTGTAGAAGATGTAGAGAGATGACTCATCTTGCATCATTACTTATAAAGGGTTAGCATCTATGTTTTTGTGATACTTAATAGTGTTTCTACTTGTTGAAGATGTAGAGAGATGACTCATTTTGCATCATTAGTTATAAATGGTTAGTATATATGTTTTTGTGATACTTAATAATGTTTCTTATAGATTGTGAAATGTTACCTGGTGAAACTCACATGAATGTAAGAAAAAGATAATTTTTTTTATAAAAATATATATTTATTATATGATAGATTTAAAAGGAATGAAGTTAGTTGAGTTTTGAAAGTGAATGAGGAATATATCAATATCAAATTTCTCAACCTAAATAACATTTTTAACATATAAATATTAAAAATGTTTTTAACATATAAATATTAAAATTTGAATATGGATAATATTAATAAAATAACCAATTCTTAAAAATAGTTTATAAATATTAAAAATGTTTTTAACATATAAATATTAAAATTTGAATATGGATAATATTAATAAAATAATCAATTCTTAAAAATAGTTTATAAATGTAAAGTAGAGGGTGATAAAGTATTTTGTAAGATATTTTATAGTGTAAAGGTCAACAATTCAAAATTTTATGAGCAAAAATCCAATCATGTGAAGGTGTTGTTGTGGCTCACAAGTGTAATCTCCAAATAATTTTAATAACTTAGATCCCCAAATAATTTTGATAACTTAGATACCCTTAAATTATAACTACTTAAGTCATAAATTAATCGTGCTATCTCAAAATTCACATAAAACAAACCAAAAAAGAAAAACCTAATTTAAAAAAAAAGTAATCATCAAAACCTAATAAATTAAGATGATAATCCTATTAAATTTGGAACGGAAGACTTGCATTTGTTTGGTCAACTTAAATATCTCCATAGTCTAGGCGTGTTGGGCACGCAAAGTGGATAACGAGTTAAAGATGATTCGGGTCATCTCGTTCCCAATCTCTTAACTTAGTAAAGAGAGATGCACGTGAAGTAATGCAAAAATATGGCCCGCGTTATTCTCATTCCTCCTTTTTCAACGCTAAAACATCTAGAAGTGGGGAAAGCTACAACGACGTTGTGGCAAAATTGCAAGCGTCTCGTGTTCAAGTACTTCTTTCATTCCCTTTTCCACATGAATTTTGCATTTATGTGAAATGCGGGTTCAAGTGGGTTTGTATTTTTGAAATTGATTTTTTGCAAATCGATTCCAAACACTAAAATATTAAGGGAATAAATATTAATACATTTTTTTTTGCTTTTTTAGTTTTGATAATTTAATTTGGTTAATTTATATAAATGGAATTTTGACCCAAAAAAGCAAACCTTAGTATTGGCCCAAAAATGCACTCTTGAGTTTACTAACATATATATAAATAAAGTATTTTCAATTATATATATATATATAGGGGTTAGTATAATGTATTTTTTTTTATGAGATTATATGTTTAAATCTAAAAGAGTAAAACATGTACATTTTTATAGACTTTAACAATAAAATTATATTTATATATATATATATTGGTCTTTATTATAACTAATTCCCCTTAATTTATTGTTAAATTATACCTTTCAACTAACTTTTATTTATATATTTAATATTAACTTTATATTGGTCTTTATCATAACTAATTCCCCTTAATTTATTTTTAAATCATACCTTTTCAAGTAACTTACTTTTATTTATTTAATATATTTAATATATATATATATATATATATATATATATAAAAGTCGTCCTTAATCTAACTAACTTTTATTTATATATTTATTTAATATATTTAATATATATATATATATAAAAGTCAGGTCCTTAATCTAACTAATTCCCATACAAGTCATGATTTTTATTAAACTAATAACATAATCAACATCTATAATTATTTCTTTCTTATATAATCTAACTAACTCCCTTTAAATTATCATTTTGACTTTTTGACTACAGTCCCTAAGTCAAAATTAGCCGTTGGAGGCTCTGCTCAGACTATTTAGCATGCAAAGCTGGATCTGTTTCTTCAACTTGTCCTGACGATGAGCCACACTGGTTGGTTCCTCTCTCTTTATGTGATTTACGCCGAAGTTCTACTTATAAATATTATGGATCACAGAAGCCTCAATTCAACAATAAAATTATTGTGCTGAGAAAATCCCTTTATCCATAAATAAGAAAGTCTCATATACTATCTAACTTAACTGTTAAAATTAAAATATTATTATTATTATTATTATTCTTATATATATATATATATATATATATATATATATATATATATATATGCTTTATTTAATATATATTGTTGGACACCTAATCCTCTATGGGTTGGTGTGGAATGTGAACAACCACCGGAGTCCAAGAGACCACTTGGAATATGAATCCAAGGGTCACATCAATGTAGTATAAATGTATATCATGTCAATAATATATGCAATCTAATGCTTATTTTTCATATTCAGTCTTCACCATGGTTGTATTTAACATGGTATAAGAGTTGTAGGCGATCTCTTGCCCAAGTGTGAGCAGCTTGTTTTGTGGTATTTCTATGCATTTCAATCCTGACATCAATCTTCCGGCTTGTTTTGTGGTATTTCATATTCGGTCTTCACCGTGGTTGTGTTTAACATGGTATCAGAGTTGTCGATGATCTCTTGCCCAAACGTGAGCAGCTTGTTTTATGGTATTTCTATGCATTTCAACCCTGACATCAATGCTGCACTTCTAAGCTAAATTTCAATTGGATTCTCTACCCCTCTGCCAATTAAATTTGAGTCTCTACCCCTCTGCCAATTAAATTTGAGTTAGGTTTTCTTCCTAAAGTCTCGTTAAAAGAAAAAAATGGACAAAACACACCCGTCATTTTTGTGTGCAGTGTTTGTGTGACCGTTTACCTTCTATTCAAAAATAGAAAGAGAAAAGGGGGAAGTTCTTTCTAGTGAATAGAGCGTTTCTCTTGCGAATTTGCAGGTTGAACAGTCTACCAATTACCCTAGTCTGTAGGTATTTTTAAGCGTTGGTTGAATGTATTTTGGACATGTGTTGGTCAAGGATGTTGGGTATACGAACAAAGTCCCACATTGATTAGAAGTAGTAGAAGTGGGAAGGATCATGGGTATATAAGGATGAACAAATATCTCCATTGGTATGAGGCCTTTTGGGGTAAAGCCCAAAAACATACCCATGAGGGCTTAGGCCCAAAGTGGACAATATCATACCATTGTGGAGATATGTGGTATCCAAAGTCCCAACAAGTGGTATCAGAGGCAAGTTCGAGGTTACCCAAGTGGATGAATCCTCGGAATGCCGAACAAAGATGGTGAGCCCCCGTAAGCCTGTGGATGAGCTCGGTTAAACAGGCGGTGTGCTCCGGATTCTTCATGGACGTGTCTTGTTCTCCAACACGGTGAAGAGGAGTTGACCTGGGATGGAGCAAGCTCTCGAGACAGGTGGTGCTACCATGTAAGGCGTGTGCTTCCAACGCATTGGAGCGGAGAATCCTGGTTGGTAGAGAGGGGAGAATCCTGCGGATGGTTTGAGGGGAGGCTCGATGGTCCTTTGTTCGAGGGGAGGATTGTTGGGTATACGAACAAAGTCCCACATTGATTAGAAGTAGTAGAAGTGGGAAGGATCATGGGTATATAAGGATGAACAAATATCTCCATTGGTATGAGGCCTTTTGGGGTAAAGCCCAAAAACAAACCCATGAGGGCTTAGGCCCAAAGTGGACAATATCATACCATTGTGGAGATATGTGGTATCCAAAGTCCCAACAAAGGAATACAAAACGTCTGCTCATTAATTGTCCATTGTTGAATCTAAAGGTTCTTTTCCGTTCCATTGTGGAGTCCTATTAATCAAATATAAGGTTGTTACGCTTCACTGCTTGGCTGTGAAAACCATTAGAATTACACTTTCGCAAAGTTTTATGTGAAGGATTGATATCCATGGAGTTTCTGATATATCTGATAAGAGATTTCTTCATTTGCTCTAGATTTTTAGGGATTTGAAAGTCTTGAATATTTGTCTAGTTCAAAGTTCTATTCTATTTTGATTCGTTGCAATTCCAATTCCAATGGAGGACGTGAAGCACCAACCATGCGTTATAAGCAGAGATTCTAGTACATCATTGTTGTGTGTTTGAAGGCCAGTACATTCAAATTTAACTGAGAATTTTATTCTCTGCGCATTTTATTAAGTGCTTGCGTTGACACATCGACCATAGTTCCAACTCGAACATCAAGTCGCTGCGTGGAGGTGTTGTGCAAGAATGGCGTTTGTGTGAACCATCGATAGTCATCCTCGCCATGTGCGTTGTCAGCTCCGTTGAAGCGGAAGTATGGTGCCATGGAACCACCATTTGTGGCTCTCCAAACCACCTGTCTAAATTGTGATTTGGTGTTGTGTGTCGGGCTTGACTTGTGGTGTTGTGTGTCAAGCTTGAATATCATTGTCTCCAGTTATATGTTGGGTTTCCGAATCGTGGCTCCAATGTCGCTGTTCGTGGCTCCGGGCTGCGCTCGGTTCCATATACCACTGCTCAATTCCGTTACAATATTCCACCACTCACTCCCTTTACAATATATCATTGCTTTCTCCTTCGTGGCATTACCTCCTCCGACTCCTGCACCCTCGACTCCTGGTTCACACTCGGTCCCTACCACTTCGGTTCACACTCTGGTCCCTTGGTGCTTGTTCCTCCCATCGTGACTGTTGCAGCATCGTGATTGTGTATACGATTACTCCTTTTACAACATCATACCCATACGCACAGTCAACTCCTCCCATGCACAATCGACATCACTCGCTCACAATCGGCCTCACTACTACACAACGGAAGTGTTCCCTCGCAGTCCTCCTTTAGAACGTTGGTGCATAACAGTTTAGACTCCTGCATATGGTGCATTCCATGTTGTTCTAATTTTAACACTATGTGTGTTGAATAGTTTTTGATGATCATGTAATGGTGAAGAAGGTGTGTTAAACAATTCATGACAAAACATTAAAGGTGTGTCCCGCCTCCAAAGAATGCAACTGGCCATATATGCGAGTTAGTTTTTCGAGTAGGTGTGTTTAATGGTTTATGGTGTTGCACATTGATTAATCTCCAATTCGTTTGTGATATATGTGTTGGAGTTGTTTCATGTCAGTTCTAACAACCCAATAGCCACCATTAAATTATGGCTTCTCATATGGTGTCCAAATTGGTTTCCAAATTATTGATAATGCCAATAGTTATTGAATTGTAAAACCAATACCTGATTCATCCCACAAGGTGATGTAATTACAAGCAGAACATTTATTCGGTTGCAACATGTTGATACTGGTGGTGGTCTCCACAGTGGTGATAAGAGGGACGCTCGAACAATTAATGGTATAAATGCAATTGCTAGGATTTTGGGAAGACTTGTACAAGCACATATTCGAGCTAGTATATTTGAATTTCTTACGTTACACATACAACTCTAACAAAGGTTCGACATTATACAATTTAAGGAAACTCGGATCCAGAAATTTATTTGCGCAGAGTGGAAGCACTTCCTCTCAATGTGATTTTGATCTAGAATGAAATTTCTTACTTTCTTTTCTTTGCTTCCATATTAAAATTGTTGTGGAAATATTTTGCTCACATCCCTGATAGTAGTGCATTCTTAGTGGCTTAAAGTACTTTTTGAGAAAATGACCAAAATTATTGAGGTATTAAAGTTCTTAAAAACTTTGATACACTCCACTGATTATGACACAATAAAAATCAGCAAAACCACTCTCGCTGATGTACAAATTTGTCTACAAGATGCACATGACAAAATTGAGTTTTTGCAGTTTGAGACAAAGCTACAACAAGAAGAATTACAATAGTGGAGTCATCATTCTGAAACTATTTATGTTCAGAACAATGAGACAAACTTCCATCAACAGAAATAATATAAAGTTGAGGTTGATTCACATTCAGTGCCTAGAGTAGAGTTGCATGTAGATGTAGAAATTCAATCTTCACTTCTCAAGCCCATCATCAGACCTTGGGAAAAGCTTGTCAGCAACAAGCACATAACAAGTCTTGGATATGACAAGGAGGTGTCATTTCATATTCCAAACTATTCCAAGCCCATTCAATTTCAAAATGTTGGATTTCTTCATGGCGGTTCACCTTCACCTGTACCAGATTCCACTCCTCCACATTCGCAGCCAAAAGTTGTTAAATGCCAACACTTTGATTGAGTTGACCATATGAAAGATCACTATTTTGATCTTCATCCATGTGAGAACTGTCATAAAACCACTCATTTTTCAAACATATGCTTCAAAAACAAGCCTCCTGCAAGAACAAAGATTCATCTTGGATGGATCACTTCTTTGCAATGGACTTCAATAGCCAAGAAGATATTTCATTCATATGTCATAACTTGTTCTAGAGTATTGAATAGTCCTGCAGTTGAGTTTTCTTCATCATCTCACCTTGTATCTGACATGGGGGTAAGTGATGGTCATATACAAACTTCAAACACACGGAAGTTCAAGCGAGCCTGAGCCACAACCTGCCATACCAGAGTCAGAGTTGTAGCCAGAGACAAAGATGCCCCTGAGCATGCCTTTGGTTGGTGATCAACCTTAAACCATATATGTGGGGTTGAGACATCTCCTCAAAGAATTGGGGACACTTCCTCTAGCATAAGACTTCAGCTTCTTGCCAGTTTTGGAAGAGTTGCAAGAATCACATTAAGCATTCCAAAGTTGGTGGTCATTCTTAAACCATCACAGGTTGAGACCTCCCTTTTTAGGTTGAGGTTCTCCCTTTGTATGCGGGGTGAGACGTCCCTTTCAAGGTTGAAGGTTTCCCTCTTCAAAACATTAGAAGCACTTCCTCTAGCAGAAGATTTCAACTCCATGCCAGATTTGGAAGAGTTCCGGGAACTGCACTATGCGTTCTAGTGTTGGTAGTCATCCTTAAACCACCCCCCTTATACCAACATTTAAAAGAGCACATTCAGCCTAGTGCTGCCATGCATTTTTTGCACATTTTGTATTACAACTCTCTTCTTGGACTCATACATACCCCTTCGGATTAAGGGGGGGAATGTTGGACACCTAATCCTCTATGGGTTGGTGTGGAATGTGAACAACCACCAGAGTCTAAAAGACCACTTGGAATATGAAACCAAGGGTCACATCAATGTACTATAAATGTATATCATGTCAATAATATATGAAATCTAATGCTTATTTTTCATATTCGGTCTTCACCATGGTTGTGTTTAACATATATATATATATATATATATATATATGTTTCGATATTAAATGTTTATTATTAATTATTATTAGATGGAATAAGGAGGTAATTTAATAAGTGGAACAACCTACAAAATTTCCTTTGAGTTTGAGAGAGATTTTGCTTAAATTTTAATTTCATTTGATTAATGGGGAACTTTGATCATAAACCTATTGTTCTAAAGCCTAGTATGGAAGAGATGTTGTAATGTCCTATGATGTCCTATTATGTAAACATTTTGATTAGGTCAAATTACATTAAAATAAATAAACAAATAAATAAAATTTAGGTAAAATAGTCAATTCATTCTTGACCCTTTTTGGGCTCCCGATTTTGCCAACCCATGAAAATACATCTTCCAAGAATAGTCCCAGTTGGGCATTCCTACTATATTGCCTACAACATCCAACTACTAAAATCAAAACTACCATAGGACTTTCCTTGACATTTCTACAAAACACTAGATATACTAAGTACATAACTAAAGTGTGTTGAAGCAAACATTCATCAAATATAGATAGACGTCTAACAATAGTCGTTATTGTTGGCAGGTAGGCTAAGGTCAAAATCATGTTTTCCAATGACATCCTGATGGCGAGCCTCTCTCCTTTGAGATTCCTTGAACTTCAATTCCACTATCATGCTTCTCAGCGCATCCGCTTCATCATACAGATGAGAAAATTGGACTTTGAGAACCTAGAACTCTTCTGCCAACTCGATGTGAGAATGGGTCATTTGACAGAAATGGACTTGTAGTTCGCGGTTAGTCTACCAGAGTTGTAACAACCCAAAATAAACATGTAATTAATTAGATTAATCAAGTAATTTATAATCAACATGCAATTATCAACTAATTAGCATCAAAGTTCAAAACTATGAGTAGAAACACTTACCTGTGATTTCAGTTGAAGTCTGCTAACTGCAACAAGGTTTTGAGGATGACTTTCCACCCAACCATAGGCTCAATTGCACAAAATCTTGCTACAACTGGCCACCCCTGAGCCCTCAATCAACGTACTACTGCCAGGGAATCCTTTGTCTTAGAACACTATTCTCCCAAGAGAATGAATGATAGAATCTTGGAATGATGGAATGCCTCCCATCTTCCTCACCATCTAATAAATAGAGCAGACGTTGGAAGGGGAACCACATGCACACACTCCATGTGTCCACATGCAACTTTATTACTTTCTTGTTCTATTTCTATTTCTATTTATTTAGAGCTTTAGTATGGTTATTTATTATTTATTACTATTTTTATTTTTATTCATTGTTTATTATTTATTTTCTTGTATTTTTTTAATAATAATAATAATAATATTATTATTAATTATTAATTATTTTTATTATTTATTATTAAGGGATTTATTATTTATTATTTATTATTAAGGGACATTACATTTGTGAGTAGAGAGATAGAGTGAACATGGGTTATCCTTTGAAGGAGACTCAAAATATGAGGGGTAATTCATATTGTTATAGCAGTTGTCAACCCAATTTGTAGAAAATGAGGAAAATATTAGCAACTTACTATGGAAAGAGTTATACAGACGCAATAAAAGCAAAAGGTGGCTAATATGGTCCAAGATTAGCCTTGCTCTAGTTGAATTACTTCAGCTACCGAGTCTCTTTTTAGATAGAGCCTTTGCAAGAACCCCACAGTTGCCAATTACGATTCTGTGGCCTCTTCCGTAATTGACGTTCCAGGAGAAGTAAGTTGACCAACAATTTGGAACCAAATAGGATTGATGAGAATGAGGTCAGAGTTACCTTGAAAAAAGCAAAGCCGCAGTAGACCAGGAGGGGAGAGGACAATCTTCCCAAGACCTAAATTCCCTTCTGAGCCCACGATGCCTGAATGCCAGAGGTCCCACGAACAGAAATGACGAGCCCACACCCCCACCAACCTGAGAAGAGACTGGAACCAAGAGAGGAGCTCTGAAAAGAGCTCCCACCAAGGAGGATGGCTTGATGCCACAATTGGCAGATGAAGGAGCCCTGAGATCTCAAAATCTAGAAGATGAAAGAAAAATTGAGTCAGAGAAACGAGAGAGAATGCTCCCAAGGGGAGGCCCCTTGAGAATTTAACGCCACCATCACTGCCATCCCACACAAGCTCCATTAACTTAGACTTTGATTCCCTTACGATTTGCTCTGATTTCTTCATCATTACGCATTCAAGAGAATTTTCCCTATGCTTGAATTGCGTAGGGGTGATGTTTTGAGCATGCGAACCAAAATATACAAACACAACATAATGAGAACGACCAAGAAAGGATATGTACTTTGCTAAATGAAGGCCAATGAACAACCATGAAGGATGATGAGGGAGGATTGTTTCATCATTGAATGATGAGGAGCGATTATGAGTGACTCGTTTTATTAATGTAAAAGGGATGAGACCAATCCCAAATATATCTTCCTTAATCTGATGATCAAAATACATCATCATAGAGCCAAAGTTCTTGCAAATCCTTAAGGAATTATACATTTCGATCAAGACTCAATTATAATAAGTGTTGTTTCCATGAAGGAGCATGCCATGTTTGCTAGCTTGTCTGCCTTCGAGTTGTTGGCTCATAAAATGTGATACAATTTCGTGTTGTGGAACGCTGCAAATAATTCTTTGATTCTTTGAAAGTTCTTGGCAAGAGAGTTATCTTTAGGAAGCTTGTCAAATTTTATATGTTGAATCGTTAAGAGAGAGTCTCATAGAATAATCAAATCTTTTGCCCCTTTGTCTTTTGCTATGTAGAGGCCCTGGATGAGACCATAGGTTTTGGCTTGATTGTTTGAACTTTTTCCCAGACTCCATGAATAAGTTAGCTTCAAGGTTTCCATCGGGATTAAACAAAATACCTCCCCCTCATGCCACCCCTAGAACATTAATCCAATCACATAACTTACAAGAATTGAACCTAAGTGGGGAGGATTCTAATCCATCCTCCCAACCATGTGTGGTAACCCCAATTAATGAAATATACAAAAGCATACATACTCTATACCCCTTTGACTTTGAACTGATGACCTCTTAGGAGAAAACACATTCTCTTAACCATCAAGCCCACTCAAGTTATTAATCTTTTTGGACTCCCAATTTTGACAACTTATAGTTTTACCAATGGTATTCTTATGTAATAAGAAAAAAAAGAAAAAAAGAAATATATATATATATATATATTCTACTCGCCTAGATCTATCTTAACTTCGGATCTGCCAAGCAGTGAGAGAGATCAAATCTCTTGAGGTGCAAACCTCTTTTAGAGTGAAAAGATATTTGATCCCTCTCAGCGCTTGGTAGATCTAGAGTTAAGATGGATGTAGGCTCGTTTAGGAAGGTTTGAGACATCTGAAGCCAAACATACCAATAACTTTGACTTCGTAAGAGTTGAGACATCCCATGGCACATTAAAATGGACCTCTACCCCAAAGTCTACCTTTTTAACCTTAATCCAAATATACTAATAACTTGTGACTTAGCAAGAATTAAGACATCTTAAAACACACTAAAATAGACCTCTCTCCAGAAAACATCTTCCCTTCTAACCTTATCGCAAAAAGCCAAACATATTATTTATAAACACATGACAACATATTAATTATAAAAATTCGAGACATCCATTTAAATCAATTTAATGTTTAACTTATAAATGAAATTATTAATTTTTAACCTAAATAAAAAAGCGAATAAATAATCTACACAATCACCTAAAATATAAACCACATGCATTTTGATAAACCTTAATAATCAAATTACTTTAATCAATTTGAATCAATTTAATGTTTAACTTTTAAATGAAATGATTAACTTTCAAATTAAATTATTATATAGATATATATCTCCTTAATACAGTGATTATTATCAATAAGAATTTAATATCTCAACTTTCAAATTATATAGATATATATTTACTTAATAGAGTGATTACTGTACAGCCAGTTTGAAATTGAAATTCGATGAGTTATACGGAATCCATGGTCTGAAAATCCAAAATGGTGTGCATAGTGACTTGACAAATCGACAACCCAACCGACAACCCAACCGCCACAAATTCCTACATAAAACCAACTGGCGCAGGAACCTAGCCGCCGGTATGGCAGGGTGGTTTATACAGAATCCATAGAAAATTCGGTGCGCAGTGACTTGTCAAAACAGAAGAGAAGGAAGGAACCGCCTTCATGCCCACACACGCGTCCAAAACGTACAAGTGCTGTGAAATGTTTTTTGATTCGTCGGATATAAACTAAAGGTCTCTGCCCTGCACAGCTGCGCGAATTCTCTTTCATTACCTTCATACCACACTAAGCCAGAGAAGCATTTTGGTAGATCTATACTTGAAGCAAAATGATAAGCTCTATTGCAAGCGAAGTTAGCACATGCAAAGGTAATTAGTATTGTCCACTGTATAAAGGTCTTCATATGATTTTTTGTTCAGTAAGAGAAGGGTAACTCATTTTCAGTGATCCAATCCTTTTTCAGTGTTAAGCACAAGGGAAGGTCTGGGGAGATCGACCCTTCAAGGAAACCAGCAATCTTTACTGCAGGGCAAGTTCTCGCATGTAAAGGTAATTCAGACTGCCTCAATATCTAAATTCCATTTGGTTTGTTAAGAGAATGATAACCCATTTTTCAGTGTTGACTACATTTTAGACCATTTGGGGAGATCGATCCTTCAAGGAGAATGCCAGGGTCTACTGCAGGCGAAGTTGTCGAATGCAAAGGTATTTAAGAGTGCCCAAATTGTAATTTTCATACGATTTATCCAGTTAGGGAATTATAATCCATTTTCGGTTTTCAATCCATATCCAGTGCTCATGTTGAGAAGAAACCATTTGAGGACAAGGCCGATCCTGCAACCTCCACTGCAGGCGAAGTTATCACATGTAAAGGTAATTAGGACTGCCCACGTTCTAACAGTCTCCATATGATTTACATAGTAAGGAAATGATAATCGATTTTCAGTGTTCAGCACAGTGAATGCATATAGCTTAATTTCTGGCCCATAAGTTATAAATTGGCTTCAACTATATGGTTTGCCATATGGCCTTTTGGAAATGTTTTTAGGACTGTAACAATTGAAAAATTTGCTATCCTAGGACCTACACATTAGTTTCGAGGATGGGTCTGCTGTAGAATATAACCCATACATATCGTAACTGCAAATGATCTAACTTGTCCAGTATGCAGTAAAACGCTATGAACATAATAACAATAAAATAAACCCTCCTTGGTTGGTGAAGATGTATCTTGCCAAAATGGGTAGTGTCTTTAGGGGTAGAGAGGATGGAGTAATGTCTTTACAAAATGTTAGATTGGTTAGATTCGTTGTGGGGTGAAATTTTTGAACTCCATATTGGTAGCCAAAATGTAATAGTGTCTCTTAGGTTTCTGAGGATGGATCTAGGTTAGCCAATAAGGCCGAAAAAATGGATCGGATCAGCCAGTGGGACAGAAAACTACTCTAACAGTGGAGTGCTGATTCTTAGTACTTACTACCATGAAACAATGGAGCAGGTTATTCTTAGTACTTACTACCATGGAACAATGGATTAGGTTAGCCAACAGGGCAGAAAACAATGGAGTAGTGATTCCTACTAACAGAATTTTGATTTTGGTTGGTTGTGAGGTGAAATATTCTTGCCATGTTAAACTTTGTGAAGATGGATCTGGTTTGGTCAATAGGATAGTGTCTCTTACTTAATGTTAATGTTAATTGTTGGGGATGGAATTTGTTTGTCATATTAAACTCTGATATTTTTAATTTGATTTTGTTATAGCTGCCGTTGGTTGGGGACCGGGGCAGCCTCTGAAGATTGAAGAAGTGCAAGTGGCACCTCCACAGGCAATGGAAGTCAGAATCAAAGTGCATTATACTGCCTTGTGCCGTACAGACCTTGTATTTTGGGAAGCAAAGGTAAGTTATGAGAAATATTAGCAACTTGGTTTTAAGCACGAGAGGTATAAAAAACGCTGGAGGAGCAAAACTTTTAGGTGTTTGATAGATCTATGGTATTTTAGTTTGATAGGCAGCTAGAGGTTTGCGTTTGGGTTGTGTTGATCCCTGTTAGTGCTTGATTGGTAGATCCGAAGTATGTTTTATTAGGGTTACAAATACACAGAAATATGCAGACATAGACATCTGCCCCACCTGGGCTCTAGAGCATCTAGCTTCCTTGGATGCAATTAAATTTTCTTCATAATGAAATGTCTATTATTGCTTTGGTTGCAGGGTCAAGTGCCACTCTTTCCCCGCATCTTTGGACATGAAGCAGCTGGGTATCCACTCTGTTCTTGCCATAAAATTTTGTATTCAAAATCATAATTCAATTAGGCATGTTGTATTTCCTCCTGATTAATTGCTGGCCAATTCTGGCACTGATTGACAGGGTTGTTGAGAGTGTTGGAGAAGGGGTAACTCACCTCAAGCCGGGTGACAAGGTGCTTCCGGTATTTACAGGAGAATGCAGGGAATGCAGACACTGCAAGTCAGAAGAGAGCAACATGTGTGATCTGCTTAGAATTAACACTGAGAGAGGGGTTATGATAAATGATGGAAAGTCAAGGTTTTCCATCAATGGGAAGCCGATTTACCACTTCCTTGGTACATCGACTTTCAGCCAATACACTGTCGTGCATGCGGGATGTGCGGCCAAAATTAGTGACGAGGCTCCTCTTGACAAAGTTTGTATTTTAAGCTGTGGTGTCTCTACAGGTAAATTACTTGTGGATCTTTTTTTTAATCATTTTTTCCATGCACATGTTCAGTATCAGCCATATTTAGTACTATATCTGTCCATATTAACTATAAGCATTATAGTAGATTGTGACCAAAACGTCCAAACAGATTGGTCAGTGCAGATGGCCGTACCTCCTCTTCTGTGAAAACAAATTTCACGACCTCCTAGGCTTTCTTTCCTTCTCTGACTTTGAACTGGTAACTTCTTATCGGGGTTCACCTTTGCCCTAATAAGTTGGATAGCTTCTTTTTTCAAGAGACCTTGCTTGCCATATTCCACCAGTTCTGTGTGATATTTTCCTATTGAGATGGGCTTATGTAAGTTTCTACCTTTTCGCATTTATATGGTTTATATAAGCTTCTGCTGTAGATTTAAAATGACTTTTTTGTATTTTCTATCTTTTCCTTTTCTATGCCCAAATGCGAAGCCCTCTATTTCTGCTTGATGCCCAAAAGCTTGGTCTTAAAAATCCTCCAATGAGACCATGGTGATCTCTAAAGCCCGTGTCCGCCCTTCCTCTCGGATCGCTTATGCCCTTGGATGTTCTCCTTTTCTGGTAGATTATAAGATTTGGTATCCAAAAACTTATCCTTGGAATGTTTTTATGCTCATAAATATTCTTACTCCCCTGTTCGCCAAGGTCCGGGTCGCTCTCGGATCGTGACCATGTTCACACTCCCCTGCAGGTCTGGGTTGCTCTTGAATTGTGACTCTGCTCACAAACACTCTCCTGCGCCAACAAGGTCTGGGTTGCTCTTGGATGCTCCATTATAAATTGAAAGCTATCCATCAAAACTTGAATGTTATCCGTGAGGAGGGACTCTAAATCTGGCATATAAAATATGCCTTTGTTAAACCTTTTCTGCCAACGGAAAAACTTTTTATCCGGACTTGTTGAAGCTTTTATAAGTAATTTCCTGATGATGATGTGGGTAATTCAATTCTGTAACGGTTGACATTTTTTAACGGACTGTAAAATAATATCATCCATGTAAAGTTTCTTTGGTCACAATTATTGTTTAAAGTTCATTTCTTTTGTTGGATCAGGAATGGGTGCTACCTTGAATGTAGGCAAACCCAAGAAGGGTTCGACAGTAGCAGTATTTGGCCTTGGGAGTGTTGGGCTTGCTGTAAGTGTTCTCTTTTTAGGTTCCTGTGTATGCATCTTAATGAAGTTCTACAGTTTTAATCTTTCCATTTTCAAGGATCAATATGATGAGTGTATCGTTTAATTGTCTGTTAATCTTCTGATCTGGCCTTAACTACGCAGGCTGCTGAAGGGGCAAGAATTGCAGGAGCTTCTCGAATAATTGGAATAGATTTAAGCAATGACAGATATGAACCAGGTTGCTTATTTTGCTCATTTCCATATCGGTTTATCTTTGCATATATGTTGACTCCAGAATTGCCTTTCTAATTCTTTGTTTGAATTTTTTTGTAATCTCAGCGAAACCATTTGGGGTAACAGAATTTTTAAACCCTAAAGACTATGACAAGCCCATTCAAGAGGTATGTTGAGCTCCCCACATTACTGGATATCGTTGCACCTTGAGAAGCTTGGTGCTCTTATCCCATATTTTTCCAACTTCGAAATAAATTTGCATCTCAATAAGATTCAGTCTGAATAAACCCTTGATAAATTCAGAGTTAGTCTCTATAAACCCTTGATAAATTCAGAGTTCGGCTGAATTTATGTTGGTATTATCTCTTTTCTATAGAAAATTTTGTATCTGGTTCTGGGTTTAGGAATTTATGGTAACCTCCATCACTGTTGTTTTTAATTTAGTCTGTATAAACCCTTGATAGAATTTTGATAAATTCAGAGTTAGTCTGAATTTATGTTGGTATTATCTCTTTTCTATAGGAAAAATTGTATCTGGTTGTGGGCTAGGAATCTATGGTAACCTCCCATCACTGTTGTTTTTATATTAGTTTTTGGCGAAAACATTTTAATTCCCTTCTTCCATTAGAAAAAAAGGCCCGGAGGAGCTAACCAGTGTTTAGTAAATAGTAAAATTCCCTTTTGGTTGGATGTTTAAATGGATGAATCTGTTACTTTATGTTGCTGTATAAATTGTTATCAATCTTTTAATTGAATTTAGTTCTACCTTATTTTCATGAATTTGCTGTTGTATGCTCTCAGTAAAAAATTGAATTCGGATGACTTATTGTTATCAAATTTTTTATAGGTAATTGCAGAAAAAACTGATGGAGGAGTTGACTGCAGTATCGAATGCACAGGAAACATTAAGGCGATGATTCAAGCCTTTGAAGCCTGCCATGATGTATTTGCTCTGAGCTCCTTTTCATTTAAAGATATTAGTAATAGCTATAAGCTGATTGTCCCCTTTGCAAGCAAATACCTGCAATGAATATGCTAGTCGGTGAAAGGGAATTTGATATCATAATTTTCTATTTTCAGGGTTGGGGTGTATCTGTTTTAGTGGGTGTTCCTCATGAAGGGGCAGTGTTTGCAACAAATCCGGTGAATTTTCTGAACGAGAGGACGTTGAGAGGAACCTTCTTTGGAAACTATAAACCTCTCACAGATTTGCCAGGCCTTGTAGAGTTGTACCTGAATAAGGTAAGACTTAAATTAATATTCAGTGAAGCATTCATTTGTTTTGTTAGATTTCCTTGCTAGAAAATTCTGTCAACAATGATCTTTGATAGGTATTTGTTGATTTGTCAATGCATGCCACTTGTTAGATTTCCTTGCTAGAAAATTTTGTGAAACAATGATTACAGCTAGATATTTGTTGGTTGGTTTGTCAATGTATGTGACAACAGTAGTCTTTGCCTGTCTGTAATTTAGGTTTTTAATAGATCTTTCCTTATTTTTGCAGAAGCTTGAATTGGGTAGGATGTAATTAGGTTTAATTGATCATTCCTTGTTTCTTTGCAGACGCTTGAACTGGATAAATTTATTACTGATAATGTTTCTTTTGCCGATATCAACAAAGCATTTGATTCCATGGTTAAAGGAGAGGGTCTGAGAACTGTGATTAAAGTGGTTGAGTAAACAAAAGGCATTTGATGACATGATGAAGGGAGAGGGTTCCAGAATGGTAAAAGCTCAGAGAAGTAAAATGGATTTTGACTTAAGTGAATTATCTGGCACATTGGAAGGTGTTAATGCTTATTTGCCGCATACATTTTCATTCTCATAAAAGCCTCTAAGATCAATAGCTTTCATAAAAACATCTAAGATCAATAGTTTTCTGAATTATTTTATATATGGTGAGGTTTTACAAAATTTATAAAATAAAAATATATATGCGGGATTTTGGTGGAATATCTTACATGTGTATTAACTTTTATGAGATTTATCCATTTTTACTAGTCAAAGTATAGATTGTGGGTTTTGGTTAAATATCTTATTCATTTTTGCAAAAGGTTTCATTTTTTTTTTTCAAATTGCATTTTATTTTTATTTATTTATTACACTTAAATCTGATAGGGTGATAGGGTGGGGTGGATGATTATATATTTTTTTAATAGATTTATATATTTTTAATATATTTATTTCAGTTATATATATATATATATATATATAAATTAATTATTATTTTTTGAATAGTTTAAAATTACTATTTTTTTTCGAATGACTTAAAACAGAAGTTGTGAATTTGTGGAATATCTTGGACCCAATTTCTATAAGTTATTTTTTTTTGAATTATTATATCTGTGGCAGGTATGGTATACCGTATTTTTTTTTTGAATTATTATATCTGTGGTAGGCAGGCATGGTATACCGTATTTAGTTTTCCTTATGACTGAGTATTAGTTTGTTTTTTACCAAAAATTATAAAATAAAAATATATATATGACATCGTATTTAGTTTTCCCTATGACTGAGTATTAGTTTGTTTTTTACCAAAAATTATTTTGTATTTAGTTTTCCCTATGACTGAGTATTAGTTTGTTTTTTACCAAAAATTATAAAATGAAAATATATATGTGACATCGTATTTTCCCTATGACTGAGTATTAGTTTGTTTTTTACCAAAAATTATAAAATAAAAATATATATGTGACATTTTGATGGAATATCTTACATGTGTATTGT
Source organism: Pinus tabuliformis (assembly GCA_031772625.1). NCBI lineage: Eukaryota > Viridiplantae > Streptophyta > Pinopsida > Pinales > Pinaceae > Pinus > Pinus tabuliformis. The sequence continues at coordinate 498,287,580 of CM062820.1, forward strand.
GGGGTGGATGACTATATATTTTTTAATATATTTATATATTTTTAATATATTTATTTCAGCTATATATAAAAATTAATTATTATTTTTTGAATTGTTTAAAATATTAATTATTATTTTTTCGAATGGTTTAAAACATAAGTTATGAAATTGTGGAATATCTTGGGTATCAATTTCTATAAGTTATTATTATTTTTTTTTGAATTATTATACCTGTTGCAGGCATGATATACTGAATAGCATGGTATACTATTCAGTACTGAATAGCATGGTATACTATTCAGTTTTGCTTTTGAATATTAGTTTGTCTTTTTGACTGTGACTGAGTATTAGTTTGTCTTTGACAAAAAATTATGACGTTAATCTAGTTTAACATTTCCATTTTTATTAGTTACAGTTTTTAGTTTTATTTCTTTTTTATTTTTTCTTTTTTTGGTTATCAATTTTTACAAGTTATTTATTTTTTTGAATTATTATACCTGCTGCCTGCATGGTATATTCAGTTTCGCTGACTGAGTATTATATTCAGTTTACCTGACTGAGTATTAGTTTGTCGTGGACAAAAAATGTAAGTTTGTCTTGGACCAAAAATGTGTGACTTTTATCAATAATTTAACATTTCCATTTCTATTAGTTACTAATTTTTTGTTTTTAGTTTTATTTCTTTTTTATTTAACTTTTTTCTTTAATTATTTCTATTTTCATTAATTATAATTTTTTCACAGTGTTTTCAATTTAAGGCACTTATTTTCTTCTTCATTTTTTTTTCAGTTTGTTATCTTTCTTTGTTATTAGTTTAAATTTGAGAGTGGTTCGGACCCCTTGGTTAATGGGTGGTGCCACGTCCACAGAAAAATCTGATGCCCCTGGGCCTACTGCAAGATCCTTTGAGTTGATGCCCCTGGGCTTACTGCAAGACCCTTTGAGTTGACGCTCCTGGGCCTACTGCAAGACCTTGTGAGGCACTGATTTTGACCAAGTGAGCTAACCCTTGAAGCTAGGCACTTATTTTCTTTTATATAATGTAAGTGAAAATATAAATTATGGATTTTTGTGGCACTTATTTTCTTTTATATAATTTGAAAATATAAATTATGGATTTTTGTGAAATATTCTCGTACTATTATATCAAAATTTAATTTTTATTTAGAATATGATATATATAGGGAAGGAGTATAGGTGATTTTCTTTTCTAATTAGTAAATATATGAAAATCTATTGTCTACTCAATATATGAAATTTATTATTTTATCCCAGGTATGTTTTAAATTAATAAATATATTAATGTCAATTATCTAATTTAATATTTATTAATGTCAATTATCTAATTTAATATTTTTTTATATGGAAATTAATTATTTGGTTTCATCTATAATTTAACGCAATAGCAAAGACTTTGGTAAATTATTTGTCTAGGTATTATTAGGTTTGTATTTGTTCAGCATGTAATAATGTTGGAAAGTTTTCTAATTATTAATTAACAATGTAATAATGTTTGAAGTTTTGTATTTTAAAAAAGAGTTTTTATTTTCATAATTAACAATGCAATAATGTTCGAAAGTTTTGTATTTTTAAAAAAGGTTTTATTTTCATCATTAACCATTTTAAAATGCTTTTAAAATGCAGGGGGCAGGGGGAAATGGTTTAAGTATTGAGGTTTTTTTGGCAAGTTTATAATAATGTTTGAGAGTTTAGTATATTTAAAAAAAAATAATGTTCTATTATTTATGGCTAAAATTTTTAAAAGTCTAAAAGTCATGAAAATTTAAAGATGGTTAAGTATTGAGTTTTTGGCAAGTTTGTAATAATGTTTTGAGAGTTTAGCAGGTTTATGATTAAAAATTTAAAATATGGTTTTGAGAGTTTAGCAGGTTTATGATTAAAAATTTAAAATATGGTTTTGAGAGTTTAGCAGGTTTATGATTAAAAATTTAAAATATGGTTTTGAGAGTAGGGAAGGATGACAATTTAAAAAGTTAATGGAATTTTTTTATTAATTTAAAACAAAGTGTAATTATTTATTTTAATTTTAAGTTTTGAATAATTTTTTAATGATAAATTTTTGGACTAGGGGAAGGTATTTATTGAAGTATTTCATTATAAAATTGGTAGATTAGAGCATCATCCAATTGATGACAATAATATCTAAAAATGAGAGATTGATATTTTGTTCAACTTCAATAATAAATTTCAAACTCAATACAAAACTTCTATAAATCTTAGGCATTATTATGATTAATTGTGAAAGTCTACATAACTAAACATCAATAAGCATCAAAATATATATCTCATTATATTATTTAAATTGATATCAATTTATAATCGTTTATATTATATAGCTATTTATTTTATATTATTTATATTTCAAGCATATATCCTAGATAACTAAGAGTAAATCTTAGTCATTGTTATGATTAATTGTGAAAGTCTACATAGCTAAACATCAATAAGCATAAAAATATTTACCTCATTATATTATTTAAATTAATATTAATTTATAATCATTATTTATATTATATAGCTTATATTTCAAGCAGTTATCCTAGATAACTAGGAGTTAGTTTATATGTTTCATATACAAGCAAAAGATTAATTACTGAAATTAGTTTATATGTTTCATGTAGGAATTTACAGGATAAGTTCCTCAGACAGAACACCAAAAGACACCGCTCACAACCAGATCGCAGATCAATACACCAATGTTTTTGACGTGGTTAAAACCCTCAAAGAGGGAAACAGTGCACGGCCTGAGCCAACGCGGCCACTTCAGGCAATTTATTAATAAAAGAATGAAAATTTACATAAGCTTATCTCATAGACGGATTATCCTACAAATGACCCTCCATGCGCTTTAAATAGAAATCATTGACCAATCAGGGGTTAAGCCACGGATCAAGTGTCGGTAACACCCATGTAATAGGTCCTGAACCAAGAGTGAACACATAACCTGCAGTAGACTTCCGATCATCAGGGTCACCAGCCCAATCGGAATCAGTGAAACCAACCAATAGAGGAGATGCTTCGGCACTATAATGAATCCCAAACTGAACTGTACCTCGAACATAACGAAGTATTCTTTTAGCTGCTTTCCAATGACTTTCATGTGGGTTTTGCATAAACCGAGAAACAAGGCCAACGACAAAGGAAAGGTTAGGTCGAGTATGGGTTAGATACAGAAGTTTTTCTACAAGTTGACGGTATAAGGTAGCATCAACTTCAGGAGAAGTACAAGTGACTGAAAGTTTGACTCCACACTGGAAGGGACAAGGGGCTGGCTTACAGTCTTCCATGTGAAAATGGCGTAGAATATCACAGGCATACTTGGACTGAGAAAGGGAAATACCCTCCTTGGATTGCAAGACTTGAAGACCGAGAAAATAATGTAAGTGTCCTAAGTCTGTCATTTCAAATTTCTTTTTAACGCTGGACTTCACATGGTTTATAAGGTTGGGATCACTACCGGTAAGGATAAGATCATCAACGTAAAGAACAAGAATGATAAGAAACTTGCCCACTTTCTTGGTGTAGACAGTATTGTTAGAATGACACCTAGAAAAGCTAGATTCTAAAAGAAAGCTATCCATTTTGGCATACCAAGCTCGAGGAGCTTGCTTGAGACCATAAAGGGATTTCTTACGCTGACATACAACGCTGGAGTCTGTTTTTATGAAGCCAATGGGTTGTTCCATGTAGATTTCTTCATGCAAGAAGGCAGATTTAACATCCATCTGATGGACTTCCAATTTGAACGAGGCAGCAAGGGAAAGAACAAGGCGGATAGACTTCATTTTGGCAACAGGGGAGAAGGTTTCAGTGTAGTCAATGCCTTCAACCTGTGAAAAACCTTTAGCAACAAGACGAGCTTTATGTTTATCAACTTTCCCATCTGGTCCATACTTGGTTCTATAAACCCATATGCATCTAACAAGTTTTTGCCCCTTTGGTAGAGGAACAAGATCCCATGTATCATTTGCCAATAATGAATGATATTCTTCATTCATAGCTGCTTCCCAATCTGGATGGCCTGAAGCTTCTGCAAAGGTGTTAGGATCATAATTTACTGGAGCTTGAGCCAGTAAAGAAGAGGCTCTGTCAAACTGAGAACGTGTGCGTCGCTGATCTGTAGGATCACCGGCAAGAGCACCTGCTGCATCTCGAGTAGCACGAACCCATTTTGGAAGCTGAGGAGCTGAAGGAGGATCCTGAGATGGTGGGGGAGGATTGTCATCCTCACTTTCATCATCTGAAGAAGAAATGTTTTCAAAAGTAGAAGAGATAGGGATAGGTGGCACATCCGCCGGACTAGGCTCGCAGGCCGATATATTTTCATCAAATTTTACATCTCTTCTAATGATAACATTTTTGGACTTAAATGGAATAAGTCTATAGCCTTTGACATCTTCAGAATATCCAACAAAAGTATATTTTTCACTCTTAGGTTCTAAAGCTTTATGCTTTTCATCTGGAATATGGGCCCACGCTTCACTTCCAAAAACACGAAAGTGACTTACATCTGGTTTGATTGAGCTTCATGCTTCTTCTGGAGTGAGATTCTTTAAAGCCTTAGTAGGAGTGCGATTTATTATGTAATTTGCACAGTTAATTGCTTCTGCCCAAAAACTAAGACCAAGTCCTTTAGATTGTAGCATACAATTAGCCATTTTCTTTAAGGTGCGATTCTTCCTTTCAGCTACACCATTTTGTTGTGGAGTATATGGAACAGTATGTTGCAATTGAATTCCATTCTCAGTGCAAAAGTTGATGAATGTGTTTTTAACATATTCTCCGCCATTATCAGATCTTAGCTTAAGAATTTGATGTCTAGATTGTTTTTCAACAAAGGCCTTGAAGGCCAAAAATGTGTTAAATACTTCACTCTTGAGTTTTAAGAAGTATACCCAAGTGCGTCTGGAGAAATCATCAATGAAAGTTAAGAAATACTTGCAGCCAGAGAATGAAACAACTGGAAGAGGACCACATAAATCACTATGCACAAGCTGTAAAGGGGCTGAGGCGTGCCAAGAGGCACGTTTTTCAAAACTGTCTCGATGATGTTTTCCGAGTACACATCCGGAACAAACACCATCTCTGCAAGATACCATAGGAAGATCTGTCACCATATTTTCTTTACATAGATGCTGAAGGGAGCGATAGTTTAAGTGACCAAATCGCTCATGCCAAAGTTTGCTCACTTCATCGTTATGAGCAACAAATACTGAGGGAAGATTTGATGACCCAAAGTTGTGAAACTTATACAACCTTGTAGAATCATCAGCGATACCAGTAGCTAAAATCTGTTTAGGATCTCTTAGGTCCTTGATTACAGCATCATGAGGTGAAAATTCAACGATTTTACCTTCACCTGAATGAGTTATCTGATATACAGATAGAAGGTTGCAGGATAAGGTTGGAACACATAATACATCATTAAACTGACCATTGTCTAGATGAACAGTTCCAGTCCCTACAACACTAAGAGATCTATCATCACCAACATATATATTTTTGGTGTTACAATCATTTAAAGAAGAAAACATGGCTTTGTTTTTGGCCATGTGATAAGAAGCTTCAGAATCAATGAGCCACTCATGAGAATGAGAAGAAGAAGATACATTTAGTGCATAGCCAGACCGAGATGCTTGACAACCACATGCAGAGAATGCCATCCCTGAAGATGAAGTTGAAGTTGAAGGTTGCTCCAAATCGATGTTATGTTTCTTCATCGCTGCTTCCAAGGCTTCCATTTTCTTAAAGCATTTGGATTCTAAGTGGCCATCTCGATTACAAAAGTTGCAATGTCTATCAGTCTTCTTCCATTTGTTTTTATTTGTCTTATCATTTTGTTGAAATGATTTTTCATTTTGAGGCTGAGATTGCTTAGGACCCTTGTTTGGTTTATGACCATTCTTTTTAGGATATGACTTCTTAGGATTCTTTGAATTTGGTTGCTGCTGGGCGGCTAACGCTTTCTTGGAAGAGTTTCCAAGATTAAGAAGACCAAGGTGTAAGAGTTTTTCTTGTTCTCTTATTAAAGAATCACAAAAAGAGTCAAAGGAAGGGGATTTGTAGTCTGTTCCTTGAGAAATGAAGGCTTCTCTTGTAGAATGGAAGGTGGAAACAAACACAGAGTAAGCTGGTTCTAACTTAGTAAGAATGGAATATATAAGGTTACTATCTTCTTTCTTAACCTTAACACCTTCCAAGAGATATCTAAGGGTCTTGAACTTGGACAAGAAATCTTCAATGCAAGAAAAATTATTAGGGTCCAATGTAAGCAACTCATTTTCAAGTTGATGGGCTCTAAGTTCATTTTTAATCTCAAAAACTTTATTGATTTGTTTCATTGCTTCATCAGGAGTATCAAGTTCTGCAATATGGAATCTAAGATATGGAGAAATAGACATCCCTATCAATCCACGTGCTTGATCTTGCCTATTTTCCCATTTAGCAGCGTTATCTTCATCCTTCGGTTTCTTTTCTTGGCCTGAGGCTATTCTGTAGAGACCTTTACTTCTAAGTAAATCCTCAATGTAGGACAACCATTGGAAGTAGTTGGTGCTGTCAAGGGTAACTTGGTATTGACTTTCCATTTCCATGGAAACTGAAGCTAAAGATGCTGAAACTAAGTGTTCCAATGGATAGATCTCGAAAAATTAGGCTGGTTTAAAAAAAACGGCTCTGAAAATGGCTTCCGGATGAAGAAGTTATGGCTTTTTTAAAAAAGTTGATGAAGTCGCCGACGAAGTGCGGGAATGTGCGGAAATGAAAAAAAATCTGCCCCCAAAAAATGGAGACTTGAACCCAAGACCTCTACTATCTTAAAATAGCTTTGAACCAATTAAACTATACAAAAAAATTGAGAGAGAGAGGGGGGGGGGGGGTGATGCTTTGGGTTGCGTGTTTGCTTTGAGAAGGCTCTTTTTCCCTGCAAAACAAAAAACACAAAACCCAATACGGACATACAAAAAAACGAACCTTGCGGCTCAAAGTTAGCTTTAGTCGGAAACTAAATATTTTCCTCAATGTTTCTGATTTTCCGAGATCACACTAAGGCGCAGGGAAAAGAGCATACACATGAGAAAAATCCTTCCTTTCTGTTTCTGATTTGCCCAGATCGCACAGAGTCACAGGGCAAAGAGCATATGCAGAAATGAAAGGTATAGATCCGGTAATAAAAAAGGCTAAATAAACCGAAACCGAAATAAACAGAGAGAAAATCACTGTAAACATCAAATAAACACTGTATACCTCCAGATCTTAAAAATGACGCAGCTAGGGCTACTGGAAACCTTTTCGCGTGAAACGAAAGGAGTTCCTCACTGGAACAGATGCTCCCAACACAATAGAGCAGTCCTCTCGGCCCGAAAGTAGTAAGAAACAATAGATCTAGGAAACAACAGTTGGATGCAGTTCTACCGGCTTCAGATTTGGATCACCAACGGACGCGGCCCTCAAATAGCTCCGATACCATGTAGGAATTTACAGAGTAAGTTCCTCAGACAACACCAGAGGACACCGCTCACAACCAGATCGCAGATCAATACACCAATATTTTTGACGTGGTTAAAACCCTCAAAGAGGGAAACAGTCCACGGTCTGAGCCAACGCAGCCACTTCAGGCAATTTATTAATAAAAGAATGAAAATTTACATAAGCTTCTCTCATAGACGGATTACCCTACAAATGACCCTCCATGCGCTTTAAATAGAAATCATGGACCAATCGGGTGTCAAGCCACGGATCAAGTGTTGGTAATACTGAGGAGAGAATGAACCGTCGGATCACTACATATCGTGACCGTCGGATTGTAAGTTACAAAATGTACAAGGTAAAGAAACACACTTTACCAAACTTTATAACTAACTCTATACTAGACCAAGTTGTACTTAACTATTTCCTATGTGTCGGAATATCCTAACATTTCATATGATTATTCCTTTCAATCAATAAGAGTGATGCATGTATTTTTCTTTTTGTATTAAAGAAATGTCTTGTGTATAACAAATTGAAATTTGTTGCACGAGATTGTGTTTGTTCTAGGGCATGGAACATGTCTTTTACTTTTTATATCCTATTTATAAGTCTATAAAAACTAAAAACACAAAATAGTAAATATACTTGTCAAAAATGATTTCAAAATATATAATCTAGGTAAAATTTTATTTATAGAAATCAAAATTAAAATGATCAGCAACAAATTTGTTTCTATGATATATTCTTCAAAAATTGTATTTGGCCCAATTTGGTCTTAAAAAAGAAGAATATAAACTTAATTATTTCACAAGTGGCTTATCGTTTTCTTTATACCACATTGGTTGGTTAAATGAAAACAAGAGATTCATATCAATTTAGTAACATAACATGTGGATTATCATTTTCTACGTTACTCATGGAGGTTTATACCACATTAGTTGGGTAAAATGAAAACAAAGAGAATCATATTAATTTACTAACATAACATATGAATTATCATTTTCTACTTCAGTCATGGAGGTTTATACCACATTAGTTAGGTAAAATGAAAACAAAGAGACTCATATCAATTTACCAACATAACATATGACTTTGTCATTTTCTACTTCAGTCATGGAGGTTTATACCTCATTAGTTGGGTACAATGAAAACAAGAGATTCATATTAGTTTACCAACATAACATATTTTATATGTGAGATAGCATATGATACAGTTGCTAGTATACTTAGTATTCAACTAGATGGACTAGTATTCAAAAAGAAAAACAACCTCTTTTTGAAGCCTCCAACTGTTCATCCTTAATACATAGATTAAAATATATGCTATTCAATGTTTCATCTATAATTGTAGTCATGAGTACCATACAAAAAGTTGTCTTTGAAGTCTACAACTTTGCTCAATGAAGAGTACTCTTTCACTATCACTTAAAAAGATCAAAATTGTTTGTATTTCCAAACGTATTGTTTATGTCCAAGCGTTAAGAAAATGTTCTTGCAATTGTCTTTTTTTTGTGATTTCGCGTGTGCTTTTGTCCATATCAAGGGAAATTTTAGAGAGGGTGCCTTCTTTGGCATTCCTATGCATGTAGACACTATCAAAGGAAATATTAGAAAGGAAGATTTCAGCTGACATACTTTTTGAAAAAGAAGTAAGAGAGAATAATTTCTGATCCTTGTGAGTCCTCATAAACATGTAGGTGTGTGATTCAATGTTCTTTTGCTAATGAGAGTATTAATTTGAGAGCAAATAATTTTGCGAAATTGCTTGTGATTGGTCATATGTTGGTTGCGGTGGTGAAAGAGTACTAGAATTGATAAAGATAACTCCTCGAGCCCCTCCCTCAGTGGGAGAGCCTTGGGTTATGCCATAAAAAAACCCAAGGAAAATTTGTTTGTATGCTAACTTCTTGGGGAGGAGGATGGATTTTTTTTGGAATGTTGGTTGAATAGCTCTGGAAATTGTCAAACAATGAATAAATTCTCTAATAGGGACAAGCTATTTTCCTTCAAAAGTAGCTAAGTTCCTCTCCAACCAAATTCCCCATGCAACAATGAGAGGCAAAGCTTTATGATGTCTTTGTGAGATTGATAACCATCTTTTAAGATTTGTGTCAATGGAGTGGCCATTCTAGGTATATCATAGACCTAGATGATTTATTTCATTTCAAACGACCCTTGTAAAGGGGCGATTGATGAATAGAAGGTTCACAGATTTGGACTTGGGTTGACATCAGGGACTTATGTTAGGGCCATTGAAGGATTTTTTTTTTTGTAAGTTATCCCAAGTTGGAGCCTTGTTCATAAGAATTAGCCACATGAAGAGTTTAGATTTGGGAGGTAGTTTAGTTTCCAAAATCCCTCCCCCCTCCACCAGGGAGGGTGTGAGGATCCATTTGCTAAAGCTAGAGCAAGGTACCAAAACTTTGGGTAGTACGATAAATTTGAACTTGGTGTCGAGATAAGATTATCCTTCTTATCTGTTGTGAATACATTTGACAATTTTAGGCCTTGAAGGAAATGATCATTGATCCATTTAGGTCTAGGCTCTTAGAAGATAAACATTCTTGTTGTCCATTTCTAGCATTTATGACAAAGATTTGATTCAAGGTATACCTTGCCTCTTCATTTAGGTTTTGATTTAGATGTTAGGATGTAAGTGCCGGTGTTGAATTCCTATCCAAGGATCCATTCCTAGCTTAATTTGGGTGTCGTTCCCAACCATCCAACATAAGAATTCACCTACTATAGGAAAAGCTTTTATAATGGCCTTCCAAACAATAGAATAATTTATGACTAGTTTTCGAAGAGTTCTTATCTTATCCGGAATTGAGATAGGGCCAATGTAATTTTGATGAATGTTTTGAGCCCATAAACCAATTCCTTGTATGAGATTCTACACTCCCTTCGCCACTAGTACTTTCAAGAAATAGGAGATATTTCAAGTCCCATCCACCTTGCACTTTTGTGATGGCTATGGAATTCTAAGCTCTAAGAGCAATTTTTTTCTTCCTTCTTTGCCTGCATAGAGAAATTGAATAGTCATTTGTTTGACTTTATGCAATATAACAAGGGGAATCCATGCCAAAGAAGCCCAGTAAACATGGGTGGCTTCAATAACATATTTATAGAGAACAATTCTATCAGCCTTGGATAATCATTTGTTACACCATATTCAAATTCTTTTCTCCACCTTTTTGAGAATCCAATACCAACTAAATTTTAGATAGTTGATTGATTTCAGGATAAAATCTGGGTATTTTAAGCCTTGGTTCAAATTTGAAACTAGAGTTGAAAAAGGCCCTCCACTTGTGATTTTTCTCTAACTAACAACCTCAACCCAACTATGGAATATTTTGTAGCATTTATGATCATACCTATAGCCTTAATGAAGAGATGTAGAAGGAATTTTAAAGAGTGAAGGTGGTCCAAATTTCCACCAAAGAAGATCAGGACATCATCTACAAATAGTAAAAGAGACAATGTGTGGTTTTGAGAAATGATAACCCACTCGTAGCCTCCTCTGGTTTTTGCATCTATGATAAGTCGATTGAGTCCTTCAACAAGAAGAAGAAAGAGGAGGGGAGATAGCGGGCATCCCTATTTCAGTCCCCTTTCTACATGGAAAAAGGGGGAGGTTGCATTGATTATTAGGGGGGAAGGGAGGCAGTGTTGATATAACTCATAACCCATGTTACAAAGGGGTGACAAAAAACCAATTGAATAAGAAGCAATACAATGTAGATCCAATTGACTTGATCAAATGATTTTGAGGAGATCCACTTTGTAAAGGATCACTCTTTTTCATTTGGAGTGAATAGAACGGAGAAATTCTTGAGCTAAACCAATTGCTTCATGATTTTGGTGTCCTTCTAGAAAGACAAATTGTTCTAAAGAGATATTTGTCTGACTAATGTCTTTCAATCGAAAAGTAATGATTTTAGAGATAATTTTGCAAATAGAGTAAGGAAATGGGTCTGAAGAGGTCACAGGAGTTAGGTGAATCAAATTTGGGTATTAAAACTATAAAGGTGGAATTGAAGGGTGCAAGGATTTTTTAAGAGGTTCTAGAGTTTTTGACGATTGAAAGAAGGTCCTTTTCTAGGAAATCAAAACATTCTAGATATAATTCAATAGAAGGACCATCCATATCAGGGCTTTTCCCTTTTTCAAAATTATGCAAAACTCTCTCTAATTCCTCCTTTGTGACTTCAGAAATTAGACAAGTGTTTTCCCTCTTGGTTGATAAAACTTGGTTAGAGGTAAGCTACTTTCAAAATCTATTGAATAGTGGCATGGTCATTTCTGATAAAAAAATTCCCCAAAGCATTTGCATCCTTCAAAGGAGATTTCCTTGAAGGATGTAATAGTGTTTAACGAATTTTTGTGATTTGTGATCGTGTTGAAAAATTTGGTGTTTTCATCCCTCACTTGTAGTCAGAGAGATCTTCTCTTCATTCTCCATCCATTCTCCTTATCTAGAATTATTTTCCTTCTCTGTTTTTCCAAATCTTTGATGGGCATCCGAATGGTCAATCGAGGTATCCCAAAGAAGCCCTGTTTGTGTGATCCCTCCCATCCAACCCTTTGCTAAGATTTGACATATGGGGACATATCCAAGGAGTAACTGGGAATTATGTTCTATCCATTTTTTGAGCACTACCGTGGATATATTCCTACTAGTGAATTTGCCAACAATGACTAACTTCTCCATTCTATGAATGTTGTTTAACTCCACATCCTTGCCCAAAACTAAAGAGGGCTCTTCAAATTTCTGCTTGATGCACATTTGGTTTTGCTTGGGAGGTTCTCTAACAAGTGGAATTGAAGAAGGGTTCAACCGGGAAGTATAATTACCACCGCTAAATAGTTCCAAAGTGACTGAACTACTCAAAAAATTGGGATTTAGGCTGAATGGTGGATGGCAATAGAAAAGTCTGGAGGGGGTAAACAAGAAAGTGTTTGTGGTGGGTCAGGGTGCGATACCTCCAATGGGGATTAGATTGAGAAGAGAATGGATGGAAGGATGGTAGTTGAACAGATGGGAGAAAAAGAGATTGATTCAATCAACGAGGAGACAATCGAATGGAGTGGTGTGTTGGTAATCATGAACTGAGTCAGGCCAACTACTAAGGAAAATACCTCTGACCTAGGGGTATGCACTTCCCATGCGGCGATGGCCTCCCCTATCAGATGTGCCAGGGTCCCTTTATGAGTTGAAAAGCAAGGAGTTGAAATTTGCATCATATATGCACTAAGGATACTCCATATCGTAGCCCCTTCTAATGGATCCGCTGAAAAATCCACTTCATCCTTGATCATCTTGATATGAGGGAAGTGTTCAATGTATTCGAGGAAAAGAAGGGAGAGCTTGCAGAGAGTAAACCAAAGGCATAGGCCTCTTGACTATTTATCTCTCAACCAAATTATATTAAATTAATAAGGAAAAAAACCATTGAAATGAATCACAAAAAAATAAGAATATTAAAAACTTATCATACAAGGAAATCTTTACAAGCAATCAAAATCAAAACTAAAAGAATAAAATCATTAAATACAGAAAACAAAGGAAATTTAAAAGGGCCTCCATTATATTATGAATAAATTATATAATAATGGGGGTTGATGTACATGATACAACACTAGGTTAACCATTGTTGGTACCAAATAGTGGCCATTTTCCAATTCACGACCTTTAAAAGATTGAAGTATCATTTGTTCTTTAATTCTTGAATCATTTGAAGTGGCACACTATGCTTAACTTTTCTCCCTACTTAGGGATGAACACTGATTTGTAATTTTATCCCCTTTTCCAATATGTCAAATCAACTAGTTGCTAACTAGATGGAAAACATGCATAATAACTTTCTAGATTATTGATATATTAATGTGTTCTTTGACAAGATTCCTTATTCAATCCTCCATTGTATTATGAGTTATATACTTAGCTCTTACAACTTGGTCCCACAAACTTGTTCCTTGAATTAGCCTCCACACATTTTTTGTTACAATAGCCTTTAAAAAGAGAAAATGATTTTTGAGGGCCCATTCTCAAAAGGCTTTTGGTAATGCTAGATTTTTCCATGAGGCTAGTAATAGACTTTTCCTATTTTAATATTGAAACCATATAAACTTGTGACAAAAACTCATAATGGTTTGGATAATTCCTTTTAGGGCCTAAGCAAGTGATATCTAATATATTCGATTTACTTCTAAAACCGATGACCTCCCATGATAATGATATGTTGCAATAGGTGTTTACTTTCATCTCCACTTTCACTATCAACCATTGTGAATCACATCTTTATATTTGTTTGGCTTCAAATATAAGCCCAAATATTTCAACCTTAGTCCAAATTAGTCACCTTAAAAGGAAATAATTGAGAAATGTAACTCTTTTTCTACGTAGATGTCCCCCTTAAGGTCATTAGATATTTTTCCATATTAATAACAATTCCAGTTTCTTTACAAAATAACTTCATGATACCCTTTAATTTCTCAATGTCCCTCCTGGTATCTTTATAAAAAATCACAATATCGTTTACAAAAAATAGATGTGTGAAATTGCATTAAACTTTAATAGGAACCCCATTTTTACTGCCATTTCCTTAAGCTTTTTAAAGTAGCCTACTTAAGCTTTCAACTACTAAGACAAAGATGTGGGGAGGGTGGGGGTGGTAGGGGACATCCTTGTCTAAATACCCTCCCTAATTTGAAGAAATGGGTTGCTACTCCATTGAATAAAAGAACAAAAGATACCAAGGAAATGTAACTCATTATCCAAACATTGAACTAGTGACAAAATCCTAAATGTATGATAATAAGTCTAAATGTAAAACCAACTTACCTTATATAGGATTTGGACAGGGCTGCTTTCATTGCCATTGATATTTGACTTTTGAATTTTGTTGAATGCATGCACTCTTATGCTACCCAATTGCCTCACAAATTTATGTTCCCTCTAAGAGTCCAAGTTGTTGTGAAATTTGATTTGAGAGAACACTTTTTAATCTTTTGGCAATGACCTTCGAGATGTTTTTATATGTGAAATTACATAAAGAGACCGGTATAAATTTATAAAAGGTTGTGGGATTACCTTGTTTAGGAATCAACGATATGAAGGTTGTATTGAAGGCTCCTAACACTTTCTTTGAGTTTTTTGTTGAAAGTTGGCACTAGCTACAATTATGTGATTAATGAATAATGTATTGTGTCTCTATTTAGATTCATTTTTAATTAGTGTATTTGGATGACATATTGGTTCGTATCTCTACCTAGGAAGAACACATATGTCATCTTATGTAGGGGTTACATATTTTGAAAAAACATCAACTTCCAACAATCCTTAAGAAATGTTAGTTTTCTCAACAATCATTAGTGTCTTTGGGGTATGTGATCAACATAGGGGAACTCAAGATAGATCACATAAATATGGAGTCCATCATCAATTGGCTAGATCCTACTAATGTCATTGAAGTTAGGATCTTTTTGTGGTAGCATAATACGGAAGTTCATAACATCATTTTTAGTGGTAGCCACACCACTCCACACCATAATATCCAATGGTAAGAGTTTCTAGTGGGGAGATAATCAATAAAAAACTTTTTATTAGCTAAAATGAAAGATCAAGCAAGCACCAACTTGTGCATTTCCTAACTTACAAAATCCATTTGAACTGGAGACAAATATGAGTGGATGTGATATGGGAGATGTCATAATTCAAAGAGGTAAACAAGAAATTTTGGGGTGTATGTTATATTCTTTGCATAGTTAACATCCATTTTTGGTGGTGTTTGGCACACAATTTTCACTTTTGGCAATTTTGTGTAGGATGTTGTTTCATCCCATGGTTTTCTAATTTACGTTAAGGAATTAAAGTTATAATCTAATTTAGGTCAATGAATTAGGGGTTTTGTATGCCATATGATCATATATATTGTATTGTAAATAATAAAGTTATTTGATGATAAAAATTAGAGATGTCTCTCTCAACGCTTTGATGGTTTTCTTGGTTTTGGTTCATAGGATAAAAATCTATGCATATGTACGTTTTCTATTGTTTAATTTTATGTTTATTAAGAATTTTTGTATACACTGCATTATTGTAAAAAGTTTAAAACTTATAGATATGCTATCATTATTAGATGTTTCTTGGGGGAATCCTTAACTACCCAACATAGGATAAGGAGCTTTATTCCCTAGTTCAAGATGTTAAGAAGTGGAAGGATTATATTATGGGAAACATGTCAGACCAGGTTTGGTAACTTTGTGAAAATTGAATTTCTATTGAGAGTCATCAATATATACATAGGAGAGGGAGACCCTTGGTATTCACATTCCAAGGTCTCTTCATCTTCTTATTATGTATTTACATATTTACAAAATATTTTCCCAATCCCGAAGGAGTAGGTGTCAACATCCCCCTCCTTAATCTGAAGGGATGTTTGTAAGTCCAAGCAGCATTCTGAATCTTTAAATTTTTTCTCTTCCAAGTGCTTTGGTGAAGATGTTTTTAATATAATAATTTGTGGAGTAATGGCATAGGTGAAATAGTCTTGGCCTCAACATGATGTTGAATCAAATGATACTTTTGATATGATTGGTTTGATAATGGAACTTTGGATTCTTGGCCAATTTTATTGTAGAAGTATTGTCAATTAGAAGAAGAGTAGAATACACTTGTTTCTCCTGCAAATATTCATGAATTTTCCTAAGCCACACAATCTCCTTGGTTGCTTCTATAGCTGCCACATATTCTGCCTATGTTTTGGAATATGTTGGAATTGATTGTTTGCGTGACCTCCATGTGACAACTCCTGATCCAAGACTCATAACATAACCTAAAGTTGATACTCCATTTTATTTATATCCATCAAAGTCTGAATCAAATT
This sequence comes from Pinus tabuliformis, assembly GCA_031772625.1. Taxonomy (NCBI): domain Eukaryota; kingdom Viridiplantae; phylum Streptophyta; class Pinopsida; order Pinales; family Pinaceae; genus Pinus; species Pinus tabuliformis. The sequence goes on from CM062820.1 coordinate 498,303,938, forward strand.
ATCCAATCAAGTTGAAGTCATCAACCTATGTATATTTGATTCCAAAGTCTCGAGTTCCCTTCAAGTACCTTCTAACTCTTTTTGTAGTAGATCAATGACCCTAATAAGGTTTTTTCATAAACCTGTAAAGGATTCCAACAACAAATGAAATGTCTGGTCTGGTAGTAGTTAGGTAATTGAGACTTCCTACGAGATGCCTGTACTTAGTTGCATCCTCAAATTCATTTCCTTCTTTGGATGTGAGATTTAAATTTTGTTCCACTGGAGTGGACAAAATATTGCATTCAACCATGCCAAATTTGTTCAAAAAACCTCCAATGTAATTCTTTTGAGAGAGGAATATAAACTTCTGAAGTTGTGTTACTTCAATACCGAAATAGTAGCATACATATCCCAAATCTATCATCTCAAAACCTTTCCTCAATTCTATCTTGACGGATGCAATATAATTTTCATTATTCCTTGTCATCAATAGATCATCTACATACACCACAAGATAGACAACAATTTCTAGCTTTCTTTTATGGTAAAGGGTAAATATAGCATAGGCGGTATCTCTACCTCGTTTGTTCGGTCCAGAACTATGTCCATATATGGTTTCATCCCCAATTCCAGCGGCATACCTTCAAATTCAATTACCAGATCGATACCCAGGAGCAGTTCCTGGTCCATAACTTTCTCTATCCAGCACAACTAGCTAAGTCGACAATATGGGCTAATAGCTGAGCTAATGCCAACTGATACCAACAACTCTCCACCCATTAGTAGTGGCCCCTTGAAGATACCGTGACCTAAGGTTGATCTACCCCCTAAGGTACCGAAGATCCCTTTACGTCATACCGCTCAGAATTCGCATGCAAGAGCCACTCATCAATACAGCATAGTAAATAAAGTTGCATTATCAAGATCATAGTGTTTGAAATTTAGTTTCAAAATATACTTAGTTAGTTTCTCATACCAGGTTCGTGGTGCTTATTTGAGGCCATACAAGGATTTGATCAGCTTGCATACTTTATGTTCTTGTCCCTTCACAACAAATCCTTCTGGTTGAGACATAAAAATATTTTCTTTCAGATCTCCATTCAAGAAAACAATTTTTACATCCATTTGATGGACTTTCCACCCATTCTGAGCTGCCAAGTAAAAGAGAGTCCAGATGGTAGCCCATTTTGTTGTTGGGGAAAAGGTACCCTCATAATCGACCCCTTCTTTCTGCGCAAATATTTTTGCACGAACCTTGCTTTGTGCTTGTCAAGTGAGCCATCTAATTTATACTTGTTCTTGAAGACCCACTGTCATACAATTGATTTGGTTCCAAATGGAGGGTCCACCAACTTCTAGGTTCCATTATTTATCATAGCATCGTACTCATTTTGCATTGCTTATTTCCATTCATCATGAGAAGCAACTTATTTAAAGGAAGTTGGTTCAAAATTAGTAGACAAATTTAATTCACAATCATAAGAATCCATATCAACAGTTGAATTAGAATCATCTACATCACCCTCATTTTGTCTAGTATAACTTCTCGTTCCTGTCTTTCCAACCTCATTAGGATGAACACTTTCAAGTGTATTAGTGAGCCATTTTGGAGGACCTTTATGAGCTTAGGGGCTTCACTGGGGGAGAAATACCATACCACGTGCATTCATGTTGGGGGATATATATTGAGGAAAACATGACATAATATATTGAGCATATAATAGGGGATAAAGGGTTTTTATATGTTGTGCATAAAAAATGGAGTTCAAAGTTAATGACAATATATAAAGGGGTACAAAAAATGTTAATGAAAAAATGGATACCTACAGTATCTAGTGAAAGTAGGGGTATGTGAAATTGGGAAGGTGTATTGGGTTCGTATTGATAGGGGGTTAAATAAAGTGATTTTTAGAGGTATTTTCCAATAAGTAGTCAAATTAAGGGTATTGTTTAGTATGCTGTGAATACATGTGCTATGTTAGAGGTTCATTGAGTGAAGCCCCCATGTTTCTGAGATGGCCCAAGCTGTTTAGTTGATAGAGATGGGGCAAAATAATGATTTCGCCTTCCAATTCTCTCAATCACATCACTCAAATTGTCTTCTTGATTAGTGACTGGAACTTCATGATGGGGAAAGCGTGCTTCATAAGGATATTCCACAGATTGATCCAAGATAGTGATTTGGGATCCCCCCTTCAAGATGTGGAATCTCATTATCAAATTCCTGAAAATATTTTACATGCGTGAATCTGTCCAAGTGATCAAGTTGTCGCTCAAGAACATTTTTAGTCTTGGAAGGTTCAAGAAAAATTGCATCTCTAGACAATAAAAACTTATTATTTACTTGATCATAGATACGATATGCTTTGGAGGTATTTGAGTACCCCAAGAAGATGCACTTTTCACTGCTTGCACCAAGTTTGTTTCTATGTTCCTTAAGAATCAAGGCATAACAGGTGGAACCAAAAACCCTAAGATATCTCACTAAAGGAATGCAACCATACCATGTTTCATAAGGAGTCTTGTTTTTTAGAGCATGATATGGACATCTATTTTTAATATACTTTGCACATAGAAATGCATCAACCCAAAACATCAACTTAACATTTTTGAAAAACATCATTGAATGAACCATATTTAAGATTGTCTTGTTCATTCTTTTGGCTACACCATTTTGTTGAGGATTATAAGGCACTATTGTTTGATGTTGAATTCCATGTTGGTGAAGATAGTTTTCAAATTAATTTGAGGTATATTATTTTCCATTATCAGTACAAATAAATCCAATATGAGATTGTGTGTTTTTTTCAATCCATGCATGAAATATTTTGAAAGTTTCAAAAGCTTTAGATTAATTCTTCAATAGATATACCCAACATATTCTAGTGTAGTCATCATGTATTTATTTCCATTTGTAGAAGGAACAAGCATAGGGCTATGCAAGTCAAAATGAACCCGTTAAAGCCTTCTACATGATTTGGAAAGAGAATCATGGAACAACCATTTGATATGTTTTCCTAAGATGCAAGCATCACATTACGTCAACTTCCTAGGAATGGTTGGAAAACCAATAACACCATTTCTCTTCAATAATTGAAAATTGTCATAGTTCAAATGCCCAAATATAGCATGCCATAAGTAACTATGTGGTAATGTAACTTCATCATACTGAGAACTGTATGCATAGTTCTGATCACGAGCATAGGTTCCTTGCAGCTTCAAGAGTCTTTCTTCTTCTATTCCTGTCATGACAAGTGAGTTGTTTGATGCTTTTCTCACCTCAAATTTGCCATCAAACATGTGAATGGAGTGTCCTTGCTAGAAGATGTGAACCAAGGACAACAAGTTTTTATGAAACTCTGGAAGGTAGAGAACATCATGCAGAAGAAAGTCAGGGAGCCTAGGCTGTTTGAGCCTGATGGTGTTAAGTACATATGGCTTGAGTTTTGATTTGTCTGCAAAGTAGACTACTCCATCTACATTTTCACTAAAATATTCAAATAAATCTTTCCAAAAGGTCACGTGGCATGTTTATCATATATCAAGCAACCATGCATATTTCCATGGAGCAAGTGAAGTATTAAACAAGTCTTCAATTACTCCAATATTGCAATGTGCACAATATAATGAGCAGATTCAGGTGCTTTCATTGGGGGAATTTTGAGGTCTAAAATGGGCCTCGTAAGAAAAATGTACAACCAAAATAAATTTTATAAGAACCAATAGGGTTCAAGATGATGATGTCAACCTTGGGGAATGATTCACCATTTTTGGAGTTAAAAAGTAAAAAGATTAAAAAATAATAAAATAATAAAACTACTTTTTCAACTCGTATTTTCAACTTATCTCCCTAAGGCTTTACTCAAATTTCAAGCGGAAGAACTCGTTGGATACAAAATTTAATTCCTCATCTAAGGAATACCCATGTTTCATACTTTCGATGGACCCTTCTACACGAAAAATGATAAATACATGAAACAATGTGATCGCAATCACGTTTTTTCATGTATTTGTCATTTTTCATGTAGCAAGGTCCATCGAAAGTATGCAACATGGGTACTCCTTGGATTAGGAATCAGAGTATGCATCCAATGAGTGTTTCCACTTGCAATTTGAGTAAACCCATAGGGAGATAAGTTGAAATAATGTGTTGAAAAACAATTTTTTCTTTTTTTCCTCTAAAATTTGATGAAGTAATCTAATCTTATTTTATTATTTCCACTATTATTTTATAATTTCCTTAGGAGGCCCATTTTAGACCTCAAAATTCCCTTAATGACCTTTTCCTGGATATGGCGATTTACCTTTCTCTTCATTTACTTTTTGCTTGATTCTGTCCCAAGAGAGATTGCATGTGGAAGCATCATGTCCATTTCTATTGCAACATATACAATGAAGATCAGGTTTTCCTCCTTGGTAATGGTTTCCCCCCTTGCCTTTGTCATTATTCTTTCCACATCCTCTTCTGCCACCTCTTCCTCTAGAAGAATCTTGTGCTTAATTCTTCTCTTTCTGTGCAAGACACACAACTTCTTCAGAAGACTAAGTAGTTTTCTTCCTCTTCCCAAAATATTTCTCTCTTTCGGCAGTCTTCTCCATAAGAGATTCAAAAGTAATCTCTTTAAGTTTACCACTAACTTGTAATGATGCAAGGCAATGAGTGTAGGTGGGATATGTTGGAAAATCAGGAGGCTTAGAGATTTTAGATGAATTTCCTTAACTTTATAATTACTTGTGATATTAGCTGGCCTTTTATTACTTATTATTTCTTGTTCATCAAGTAATTACCAAAAAAATGAAGATCATAATGATACAAAGTACACAAGATATAGGCTCCAAGTCAGGGCAAAACCTCTCCAAGGGGAAAACCTAGAAAGAATGCTTCTCTTCTTATAGAATATTCTTACAATGAGATTTACAAGACCCAAAGACCAAAGCCAAGATCCTCCCAAGAACCAAGCCAACACAACAACGAGATCTCTTTCCAACAAACTAGTTCTTCCAGAATCTGCGAGAGTCACCCCACCTGCAATCCCTAATTTCAGCCCTGCAACTTCGTACAATAACTTTGCATTGCAATTTTTTCCTGCAATTTCGGCCTGTGCAACTCGCACAAAAACCCTAGGATACTTCGCACGTGTGGACATAAAAAATATTTTTCCAAGAGACCTTCCTTCTTCGACTTCTTCCTCTTTCTCCTTGTCTTCTTCACTCTTCTTTCTTCTTCACTATTGCAGATTGAACTTGCTTGAGAGTGTGTTCCAAATGAGTCGAAGTCCCTCTTATTTATAACCTTCTTGAAAATCGAATAACCCTCCCTTAGGCATACTTTACCTTGTCTGGGATGACTTGGTATTGGATAAGTAAATGGATTTTCTTGACTCAAAATAAATATTTTCTTTTGATACAAAGAGTCCAAATGGGACTATAACACATGAAAACATTTATTCTTTGACCTTAAAAGACCGATACACACGAAGAAAATTATTTTGACCTACACTTGAGCATGAAATCCATGCTTTGAATAAAATAAAGTTTTTTTTCTTTCTTTATACAAAATATACAATGTCATGTTGTTGGGCGCGAGATCCCCAAAGGGCAATTTTGGGGCTTAGAGCCTAGATTTTGGTCCAATTTTGTAATTCCAATGTAAAGACTCCACTTTTTGTGGGCGCAGAGCACGTAGTTGTTAAATATTCATAGGGTTGTCCGCCCTTATTTTGATAATGTAATGTCGGCTGTAGAAGATCTACCTATGGTCCACAGACCATGGGATTGTATAAATAGAGTGAAGCTCTAAGTAGATAGGGGCATACAATATGGAAAAGTAATGAAGATGTATGTGAGATAGCTCTAAAGTGTAAGTTTAAGTTTTGGGTTGTAGCGTAGGTAGAGGCTCTGCAACTGAGTGCATAGAGGCCTAGTAGTCCGTAGCTGAGTGCACGGACCCCTACAACTGAGTGCGCAGGGTGAATCGAGTCTGTAATCATCTGGAAGTATTAATAAAGAGAAGTTTCCTATAAATTCTATGTCTTATTTCCTGTTTATGCATATGTTATATTGGGTATGAATTTCACTTCTAATGCTTATATGATGTGTGAATGTGTATAACTGTATTGGTTAAGTGAACGCCAACAAGAACATCTATTTTTGTGAAGCTAACTAAGATCTAATAATAATATAAGTAAGATACTTAGCGTAGTTTAGGAGATATCGCAGCTCGTTGCCTTAGCAGCACGAAAGGACTTTAGCCCTTGGTTAGGGTTGCGCGAAAGTCGATGGTAACACTTCTCGAAGGTATTGAAGGATAGAGCAGAGAGCAAAGCAACCCGCGCGAAGGCAGGTATAGTTGGAATAAACCGACATCAAAACCACCTCAAGGGTGCAGAAACTTGGTTCCAGCATCCCCCCATACTGCTTCGGGTGAGACTTCAGTCCGCGCTCCACGAGTTGATGTTGAAAGGGCCAATAGTGTAGGGATTTGTTTGGCTAACTAACATTAAACCTGGGCCAGGCCCCCTCAAGCCAACACATGTTTACAAAAAGGTCATTATGAAGACCAAACCTAGTTACAATTTCCAACACTGCCTCTTAACTAGGGAAGTATTCATAATCTCATCATGAAGTATAAGGAATCTCAATCTTGAAGCATTCTCATAAGAATATTTAGATTGATAAGCCATCTTTCAAGCATCTTTATCATAACCAACACTGTCATTGAAGGCCTTAACTAAACAAGATCAACTTCATTTGAGAGAATTATGCTGGGAGACTTAATGTGATCTGTTGAGCTTTGAAGTTACACCTCTCCTACACATTTTCCCAGACTTTTTCCCCTCACCAGTACTCCATAAGCTATCAGAAATCATTGCATATTGATCCTAAAAGAGCATTTAAGTGGTTTTCTAACTATGTTTTTGTGTTTGCTGTTTGACTTAGATTTTGCTCATTAGCTGCGGAATGCAACCACTTTCTGCAGCTGATTCAACTTTCCGCAGCTGTTTTTGTTAAAATCCAGGTTGCAGGTGTCATCAAGCAAAACAGGACACGTGGGTAGATCAGGAAATACCTGGACATGGATTAGGTCCTATTGGTTCAGCCGGATTGATTAAGGAAAGCCGTGGTCAACGGTGGTCAAGCGGTGGTCAAACAGAGGAATCCTACAACAACAGGACTCTGTTTCAAGCACGTGAAGGATTCGTGGCCGTTCCTAGATCCCTGGGGTCATGTTAACCGCTGTAGACTGCCCCATGACGCGAATCCAACATCCACTTTTGATAGATTGAATAATCTCGGCAACCATTATGCTAAATTCATGGACGTTGTCTTTTACATGTCCTCTGTTCACGTAGTTTCACAGGAAAACAGTTATGAAGCTTTTGTTATAAATAACGCGTTTCCAAATGCATAGTTCAGTGTTTTTTTGTTGATGTAATTTTGCTGTTAAATATACTGTGTTGTGACACTAATCCCGTTGTGGCAACGAGAGGATTCATCCTCTGTTTTGAATTATAAAGAAGACTCTGTTTTTATATGATTGCGTGAGCACAATTTTGGACTGATAGCTTGTTGACCAAGGCCGTGCAGAGGGCCCCTGCACACTGAGGTTTTGTTTCCTTATTGCTGTACAATTTTTATGTACTGTTTCCTTATTTCCATTGTATATGTTTCATAGTTATCCACCTGTGTATATATTTCATCTATTATGGCATTAACATTTCATTCATGTTTATCATTTCACAAGCTTCGTATATTGCTGTTAACGCTGATCAGTGTGTGTATGTTTCAGGATAGAGTAGGCCCGGGCATTTTCATATAATTTTCACAATAATTAGTGACATGGGATTAGCCTCTGTTGACTTTTCTTTTCTTAGTTTTTTTCTAATTCCAGTTCTGTTTTTTTGATTTCAGTCTTGTTCACTTGCTTTGTTAGTTAGTTTAGATATCAACTTGCTCATATCATTGGCGATTATCTCCGAAAGCCATAGCTTAGACTACCTGGCGAGGAATCGGATTATGAATGATGTGATTTAATTTTAGTTTTACTTTTCTGCAATTAGACATCAACTTGCTCATATCATTGATGATTATCTCCGAAAGCCATAGCTTAGACTACCTGGCGAGGAATCAGATTATGAATGATGTGATTTGATTTTAGTTTTACTTTTCTGTAATTAGACATCAACTTGCTCATATCATTGATGTTATCTCCGAAAGCCATAGATTAGACTACATGGCGAGGTATCGGACTATGAATGATGTGATTTGAATTTCGTTTTACTTTCCTGCAATTAAACATCAATTTGCTCACATCATTGACATTATCTCCAAAAGCCATAGCTTAGACTACCTCGTGAGGTATTGGACTATGAATGATGTGAATTGATTTTACTTTTACTAGATTGCAATTTTTGATTTATTTGAGTGCAGTAGCTTAATTCATTTTTCTGTATTTAGACAGCAGCAGAGATAATGGTTTCATGATCAATAGTTCATTATTTGCTTGATTTGAATAGCAGCACATGTTTGTTCAAGTATTAATTTCATCACTAGCATGTTCTAAGACCCTCTGAAGTGTTAAGTTCTGGAAATCATTATAGAGGACATAATTGCCTTAAAATATATATCCATACTTGCCTTCTAGAGTATTCTTAAAACTCAGGAATAGGATTTCCATTCATATTAGAAGATAAACGAAGATAAAAAAAACCCCCAGAACAAAATAAAAATTGAAAACGACAAAAAGGTAAGAAAGAGGCTGTCTTGCACATATAGTGCGCCACACTTCATCAGTCTATGACTCCCGGATTGATAATTAATGTAGCAATTTAGGACACACTAAATTGACTAAACATGATCTGCCACACTACCTCTAAGGAACATACCCCATCTAGATGGTCATCGGGTATGTCCTTTTAGGACTATTCTTATCTCGGATTTCCAATATCGAATCCTCAAAGAATATCGATCCTGTTCAACTACTCTTATCTTGGATTCCCTACCTTATCCTCAAAGAATATCAATATACAAATTCTTTCCTAGATTCTCTAATCCATAAGAAGTTATAATCTTAGATGCTTATCCAATCACCCAAACTCCATTATTTCCTTTTTTCCTTCACTAAGACTTACTCCTGTTGGTCTAGTGCATGACACATAAATAGAAGAAATACCCAACACCACTCCCTCTCAGTTAGGGAAGAGATGTCTACCAAACCAAGCTTGTCTCTTAAGTACTCAAGCTTCTTGTTTGGTAATGCTTTAATCAGAATATCTGCTACATGTTCATTTGTAGGTAAATAATGTAGCTCAATCACCCCATCTCATATCAAGCTTCTGATGTAGTGGTACTTATTATTTATATGATTCATACTAGCATGAAACACTAGGTCTTATGTTAATATTATGCAACTTTCATGATCATAATGTATATGTGTAGGGCTAAGCGGTCCTTCAAATAAATCTGATAATAATTTCCTGAGTCAAATTTCTTTCCGATAGACTTCACTTGCAACAACATACTCAACTTCAACATTACTCAAAGAAACCATCTCCTACTTTCTGCTCATCGATGAGACCATGGAAGATCTTAAACTAAAGCATCCACCTATTGTGCTTCTTCCATCTATTTCACTTCCACCCCAATGATCAGAATCTATATATCCCATGAGTTGGATATCATTACCATTATACCAAAGGTAGTGATGTAGGGTTCCATGCAAATATCTTGGGATATGCTTCAATGCAATCTAATGATCATGCTTTGGCTCCATTTGAAATTGATAGAAGAACTTGACTGCAAAACCAATTTCAGTTCTACAATTTACCAGATACATCAAGGACCCAATCAATTATCTGTAGCAAGTAGGATCCACCGGACTAGAATCTGAACTCCTCAACTTCTTCATATTTGTAATCATAGGAGTCGTCATAGGCTTGCAAGCCATCATGCCAATTTTTTTATAGAATCCTAATCACATATTTTTCTTCACCAAGATATATTTCATTAGAGGAAATTTCATCCTAAAAGTTCCCATGATTTTTTCATGTAATTTTCATGTCATATTATGTAAACCAATTAAAATCCTTCGAATTTAAAAAGAGGCACATGTAAATATTTTGGAGGGAATCAATGAAAACTACTTTTTTTTTTTTTAATTGTATTTTTGGCTTATCTCCTTATAGGTTTTACTCAAACTTCAAGTATAGGCACTTGTTGGATGCAAAATTAAATTCTACATCCAACGAGCACCCAATATGCATACTTTTGAGAAGACCCACATTGATAAAAATTGAAGATACATTAAAAAAGTATGCATAATGGGCAATTGTTGGATATGGAATTTAATTATGCATCCAACAAGTGTCTACACTTGAAATTAAAAAAATATAGTTAAAAAAAGTAGTTTTCCTCTTTTCCCTCCAAAATTCATAACTCTTATTTTATTATTTTTCCTTGGGAGGCCACTTTTAGGCTGAAATTTCCTCTAATGCTCCTAGCTTTTGCCAAACTTCTAGTCCTAAGTAGTAATGTATAATCCCTAGACTCTTCATATAGAATCGACTACTAATTGCTTCTTGCATTCTTGAATTCGATGCTCTACACCTAAAACAAGTAGATCATCCACATATAACAATATGATGACTGATTCATCATGGACCACCCTGATATAGAGGTTAGGATCTGCAGAACTCTTGGAAAAACCAATTCTCAATAGGTATGCATCCATTTTTGCATACCAAGCTCTAGGTGCTTTATTTAAGCCATATAAAGCTTTCTTCACTCTGCAGACATGAGTCTCCCTCTGATTTATTTCAAATCCTTGAGGCTTCTCAATGTAAAGCTATTCATCAATAGCCTTATTCAGAAAATTTGTCTTAACATTCATTTGATCGATGTTCCATCCCATAGTAGTAGCAAAAGAGATAAGAGATTTGGTTGTACACTACAAGGAAAAGAAATTTTAACAGAGGTTTTTGCGGAAGCACCTACAAAAATAGCCCAAAAATACATTTGTAGTGGAGGTCACTAGCGGAGGTGGGCGGGTGAATGTTTTTTTAATGGTGCGTCTACAACATAGAAATGCACCAGTGCTTTACTATACATATAAGCATCGGGGCTGAATAGAACATGGTGCACCGTGGCAAATTTATTTAAAAACAAGATGTGCGCCAAATAACAAAGAGCATCAGTTCATATACTGCTCAATGCATATACTACTCGATATCACCAGAAAAGGGTTAAATTTACAAAAATGTTGGTCGTAAAATTCATTTTGCCTAGTCCCGTGCTATAATGCGGTGACGAACCAGTGCTAAACTAGTACTATAATTCCCCAATGCATGCACAATATACCACACACCGACGCTTGAATAATCGATAACACTAGATAGAGGTTAAATTTTAAAATTTGTCGGTGCTATAACCACCCGCAACACCAATGCCCTTATTTTAGTAAAACACCCTAGTGCATACTTAGGAGTATCACTATAGTTTTTAATTTTCAAACAAATGCGGTGTTATATTCCAATGAAGCACCTTTGTTGTTGATGTGTTAAAACACCTCGGTCTGTCTTAGAAAGAGCATTTCTAGGGCGTTTTTAAAATGCGGTGCTATATTCCCACGGAGCACCGATGCTATAAATTATTTAAAACATCCCGGTGCAGCGTAACAAGAGTACTAATATAGAATTTTTAATTTAAAAAAAAATGGTGCTATCTTATTACGAATAATGGGTGTTGTTCGTGTATTAAAATGCCCCAAAAGAGCACCATTAGGCAATTTTTAATTAAAAAAAATGCAATGCTATAATCCGACAAAGCACCGTTGCTCTATGTTATATACCTAGGGGGGATAATATGGGGTACCAAGGGAGGTACCCAAGGTAATAATGTAATAATGGGATGGGCCATAGTAATAAATAAGGTGGTTAACCCATGTCATGTAAGGGACCACAAGTAGTTAATAATAATGTAATGGGCCCATGGTATTAGTTTGATGGTTTGAGGGAACCATGGTAATGATCCATGGTATTGTATGTATGAGGCCTATATAGAGGCTAGAGACTCCACATGGGAGAAAGTGAAGGATTATTGTATGAACAGGCATATGGCTTGTGGAGTGTTCTCCTTCCTTAAGGAGTGAATGTATGGTGTTGCTCTACCTTAAGGGTTTAATCAATAAAGAATCATTTCATATTATTTCTGGGTTCATTTGCATTATCTTATATTTTCTATCAGATCTATAATATTTCTGGGTTAGATCTACAACACTCTACATGTATTTGAATGCCTCGACGCTTCTTAACAAGATCACCACTATAGGGTTTTTAATTTAAAAGAAAAAAAGTGATCCTCTTAGATATTTGACGCATTGGTGCAGTTATAATAACGCACTAAAGGAGGGTTAAATAAAAAAATCCCGCTAGCCATAAATTTCATTTTTATCATCTATAGTGCTATAGAGCTCTGAAGCACTAATGCCACTCTTGCCTCATGCAAGTGCTCTGACATCAATGATTCTCTTGCTCACCATCCTTTCATATCGTGCTCAGTGCGTGGATTTCCAATTTTCTCAAATGATGGTTATTTTTTTCTCAATTACTTGTCATTAATGCCTCCCCGATGACTGAATGTCCAGGTAATGCCTATGTTTCTCTCTAATCTTATTTTTTAGTGGATTAGAATTGTAAAATAGGTCAAAAAATACACTATTTTTTTTTTCCCTGCAAGGTGCGTTCGACAACTTTAGCTCACACTGATAGCAGTGCACCCTGTAAATTTACAAGGTGCACTGCAGTTCGTTGCGAGAACCTAACACACCACAACTTTTGCAGTGCATTTCATAAATGGAAATGCATCAGGAATATCTCTCTCTCTCTGTCTCTCTCTCTATATATATTGTATGTCGGTGCGTACATTTTTAGGTTACGCCTAGTATATTTACCAAATGCATTGCATACATAATTAAAAAAAATATAGCTCAGTGCGTTCGATAACCTGATCATTTCGTATTGGTGCGAAAGGGTTATATGTTCTCACTAGTGCATAAGTTTGAGATGCACCGTGACGAAAATGTATAGATGTGAACCAAAAGCGGTGTGTCATATATATGTACACATTGTTTCATGTGTGGTTGTGTTTAATAACACACCATAGCTAGTGCATTATTGTTTTTTGGGTGCACCGAGTTTGTTTTTCTTTTCTTTTAATTGAACGTTATGTTTTCATATTTATAAATACATTTTTCATTTAATAAAAAAAATATGTTTTATGTATGAGGTTGATGTATTTTATATGTCAATCATGTAACAGAGATGTCAATAGAGGGAGGCACAACAAGAGCTGGAGAAAATGGCAAATCAATACAATGTGTTTTGACCATGGGGGGGGGGACGAGAGGGGACGAGAGAGGGAGATGGATTTATACCCTCGCCCTATTAGCGAAGTGACCTGAGCACTCTTGAGGAATGTAAGCCTCCTTAAGTACTATGAGGAGGCTACATCCCTGAAAGTGCACTCTATATTTTTGGCACATCTGATCCATTGGTGGAGTGTTCAGGAGCAGGGTTTCCATGTTGGTCCCGAGGCATTATATAGGCCCTCTGAGGAGGAAATAAATTTTATCACTAGCCTATCAAGGAGAGGGGAGTATTTTCCCTAGTTACCTGATGTCTCCCATGTGGTTGCAGGAGAGAGTCAACTTGTCTACTCTCAAAGATATGTTGGGGCTCATGTAGTCTGTCCAACAAATTTTCAGGTGTGTGGTGGACAACTACGAATTGCTTCTTTTGTTGCACAGGAGGTTAGGTCCCTCTCATTATTAGTGAACACCATTGCACACTATTCTAGTGATGGGAAGCACATTAGTTTCCCTATTTTGTATTTTTTCGATTCTTTGATTCATGCACCAAGATGTATCAGATGATTTGCCATTTTTTTGTGGCAATTTTGTAGGGCTTTAGATAAATGTCGTTTGATGATACATGGGAGGATGAGCTTCCATTTTGCTTTAGAGATTTTTTGTTTATTTTTTGAGAAGTTTCCAAAGATGAGGCCTATATTTGACCGTCACCCTCCTAGGATGATCACAGAGGTGTAGATGGACATGTGGGGCCAGATGATGCTCAAGAGGGGCTTGCCAGAGTATCCAGCCAGGATTTCCACCTAGGCATTGATGCTACTGGCTAGTGAGGATGAGCACATGTTTATCTTGTTGTCATTTTTATACGCAGGTATTAATTGGAGACAGTGTCCCAACATCCTCTCCACACTGAATGAGCCTGCAGATGATAGAGGCAATAATAGTGTTTTCTTTTAAATTAATCCAGTTTCATTTTATTGTCATAAATAATTAGAATAAAATTTATTCTAGCACGTTCTTTAACTTGTTTCATTAAATTGTTTAATGAAATTGTCTAATTATTGTTGTGTACTATATATTTTGTAGACATTGGTAAATTCCTTGCAGGGGACATGCCTCCTCCTCCACCAGAGTGAGCAAATGAGGAGATGGGTGAGGCCAAGAGGGTGAGGCACATCTTCAGGGGGGCATGGGAATCCGGGCTCATAGGGTTGGTCTGAGCTTTAGGATGGACTACTGCAACAAATTGTCTAGAGTTTTTTTTGAGGAGGGTTTTTGCCCGACAACAACTCGATACATCAACGCAGATCATAGGTTTGGGGATCTCTTGAGGGTTTGTCTACATGAGATGATGACTCTTATACGTCATATTGCCGAAGATAGAAAACTACGAGCAACGAGGAGGGATGCATGGCATGCAACAACAGATATGCCATATGAGCCTTCACATAGTACTACCTCGTTGGATCATGATGATGAGGGTGGTGATCATTCTTCTAGTAGTACTACCCCATAGGATCATGGTTAGGGTAGTACTTGACCATCAATCGTCTTCCGTTGTAGAATAAGCTGCCACTACTACATTTTTTGTATCAGATATTCAATAACATTTATTTGACTTGATGCAATTGTTCGACTTGTTTATATATATATGGTGCTTTTTTCATGTTTATTTAATTTATATGATGGTGTTAATGTGTATATTGTTAGGTCATGTTAGATATGTTCATTTAATGTGCTTGCAGATAAATGTGTATGTGATAACAATTATTTGGCATGAGATGTATATTAATTTGAGGATGTGTATGGTGATGATGTTAGATTACAATGCTTGTGTTTTGTTAGATGTGATCACGATGATGACGCGCAGTTAAATTATTAGATTTGTGTGCTAGCTAATGACGTTTATATGTGTTACATGTGTATATATTTAGATGATGTTTATGTTTGTTAGATGGTTATCATCATGATGTTTATTTTATGAAATAATATTTATTATAGATTATATATTGGTGAACTGATACCAAAATTTTATATGTGAAATTGCATGCAAAAAGACTTACTTTAAAAAAATGCAAAGATATTTTTATAAATTACAAAGTTTAGTATGGTTGAAACTATGATTGTAAAATTACGATAAGTATTTTTCTATGGCTTAGATAGTTCATTCATATTCATTCTAACCTAATTAGTAAAATATTTCAATGCTCACAAGGAAAAAAAAATTAAAGGTAGAATAATTTAGTTAGTTCTTAATAAGACGAAAATGTGTAACCCATTCAATTTTTAATATAAAATATTAATAATATTAAATTATTCAAAAATACAATTTAACTAATGAAAATTTATACTATGGTATATCTATATATAGAGATAGAAAATCAATACTATAGATCCATTTTAATGACAAATTTATCAGTCACTAAAAAGAGATTAAATCTTCTGACACGTACATCTTTTTCCAAGTTTTACATTCTAAAAATAGATTTTCATATAATGAGATTTGATCCCTCTCGGCTCTTGGTAGATTTGTTGTTAAGATGAATCTATATTGGTTTATAAAGTTCGATCTATTGTTAAATTTAAAAAACTTAATTCAATTTTTTTATAATTAATTTAGATTTAATATAACTTAAAAATTATATTTAAGAAGGATTGTATCCTTGAATCCTTATTATCATATATTGTACACAATTGGAAATACTTACTTTCAAGTGTAAAAATGTTTCCACTGCAAAAAAACGTGTAAAAACATTTGTGAATCTTACCAATTATATAAAATGCCAACAAGAGGAATAAAAAGGCAATATAATTGGTGAAATAAAGAAAGCAAAAACATACAACAATAGTATAAATGATGAAATAACACAAGTACATATCACTCTCCATTGTCATCACCCTGATTATCTTCCTTGCTTGGCATGATAACATTGTTGTTCTCAAAAATATGTTTTGATCTAGGGTCGTGTCTTGATACGAACCACCAATCCCTATCCAACACATCTGGGTATAAAAAAACTTGGTTGCAGTGTTTTGGAAAAACACAAGGCTCCCTAGCTTCATGCCACATCATTTTAGAGTTGATAGATATCAACCCACTATGACGATCTTTCTTTACATTATTATGATCAAAGGTGTCCCACCACTCGCACCTAAAAATGACACATTGGAATGAAGAGAAGTCCACTTGAATGATCTTTTGTATCTTTCCAACGTAACCTAATGTCCCATGCATTAGGTTTTGCTAATGGTGTCTAGCACGACTATATTGGTCAAACTCGACTTCCACTCTGCAGTATTCTGTCATGCATCCATCATCGACATCCTTCGTGCGAAAGTGATGTCCATATGCCCACATAGATGGGGACAAATGCACCTATAAAAAAGTGAAAAAATCACAGTGTCATGTGTCTAATTACCTGAATCTATATATATATATATATATATGGTGCCGTATGAAGTTAAAAATGTACAGAAATAGATTATTACCGAGTTGTTGCACCCAATCCCTATGTTTAGTGCATCCTCTTAAGCACATAGGTAATGAACATATGCACCATATTTCTCTCGGACTTGATAAAAAACCTAATTGTTAGGGCATGTCATTGACATATTTTCTTTTAAATGATCAAGATAAGGCACACTACCATTCAACCATTTAAATTATTTTTTGTCACTGTCCCATTTCCTCCTCTTCTGCTCGTATAATGCGACCTACGATTGTGTCGCTTCCATATTTTAAAGAATGAATTTGTTGATGGCTTCAATTTATGAATTCGATGATGAAATCACACAAACATATATAGTACATATGAGATCAAAATACGCTGCTTAATATGAAGTTCAGTGTGAATAGTTACTATGTATAAATTTGATAAATGATAAGCCACTTACTCTTTATCTTGCACATCTTTCGATTTGTTTCGAGAAGCTCCCCTTATCTTTTGTCTTCATCCCTTTTGTCATCCCAAATCACTGCACCTAGTGTCTTGTCGATATGTTTGATGTGCTCACTGGCATAATAGAAAGAATCATATGATATATACCCCTCTGCCATAAACCACTTGGGTTTTTCCCTTTGTCGAACAAAACCTTTCAATTTCTTCATGTACCTCTCTAAGAAGAGCATCCAATGACAAGAAACCACCCCAACTAATTCAACCTAATCTACTAGATGAATTATAAGATGAACCTGCAAATCCATGAACCTCATCGAGAATTCCTTCTCAAACATACAAACAATCTCAACTTTATCTTGATGCTAGTGTGGAATGATAGCCATATGAATCTCCTTTGATGTGATCCAACATACAAATGCAAATAATTTAGATATGGCACATCGTAGGTCTTGGGGGAAGTCATGGTTCACACACCCATGCACGAGAAGAGGATTGCGACACTACACAGTAAATAGTACATTATACAAAAATTAATTATAAAATAATTCATTACATAAACATAAAAAAAAATAAAAAATTCATGTTTTTGACAAACATACTCTTAGAAGGTTCAAATGGTCATGCGATTTCGACTTCGAAAATGATCTTCCATAGTGAAGCAGAACCATAGTGAAGACCCATATAAACAAGACACCCTCACACTCATTATAGCTTCCTTTGCCAAAGAAAAATAATCTTTCTTTAAAATCCACGGGACATCACCTCCTTTGAAAGACGAAGAGGGACCAACATTTCCTCTAGTTTCTTGTCTTGGCCATTGTTTCTTTTTAGCTTTTGAAGAAATAAGATCTCTCCTAAAAACCAATGTGTCATTTTCTTTCGATGATATGTGCCTCCATAAATAGGATGAAACATTTTTAAATATCTTCATTGGATCTTAGTAAGTGGGAAATCTTAATATGCTCCCAGTATGGGAGATCATAAAAGACAAATTTCCTTTTCATCATAATGGGAAGTTTCTCAACATAGGTTTCGAAGAATTCTGGATCATCGAACATAGGCTCCTCATTTTATTCAAACATTTCTACAAACTTCTTCTCCTTCTCTCTCTCATATGCTCTAAGCCATTCAATTAGTGTCATTATTGTAGGCCTTTGGGTTCTCTCTAGTTTACCATTGAAAGCGAATGTTTCTATTCTGTAAGGGTGTTCTTATGGGAGGAATACTCTAGAGCAGTCATACACTGACTTTCTTAGGTGGTCAAACCACCTAGACTTCAGAGAAGGTCCACAACATTTACATCCATGATACCCTTTTGTTACAAGACCTACGAAATTATTGTATACAGGTCGACATGTTAGTGACCATGAAGATCAAAACAATTGTAGCAAATTAAATTAATATGGGAAATAATATTCTTATATATGAAACAAATCAATAAAATGCAATTTACCAGAGCAAACTCCTAATCCTGGATAATCATGTATGGTGTAAGAACATATGCCATATAATGTAAAACTCCTCTCTATTGCGATGAGTTTTGATTCATCGCACACATGTATTCCTTCCCATAATTCCTTCAATTCATCTACCAATGGTTGTAAGTAGACATCCATATTCTTCGCTTTTCTTCTACTAGGGACTATGAGAGCCAACATAAGATGCTCATTCTTCACGGATAACCATGGGGGGGTATTATTATTTATCACTAATACAAGCCAAACATAATAGTTTAGTGTTTTTGAGAAAATATGGGATGACGCCATCTATGGCTATGCCAAGTCGTAGACTTCGTATTTCATCCTTGAATTTTTTAGGCCATGTATCCTCTATGCTTCATGGCTATTGAATATGATGGGATTCAAATAACTCTTGACTCACTTCTGTGTGAGGCATGCCATCCCTGCAACATAACTAATTATTTGCAACGAAAGAGCCTTTGAATCCTTAGTATTATAGGCACGTTCCTTAATATCTTATGAGGAGGACCATATGATTTACCTTCTTTTTTTGAATTATAGTGCATGTCACACCCACCTTTCGTACATATCTCTTTTTCTTCATATTCTCCTCTGTATAGAATATAATCATTTGGACATGCATGATATTATATGTACTCAACATCCAACATTTTCAACAACTGCTGTGCCTCTTCACAGCTACCTGAAAAGATATTATCACTCGGGCGAACCTTATCTTTGAATAACTTGCAGTTGGTGGGGAATATAATTGTACAATGTCAATATTTAACATTTGTAAAATCAACCATTTTTAATGTTTATTGTGTGACAATATTTCTCAAAATATAAGGGACTTGATCGATCATGTAGGTGAATTACCTCAATATTACCGAGAAACATGCATTCGACATGCCAAAATTTGCTTTCAAGTTGGACAACAACATCGTTTTCCACAACTAAGTAGATTTTGATTTTCCATTAGGTCCAAAGAGAGGGGTGGTGGAAGCAGATTACAGGTTTTCAAATAAGGTATTAGTGATATGAGCATCACCCTCTATCTCATCGTTCTGGAATGCATCTAACAAAATTACCTCCATGGAAATCATATCTTGTAAGTAATAATCCATACCAAACTCTATTTGATTGCCTCCATTGCCAACTTGTGATGAAGAACTACTATTGTTGTAGTCATTCCTAATTGGTGAATCTAGATGTAGTGGGAATTGAATAGGTAGTTGATTCAACCATTCTTTGTATGCTTCCACTCTGAGTATTTATCTTAATGCAACCTTTTGTTGAGTTGACGTGCAGTGGGGTGCACAAGAAGATGGTAGGTGGGTCACTACTCATCACTAGAATCCTATTTTCAAAAAATATTGAACATCATTAGTACAATATCAATGATATTAGTAAGCATGCCAATGCAATTGGTTTGTTGAAATTACATTATACCAAACAATTATTACCATCGTTGATCAAGGATTGCAGCTAAAAGATGACATGTTCCAATTAGAAGGATGAAGAGGTTTTCCATTTTCATCTACTAACTACTTGTAATATGTTTATCTTGATAAACACTTCCTATTGAAAATGCAACAAGAAAATCTTGATTTAATTTTCCCTTGAATTAAATTAGGAATAAAATTGTAATTCCACTTCACAAGACAACTTGTATGAGTTAAAGTTAATTTGACTTAGTTCAATCAGCTAATTCGAGTTGGGGGTCTAACTTGAGTCATGTAGAGTGTCTCCTACTTTATAGGAGCATTGGTTGAGTTTATTTTGAGTTGTAATTAATTAATTTAGTTTAATTGAGTTAAAGTTAGTTAAACTAATTCCAACTGATGGACGGACTAGTAGGAGGTCAGACAATGTGGTGTTTCTTCATGTGTTCAACCATTTAACTGATGATTCACTCATAAATAACTCATGCATGTTAGATCTGAGAGTTACCCAGTTGAGGTTGGAGTTCAAGGGAAGTGTGCTATCAATTGTATAATCATCCAAATTGTACAGGTGGTGCATGCAATCAAAGGAAGGCCTATGAGGATTGCGCAATTCCAATTGAGGAATTTCCCTAATTAATAGGGGCTAATTCACAAGGAAACAACACAAGGAAATAGGGACTTGGACAAGCAAAAAATTGGTTAAGTATTGGCCAAGGCTTGTCTAGGAAGCTGTGAGACATATAGAGATAGTGCAGAGGTTGCTCGGGCTTGAGAAAAGCATTGTAATCTTCTCATATTTTCTAACTAATGCAATATATAGATAACAAGGTTTTTTAGTTGTGGCTTTCCCCAGGAAGTCATTGTGTAATGTTTTTATTGAATTCTATCTCTTGTACGCTTCATGATTTCTCGATTGATTATTTGTTTCCGCTAATGAGTAGAGTAGATTCAATTATTTTGTTTAAGAAAATCACATAAGCAATTTGAATCTACAAGGAATTTCTACATGGTATCAGAGCATAAATCACACTAGAAGAGAATATGAGTTTGTCTTTGTAGGTGAAATCGAATTGGAAGGATCATTCCTCAGATCCAGAAGGATGTCATTCTATGGATTGAGACTCGAATATGCCCTTGAGGGTAGTTCTAATTATATTTCTTGGAAGGACACGATGGAGGCAGTTTTGGAAGACAACGTGCTGAAGGAATTCATAAACAATGATATTCCTATGCCTCCAACAACAAATGTTCAAAATCTATCAGATTGGAAGAAATATGTTGCAAAGGCGAAGATGATCATACTAGAAGGAGTTCGAGATCATATTGTCTCTAACCTCCATGGGAAGGATACAACATATGCAATGTGGCAAGCCTTGATCGACTTGTTTCAAAACAACAGTGAACACATGAAGCTGGCACTGAAGGATAGGCTTCCCACAATACTTGAGCAGGTTCACCCAATGTCGGTATGAGCTTGGGAGCTTTGGTATTATAGTTGTTGAAGATTATTTGGTTAGCCTAGCAATTCTAGGCCTTCCTAAGAGCTGACACAACTACCAGGATTCGGTAACTAGGAGGGAGCCTCTACCAACGTAGGAGTGTTTGTGGTCCAAATTGGTGCAAGAAGAGATAAGGTAGAGCACTAGAGATGGAACCTCATCCAAGCATGATGATGAGGAGAACTATGCCTTGAATGGAAAGGCAAAGAAAGGGAAAGGGAAGAAATCCCAATCCAAAGGAGATTCTAGTCATGGCGATAAGAAGAAGGACTTGTTGAAGATTAAATGTTTTCACTGTCATGAGATGGGACACTATGCCATGAAGTGTCCACAGAAGAAGGCCGACAAGAATCCCTCAGGAGGAGTGGTAGGTGAAGCTCTTTCTTCACAATTCGAGTTGTATTTCACACTCATTGCATGCATGGTGACATCGATGATGGGTAGTGTGTGGTATATGGATAGTGGAGCCTCATTCCATATGAAGGGAAACAAATAATTTTTCAGTGAATTGGAGGAGAAGGACCTCCATATGCACATCGAGATGGGAGATGATGGAAGGTATAACACAATTGGTATTAGTACTTTTACTTTTCAGAGGGAATATGGTTCTCCTCTCACATTAAAATATGTCATGTATGTTCCGGGTTTGAAGAAGAATTTAGTTTCAGTTACTATGTTGGAAGATCATGGCTATGATGTGATATTTAGAAAAGGAAAGGCTTTCCTTCGTCACATAGCCACTGGAAAAGTGAAGCAGATTGGGGTTTGGGTGAAGAACCTCTACAAATTGGATGTATAAGATTGTGCATTATTGAGCACAAAAGCATAGAAGGTACAGAGCTGAGAAATCGGTGAATTTTGGCATAGATTATTGGGCCACTTACACCATGGAGCCTTGAAGATCATGCAAAAAATTTCTACAGGACTTCCCAAGGGTTCACTAGAGCAGTGAGATACATGAAAAGGGCGTACATTGGGGAAGTACACCAAATCCACCTTTCATGATAAGGACAATCGAGTGCAAGCAATCCTTGAAAGAGTTCACTGAGATATGTGTGGAATGTTCTCGACAGCATCCACAACCAAACACATGTATTATGCGATATTTGTAGATGATTTCTTACATAAGTGATGGATTTTCTTCATGCAGAAGAAAGATCAAACGTTCTCTATTTTTTTTGAATTTAAATCACTTGTTGAGAAAGTCACTAGTAGGAAAGTGAAGTCTCTCAGGAGTGATAACAGTGGAGAGTATGTGTCGAATGAATTCAATAACTTATGTGCATCAGAAGGCATTTGATGGGTTTAATAACACCCCATAACCCACAACAGAATGGGGTGGTTGAAAGGAAGAACAAAATTATTGTGGGAGTTGCACAGGTGATGTTACATGATCAGGGCCTACCGTTTCACTTGTTGGCTGAAGCATGAAATACAACTATATATGTGCAGAATAGGAGTCCTCATCGGATTCTCAGTATGAGTACACCAGAAGAAGCATTTTCAGGGAAGAAACCAGATGTGTCACACTTCAGGATCTTTGGTTCATCAGTTTACTGTCATGTTACCAAGGATGCAAGGAAAAATATAGAACTGACACCTGAGTTGGGCATATTTGTGGAGTACAATGATACACCTCACAGCGATCGGATGTACCTATCATCTCATAGGATGAAATGTGACGTTCGATGAAGAGAAGGCCATGACATGTTCCCTTAAGAGGGAGCTTCAGTTACATGAAGATGAGGAGCTTTTGGATCCAAAGGAAGAACCTCGGGATGTTGTGGAGAAACCACATGTAGAGGAGGAGAGAATGGAAGCACCCAATCATGTAAAGACATATAGAGATGGAAGGAAGTGCACCAGAGAAGATGACATATTGATGCTTGATTCTAGTGAGAATGTGTGAGCACCCACATCACAATGCAGATAAAGGAGGTCACTAGATCGATACACTGGATACATGGATCTGATGAGCAAAGAGCGTAGAGACTAAGCCATCCTCATTCGAGGAAGCAATGCAACAACCAGTATGGGTTAATCCCATGGTTGAGCAGTATGACTCCATTATCAGGAATAGTGCTTGGGAAGTTGTCCCAAGGCCAAAGGACAAGTCAGTGGTAGGTTCTAGGTGGATCTACAATGTGAAGCAAGCAACATATGGGAGTGTTGAGAAACAAAAGGCTATATTTGTGGCCAATGGGTTATCTTAGGTGGAGGAAATTGATTTCGAGGAGACCTTTGCTCCAGTAGAAAGGTACTCTTCAATTAAATCTATTCTAGCACTTTCAGCGCAGATGGGATGGAAGATACATCATATGGATGTGAAGACAACCTTCCTCGACGGAGTGATTGATAAAGAGGTGTACATAGAGTAGTCAAAAGGATTTGTGACCTTTAATAGAGAGTCACATGTGTGCAGACTCAAGCGAGCATTGTATGGATTGAAACAAACACCCTGTGCTTGGTACACCAGGATCAACAACTATATCACCAGGTTGGGCTTCACCAAAAGTGAAGAAAATGCAAACATTTACCATATTGTGGTTGAAGGTAAATTATTGATTATAGTATTATATGTCGATGATTTAATTCTAACAGGTGATGAGAAGCTGGTCAAATCTTGCAAGGCAATTCGAGATGAAGGAATTGGGGCTCACACATTATTTCCTTGGTATGGAAGTATGCCAAGGAGATGGGGGACTATTTGTCTCTCAGATAAAGTATGCCAACAAGATACTGAAGAAGTTCCACATGGATAGCAACAAACCCATGGAGACTCCTCTAGCAGGGAATTGGAGGAAGGAAGATGCTACTTCAGGTGATGTAGTGGAGGCTATTATTTACAGACAACTTGTGGGTTTACTTATGTACTTGGTGAACACACGACCGTACATGTGCTTTACAATTAACCAACTTAGTCAAACAATGTTTAAGCCAACCAAAGTGTATTGGAAGGAAACTAAACATGTGTTGAGATACCTTAGAGGCATCACTCAGTTTGGTCTTCGGTACATAAAAACAAAGGGAGTGAAACTTCAAGGCTTCACACATGCAGACTGGGAAGGGAGTCCATTAGAAAGGAAGAATGCATTAGGGGGAATCTTCAGTATTGGGTCAGCAACAGTTTCTTAGTACAACAGGAAGCAAAGATCGGTTGGACTCAGTTCAACAAAAGAAGAGTACATGGATGTAAGAAGCTTGTGAGGCTATCTGGATGAGGAAGATCCATTTTGGGTTATTTGGTAAGTAGATGGATCATACAATGATTTACTGTGATAATAAGAGTTGTATCAAACTCTACGAGTGATCCAGATTTAAACAGGAACGCAATAAAATACAGAGATAACCATAAAGACAGATATGCAGCGGAAATAATACCTCATTTCATTACTGTAAAATACTGAAATATGCTTACAAACAGAAATGGAAATAGACTAGCTAGGGCGATGGTAGCTTATCTCTAAGAAGAGATGTGGTGGCTACATGCCTCTGAACTATCTTACAATGAGGCTCGAAGGCCTATTTATTGTTGAGAAACAATGGAAAACCCTTCACATTCCAAAACCTAACCCTAGAAGATGAAACGCCAAATTGTGGGCCCCGTTTTTGGGTAAGTTGGTACATCAACTTCCCGGGGTCGCGAATTGGTTGTACTATCTCCGTTTGACGTGCATGATAGCCCGTTGGAAATATCTCTCCGAGGACTACGACGAAAAATACAATTTTTAGATAGAAAAATCGCTGGCGGTAGACTTCCCAAAAAACGTCGTTTAGGGCCTCAAAACGGCTCCGAAAGTTTAGGACCCAAAAAACTGCTAAAAATAGTAAACTGTGCTATAATTAAGGAAACTGAAAAAACTGTAAGAAGCACTAGAGGGGATCCAAGTGGAATTAGCGGGTGGCCACCAATATCCACCTGGATCATTCCTTCCCCCCTTAGGACGCAATGGTCCCCATTGCGTTGAGTTCCTCCATGATATGAGGGAACTTCTGCTGCACTTGGTCCCTGGTGAGCCACTTGCCCTGGTGAAGGAGTTGTCCTGCTTTGACAACTCGATACAGTTGGATATTCTGCTGGCGAGTGTGCTTGATCTGTGTGTTCATGATCCGATCAGTTGCAGCTTGTTCCATGCAAGCTGGATTTAACTCTGTGGGTGTGAGTTGTTCTGCAATGTCTGACGTGTCTAGTAATGGTGGAAAGTATGGCCGAAGGCGGTCGACACTGAACACTGGGTGCAGGCCAAGGAATGGGGGAATGCTGAGCTCAAATGCATTATCTCCCACAACCTTGGTAATGGTGTAAGGGCCATATCAGAGTGGTCTGAGTTTCCGATAGGCTCCGGTAAGGCGTTCCTTTTGCAAATGCAAACAGACTTTGTCACCCACTTGAAACTTGTGTGGCACCCGATGTTGATCATGTCGCTGCTTGTACTTGGCATTTGATTTCTCCAGAATGTCATGGACCTGCTGGCGAATATGTTAGATGTGCTCAATGAAGCTGTTTGCCTTGTCTGTTTCGGACTGGACATGAGCAGAATCTGCGTGAGTAGCTGCAAATGGCATGGCCACATCGATGGGACATAGTGGCTGGAATCCCAATCCCACCTGAAAAGGGCTGTGGCCAGTCGAGCTGTGGAGAGCCCGGTTGTAGCTGTGCTGAACATAGGGAGGCTCTCGTCCCATGTGCGTGGATGCTTTGAGTTGTACATGCGTAGAATGTGTATGATCATCCTGTTGACGACCTCTGTCTGGCCATCAGTTTGAGGATGGAAGGCTGTGGACTTAGTGAGTTTGGTGTCCAGCATCGACCAGAGGCTAGACCAAAATGTACTGAGGAACCTGCTGTCCCGATCTGAAATGATAGACTGTGGTATCCCAAAGTGTACCCACACTTGTTCAAAGAAGAGTTTAGCAGTGGCTTCTGCTGTGATATTCTTCTTGCAGGCCGCCATGTTGTTGGGAAAAGTATCTATTCAGAACGCCCCTATCCCACTCTAAGGTGTGACAGTGCCTTAGCAACAAACAAGGAAAACTATTTTCGCATTCTTCTTTATGAAATGTAAACGGAGAGGAAGGATGTAA
Organism: Pinus tabuliformis; assembly: GCA_031772625.1. Lineage (NCBI taxonomy): Eukaryota > Viridiplantae > Streptophyta > Pinopsida > Pinales > Pinaceae > Pinus > Pinus tabuliformis. The sequence goes on from CM062820.1 coordinate 498,330,674, forward strand.
CTAACCTGTGTCTTTCGCTAGTTTGTTGATCCAATCGCTCTCCTCTTTGTTCGCTTCCCGCTGCCTGCTCCCTTATTGGTCCAGCTTCACCAAGTTCCTGCAAGATCACAGAAGAGGAAAACTACACAAAAGACATAGATTTACATTCATAACTAGCTTAGGATCAGATTTAAGCTAAACATGCAAATATAACAAAGCATCATTGATACACAGCATGTAGGAGAAACTCAAATAGTTTTATTGATATGATAAGAAAGTCCAAGAGGAGATACAACCAAGTGAGTCCCGATCCAGCATCTACCTCCCAACAAAGTAATCCCTTCCTCACCTCCAACAAAGCATAAATCACCCAATGCACTAATCTCAATCTCAAACCAACAACAATTCTCTGCAAAGTACAAAATTCTAGCCTCTGGATCTCTGGGATGAGGGATCCATATATAGATGTAAGCAGAGAAGATGAGTCAGCTTATGTTTTGACTTGTGGCTTCTCTCTGTCAGTTCTTGTTTCCACTTGGAGGCTGAGAGCCTCTTACTCATCCTTGGTCGAACTCAGTGAGGCAAGTGTCATTGAGGAAGATTCTGGAAGCTTCCATTGTCTGTACACCTCACGGAATGACACTGCCATTTGGCATTTCTCGCTCAGCGCACCTTGGTAGTGCATTTAGGTGCATTGCAACGCACCTAGCTAGTGTACTGGGGTGCTTTGCAATGCAGGCAGCTAGTGGAGCATCTGAATTGATCCTGAATTGACTGATTCTGAGTAGTTTTTGGTGGAGAACTTCTGGGAGAAGCTGTCATTGGTTGACCTTGTTCCCTTAGGGGTAGGAAAAACACTTCTAGGGACTTTGGATCCCTTGGATTATGGACATTTCATGCTCAATGCTGTAAGGCACAAAAATGTCTATAACACGCCATAATGGCCATCTTCGAGAACCTGTCGACGACCACAAAAACACAGTCATTTCCATGCCTAGTGGAAGGAAGGCCTGACATGTAATCCATGGAGATGGATTCCCAAGGTCGACTAGGGGTAGACAGCGGGGTGTAGAGGCCTTGCTTCTTGATGGTCGGTTTGGCAATGGCGCAAGCAGTGCATGATCTGATGTACTTCTCGACATCCTGTCGAAGATTCGGCCAATAGAAATATTTCTACAGTACTGCCACAGTTTTTTCGACCCCAAAATGCCCAACATCCCGACTGTAGTGTGCTTCCCAGATCATCTTGGCATGCTCGCTTGAAGGAACACAAAGGTGACCTAGGTGGCATAACAGGTCGTCCTGGAGGTGAAAATGTGGAACATGCTGACCCTCCAAGAATGTCAGGTATGTGTGGCCGAATTCCAGGTCAATTTTGTAGAGCAGTGGCCAATCAGAAGTCTCGTGCCCACAAGAGTTGAGCACGGTGGTTAACGCCATGATCGGTGGTCGACTGAGGCAATCTGCAACATTATTGGTGTTGCCCTTCTTATACTTGATATTCAAATGGAACTGTTGCAGGTATGTGGACCACTTCTGATGGCGATCATTCTGCAATTTCCCTTGGGTCTGTATGAACTGCAGGGGTCGGTGGTCTGTGTGGATGACCATTTCCTTCCCCAAAATGTAATGCTTCCATTGTCGGCAGGCCTGCACAATGGAATACATCTCTTTGTCATAAGTGGGATACTTCCGGACTGTGTCTGAAAGTGTCTCACTGTGATATGCCATTGGATGCCCGTGTTGAGTAAGGACTGCCCCAATAGCATAGTCAGAGGCATCTTTCTCGACCTCAAATGGTTGTTGCAAGTCTGGTAATGCAAGAACTGGTGCTATGCAGAGTCGATCTTTCAACTCTGTGAATGCCTTCTGTTGAGATTCAGACCAATTTTTTTTTGCTTTCGCTCCTCCCTTGGTGACTTGACTCAAGGGCCAAGTGATATGAGAAAATCCCAACACGAACCTGCGGTAGAAGTTGGCAAGGCCTAGAAAGCTGCGAAGCTCTGTCAGAGTGGTTGGAGCTGGCCAATCCCGAATGACTTGGATCTTGGCTAGATCCACGTGCACCCCCCGTTCATCAATAATGTATCCCAGATACTGAACCTGGGTCATGCCAAAAGTGCATTTCTCCAAATTGGCACATAACTTGTGTTGTCGCAGTGTTTAGAGAACCTGTCGGATGTGGTGGAGGTGCTCTTCCCAAGTCTTGCTAAAGATCAAGATGTCATCCAAGTATACCACTACAAATGAGTTGGTGAATGGCCGCAAGATGTCGTCCATTAGCCTCATGAAGGTTGCAGGAGCATTCGTCAATCCGAAAGGCATAACCAACCATTCGAAAAGGCCCTCCTTGGCTTTGAAGGCAATCTTCCACACATCGGAGGGTTCGATTGGTACCTGGTGATATCCTGACTTCAAATCGATCTTGCTGAAATATTTTGCCCCCTTTAGTTGGTCCAGGAGGTCATCAATCCGTGGGATTGGGTACCTATTACAGAGAGTGATCTTGTTCAGCACCCGATAGTCAATACAGAGTCTCCAAGTCCCATCCTTCTTTTGCACCAGCACGATCGGGCTCCCAGAGGGCGATGAACTCGGACGGATGTGACCTTGTTGCAGCAGCTCCTGAATTTGCCTCTTGATTTCATCGTTCTCCAGAACAGAGTTCCGATGGATTGGTCCATTGGGCAGCGATGAACCTGGGGTCAGATCAATGGAGTGCTTGACCTGACAGTGCAGAGGAACCCCAGCGGGGGAGGTGAAGATGTCCTCATATTCCTCCACGACCTTGTCCATCTGTAGTTGTCGTGCGGAGGGGCCCTGTCTGGAGGTCGTGGCCACCGTCTTCTTCTTTTCTTGAGGGCGTATCATCAGGAAAACAAATTTCCCGGTTTTGGAAATGAGCTTACTGCATTGTTTTGCAGTAACCAAAGAGATGGCGGTAGGCAGTGCTACCTCTGGTATCCTGTACAACTTATTTCCCAAAGTAACAATAACAGTGCGGGGCCTTGACTCATCCACAGCATGTCGCTTCCACAAGTATGGTTGTCTTAATAACACATCACAAACTTTAAGGGGAGAAATGTCACACAATACCTCATCCGTGAAGGGCTTGATGTTGTATGGAAGGCGACATTGTTGGCTCACGCGAAGATCCCATCCTTGGTGCAGCCACCCGATTATGTATGGTTGTGGATGTGCTGTGGTCGGTAAGCCTAGCCGTTTCACGACCTCTGCCGAAATGAGGTTCTTTTGGCTCCCACTGTCGACAATGAACTATAGCGGGGAGCCCTTTACCCACATCTGGGAGTGGAAGAGACGCTCCTCCTCCTCTGAATCTTCAGGTTCCTCCTTCTGGATCTTCGTGGTGGCAACAGTGGCGTTGGGCTCCGCATCGATAATCTGCTTCCCTTTGTCATTCCCCTTATCAAGTTATGACTCAGAGTCAGAACATGCATCTGATTCTGAAACCTTTAGCTCGGCCACCAGTGACTGCTTGGCCCGACACTCACTTGTGTTGTGAGTGGAGCTCTTATGGAACTCACACCACTTTCCGGTGTCCTCTTTCGGCTTTGCGGCACTATTCTTTGCTTGCAGCTTTGGCGGGTTGTCTTGGGCAGCCCCGCCTTGGCTTTGTCCTTTGTTTCTCGGTTTGGGGGCAACTTTCCCTTGTTTCGGTTTCGCAAACCCAAAGTCTCGCTTCTTTTGTTTAAACTTTTGCTCGACCTTGACGGCATATCGGTATGCCATGCCGAGCGAGGAGATGTTCAGGAATTCTATTTCTTCTTGGACGTACTTGTGCAGGCAGCCACGGTATTTGAGTACCAAATGCTGCTCTGTATCCTTGATACCCAACTTTGTGCGAAGGTTATGGAAAATATTAGTAAACTCTGGTACGTCTTGGTCCCTTCCCTGCCGTAGCGTGGTCCACTTTATGTATTGATCCTCATAGCTTCCGACAGGGTAGTACTGCTCCTTGATTGCATCTCGGAATGAATTCCAAGTCGGTGCGACTGAAAATAGTGAGCCTGTACTTTCATCCTTCTGCTCGCAGTAGGTTTCCCACCAATCCTTGACATGGGGGGTTGCTTTGAGAAGAGCGAAAATAATATTTTCCCGACTGGAAAAATCATGAACAGAAAAATAACCCTTTAGCATATTTAACCATTTATTGACGGCATCTGCGTCTATCTGACCCTCAAATATGGGGATTTCAAAATTAACTTGTACCTTAAATGGTGTGGCGTTTCCAGAGTTGCTGTTGGAAGCCGATGCATCGCCCCTGGGTAGACGCTGAAGGATTTGGGCAAAGTTGTCCATCATCGTGTTCCTCTGTCGCTTGAGGGCTTCTTCGAGCAAGATTTTGATAGGATATCCTGCCCCCTCGTCTTTCTTTTCATATGCCATGGGAGGCCATTGAGATTTGCGAGGCTGGTTTTGCAAAGGTTCGACCAGTTCAAGCCCTAACTCCTTATATCCCGACCTCGTTGGGGACATGCAAAGAAAAACAGAGAAGAAAAGCAGATCGCTTTGATACCATTGATCCGGATTTAAACATGAACGCAATAAAATACAGAGATAACCATAAAGACAGATATGTAGCGGAAATAATACCTCATTTCATTACTGTAAAATACTGAAATATGCTTACAAACAGAAATGGAAATAAACTAGCTAGGGCGATGGTAGCTTATCTCTGAGAAGAGATGTGGTGGCTACATGCCTCTGAACTGTCTTACAATGAGGCTCAAAGGCCTATTTATTGTTGAGAAACAATGGAAAACCCTTCACATTCCAAAACCTAACCCTAGAAGATGAAACGCCAAATTGTGGGCCCCGTTTTTGGGTAAGTTGGTACATCAACTTCCCGGGGTCGCGAATTGGTCGTACTATCTCCGTTTGACGTGCATGATAGCCCGTTGGAAAGATCTCTCCGAGGAATACGACGAAAAAGATGATTTTTAGGCAAAAAAATCGCTAGCGGTAGATTTCCCAAAAAACGTCGTTTAGGGCCTCAAAACGGCTCTGAAAGTTTAGGACCCGAAAAACTGCTAAAAATAGTAAACTGTGCTATAATTAAGGAAACTGAAAAAACTGTAAGAAGCACTAGAGGGCATCCAAGTGGAATTAGCGGGTGGCCACCAATATCCACCTGGATCAACGAGAATCTAGTTTTTCATGATCGGTCCAATCATATTGACATCTGGTATCACCATCTACGAGATTGTGTGTAGAGGAGACTCATGTTGCTGGAGTACATTCCTATAGAGGAACATGATGCAGAGAAAAATTAGAGTTCCATAAAGGCAAGATTAGGGTATCTGATAATCCTTTCTTGTTGAGAGGGAGTTTTGAAAATGCAACAATAAAATCATAATTTAATTTTCCCTTGAATTAAATTAGGAATAAAATTGTAATTCCACATCACAAAATAACTTGTACGAGTTAACTGAGTTATTTTGACTTAGTTGGCTCAATTAATTTGAGTTGAGGGTATAAATTAAGTCATGTAGAGTATCTCCTAATTTATAGGAGCTCTGGTTGTGTTTAGTTTGAGTTGTAATTAATTAATTCTGTTTCATTGAGTTAAAGTCAGTTAAACTAGTTCCAACTAATGGAGGAACTAGTAGGAGGTTAGATAATGGGGTGCTCCTTCATGTGTTCAACCAGTTAACTGATTATTCACTCATAAATAACTCATGCATGTCAGACTTGAGAGTTACCTAATTGAGATTAGAGTTCAAGGGCAGTGTACTATCAATTGTATAAACATACAAATTGTACAGGTGGTTCAAGCATTTAGAGGAAGTCCTATGAGGATTGCACAATTCCAATTGAGGAATTTCCATAATTAATAGGGGATAATTCCCAAGCAAACAACACAAGGAAATAGGGCTTGGGAAAGCATAAAATTGGTTAAGTATTGGCCAAGGCTTGTCTAGGAAGCAGTGAGACAGATAGAGATAGCGCAGAGGTTTCTCGGGCTTGAACAAAGCATTGTAATCTTCTCATAATTTCTGACTAATGCAATATACAAATAACATGGGTTTTGATTGAATTCTTTCTCTTGTATGCTTCTTGATTTCTCGATCGATTAATTGTTTCCGCTGATGAGTAGAGTAGATTCAAGTATTTTGTTTTAGCAAATCACATAAGGAGTTGGAATCTACAAGGAATTTCTACACTTCCAATGTTTTTGAAATGGAAGAATATTTTCTAAATATGAACTTGATTATGAATCAGGGTCCTGCAAATTTGGATACGATTTTATTCAAATTGACATGGATTTAAAAAACAAAATTCAATTAGATAATCAAAACGTAAATAAAATCTAAACTTACTGGAGATGGAAAGGGAGAAGTCGCATAGGAATTTGATCAACAATATGGAACAAGTTGGAATTTGAAGAATTGACCATTTGATATTATTAATATTTGTCCCTACATTTGAGCAAAATCAGAAATGAAATTTTGTGTGCATATCTAAAATTAATTTCGAAAACCATATAACCACAATATGAATTTCAATATAGTTTTCAAAACATTTTTGAAGAATAAGGTTACTTTAAGCAAAAAATGTATACTATGAGCTACTATAATTCATGTGGATGCGTCCTAAAGGATATTTTGAGATTAATATGCCATTTTATGTGAAAATAAAATTTCAGATAACTTTTAAACCCTACCGGTGCGCTTATCAGGATGAAACACACCAATGCATTTAAATCATATCAACACCGGGGCGTTCAAATAGTATTTTCATTGGTTTATGGCATTTCAAAAATATAAAATATGTTATCATATCGATGCTCTTGTAGAAAACCACATTGATGCATTAAAAAAAACAATATCGGTACACACCTATTTACAGGATTTTTGAAAATAAAAACAAATTACCATCTCAGTGCTCTTATAAAAATTACAACATTGATGCATTTAAATACAAACTGCACCATTGCATTAAAATATTAACAGCATCGTTTTGAGATTTCAAAAATAAAATAAAAAATAATTCTATCATGTCAGTGTGTTGAAAAAATTTGGCACCACTGTAATTTTGGTGCACTTTACTTATAGATGCACATTTTCTCTTTACTATTGAATGCAACGATGTTCATATTAAGTGTTAAAAAGGCGCGAGTTTGTTTGTTTGTTTTTAATTGAAAATTGAGCGACAATTGAGTTTTTGATATCTAATTTCATAAAGTCTATTAAATAGTAAAAATTTATTCACTATTTCATTATTTTTGCCAAAATTTAAAGGGAGTGATTTGCAAGAGAGACATACCAGGAGCATTGTGCAACAACATAGTTATTTAAAAGATAAGAAGTTGAAAGGAATGGTGATTCACTCAAAATCTTGCATAGTAAAAATTTTAAATATTATTGCTGATTTTACTAATAATATATATATATATATATATATATATATATATATATATATATATATATATATATATATATATATATATATATATATTTTAGGGTTTAATTAAAAGAGAGATCATTTGCAAGAGAGATATACTGGAGCACTTTGGAGCAAAATAATACTTTGGAACCACAGAAAAATCATAATCTGAAGGGTATGGTGATTCACTCAAAATTCAGAAAAAAAGAAGTAAAAATCCTGTATAATAAAAAATTTACTATTGATTTTACTATACGATTTCTATTCCTATTTAGATTTAATTAAAATAAAAATAAAAATAAAAATTCAATACTTACTTTAAACCCTTGCTTACGTGACTGCAAAATTTCACCTTAGGTTTTAACTCCCTCTACGACTTCACAATTAAGGTTTTTCATTTTATGCATTTAGATTTAATGGGTTTGTGTACTTACCATATATAGGGTGTTTGACATGTAAAGTAGGGGGATCACTTATTGAATTAGTTCCAAAAACTGTCCGTCTTGTTCGTTAAAAAAAACAACGATGTATGTTTGGCAATGTGCTAATGTAATATAACGCATTGGTACACCCTGTGTAATACAATGCACTGATGTATTATAACCATGTCGACTTTTCCCATTCTGTTTATAGGTGCTCCCGATATAATATAACGCACTGAAGCGCCTTTGCCAAATAGTATCGTTAAGTCATTGCGGTGCTTTTATCGTTACAAATAGCACCGTCATAATTTAAAATTATTAAAAAAATAATTTTCGTTGACGAAGCTAAACAATTAAACGCCCGGTGCATTTAATGGCTTAAACATACTAGTCTGTTGATTCAAATAAACACACTAGTTACCAAATCTCTTTTTGGCTGAAAATTATTTGATTTATGTATACAACATATTTAATGGCTTCCGTATTGAATGATACAGGTTGTGTATTGATAAAAAATGTCTAAGAAGGTGTCAAGCAACAAAAAATTTGATCGACACGGTGATAACACATCGAAAAAAAGAGAGAAGGCAAGTCCTTTGTAAATTCTTTACAAAATTAATATGTTTGAACTATATATAAGTTTAACTAATATGTATTGGTTAGTGTGTGTTATACAGAGCCAAAAAATGAAGGTCGATAAGATTATTTCTAATCTATGTGCAAAAGAGCGTAAAAACCTAATAGAAAAATTGCAGAAGGACGAATCAAGTGAATGAAAACATACTATTCAATATGAGTTTTTCTTTGAATTTTCATTAATAATATACTTAAGAATATTAACATGTTTCAAATAATGTATTAATTCATATATGTTTTCTGTTCTATAGGGAGCAAAAACGAAGGAAAAGATCAATGTCGTTCTAAGAAAATAAAACCAATAAAAATTATAGAATTGGTCCTTAGCTCATCTGGAGTGCTACTAGAGGTTAATGAAATAGAGAATTTTTTTACAAAGCTACGAGGGATATAGTGGAACAAACATATAGACGTACTTTCCACTTACAATACATAAATCAATCCAATGATTCCAATAACCAAATTATATTGAAACTACAGGAAGTGTTTCTAAAGCAATGGTTAAAGACACATGTTAGACATGCAATAGAAAAACATACAACAACAAAAAATAATCATTCAAAAGGTAATATTCCTAATTAAAATGATTTTCTAGAATTATATGTATATATTACTACAAACCATTCATTTATTAATATCAATTTTGTTATATTTAGTTTTCATATATCAATATAAAAATAGTTTATTACTTTTTTTCAGGAAGATTATGAAAATCCCAAAGAATCAATAAGTTGATATGTGAAATATACCAAAGAGGAATGTCCAAAAAAATGTACAAGGAGATGGTCAAATAAATAGACACAATTGCATCATAAGAGGAGCCATCTCAACAACAACGTGCTTCAAATGTATGTAATCATGATTGACTTTGTACATATAAAAAAATAATTTAGCATTAAATATTAATTTTCAAGTATTTTCTTGCAAAAAAGAAAACAAAATGGAACTCATTCAACACATAAAACAAGATGACAAGGAAGAAAATGGTTGATATCAAATTTTATGTCATTGTTAATATTTCCTTATAACAACTGAATGTTTCTTTTTTGTATATTTTACGTTGTTTTACAATAACCATCCTTGAATGTCTTCAAATAGGTGCTGTTAGGTCCCTATACTACTAGCCTAACCCCTTACTGTTATTAGTACAACCGCCTTATTATATTGTTGTGCCCATGTAGTTCCCATATTATTATTATTGTGCCCCATAGAAGCCCACTATTTTTTTTTTCTCGGTAAAAAACTATACTATTATATTATGTACAGGAGGCAAAAATTACAACATGATAAAACAGAAAGAACCAGGCTCTGGGTATGTCACCCGAGAGCAGTTGAGGCCAACCAGAAAACTAGCCCACGCAGGGGCGCCAAACATATAAGCGAGACCGTCCAAAAGAGCAAGCCCACGCAGGGGCACCAACCAGAAATCCGGATTATCCCACGCAGGGGAGACTAACCGTACCCATCCCATTAACAAAGTTTCAGAAACATAAACACAGAGAATTGATGCTAGAACTAAGCCAAAACAGACAGCAAAAGAGACCAGAAGACCAGACAGAAGAGCCAAAAGAACCTTGTGCTCGGGCGTCATCAATCGTCCATTTGCACTTCCTCTACCCGGCACCAACCGTAGGCTTCCCTTTCAGCAACAGTGGGAAAAGTATCTTCCTCTTCGCCGGTCCCCTCCCTCTGATCGAGCTTGCTTTGCGATGCATTTTCCAGGTCTGAGGCAGGACCTTTAACCTCCTGCTCTGGATCAGCTTCAGGAACCTTTGCTTCGTGCATCTTGTTATCAGTCTTCCTTTGCCCATGCTCATCCAGGGAATCATTGTCTTCCTGGGAATTTTCAATGAACAGGACCGAGACATGTGCACTAATCTGTGGGTTATTCATGGAACTGCTAAAATTGAAGATAGCAGAGCCGAAGGCAGGCAAGGCAGCCGAGCTCGAAGCCCCCGCATCCATGAATTGACTGGAGTGGAGGGGATTAGCTCCAGTGGAGCGTGCGATATTGCAATGGCAGCAATGGACAACATTATCCGCCTCGTGACTGCGGTAAGTTCCCCCTCTGGAAGTGCCTCGACGGCTAAGTAGACGCTGTCGAGGTCTCACCATTCTCACAGGGGTCAAGGGGAGGAAATTCCAACAGACCACGGGGTAATCCAAACACCCAGCTACCGGAACCGACTGTGGAATGAGCCAGACAGACAGAGAGGATATCCCGACGGAGACGGAGAGGCAGGGAAACCGGAGTTGTAGAGACCTACTTGAAGGAGGAGCCACCAACATTCTCTGACCATACGCTGCAACATCGCTTATAACCTCACCTGCTTTGCCTTGGAGCTCACCCGCCATAACTGCAACCTCCGCTTGAGCCGAATTGCCGTGCCGAGCATTAACTATTCTCTGCAGCTTCACCTTATACCAGCTGCGAACCTTACCTGCGTCTTCGACTTCTGCCACGTGATGGCCAGTGGCCGGCATGTGGCCATCCATCCACGCCTATCCCATCCTATCTAACACCCGCATCCGGGGCATAGAAGCCCACTATTGTTATTATTGTGCCCTTACATTATTATTGTTATGTTGGCTCTGATTATATTATGACCCCTTAGACACCTATATATAGAAAGGAGGTCTTGTCATTTGTATCATCTAAGAATTGTTCATTTGTTTAATTTAAATGAGGTTTCCCCCTCGAAGAGGCTTATTTTTAAGGCGTTGATCTATCTTTTCTATCTTTTTGTGAGTTGGTTTCATAACATTTGGTATCAGAGCAGTGGATTCTAGGGTTTTGCTGCTCCAAACAGCTCATCGTGGAATTTTAGCTATAACCTTTTCGCTACGAAGTCTCAGAAGCTAAAACAAAAACCCATTTGAGAAGAAATCGGTTTGAACCATGTGTCAGAATTTGAGATCTTGTCTTGCTATATTTTCTGAGATATGATCCGAGGAAGTTAGGGTTTTTGCAAGCTCCGAAATTTCATCTCAAACAGGTCACCTTGGGAAAATCGTCATAACTGTCTCTCTGAGCATCAGATTGAAATTTCGTAAGAAGTTATAGAAATAGAATGGACTGTAGTTTCGTGTATATATATTTCATATCTAAAGGTTAACACAATGACACGTGGCACTTCATACAAGTTCTCTCTTCTAAAAAGGTATATAATCAGGTCATCTTGGGAGATTGTGCATAACTCTTTCTTGGAGAATCCAATTTTGATCAGACTGGTGGCATTGGAAAGAGGACACATAGGGCTACTACAGATCAAAATTTTAGAACTGGAAGAGCCGAAATTACAGAGTTATAGTTGTTTCAAAATTGAGCTCCTAAAATCAAGAAAAGGCGATATGAGGAAGTTTGATGGCAAGGATCTGGTAAATTGGATACTGCAGATGGAGCAATATTTTGATCTACATGAGGTGCAATTTTTACAAAAGGTACGCATTTCATCTTCATATTTAGAACCAGATCAATTTTTATGGTATAAAGGGTTTTGTTCTCGTAAACCACTTGTTACGTGGTCAATTTTCACGGAGGAAATGATAACACATTATGAGGATACAAAGAGAAACATCTTCTTTAGCCAATTGATAAATATCAAACAAAAGTGTTCAATGGCAGAGCACATTGAGGAATTTCAAAAATTGAATATAAGGGTAAATGATATTCCATAGAAGCAAAGGATTGATGTCTTCATAGGCACTTTAAAGAATAACATTCAACATTAGGTTCGTCTTTGGGAACCTGGTTCATTGGAGAAGGCATTCAGATGGGCAGGAAAAATTGAAAGCGAAATTACAGAAACAAGGAATCCCACCACTCACGACTTGGAAGTTTTTCTTCTCCTAGCCTTCCACAACCTACAAGGTTTACACCACAACAATTGGAAGAATTGTTCATTTGTGTAATGTAAAGGAGGTTGCCCCCTCGAAGAGGCTTATTTCTAAGGCGTTCATCTATCTTTTTTATCTTTTTGTGAGTTGGTTTCATAACATTTGGTATCAGAGCAAGGGATAAACAAAGCAAGGGATTAATGGAAAAATGGCAAAGCGGGGTGGGAAGTCATTCAAAAGTTGCCGAAGATCCCAGTTCCAACAATGTTTCCAAAACTTGACAAGGAAGGAAAAATCATATTGTAACCTGAATCATTCACAGAACCGAGAAGTCGACAACTATGAAATCGATCAATTTCAGAGTATCTGATCAAGTGGAAGAACTTACTCGCTGAAGATTCCACATGGGAAGACAAGAATTTTATATATAAGCAGCAAGAACTACTCAAGCGTTGAGGACAACACTTTTTGAAGGAGAGGGGCATGTTAGGTCCCTATACTACTAGTCTAACCCCTTATTGTTATTATTACAACCCCCTTATTATATTGTTGTGCCCATGTAGTCCCCATATTGTTATTATTGTGCCCCATAGAAGCCCACTATTGTTATTATTGTGCCCTTACATTATTATTGTTATGTCGGCTTTGATTATATTATGACCCCTTAGACTCCTATATATAGAAAGGAGGTCTTGTCATTTGTATCATTTAAGAATTGTTCATTTGTGTAATGTAAAGGAGGTTTCCCCCTCGAAGAGGCTTATTTCTAAGGCATTGATCTATCTTTTCTATCTTTTTGTGAGCTGGTTTCATAATAGGTGCTAACTTACAAAGAAGATCCATCAGAAGAATTGATTGACATTGGGTTAAATATGGGCTGTGAGTATATATTGGCATATCAAAAATTAATTGTGGAATATTTAAGTATCTATGTTTTACTTCTCTGAGTTTATAATTAATAGAACAAAAAAATCCTTATATTAAATTTATGATTTATAATGGGGTTTAAAATATGCAGGAAACAAAGTGTGGATCCGTGCCAATAGAAGACTTCTTGCAACAAGGCATGAGACTTGGTTTTGAAACCATGTGTACAATTTATGAGTCACTTCTTGATATGGTACATTGCTATTTTATTTACATTGATGTATATTATTTATTTCAATTTTCATTATTCTCACCAATGTAGATACACTCATTACAATTTCTTTTATGTTTGCAGATGGAACGAGATCAAGAAGTTGAAAACAATCGATGCAGTCAACAAAATATTTGTCCAAATAACCCAAGTCATGGAAGTAGCTAGAGCACTGACATTAGTTCCAACGAAGAATGATGATCTATTTGGATATCAATGCAACATATTGTATTTTTTTGAAATAATTATTTGTGAAAATAAGACATTTTGTTTAATGTAATGGATATAGTGTCCCAATTTAAAGACAAGGGATTACCAACAACAATCCCATTTTGTAGGACAAAGAGCCTCTTATATATATATATATATATATATATATATATATATATATATATAAAATAAAATACACTATAATTTATTCTATTGTGTTATCCAATGTCGTTGTGAAATGTTACACCACTGATTAAATATTGATGGTTAAATATAATAATGAAAAGATGTGAAATATGATAATATAACAAATTAATCCAAACATCATATACTGATGTACTAATCAAATCTTAATTTATATGAATACTGTTATAAGATATATGTCTACTTGAACATAGTAGTTCACACTTTCATTGGGTGCCAACCTGATGGAGCTGGATGGTTTCAAAGGGTGGGCTAGGGTTTTTCAGGTTCTTGCAGGCCCTGGTCCATCAACAGAGGTATCCACGATGGTAAATTACCAAGTGACAGTCTTAGTGCTCTCCTGGGGGTATTATTTGTCCCCATTTCCGAAGACTTCATTTGTTTGTCCCTTCCTTCTCTCGGGCTTGGGACGCGACCAGTACTTGCTTTCATCTTGGAAGAGTTCTATTTAATTAATAAACTCCTCCCTTGGGTTAATTTACTTTGTTTTTACAGTCAGAGGTTGGGAACGACCACTATTTTCCTAGGGTTTTTCGTTTGAGTCTTTCGTGGCAGTTAGGGTTTTTTTTTTGTCTATCAGCGCCTGTCAGGGGTTTCGCCCAAGTTTCTCGGAACAACAACCTACTCTTCAACGATGTTGGATTTATGCATGGATGCAGAGCTGCTTGATTATTCCTCTGACACCTTGGCCCCATCAGATATCTAGGTAGAAGAAAAACACATGTCAAGTGTGGGGAAGGAACCAGAAACAACACTTCTACCGGATGTGCAGGTTGTCGAACTCTCCTAGTTAATGGAAGACATGGAGGTAACACTCTAGGGGTTAGGATTCTCTCAATCAGATGCAGTGGTGTCAGATGGTATGTTATGTCTGGGTGAGGGTAGTGACACTCCTTTTCTTACCATCCCGTCACCTTCGGAGCTTCAGACCTGGTCACATGCTTAGAAAAGTACCAAAACTCTTCAGGGTTGCACGGGTGTATTGACGACAGGGTTTTGTGGAACGACACTACAAGTGCGGGGTCTTTCACCTCTGTCCTACAACACTCTTGGGACTACACTTGACAGCTATACTCATCTGGCTTATGCCCCAAATTCTCATTCCTTGGGTTTCTTTGACGACATCTCTAGACGGGACATAGGGCTAGAAGAAAATCGGGCCTCAGACTCAGGTGAAAAACCTCATGCCAAGGGAGCATCCTTAAGCCCGCAAAAAAGACCTGAGGGGGGAATGATCAAAGCTATCCAAGATCTGGGAACGTTGTCGGCTCCTAGTGTTTGAGGCTGGGACAAGCATGACCCAAGCTGCACTAACGAAGAGCATAGTTCTAGTGGGCAGGGTCCGTGGCAGGAATTACACCCCAGCTCACCTTAGAAAATGGACTGCGGAGGTTTGGGGGAACCTGATGGAGAAGCTACCGACCGTCATCACATTGTCAAGGGGTTGGTTCGCGCTCATCTTCCCGCAATTAGAACCGGTGGATTGGGTCTGGATTTGGTACTGAAGCATCGAAATGAAACCAGTCCTGATTAAACATTTGTCATTGCTATTTGATCCAGAGAAGGAAAACATGGGAGTGGGACTAATCTGGGTTCGCTTGCCTCGAATCCCTCTCCAATTTTGGTTGGAGGAAATTTTTCGTCGCATTGGCAACGATATGGGAGTGTACCTGGACCATGAAAAATCTTACTAGGACAATGGCTACATGGCATTGCTAGAATACTGGTGCATTTAGACACTCAGGAAGGGCTAGTGGAGAGCTATCGCTTACAGATGGGCCAAATAACTAGGTGGCAGATCTTAGATTATGAGGGCATACCATTTCGCTACAGGTGGTGTCATGAGGTAGGGAAATTGTATAAATATTTCCCTCCGCTTTATGGGAAATAACCAGATCCTCCGAGGTCTCTGTTATCGACAAGTACCCAAACGACGGAGGTGGAGGTTCCTTCTTCGGTGGACCTTCCTATTGTTACTGTGCCGAGTCGGGACATTTTAGGGGTGATGCCTCCACAACCGGACTCCGGGACCTTAGCGCTACTAATCACTAGATCACACGCCAGAGAATCTGCTTCTTTTTCGGGTACTCTTCCTCCCTCTCCTCTGTTTTCTCATGATTGTCTGTTATTAGGTATTACATCTACTTCTATGTTAATGTCAGGTCCAAGCACTGGGGTTAGCAAAATGTGTTCCTTAAATTGTCCTATGGTATCAGCTCCTCGTCTGCCCCTCAGTTATACCCTTACCGTTATTCAGAGTGCCCCTCCTCTAGCTCCCATAGGCAGCCCGAGCTCTAGTGGTTCTCACTGCTACAACCTGCAATCCTTACCTATCTCTCAGACCTCTTCTTTCGACCTGGATGAGGATCCCCTCCCATCCTTACCCTCGAAGGCCCCCAAGGGCAGAAAATCCCACTTATCCAAAGCCATCAGGGGGCGTGGCATTGAGGTGGCTTCAAGCATTTAGAATCCCATTGACCAGGTCTTTAGAGCGAAGGGAGACCCTGCAAAGGTTACCCGATGAAGTGGCTCTCTTTCAACTGTAGGGGTTTGGCCATCTCGACAAAAAATTGGCGCTAAAAAGGTTATGTAGCTTAGAGCATTTCGACGTCATTTTTCTACAAGAGACCTTGGGGGAAGGGAGGTTATTAAACAGTGTGCTCATGAAATTTCTTCCGGATTGGGACTTCCATTTTTTGGATGTAAGAGGGCGATTGGGAGGTTGTGCCCTGGGTTATAAAAAAAGATCGATAAGATTGGAAATTTTTTAGGGAGGGGAGGGTTACCTGGGTGCGGACATCATCTCTACTAATATCAACCTCCCCCTTAGGCTCATCAACATCTATGGGCCTTGCCATAACGGGGAGTTATTCTGGGAAAGACTCTTGGAAGCTGACTTCATGCAATTTGAAAACTTGATCATTAGAGGGGACCTAAATTTCTTGTTAGGGCTCACGGAATCCTAGGGAAATAGGGCCCAAACCGACCCTTTAATAACCTTCTTCAAAGTTTTGATGGATCCCCATGACCTCCTAAACAATGAAACGCCAAAACTTGTGCCGACTTGGAGGAATATAAGGACTGGGGAGGATGCTTCGGCCAAACGACTGGATTGTTTTCTTATAAGGGATCCATTGTTAACCAGATTGGATCGCATTCGTCAATGGGTGGGATTAGTAGGACTATCAAATCATTCCCCGATATTCTTGGAGATTCAGGATGACAACCATAAACCCCATTCGACTTTAAAGTTCAACACGGCCTGACTTTCTCAAGCTGAATTCCACAATTTAGTAAGAGAAAATTAGACTCACTGTAGCCTTGATGGCCGTTTCTCCTTGACCAAAGTAATTGCAAATAACTTGGCCTGTTTAAAATAAAAAACCATCAGCTGGGCAAGGATCAAACAACAAAAGGATGAGGTAGAGCTTCAAAGGATTGAAGGGGACCTCAAACATTTGGAAATCATAGGGATTTCTAGTTATGCAACTGCTGAATCAAAGGAACATTTAATCAAACTAGAAATGGAAAAGATCAGACTTTTGAGATAGAAAGAGGAGACATGGCGCTTAAAGAGCAGAGTGATTTGGATAAAAGTAGGGGATGAAAACTCCAAGTTCTTTCAACAATATGCTCGTGGGAGAAAGTCTATCAATACCATCTGGGAGCTGCAAGATCATTCAGGCAGGGAGGCTAGCACTTTCAATCAGCTAGCTGATATGGGAATGTGTCATTTTTCACATATTTTCAAGGCTCCTAGGGGCACCACCCTCCCTGAGATTCTCTGCATCGTTGAGGTTCTCCCTAGATTTGTTGAGCTGGAAGAGGTGGAGGCTTTAAACGAGCCTGTTTCGCTGGGGGAATTGGAATCAATGCTAAAATGCTTCAATAGGGACAAAAGCCTGGGGTTGGATGGGTGGCCGATGGAATTATACAACACTTTTATTGAGCTAATTGCGCTAGATCTATTCTTGGCTATTTAGGAATGTATAACTATAGGTAGAATGCATGAGGGTTTTAACTCGACCTTCCTGGCCCTCATCCCGAAAGTTGACAAACCCCTCAGCTTTGACGACTATCATCCCATATCCCTCTGCAATTGCATCTATAAAATTATATCCAAAACTATTTCCATTCGTGTAAAACCAATCTTATCTAGGATGATTTCCAAGGATAAGTTTTCTTTCCTCAGTCACCGTCAGATCCATGAAGCCATTGGGATGGCTTAGGAAGGTCTCCACTAAAGAAATAGAACAAAAAGTCCATTATCCTTAAGATCGATCTTTCCAAAGCCTTTGATCGGGCTAGTTGGTCCTACCTACAACTCATTCTCACTCATATCGGTTTCCCTCATTCCTTCATTAACTAGATCATGTGTTGTTTCTCTTCCGCATCATATAGTATTCTCATCAATGGGGCGGCTTTTGGTTTTTTTCATGCTCAACAGGGGCTAAGACAAGGATGCCCACTATCACCCCTGCCTTTTCTGCTTATCATGGAAGGATTAAGAAGACTGATAAAAAATGCTTGCTTGGTGGGAGCTCTAGGGGGGGTCCCGATATCGGACATTACATCCCTCTCTCATCTTTTGTTTGTAGACGATGTTCTTATTTTTTTAAATGGTTCTTTTCGTGATTCCTCTTGTTTCAAGAACATTCTATCACTATTTTGTAAAGCTACAGGTATGGAGCCAAACTATGACAAATCCACCATCATTTTTGTGTCATGCCTTCAAAATGAGGAAAGGTATGCGTCACAACAATTTTCTTTCGTTAGACAAGAGCTAGATTAAGGAGTTAAATACCTCGGGTTCATGCTGAAGAAAAATGGGTATTGCATTGCTGACTAGGCTTGGCTTATTGCAAAAATTGAAAGCTGTATAAACATCTAGCAGAAATGTTGGCTCTCCAGAGCTGACAGGCTCACTTTGATAAAATCAGTGCTAGAGGCCATTCCGGTTTATTGGATGACCCTTTCCTGGATCCCTAAAGGCATTCTCAACAGGATTCAACAGATTTGTTGTATATTCCTATGGCGGGGTCAAAATGTGGGGCAAACTTTTGCCTGGGTCTGCTGGGACAGGATTGGAAAGCCAAAAAAATGGGGTGGATGGGGAATAAAAGACCTCTAGATCTTTGCAAAGGCTCTGGCAGCAAAGATGGGTTGGAAAATTATCAAATTTGAAAGCCTATGGAAAGAGGTGGTCTACTTTAAGTACATCCATCCCCTATCAATAATTAATTGGATTCACAGACCCAATCAATCTTTACCTAGAGCATCCATCATCTGGAAGGCCATCACCCAATATTTAAGTATAATCAAGGATGGCTTGGCATGGAGTATTGGTAATGGAAAACAGATTAGAATAGGAACATATGTTTGGACTGGATGCGGCAATGCTCACATTCTCCCGAGGGCTTTGAGACAATTTCTTTCAGGGACTGGTATCACCCAGATTGCTCAAATTGTTGCAGTTGGGCACGCGAAATGGGATCCTCAGCGATGGCTGGATTATAGGATCCTGGGTATTCCAGATAGATGGAGTAGAGTCTGGCACCGTTTCATTGGTGCACTGGAGGAAGCCAACATAATATTAACAATGATGGAGGATGAGATCATCTGGGCCTCTACTCCACACGGTCGGTACTCCCTAAAAGATGGATATGCGGCCCTTATGAATGCCCAGGATTTTGGAATTAACTGCTAGTGGTGGCACCACCTTTGGAAACTAAAATCTCCCCAGAAATTGCGGTTGTTCATGTGGTGTATCCTCTCGAACAAAGTTCCAATAGAGATAAACCTTATGAAACGGGCTTTCCAAGGTCCCTCTAGATGCTTCCTTTGCAAATCCAACACAGAGGATACAGACCATCTCTTCCTCCACTGTTCAGTTACAACACAATTTTGGTCTGCCATTATTATCTCCCTCAACATGAAGAAAAAATGGGAGGGTCAAAATATTGAGGAAGCTTGGCTTCGTTGGTGGTCCGAGGCACCCTCTCAAAAAGCCAAGAATCTTCCCCTGATAGTTAGCTGGGGCATTTGGTTAAAAAAGAATCGCCTTATCTTTCACAATGCTCAGATCAACTGGTCTGTCACCTGTAACAATATTGTTGCCATCTACAATCTAATACCAGACGATCTTGACAGTTAACCTTCTCGGGTCATCACTCCTGAAATTATTAATAAAAGCTCCCCTTGGGCTTATTTTTCTGGCTCGGCTTAGGCTATGGGTTGTGGGATATTGGGGTGGGGGAGTTGTCCGCCACATAAATGAGCATCTATCCTTCAGGATCAAAGTGGAGCTAGGGAGGGGCACAAATAATTTTGCTGAGCTAAATAGTTTAAGGCACCTTCTTCATTTTTCACTAGAACAAAATTGCCATAGGATACATATCTTTGGGGATTCACATCTTGTTATAAATTGGATCAACGATGTATATCATTGTCACTTGCACACACTCAGGGATTCACTGGATGATGTCATTACTCTAAAATCACTTTTTGATTTTATTGTATTCTCTCACATATACAGGGAAAGGAATGAGATCATTGATCTTCTTTCCAAAGAGGCTGCGCAGCTGAACAGGGGGTAATGGATAATTCAGGAATTCAGAGATGGTGCCTTTTTCCAGTTTTTCCATCGTCCATTCATCGAGATGGATGGAAATCTTTCAGAATGATCCTCACGATCATTCCATGGTTTTTTGTTTTTTTGACTCCTTTTGGATTATGTTAATACTGCTTATTTCCTTTATGCAATTTTATGTTGATATTTGTAAATATGTAATTAAACAATGATCATTCTGATAAAAAATGACTGCATCTCATACATACTGATGATACACCATGTAATTTTCTTAACTTATTAATGAAAATTGTGCCTTTTTTCCTGGGAAAAAAGATATATTTCATTTTTACGATGAATAACAAATTTAAAAAATTATGATAATTGCACTTTCACGGGTTGATGTTTCCAAAAAATAGAAATTCTCATGCAAAAAACTAGTGTGTGCATAACATAAACACCACCGGTGCGTTATGTTATATAAAAATATTGATATGGATTTTTTCATGCCCGATGCCTTTTCGAAAATAAAACAACACCTAGGCGCTTAGTTCTTCAAGTTCTTTAGTTCTTCAGTTTCATTAATTGTAGCACAATCTAATATTTTTAGCAGTTTTTCGGGTCCTAAACTTCCGGAGCCGTTTTGAGGCCCTAAACGACGTTTTTGGGAAAACCAAGAGCAACATGGGTTGTTGATTAATGTTGCTCACTTAAAAGTTGTAGCCCTCAGATAGATCTTTCTAACAAGGTTTGTGCATGTCAAAACGAAGATTGTATGCCAAAGTTACAACCCCGGGAAGTTGATGAACCCATTTACCCAAATGGGGCCCATAGTTTGGTGCTTCATCTCCTAGGGTTAGGTTTTTGGATGTTTAGGGTTTTCCATTATTTCTCAACAATAAATAGGTCTTCGAGCCTCATTGTAACTCAGTTCAGAGGCATGTAGCCGCCACATCTCTTCTTAGAGATAAGCTACCATTGCCCTAGCTGGTTTATTTCCATTTTTGTTTGTAAGCAAATTTCAATATTTTACATTAATGAAATGAAGTATTATTTCTGCTGCATCTCTGTATTTATCGTTATGTATGTAATTTGTTGCGTTCCTGTTTAAATATGGATTAGTGGTATCAGATTGGTGTGCTCTTCCTCTGTTTTTCTTTGCATGTCCCCAATGAGGTCAAGATATAAGGAGTTAGGGCTTGAACTGGTCGAACCTTTGCAAGACCAGCCTGACAAATCCCGATGGCCTCCCATGGCGGATGAAAAGAAAGACAAGGGGGCAAGAGATCCAATCAAAATATTGCTCGAAGAAGCCATCGAGTGACAAAGGAACACGATGATGGACAACTTTGCCCAAATCCTTCAGCGACTACCTAGGGGCAACACATCTGCTTCTAACAGCTACTCTGGAAACACCACACCCTTTAAGGTACAAGTTAACTTTGAAATCCCCATATTCGAAGGTCAGATAGATGCAGATGCTGTAGATAAATGGTTAAATCTACTAGAACGGTTTCCCACGTCAAGGATTGGTGGGAAACCTACTGCAAGGAGATGGATGAAAGTACAAACCCACTGTTTTCAGCTGCACCCACTTGGAATTCATTCCGGGATGCCATTAAGGAGTAGTACTACCTTGTCAAAATCTATGAGGACAAATACATGAAGTGGACCATGCTGCGATAGGGAAGGGACCAAGATGTGCCAGAGTTCACAATTATTTTTCATACCCTTCACACAAAGTTGGGTATCAAGGATTTTGAGCTGCATTTGGTACTTAAATACCGCGACTGCCTACACAGGTACATCCAAGATGAGATGGAGTTACTGAACACACGGGGGCTTCACTGGGGGAGCAATATCATACCATGTGGGTTCATATTGGGGGATATATATTGAGGAAAAAATGACATAATATATTGGGGGATATATATGGGGTAAAGGGTTTTTATATTGGAAAATATAAAAAATGGAGCTCAAAGTTAATGAAAAAATATAAAGGGGTCTAAAAAATGTTAATGAAAAAATGAATACCTACAATATCTAGTGAAAGTAGGGGTTTTTTAAATTGAGAAGTTGTATTGGGTTCATATTGGTAGGGGGTTAAATAATGTGATTTTTAGAGGTATTTTCCAATATGTAGTCAAATTAAGGGTATTGTTTAATATGCCACGAACGCATGTGATATGTCAGAGGTTCGCTGAGTGAATCCCCCATGCCTGAACATATCCTCGCTCGGCACGGTATATCGATATGCTGTCAAGATCGAGCAGAAGGTTAAACAAAAGAAGCAAGACTTTGGATTTGCGAATCCGAAAAACAAAGGACAAAGCCAAGGTGGGGTGATCCAAGACAACCTGTCGAAGCCGTAAGAAAAGAAAAACACCATGAAGTCAAATAAGGACACATGAAAATGGTGTGAGTTCCATAAGAGCCTGACTCATAACACAAATGAGTGTTGGACCAAGCAGTCACTGGTGGCCGACTTGAAGGCTTCAGAATCAGATGCATGTTTCGACCCTGATTTAGAACCCGACAAGGGGAATGACATAGGGAAGCAAATAATTGATGCAGAGCCCAGTGCCACTGTTGCCATCACAAAGGTCCAGAAGATTGAGCCCAAAGATCCAGAGGAGGGGGAGCGTCTTTTCCACCCAGAGATGTGGGTGAGGGTTCGCTGCTCCAATTCATTGTTGATAATGGGAGCCAAAAGAACCTCATTTCAGCAGAGGCCATGAAGCGGTTGAGCCTACCAACTAAACCAAACCCGCAGCCGTACAGTATCTGGTGGCTTCACCAAGGACGAGATCTTTGATTTCTCCAGCAGTGCCACCTTCCCTATAGCATCAAGCCCTTCACAGATGAGGTATTGTGTGATGTTGCACCTCTTGATGTTTGTGATGTATTATTAGGCCAACCATACTTGTCGAAGCAACATGTTGTGTATGAGTCAAGGCCTTGCACTGTTATTATTTCTTTGTGTAATACATTATACAGGATACCTGAGGTAGCACCGCCTACTCCCACTTCTTTGATCTTTGCTAAGAAAGGAAGTAAGATCATCTTCTAGACTAGGAAATTTATTTTCTTTCTGTTTCACTCTCAAAGTAAAGGGAAGATCGTAGCCACATCCACGACCCCCAGGAAGGGTTCCTCCATGCAACAGAAGCAGGTGGATAGGGTCATGAAAGAAGACGGGGACATCTCCTCACCCACAGGGGTACCGTTACACTGTCAGGTCAAGCATTCGCTCGATATGAATCCTAGAGCACCTCATCCCAATGGGCTGATATATCGCCGCTCCATTCTAGAAAATGCCAAGTACAAGCAGCAACATGATCAACATCGGGTGCCACACAAGTTTCAGGTGGGTGACAAAGTTTGGTTGCATCTGCAGAAAGAACGCCTTACAAGAGCCCATCAGAAGCTCAGACCACTCTGATATGGTCCTTACACCATTACCAAGGTTGTGGGAAACAATTCTTTGGAGCACAACATTCCCCCATTCCTTGGCTTGCATCGAGTGTTCAATGTGGACTGCCCTTGACCATGCTTCCCACCATTACTGGAAACATCAGAGATTGCAGAACAACTCACTAGGGACCAAGTTCAGCAGAAGTTTCCGCATCTCATGGAGGCACTCAACGCAATGGGGACCATTGCTTCCTAAGGGGGGAGGAATGATCCAGGTGGATGTTGGTGGCCACCCACCTATCCCACTTGGACCCCCACAACTATCTCTTTCAGTTTTTCAGTTTCCTTAATTGTAGCACAATTTACTATTTTTAGCAGTTTTTTGGGTCCTAAACTTTCAGCGCCGTTTTGATGCCCTAAACGACGTTTTTCGGGAAAATCGAGAGAAACATGGGTGCTCACTCGAAAGTTGTAGTCCTTAGATAGATCTTTTTGACGAGGCATTGTGCACATAAAACAGAGATCGTATGCCAAAGTTACGACCCTGGGAAGTTGATGAACCAATTTACCCAAATGGGGCCCATAGTTTGGCGCTTCATCTCCTAGGGTTAGGTTTTTGGATGTTTAGGGTTTTCCATTGTTTCTCAACAATAAATAGGTCTTCGAGCCTCATTGTAACATAGTTCAGAGGCATGTAGTCACCACATCTCTTCTTAGAGATAAGCTACCATTGCCCTAACTGGTTTATTTCCATTTCTATTTGTAAGCATATTTCAGTATTTTACATTAATGAAATGAAGTATTATTTCTACTACATCTCTGTATTTATGGTTATGTCTGTAATTTGTTGTGTTCCTGTATAAATTTGGATCAGTGGTATCAGAGCGGTGTGCTCTTCCTCTGTTTTTCTTTAAATGTCCCCAATGAGGTCAGGATATAAGGTGTTAGGGCTTGAACTGGTCAAACCTTTGCAAGACCAGCCTTGCAAATCCCGACGGCCTCCCATGGCGGATGAAAAGAAAGACGAGGGGGCAAGAGATCCTATCAAAATATTGCTCGAAGAAGCCCTCGAGTGATAAAGGAATGTGATGATGGACAACTTTGCCCAATTCCTTTAGCGGCTACCCAGGGGCGACGCATCTGCTTCCAACAGCGACTCTGGAAATGCCACACCCTTTAAGGTACAAGTTAACTTTGAAATCCCCATATTCGAAGGCCAGATAGATGCAGATGCCATAGATAAATGGTTAAATATGCTAGAAGGGTATTTTTCTATTCATGATTTTTCCAGTCGGGAAAAGATTACTTTTGCTCTTCTCAAAGCAGCCCCCCACGTCAAGGATTGGTGGGAAACCTACTGCGAGTAGAAGGATGAAAGTACAAACTCACTGTTTTCAGCTGCACCCACTTGGAATTCATTCTGGGATGCCATTAAGGAGCAGTACTACCCTGTCAAAATCTATGAGGAGAAATACATAAAGTGGACCACACTGCGACAGGGAAGGGACCAAGATGTGCCGGAGTTCACAAATATTTTTCATACCCTTCACACAAAGTTGGTTATCAAGGATTCTGAGCTGCATTTGGTACTCAAATATTGCGGCTACCTACATAGGTACATCCAGGACGAGATGGAGTTCCTGAACATCTCCTCGCTCAGCACGACATACCAATACGCTGTCAAGATCGAGCAGAAGTTTAAAGAAAAGAAGCGAGACTTTGGATCTGCGAATCTAAAGAACAAAGGACAAAGCCAAGGTGGGGTGATCTAAGACAAGCTGTCGAAACCGTAATAAAAGAACAACACCATGAAGTCAAAGAAGGACACAGGAAAATGGTGTGAGTTCCATAAGAGCCCCACTCATAACACAAGTGAGTGTTAGACCAAGCAGTCGTTGGTGGCTGAGTTGAAGGCTTCAGAATTAGATGCATGTTTCGACCCTGAGTCAGAACCCAACAAGGGGAATGACAAAGGGAAGCAAATAATTGATGCTTATCCTAGCGCCACTATTGCCACCGCCAAGGTCCAGAAGATTGAGCCTGAAGATCCAGAGGAGGGAGAGCATCTTTTCCACTCATAGATTTGGATGAAGGGTTCGCCGCTGCAATTCATTGTTGACAGTGGGAGCCAAAACAACCTCATTTTAGTAGAGGTCTTGAAGCGGTTGAGCCTACTGACTACACCACACCCGCAGCCGTACAGTATCCAGGTGGCTTCACCAAGGATGAGATCTCCGAGTTTTCCAGCAGTGCCGCATTCCCTACAACATCAAGCCCTTCACAGATGAGGTATTGTGTGATGTTGCACCTCTTGATGTTTGTGATGTATTATTAGGCCAACCATACTTGTGGAGGTGACATGTTATGTATGAGTCAAGGCCTCACGCTGTTATTATTTCTTTGTGTAATACATTATACTGGATACCGATGGTAGCCCTTCCTACCGCCACTTCTTTGATCTCTGCTAAGAGAGGCAATAAGATCATCTCCCAGACTAGGAAATTTATTTTCTTTCTGGTTTTCTCTCAAAGTAAAGGGAAGATCGCAGCCACATCCATGGCCCCCCAGAAGGGTTCCTCCACACAACAGAAGCAGGTGGATATGGTCATGAAAGAAGACAGGGACATCTTCTCCTCACCCATAGGGGTACCGTTGCACTGTCAGGTCAAGCCTTCGCTCGATCTGACTCCCAGAGCACCTCATCCCAATGGGTTGATATATCGTCACTCCATTCTAGAAAATGCCAGTATAAGAAATGACATGATCAACATCGGGTGCCACACAAGTTTCAGGTGGGTGACAAAGTTTGGTTGCATCTGCAGAAAGAACGCCTTACAAGAGCCCATCAGAAGTTCAGACCACTCTGATATGGTCCTTACACAATTACCAAGGATGTGGGAAACAATTCTTTGGAGCACAACATTCCCCCATTCCTTGGCTTGCATCGAGTGTTCAATGTGGACTGCCCTTGACCATGCTTCCCACCATTACTGGAAACATAAGAGATTGCAGAACAACTCACTAGGGACCAAGTTCAGCAGAAGTTTCC
Organism: Pinus tabuliformis; assembly: GCA_031772625.1. NCBI lineage: Eukaryota > Viridiplantae > Streptophyta > Pinopsida > Pinales > Pinaceae > Pinus > Pinus tabuliformis. The sequence goes on from CM062820.1 coordinate 498,357,538, forward strand.
GCATCTCATGGAGGCACTCAACGCAATGGGGACCATTGCTTCCTAAGGGGGAGGAATGATCCAGGTGGATGTTGGTGGCCACCCACCTATCCCACTTGGACCCCCACAACTATCTCTTTCAGTTTTTCAGTTTCCTTAATTGTAGCACAGTTGACTATTTTTAGCAGTTTTTTGGGTCCTAAACTTTCAGCGCCGTTTTGATGCCCTAAACGATGTTTTTCGGGAAAATCGAGAGAAACATGGGTGCTCACTCGAAAGTTGTAGTCCTTAGATAGATCTTTTTGACGAGGCATTGTGCACATAAAACAGAGATCGTATGCCAAAGTTACGACCCTGGGAAGTTGATGAACCAATTTACCCAAATGGGGCCCATAGTTTGGCGCTTCATCTCCTAGGGTTAGGTTTTTGGATGTTTAGGGTTTTCCATTGTTTCTCAACAATAAATAGGTCTTCAAGCCTCATTGTAACACAGTTTAGAGGCATGTAACTGCCACATCTCTTCTCATAGATAAGCTCCCATCTCCCTAGCTGGTTTATTTCCATTTCTATTTCTAAGCATATTTCAGTATTTTACATTAATGAAATGAAGTATTATTTCTGTTTCATCTCTGTATTTATGGTTATGTCTGTAATTTGTTGCGTTCCAGTTTAAATCCGGATTAGTGGTATCAAAGCGGTCTTTTCTTCCTCAGTTTTTCTTTGCATGTCCCCAATGATGTCGGGATATAAGGAGTTAGGGATTGAACTAGTTGAACCTTTGCAAGACTAGCCTTGCAAATCTCGATGGTGTCCCATGGCGGATGAAAAGAAAGACAAGGGGGCAAGAGATCTTATCAAAATCTTGTTCGAAGAAGCCCTCGAGTGACAAAGGAATGCGATGATGGACAACTTTGCCCAAATCCTTCAGCGGCTACCCAGGGGTGACGTATATGCTTCCAAAAACTACTCTGGAAACACCACACCCTTTAAGGTATAAGTTAACTTTGAAATCCCATATTCGAAGGTCAGATAGATGCAGATGCCATAGATAAATGGTTAAATCTGCTAGAAGGGTATTTTTCTGTTCATGATTTTTCCAGCCAGGAAAATATTACTTTTTCTCTTCTCAAAGCAGCCCCCACATCAAGGATTGGTGGGAAACCTACTACGAGTAGAAGGATGAAAGTAAGAACTCACTATTTTCATCTACACCCACTTGGAATTCATTCTGGGATGCCATTAAGGAGCAGTACTACCTTGTCAAAATCTATGAGGACAAATACATAAAGTGGACCACGTTGCAGCAGGGAAGGGACCAAGATGTGCCAGAGTTCACAAATATTTTTCATACCCTTCACACAAAGTTGGGTATCAAGGATTCTGAGCTACATTTGGTACTAAAATACCGCAGCTGCCTACACAGGTACATCTAGGACGAGATGGAGTTCTTGAACATCTCCTCGCTCGGTACGACATACCGATACACTGTCAAGATCGAGTAGAAGTTTAAACAAAAGAAGCGAGACTTTGGATCTGCAAATCCGAAGAACAAAGGACAAATCCAAGGCATGGCGACCCAAGACAACCCGTCGAAGCCGCAAGAAAAGAACAACACCACGAAGTCAAAGAAGGACACAGGAAAATGGTGTGAGTTCCATAAGAGCCCCACTCATAACACAAGTGAGTGTCGGACCAAGCAGTCACTGGTGGCCGAGTTGAAGGCTTCAAAATCAGATTCATGTTCCGACCCTGAGTTAGAACTGGACAAGGGGAATGACAAAGGGAAGAAAATAATTTATGCGGAGCCCAGTGCCACTGTTGCCATTGCTAAGGTCTAGAAGATTGAGCCCAAAGATCTAGAGGAGGGGGAGCGCCTTTTCCACTCACAGATGTGGGTGAAAGGTTCACCGCTGCAATTCATTGTTGACAGTGGGAGCCAAAATAACCTCATTTCAACAGAGGTCATGAAGCCGTTGAGCCTACCGACTACACCACACTCGCAGCCGTACAGTATCGGGTGGCTTCACCAAGGATGAGATCTTTGAGTTTTGCAACAGTGCCACCTTCCCTACAACAGCAAGCCCTTCACAGATGAGGTATTGTGTGATGTTGCACCTCTTGATGTTTGTGATGTATTATTAGGCCAACCATACTTGTGGAATCGACACGCTGTGTATGAGTCAAGGCCTCGCGCTGTTATTATTTATTTTTGTAATACATTATATAGGATACCGGAGGTAGCCCCGCATATCGCCACTTCTTTGATATCTGCTAAGAAGGGCAGTAAGATCATCTCCTAGACTAGGAAATTTATTTTCTTTTTGGTTCGCTCTTAAAGTAAAGGGAAGATCGCAGCCACATCCATGGCCCCCGGGAAGGGTTCCTCCACAAAATAGACGCAGGTGGAAAAGTTGTGGTCCTCAGATAGATCTTTCTAATGAGGTATTGTGCACATCAAACGGAGATCATATGCCAAAGTTACGACCCCGGGAAGTTGATGAACCAATTTACCCAAATGGGGCCCATAGTTTGTTACTTCATCTCCTAGGGTTAGGTTTTTGGATGTTTATGGTTTTCCATTGTTTCTCAACAATAAATAGGTCTTCGAGCCTCATTGTAACACAGTTCAGAGGCATGTAGCCACCACATCTCTTCTTAGAGATAAGCTACCATCGCCCTAGCTGGTTTATTTCCATTTCTGTTTGTAACCATATTTCAGTATTTTACATTAATGAAATGAAGTATTATTTTTGCTACATCTCTGTATTTATGGTTGTCCGTAATTTGTTGCATTCCTATTTAAATCCGGATCATAGGACCACATACATCTGATTGTATGAGATCTAAAACTTCATTAGATCTGGTGTCACCTTTTGCAAATGGCTTCTTTACGTTCTTTCATATAGCACAAACCTTACAGGTTCCTTCACGTTCTTCCTTTAATTTGGGATGCAATTTACCATTTGATTTAAATATGGAAAAATCCTGTAATAAAGGTGTCCATACCTTCCATGCCATAGTTCAGAAGGGCTCACATCCAAGTGAACTAGGGCTTGAGAGATAGGTATAAAAAGTCTTTATAATGTCCTCTCACAAATCCCAATTACCCTAGCATGATCAATACTAGAGTCCTTACCCCAAAAAAAACCTTACCAGAAACAAAAACAATTTTATCACTCTTATCCTTTAGATAAGAAATAGAAAGTAAGTTTTTAATCAAATTTGGAACATATAGAATATTGTTGAGGTGAATACTTCCATCGAACTCGAGATCCAATGAAGTAGATCCAATCCCTTTCATTGGATGCCTCTTCTTCCAAGTTTGATCAAATGAGAGGAGGTTCCTTTTGACAAATTTTGGAGTTGATTTCATTCACCTGTCATATGTCTATAAGAATCACTATCAATAACCCATATATTTTCTTCCTTGAAAGTCCGAGATAAAGTAGAAAATAAGCTTTCATCCATGAATTATTTTTCTAGCTTGGAGATGATCTTTAATATGTAACCCTTGATGGAGATAATCAGATTCCCAAGAAACTTGAAACCCTTCTTCAAAACCCTTTCCATAATGCCAACTAAGATGTGAACTTCAGTCTCCTTATTGCACCTTAACTCTGATACCAAGTTGGAAAATCAAGAGACTTAGAGATTTTAGATGATTTTCCTTAACTTGATAGTTACTTGTGATATTAGTTGGTAATTTATTACTTATTATTTCTTATTCATTGAGAAATTACGAAAACAATGAAGATCACAATGAGACAAAGTACATAAGATACAAGCTCCAAGCTAGGGCAAAACCACTCCAAGGGAAAAACCCAGAAAAAATTCTTTTGTTCTTATAGAGTCTTCTTACAATGAGACTTCCAAGACCCAAATATCAAAGCCAACATCCTCCCAAGCACCAATCTAGTCCAACAACAAGATAGTTTTCCAATGAACCAGTTCTTCCAGAATTTGCAAGAGTCGCCTCATCTCCAATCTAGAATTTCAACTCTGCAACTTTGTACTGCAACCTCGCACTGCAATTTTGTCCTGCAATTTCAGCCCCTACAACTCACACATAAACCCTATGAGACTTCGCATATGTGGACAAAAAGTATAGTTTTCCAAGAGACCTTCCTTCTTCGACTTCTTCCTCTTTCTCCTTGTCTTATTCACTCTTCTTTCTTCTTCACTTATTGCATATCGAACTTGCTTGAGAGTGTGCTCCAAATGAGACAAAGTCCCTCTTATTTATAGCCTTCTTGAGGGGTCAAATAACCCTCCCATAGATCGACTTTATCTTGATTGGGTCGACTTGGTCTTTGAGAAATAAATGGATTTTCTTGACTCAAAATAAATATTTTATTTTGATACAAAGAGTTCAAAAGGGACTATAACACATGAAAATTTTTATTGTATGACCTAGAAAGATCTATAAGCATGAAGAACATGATTTTGACCTAGACTTGAGCATGAAACCCACACTTTGAATAAAATAAAATTATTTTTCTTTCTTTATACAAAATATTCAATGTCATGTTTACAAAAAGGTCATTATGAATATCGAACCTAGTTACAATTTCCAAGCCATTAACCATCTACCACTACAATATTTCGAAGCCCAAAGTAAGATTTAACAAACCAGTGATCACAAGTACATATGGTTTTTGTAGTAGTTTCATCTAGTTGTCAAGTATAAAAAGGGTAGAACTAATAATTTGGTTGACCTAATTTTAAGGTCACGCACATATAATATTATAACTTTGAGAACACTAACGCACATGGAGTTGTTTACCCATGATGCATGCATAGAATATGAGAAATTTAATGAGGTGTTTCATAGCTACAAGAACAAATTCATATAAAAGAAGGTAATATTAAGGTTGAATATCATCTCTTGAATGGGTTTCTCTATAAGCTAAATCAACTCTATGTTCCTAAAGATGGAATATTGCAACTTATTAGAGAGGTTCAAAGCTTCAAAGTTGCAAGACATTTTGGTGGGCGGAAGACAATTGTTAAGTTACAAAGGTATGTGTATTGGCCCAAAATGCAAGAATATGTAGTTTAGTAGATTAGAGGATGCATAATTTGTTGTACCAAGAAACCCAATAATATAAAAAAAGGTTTTCCATCCTTAATTTGTACCTACTTGACCCTAGTAAACTATTTCCATGGATTTTGTGGGGGGTTTTCCAACAACCAAGAAAGGATGTCATGACCATCTATTTGTGGTAGTTGACATGTTGAGTAAGATGTGAAATTATTATGCGTTGCAAAAATACCATTAAAGGATACAAAGAAACAAACATTTTATTTCAACGAGTTTAGGTGCACATTGGGATACCATGGAACATCATCTCAAACAAGGATATTGGATTTCTCAGTCTCTTTTGGACTACACTCTGTGAAAATATCGACACCATGTTTAAAATATATCAATGAAGATGTCCACTTTAAAGGTTTTCTATGCAATTCTCAATTCTTAGGCGTCTCCATAAGATAGTCCATTCCCATATCTATTGGTATCACCTCCATAACGTGATTGAAGTAATAACCAAGATTATTACTTGTTTTGGTTGATCATATTCAATTGAAATTATTGAAGTTGACCCTTGATTATGTTTTGTTAAATCTTTCATCACACCTAGTTTTTATATGTGACAAATGACTTTGAGCTTTTAAGCTTTCTTATGCCTCTACCTTATTTTTTTATTTGCAAGTCTCTTAAATTCAACATCTGCATGATGAATGCAAGGGGCATAGATAACAAAAGCTTTCTTGTTAGAAATCATAGGATGAGGATCATGATGCAAAATTTTATCTTCTGTGAAATGGAATGAATTCAAAATTTGTTCAACTAATATGCTTTTAACTATAAATGAGAAAAAAATTGCATATAAAAAGAATGTGTCTTTAATTTTTTGAAATAAATGAGTAAATTCAAAATCAAATCTTTATCTAATGTATTCAGAGTGAAAATTCCAGGGGTTTGAAGAAATGGAAGATGGCATATCTTTAACTATGAGCCATAAATTCTCATTACTGTATATCCCTCATACAAAAATATTGATCTCCTACTTTGACTATGCACTAAGACTATAGCTATTTTTACATTCTAAAGACAACTTGGGATATTATTAATTATGTATTAATGTGTATGGTTTCCAAATACCACTCTACAAATATTTTGAAACCATATTCCTAACCCAACCCATTGATGATTTGAGTAAAACTAGAACTGGAATTTTACCTTATTCATCTACTATATTTAACCCCAATTCTTAAAATGAGTTGTCTAATAGTAAATCATGAGGTATATAAAATATGATTGATATATAAAACATGTGAAGTACTGAAACTAGGCACCCATGATGAATGGAGTAAGAAGATATTTTTCAAAATTTAATCTCATTGACTAAGTAATTTGGAAAATGAATCCTAAATGATGTCATCAATGGTAAAGTCATTAACTAGTAACCATTTTATCGTGAAAGAGTGTTTTTGTTCAATTACAAATGAATTAAACTATTTTCCTAAGTCCTCTTCATTTAGGATGTTTTGTTTTATTTCCTAAGGAAAATAATGTTATATATTCAAAAGAAGAGAATATATACATGTTCTTGTATTTATAAGGAGACTAGAAAATTTTTTGAACCAAAATATCCTCAGATTAAAATTATACATCCATGCATTATAAAAATTGAAGCTAACATCCTGAACATTTGGTCATCTATAATAAACAGAAAAAATGATACCATCATTAACAAATAATTAGACATCACTTAGAACCATCAACAAACATTAGAGAAGAGTTTCCATGGACTCCACCTCCTCCCCATCAAAGAACTCATATAGGTCAACTGAACCATAGATTAGAGACAAAACCTCTTTGGAGAGAGCATCTACTTTCCCGTTTAATTCACAAAGGATATGATGGAAGTACACCCACTCAAAAGATTGAAGAGCATGGTTGATGTCTCTAATAATGGGATCAATTTTGACATCACTCATCGATGCCTTTTGGGTAGCATAATCTATCACCAACTTAAAATCACCCATGATCTATAGTTTTTTGACATCTTTCTTGATGACCATTTCCACCATAAACAAGCATGCAATAAACTATGCCTTGTTATTAGAACCTTGTTGGAATTTTGGGTAGCTTGGAAGGTACTTTCAAGAAGGATACCCAACAAAAGTGGTAGCTTGAACAATTTACCCAAAAGTGGGGTGTTGGACCCACAATGTGCACTTAGGACCTAAACGAAATAATTATTTATTCTAAAGGGTCAAGAGCTTGCTAAAACGCTAAGTCTATAGGTTTCCTAAGTGACCCAAGGGAAAAGGATAAATATAGGATCTCTAAGGTGAGGTCTTACACATTGTGTGTAAGCGAGATGTGGCCTCTCTTATGCAAGGGTTCCCTAGGAGAGGGTTGAGTTATGTCCATGAAGAAGGTTGAGTATTTCTATTGTAGCATGACCAAGTTTCCTCTGTGCAGTGACCGCAAAGGAAGGAGATTTGGTGTTGATGTTGAATGGACCCAACCACAACTATGTGGCAGTCCTTGAAATAAATTATAGGGTTATCCACAACCTACAAGTTTTCGAACTATAGTAGAATGGGGAAAAAGGACCTACCTTAGATGATAAAAAAGCCCGACCTGAGGTTGTTAAGGAAGGGACGAGACCTACAAGACTTAGATTTGTAGGCTGATGTTTAGATATGGAGGTTTCAAGGGTAGGAGGAAGGGTCCGTGATTAGGCCAAGGGCCTAAGAAACTACAGGAAGAAGGCCAGGTATAGGAGGAGGGACATATTAAGTAGCAGCGAGGTGGTTAATGTGGAATTTCCTTAATTGAAGTTACTGGAAATTATTCTTCTATCTTATGGAAATTATTTGCCTTCATAAATTAATACGACAAATAATGAATAAAATCACTGCTACAATTTTCACCAATAATAATAGGAAATGAGAAAAGTAATGCATGCACAAAATTTAGACACCGTTATTTTTGGACAATAATCCCTGGAAAACCCTAGCGTAAGGAAAAACTGTTCTACAAACGAGGCTTTATATTACTAAATTTTTTTGGGCAATTGAGAATTACATAAATTGCTTTCCTGTCACTGGAAAAGATTCAACAATATTTGTTCTTCACTTCTAGCCAAATCAAACCTCTGCAAACAAACTCGACCCTTCTTTGTACTACTCACACCTCCTCCTGCAACTCACATTGTAAAATTTGGAAATGCATATGGCCTTTTCTAGAACTTGCACTGCCTCCAAACATTCATTCTAGAAATCATAGAAAGTTTTAGGAGTGATTTTATTCCCTTGGGAGAAATTAAGGCGTTTAAAATTTTTATTGGGAATTTTTTTTGTATCATAGTACATTATTAGAAATCGCCCCAAATTTATTTTATAAAAAAATTAGGTATGGAGGTTAGCCCACCATATGCTAAGGGATAGGGCAAAAAGGTAAATTTAGCCCTTGAAATTAGGAGTTACAACCTTTCATTCACCCCAATTTGCAAGAATACGTATTTATGATAGTTATTTCTCCCTCCCCATTTGGTGTAAAATAAGTTTCTTGCTTTCATTCGCCCCTATTTCATGATATTGGGATTAATTTGGAGAAAATAGCCCCCATTTTTTGGAACAAATGGTCACAAAAGAATAATTCATCTTTATTTAAAAATTCAAGAGTCTTATTGTCGTGTCTATTTAAAGATTCAATAGTGTTCTTTCCATCTTCAAAGTTTGCATCTGTTTAGTCACAATCATATCTAATGCATGAGGGTTGTTTGTAGAATTGTGGAATTTGAATTAAGAAGTCAAGACTCTACACATAGTGGTACAAGGTTGTTCGCAAAGTAGTGGAATTTGAATTAAAAAGTCAAGACTCAACACACAATGGTACAAGCAACTCTGTGTATTTGTTCTACATTCCAATTCCTCTTGCATGCTCTCCCTTTTCCTCTTAATTTTTTTTTCATTTTTGGGAACCATAGAAATCTTTGGTTGGAAATGTATTGAGTTTTAGTAATAAAATAAGTATGGTTTATTATCTCTTTTGTTGTTCACCACAATTCAACAAAGAGGGTATATAAGAATAGATTGAAGGGATGGCCTAATTGGTTGTAATGTTTACGAGATACAACAAATTTAAACCATTCAATATTCAACTAAAGAAACAATGAGAGAGGAGAAAAATCTAGACCGAAAAGAAACATAGAGGAAGAAAACCTAGACCAAAAATATAGATGGAGAAGAACTTGTATTTATAAAGAAAAAATACAAAAATACGTACCCTGCTCTATGATGTACACACAAATATAAGTTTATTGGAAAATTTTACATGATAACCAAGCCAAAATAAAAATAACTATAATATCATGTTCTAATACTAACAATCCAGGCGAATAGCTTACTCAAAGGAGTGAAGTCCATTTGTGGTATAGCAACATTCACCAAAACTAAAGCGATTACTACAGCGGCCTAATTTCACCATATTGTAGAATGTATGATTACTATGGAATGCAATGAATAAGGGAACATGAAAAGGGTTTTCCCATGCCTTTGAGGGTTTTTCTTACTGCATATGCATATGCTCAAATTCAAATATTGAAACATTCATTTGCTTTATATATTAATCATAAGTCCAACTCTCAACTAATAAACATAATTTTATATCATGAAAACCAATGCTGATAGTTATGTTAATTGGTTAGTAAATATATTTAGTAAATGTATTTAGTAATAAATAGTTAATTGGTCAGTAAATATATTTAGTTGGTAATTTTTTCATCTAAATATATTTAGGTTTATATTTGTATCTTCTCATAGTTTATTTTCTTACTACATATGCCCATATTCAAATCTTGAAACATTCATTTGCTTTATATATATACATAAGTCAACTCTCGACTAATAAACACAATTTTATATCATGAAAACTTGGCGATGCTAATAGTTATGTTTGTTGGTTAGTAAATATATTTGGTTAGTAATAAATGGTTATTTGATTAATAAATATACTTGGTTGATAATAAATTTATTACTAAATATATTTACATTTAGATTTATATATTTTCCTACTTAATTTATTTTTCTTGTTGGATACGCTCAGATTCAAATCTTGAAACATTCGTTTGTTTTATATATACATGAGCCCAATTCTCGACTAACAAACACAATTTTATATCATGAAAACTTGGCAATGCTAATTGTTAAGTTAATTGGTTAGTAAATATATTTGGTTACTAATAATTTTTTTTTAAATACATTTAGATTTAGATTTGTATCTTCTCATACTTAATTTATTTTTCTTACTGCATACGCTCATATTCAAATCTTGAAACATTCATTTGCTTTATATATATACATAAGTCCAACTCTCGACTAATAAACATAGTTTTATATTATGAAAACTTGGCAATGCTAATAGTTATGTTAATTGGTTAGTAAATATATTTGATTAGTAAATATCTTTGGTTAGTAAGAAATGGTTAATTGGTTAGTAATAGTTTGTTTACTAGATATATTTAGATTAGATTTGTATCTTCTCATAGTTAATTTATTTTTCTTAGTGCATACACAAATTCAAATCTTAAAACACTCATTTTCGACTAATAAACACAGTTTTATATTATGAAAACTTGACAATGCTAGTAGTTATGTTAATTGGTTGGTAAATATATTTAGATTAGTAAATATATTTGGTTAGTAATAAATGGTTAATTGGTTAGTAAATATATTTAATTAGTAATAATTTTTTTAACTAAATATATTTAGATTTAGTTTCGTATCTTCTCATGTTTAATTTATTTTTCATATTGCATACACCTAGATTCAAATCTTGAAACATTCATTTGCTTTATATATACACATAAGTTCGACTCTCAATTAATAAACACAATTTTATATTATGAAAACTTGTCGATGCTAATAGTTATGTGTTTTGTTTTGTTTGTTTGTTTGATTTTTATTTTTATTTTTTACCACGTGGGAAGAACCATAATTTTCATTAAAGAAATAAAATTACATTTTGTAAATGTGCCTTGTGCATTCATAAGCAACAAGAAAAAACTGTTCATGCCCAGGGACTGAGATTCTTTCTCTCACCATCAAAAAAGTAATAATTCCATCAAAATCACACAGATTTGATTTTATGCTTTACATCAGATAATTGGAAACAAAAGATGGAATAAAAAACCATATGGTTTATCCATCATGGTTCTATAAAACATAGAAATTATAACTACTGGAAAAAAATATAAAATAGTGTAGATCTCCTACAAATGTTGTTGCCAAGGATACGACTGTGTTGGCAAGAAATATATGAGAGGATGTTGAATGATCTTGTCACCTATCTTCTTAGTAGCTTTCGAAAATCCTGGGTCCATAAGGGCACCTGTCTTTGAGATACTATTAGTTATGTTAATTGGTTAGTAAATATATTTAGAGTAGTAAATATATTTGGTTAGTAATAAATGGTTAATTGGTTAGTAAATATATTTGATTAATAATAATTTTTTTACTAAATATATTTAGATTTAGATTTGTATCTTCTTATACTTAATTTATTTTTCCTATTGCGTACGCTCGGATTCAAATCTTGAAACATTCATTTGTTTTATATATATACATACATCCAATTTTTGACTAATAAACACAATTTTATATTATGAAAACTTGCTGATGCTAATAGTTATGTTAATTGGTTAGTAAATATATTTGTTTAGTAATAATTTTTTTCTAAATATATATAGATTTAGATTTGTATCTTCTCATATTTAATTTATTTTTTCTTAGTGCATACGCTCAGATTCAGATCTTGAAACATTGATTTACTTTATACATATACATAAATCCAACTCTCGTCTAATAAACACATTTTTATATTGTCAAACCTTTGTGATGCTAATAGTTATGTTAATTTGTTAGTAAATATAATTGGTTAGTAATAAATGGTTAATTGGTTAGTAAATATATTTGGATTGTAATAATTTTTTACTAAATATATTTAGATTTAGTTTTGTATCTTCTCGTACTTAATTTAGATTTATATTTATTTAGTTCAACATCAAACACCTTTAGGCCTGCCTCTCCAACTAGTTTCCCCTTGATGTAATAATACCTTTGTGGTAAAACATGATAAAACATGCAAGAATATTTGCAACATGATTTTTCTTTTCCCAGACATGGAAAATTAGTATATTATAGTTTAAATAAATATTTTTCTTATTATTCTATGTTTCTATACATTATCAACGAATCTCCAATATTTTACAATGTTTTTGAATTTTTTAGAAGATTAGACAAGAATTTGCAGTACTTTATAACCTAGTTAAAAAATTACCAAGATCTAACAAAATTTTATAATTTAGAGAAAGATTTGCCAACAAATTATATATGTATATTATATTATTGAAAAAGTATCCTATACATTTTTCTATATGCCATGGGTATTCACCCATTTATTATACATAAAAATGGCGGGGGGTTTCCTAAAATTTTCCCTATTAGCAATCTCTTCTGCCCCAAGAAACTCACTAGAGAAACTCACACCTCCTCCGGTAACTATCTTTGACAATTGGAAATTGAAATTTTGCCCAACAATTTGCATTGGCTAATGCAACCTCTTTGCAGAATTAATTCAGCCTCCTTCCTTCTCTCGCAATGAATGAAATCTCTGTGAAGAATTTCTCTATAAATTCTCTCCTCAATTTCCCTACCAAAACCCTGATGTTGGTGTCCTACATGCTATTGTTGTGCTCTTGCTATCACTGCAATTTGTTGTTTCTCTAAAATCCCCCTTGATTTGCTCTTATTATATCTCTTTGACGAATCAACGACCAAGATCTAACTCTAATCAATGACTAAGACCATATTTGACCCCATCACATGACTTTTCTAGAAATCACTAGAGAAAATTAAATTTTGTCTCAATTAATCCAATTTAATTAACCACTTTTCTTAAGTTAGACTTAGGAAAATAATTAAAAACTAGATAATTAATCTAATTAAGACATTTTCCTTAGAAACTTTTTCTGGGTATTGGAGATAATTATCCTTTTACGTTCCTTAGCCTCATAGACACCAATAGAGACGAGAAAAATTATTTGAGCTACCAAAACTAACACTCCCTCTTAGCGAGGAAGGCATTTTCCACTACTCCCAACTTATCCCTAAAGAAGACAAACATTTCCTTACCCAAGACCTTTGTCAAAATATTTGGAACCTGCTGATTTTTGGAAACATATTATAGTCAAACTAATCCACACCATACATAATATTTGATGAAGTGGTATCTGATGTCTATGTGTTTCGACCTATTATGGAACATTGGATTCTCAAAGAGCTTGATGCAACTATGATTACCACAATAGACATTGGTTGAATCTATTCTCTAACCAAATAGTGCCACTAATAGCTTTCGAATCCAAATACCCTTAGATGTAACCATACTTGCTACCATGTACTTTGCTTTTGCAAAAATCAGTGCCACGAACTTCTGCTTCCTTTTTTACCAAGAGACAACCCCTGATCCAATATTGAAGCAAAACCCTGATATGCTTTTCTGATCCATTACACTACCTGCCTAGTCTGCATCTATGTGTGCCATCAATCTGACACCATCACCTTAAGTATATCTCAAACCATACTCGATTCTAACTCATAGATATCAAAGTACATGTCTCACTATTTTCCAACTTACTCTCTCCAGTTCACAATGAATTGACTAAAAGTGTTGACCGTGAAACAAATGTGTGGCATTTTGTTGACCAGATACATAAGAGAGCCAATAATCTTCCTATACAAGGTTGGATCCATTGTTGTGTCCTTTGATGCATCTATCTTCATCTAGTTGGTAATCATAGACCTAGACATTGGTCTACAATCCTACATCCTGAATTTATTCAGGATCTCCATACTCTATCTCCCTTGCCCAAGGAAGATCTCCCCATCTATCTGCCATACCCCCAGTCCCAGGAAGTAATGAATCAATACTAAATCCTTCATCTAGAACTTTGTTGCTAAGTCCCTCTTGCAGTCCTCTCTGAGCCTCGATGACCCTGTCAGAAATAGACCATCCACATACAATATGAGAATGAGAGGCTCACCTCCTACCATCAAATAATATAGGTTACAATCTACCTTGCTTTCATGAAGCCCATCTACTGCAAGTAGTTGTCAAATTGACGATACCATGCTTTGGGAGCTTGCTTGAGTCTGTATAATGCCCTCTTCAAACTGTAAACATGAGTATCCCTCCCATGCATCTCAAATCCTTATTGTTGTTCTATGTACACTTGCTCTTCTATTATTCCATTCAGAAAAGTCATATTGACATCCATTTGGTGAGTTTTCTATCCCATCTACTTGCTAGAGATATCATGTCCATGATAGAAGTGTACAGGCCACTAGAGCGAATGTCTCCTCATAGTATATGCCCTCTTTCTGAGAAAAACCTTTGGTGATCAACGTAGACTTATACTTTTCCACATTTTCATTTGCAACATCTTTAATCTTATAGATTCAATGAGATCCAACTACTTCCCTATCCACTAGTTTAGGCAAGACTTCCCATACATCATTCAACATGATGGAGTTGTACTCCTACACCATTACATCTTGTGACACCTGATGTTGTGTGACCTCATGATAGTTAAAAGGCTCTTTATCAATGACCTCCATCAACAACACCTTATACTTGTCTAGTTGTCTACGCTCTCTAGTGATTGCTATAGGAGCTTGCACAAACTCCTACGTGTCTCTCAATGTCTTAAGCACCTCCCTTTTCTTCTTCCACTAGTGGTGGGTTTAGCTTCATGCTCCTCATCCTGCCCCTATTTCTCGACCTACTATGAACTCTCCTTTACCCATGTACTAGTCAGTGTACTCGTACCAGTGCCCTGAGACTGAGATCCATGTTCATCTCTTGGAGCTTTGTTGGCCTACTCTAATCAACTACTGACAATTCACAAGATATTCTTAAGGCTTTCTCCTCCTAGAATTTCACATCTTATCTCACAATAATCATCCTGCTACTAGTAACATAAATCATATACGCTATGGATGCTTTGTTGTACCCAATAAATTATATCTTCTCCGAAGTTCGATACAAGTTGGTGCATTTATCATTTGGCTTCATGTGACAATAAGATATGTTGGAAAAGATTCTAAAGTGTCCAACTTCTAGATTTTGTCTAGTAAAAGCCTCCTTGGGTGTTATTTTCCCTAGCACCTTGTGAGGAACTGTGTTTCTAATATACATTATTGTATTGCTTGGCTCTGCCTAGAGAAATCTAGGCATGTCCTGGTCATATAACATCACCCTCGCTGCTCCAACTATTGACCTATTCTTTCTCTCTGCAACCCCGTTCTACTGTGAGTTATATGAAGTTGTCCCTTATCTCTTAAAGCCTTCCTTCACACAGAACCTTGTGAAGACCATATCTGTGTACTCACCTCAATTATTTGTACAAAGAAAAATTATCCTTTTCCCTGTCAGGTTCTCCACAAGAGCCTTAAACTCTTGGAAGTGACTGAATACTTTGTCCCTTGTCTTTAAGAAATATATCTAGTTTTTCCTAGAGAAGTCATTATTGAAGGTCAAGAAATACTCATAACATTTGAGATATTTTGTAGACAACATACCACACATATCAAAATGTATCAACTCAAGCACACCCTTGGCTCTAATATCACTCCTTGGAAACACTACTTTTGTAAACTTCCCAAGCACGCACCCTCTGCACACATCATCATGTTCCATGCTAATGTATGGAACTCTCACCATGGCCTCCCTCAGAAATCTAAGTGATCCATGGTGTATGTGTCCCATCCTCCTATGTCGTAATTCTCCCACATCTTTGCTACTGCTACTTCTAATCAATTCCTTTGGAGCATCTAACTACAACTTGTATAGCTTGCTACTTCTCACCCCAATCTGTTTCACCTTCTTTCAATCCTAGTGTTTAATATACATCTTCTGCCCTTGAAATTAGACATTGTATACCTTGTCTCGATGTGCAGAAACTAAAATCAGGTTCATTACTAAACCTAGCACATGCAAAAAATATGTAACATTAGTACTCTTTTTTGACTTTATTTGAATGGTGACAATCCCTCTCCCAACCAAAGTACACTTGGACTTATTCCCCATCTAAACCTAGAAGCCCATCTCCTCATCCTAGTAACTGGAAAATAATTCTCTAACTCCCATCATGTGACATGACACTCCATTGTCAATATACAAGACTCCTAAAGAGGTAGAGCTATAGAGGAAAGAATGTGAGCAAAGTCATCCTCTAGCCTCAAAGATAAGTCCTCAATGTCCATTGAAGATATTGTATGTTGCTTCCTTTTATTCTTTTCTACCTTCTTCTTATTTAGATATTGGCTGACATAATGACCTTGTTGAATGCAACCAAAGTAATTGATTTTACTCAAGTCCTTTTTCATCTTATCTAACTTAGACCCTTTATTCAATCCCTTCTTGGTCTTTCGCTTTCTTTCTAGGGCCACATTTTCGTAATATTCATGCTTCTGAGTTTTACTAATGTTGCTACCACTGACGAGGCATAATATAAGCTCTTGAGTGAAATCGCTCCATAGATGGTCCCAACTCGGTAATGTGTCCCGTCCATTAATAACTTAAGCAAACATGTCCCATTTCTTTGAGAATCCATTCAATGTGATCCTCATGAGCTCATCATCATCCGATTTATCACCAAAAGTTGCTAACTAGTCCTTCACTACTCTGACTCTGGTGAGACAACTTACAATGATTTTCCCTTTGTTCATCTTTATGTTTCTCAATTTATCCTTGAGGATTAACTTCCTATTTTTTGTAGCATCCTCGAAAAATCTCATAATGCATCCCACATTTTCTTTGTTGTATCAAGCTCATCAATATGTGGAACTATATGGTCCTTGGCTCTATCAAGGATTATCCTCCTATCTTTGGAAACTTCCTTCTTTTACCTTAAGAGTTGTGCTAGATCTGTTGGTATGACCATCAAACTGGTCACATACTCCTTGAGACAATTCTCTTCTAACAACAAGATCATTCTAGATTTCCAGATGCCAAAATTCCATCTAACTTATCCTGATCTCTCAAACCTGCTGAGGCCATTTCTTGAAACTCTTAGAAACTGGAAAAACTTAAATAAATATGGAGAGATTCAAACTAGGTTTTACAAACCCACTTTTTGTCTTCTTGTTCCCTATGCCAATCTACTCTAATAAACCCCTTGAGATTTAGATATGCTTTGATACCATGTGAAATTTCCTTAATTGCAGTTACTAGAAATCATTCTTCTATCTTATGCTAATTATTTGTCTTCAGAAATTAATCATAGCAAATAGAAATTAAAATCACAACTACAATTGTTGTAGTGTTTTCTTCTCAAATATGTATGCAAAGAACCCACTTAAGATTTCGGATGACAAACAATCTCAACAATATAAATTGACGCTAAACATTGTAGATCTGCAGCAACTGATAGAAACAAAACCTACTAAAATTATGATCTATGCCACAATCATAGTTAAACAACAAAAATAAATAGTAATAACTCCAATCATCCAATGTAAACCATATATACAAATAATAGTTTTTATTATAACACCTGTGAAGGGAAAAAATAAATGTTACCAGTCCCCCTCTATGGGATGGGTTCTTGGCTATCCTCAAATGTCTTCATCTTGTGTAGAGTCTCTCTCCTCTATAATGTGTAAACCTAGCAAAAATATCGCGTGCAACAATGAAAATAAGCAGAGTTACAACAATGAGCGCAACAATGAAAATAATAAAAAATTAATAATGAATGGAAAACCCTTCTATGTATAACAAAATATTGAGTTATCCTCGAACAATGAGCAATAATAAAATATTATTAACCCCATTCTTGGAATAACCACTTGGAATATTTTATTATATTTGGTTAAGAGGGAAAAAGTATTTAAACTTCTATTTAGAAATAATAAATAAATAAATGATTTATTTATCATCTCAAGGAATTGGTTAAGGAGAGGTAATTGGAAATATGAGAGGAACACTTTAGCAAGCGTCGCAAAAACGGAATGAGATGCGGTGGGCTGGTCTACATACCATTTTGCAGCGTCTCCAGTGAGCGTGCATTGGAATAGCTGAAGACAAATGGAGTCATCGGTAATGGAGTTGGACGAACACCACATGTGGAAGGATCGGACATGGTTGGTAGGATCCTCTCCAGCATTACCCTCAAACTTTGGGATGTCTGAGGGAAGCTTAGTCGGCATAGAAGGCCAACTAGCATCGTGGTGTATGGGGTCATTTATCAACTGGCTAAAATCTGGTAGACTTAACCCAACCATAAAGGGGAGCATGGGGGCTGCCGGAATGGTTCCTGAGACTGTTCCGCTTGATGTGACCACCGAGATAGAACGGAGCCAACACCAGGTTGGGTTCCTGCACCAGCTGTGGGTCTAGACATGGTGATGATATGTGGGGAAGAAGGCTTGGAATCAGATGAGGAATTGTATGAACCAGGAGAAGAGTCGATATGGGTACTCAAAGGGTTATGAACTCGAACCCAACAGGGAGGGGTAATATGATCAAGTAGAAACTGAGGGTGAAGGCCTAATAGTATTTGCGATAAACACCTTGGTAGCGCAATGGTGGTAAGATACACGTGCCACAGAAATGGTGAAGGGAGATCAACAATATTCCTTTGTCTCGATGAGGCGAGATAAATTTATTATGTTAAGTCTTGGCTTGGAAGTGTAAACCAAGCGCCCTTCGCTTAAGGTGTGCTTGTGTGTGCGAGTGTATTTATTGATTAACCCGGATTGTGTCTGTAAAAAAATAAAAAATCTTGTTGAAAATAAATAGAAATTAACAACATAAAATGAACAACAAAATAATTAACTAAACCCCACCCAAACTGGGTTTGCAAAAACTGTGCTGGTTGGTGGCTAAATCGACGGAAAACACACTAAAAAGGTCAAGAGATCTAATTTTTGGTGTGACTGGGATCAAATGACACTAGGTTGCTGGAAAGTGGTGCAACAACAACAAAAAACCAGAGAGGAAGATCACTGCAAAAAGATAGGGAGATGGGTGAAACACCTAGGGAAACCGATGGGACCCTCAATGACTAAACAAGGTTTAATATGAAACTATGGATGGTGACAATCTATCTTAATAGATCTAAAACAGAAGGGTATGTATTTGGAAAATAAGGCTGAAAGTGTTGTAGAAACTCAGACTACTCACTCAGCTAAACTCCTCCTATAAAGGTGGAAGTGTACTAGAAGCCCTAGGGGGGATAAATTCCACTTCGATGAGTAAATTAGAGTAGATCAAGGCCTAAGCAAGATGAGACAGAGGTCAAACAACCTAGCAGACAGTTCTCGGAAAAACCCAGAAACAAATTTGATAAAAACTCGAAAACCCTAAAATCGCAGGTACTGACCTGTTTTCAGGTGAAATCACACTTTTTGGGCTGAAAGGTGCACTCTGGACTCCAGATCACACTTTTTGGGCTAAAAAGTGCGATTTCTGCTTTGTGATTCCCGGTTGACAAATCTTGGAAAAAATTGCCATCTCTATTGCGGTTGGTTCCTGACCTGCGGAAAAGACCTGAAAGCTTGTGGAAGTCAGAAATTTAATAGATCTAGGGTTAAAAAACTATGAAACATTAAGAGGCTGAAAAAATAAGAAACCCGAAGCTGAAAACTGAAGGTCACCTAGGTTTCTGGATCTGAAGTATAAAACTAGTGGAGTTGCCTATTTTGTTGTAGTGTTTTCTTCTCAAAGATGTACGAAAAGAACCCACTTAAGATTGCAGATGACAAAAAATCTCAACAATATAAATGGATACTAAACATTGTAGATATGCAGCAACTGATAGAAACAAAACCTGCCAAAATTCTGATCTATGCCACAATCGTAGCTAAACAACAAAAATAAATAGTAATAACTCCAATCATCCAATGGAAACCAAATATACAAAGAATAGTTTTTATTATACTGAAGGGAACAAACAAATGTTACCAGTCCCCCTCTATGGGATGGGTTCTTGGTTATCCTCAAACGTCTTCAGCTTGTGTAGACTCTCTCTCCTCTATAATGTGTAAACCTAACAAGAATATGGTGTGCGAAAATGAAAATAATCAGAGTTACACCAGTGAATGCAACAATGAAAATAATAAAAAGTGAATAATGAATAGAAAACCCTTCTATTTATAACAAAATATTGAGTTATCCTCAAATAATGAGCAATAATAAAATATTATTAACCCAATTCTTGGAATAACCACTTGGAATATTTTATTATATTTGGTTAGGAGGGAAAAGGTATTTAAACTTTTATTTAGAAATAATAAATAAATAATTTATTTATTTATTATATCAAGGAATTAGTTAATGAATAATAAATAAATAAGGATTTATTTAATTATTCCTAAGGGATTTAGTCAAATTTGACAAAGAATAATAATTAATTAGTGATTAATTAATTTTTCTTAGAGAAAAATAAGATAATTAATGATTTCTCTGTTTATTTTTAATGATTGGGTCAAATATGACAAGGAATAATAATTGAACAATGGTTTAATTAATTATTCCTAGAAGAAAATCAAATACATAGTGATTTGTTTAATTATTCTTCATGGGTTTAACTATAAATTACTTAATAAATGTGGTTTATTAAGTAATTTCTCATAGTGAAAGCAATTTTACTATGGTAAAATTGGCTTTACATGGTGTACTTCGATCCATCTAGTGAATTAGGCTAGATGATCAATTTTTTGGTGATAATATATTGCCCCCCAAAGTATGAGTGTTAGGAGAAAAATGTATGGCCGAAGTACGTTGTAAAGACACAATCACTAGACAACACAGTGGAGTCAGAGAGAGAGAGAGAGAAATAAAGTTGAAGCGAAAGAGGATAGGGGAAAAGGGAGTGAGACTAATCCAAGTCCCCTTTTATGTTGTGGTACCAGACCTCAATGAGATGGGGCAGACATACCCATACCCACCGAGATAACCTAGTACAAAAATAATGGTGCACCCAGAAACATAAAACTGAGCAATGAAGTACATGCTGAATGGTACATGACATGCTGGCATAACAGAGCCAGAAAATAATACAATGTGTCCCATATACATAATGCACCTGGAAAAAACATGAGCCATGACTGAATACAATAATATCTTAGTACATGAGATATAATGGCCCTTCCCTAAAAAAATGGGTGGGAGGGAGGGTAGAACAACTGTAGAAGCCCTGCTAAATAGGGAAGGGATCTGCAAAACTGAATGGATCATCTAAAGGATACATGTATGCTATGACCGATGTGATCGATAGGAACCGAACCCATCAAATCTTAGGAACTGCATCTGAGGCTATAACATAATAAGAATACATCCGGGCATGTGGGGGGATACCTGAAGGGCCGCCCCCTCCTGAGGTCTGAAACATCTCACAAACACCCTGGGAAACACTAGTACAATCTACTCCATCATTGGACCATCAAGTGCATGAATCATAAACATGAAACGACCAAGTCAAAGGGAAATAATGAGTCCCTCTGCTCGATCCAAGGCACCGAATAAGAATGGAAGATGGAACTAAGATACATTGCCCTCTAGGCTGTTCTTCTAGAATAAATGAGCTGATGTTGATAGAATAGGGCCCGCGATAGGTGGGGAATGAGGATCCTCAACTAAGGCACGAGGGAAAATAGTAATGTGACTGATGAACTAACATGAGGGACAATAGAGAAAATGGGACTAAGGGAAAAACATACAACTTTTCCCTTATCAAATCATAAACTGCATGGTTGACCTGACAGCGATTGACTTGACTTTGGAGGGGATGGGGGACAGTATTACTGGCGGAAAAAATGGGCAACACAGGAAGAATGTTATGAAAAGATGGATGGAATACTGTGACGTGATATAATGGGATGAAACAGACTCCATGGATGCAATGGTGACTCATCACGGATGCTCTGAACAAGGGTGACTTGATGACGCTACCACACATAATAGGCCCAGTGGGGACCATCAAAACATGAGTAACGATGATTAGTCATAACTAAAATAGACACAAGGCATGACAATTATTAAGAGGAGGTGTACCTTAAAGTACAAGTGTCACTTTATGAAGAAATTTAATTTTGAGAGGCGACGAAGTGACCCTTCTTGGAAAAATGGCTTCCTAGTGAAGTGTAAAATCATCAAATGAAATGATGCAACCAACCTAAATGTATGATAGAAATAAATACACAAAAATCACTGGGAGATGCTACGGGTAAATTTTCTTAAGGTAGAGTGCATTATGAGGATTAGGAAGCAGTTGACCTTCAAAATCCTCCTGGAGATATGCCCCCTTACCTAAGTCCTTACGAATGATGTAAGGTCCTAGCCATAATGATTTGAACTTCCCATGTCACAGGGTATCATGGGCTTGGTCATGCACCAGAACAAGATCACCTTCGTGGAAGGCATGAGGGTTTACTTTTCGCTCATACTCAACTTTGGTGTGCTTTTTGGCCGCTTCAATGGTTTGCAAAGCAACATGATGTTCATCAGAGGTGCGTTCAAGCATGACAAGTATTTGTTCTAATGGTTGGGTGTTAGGGAGAAGTTCGATAGCTAGGTCGAGGGAAGGGATCTCACACTCGATTGGCAAGACTGCCTCCTCACCAAAAGTAAGGTGGAAAGGAGTGAACCCAGTGGTGGTTTTGACAAAAGTTCTATAGGCCCACAAAGCTAGGAAGAGCATAAGGTGCTAGTTGGTCTTGTGCTTATTTACCGTCAGCTGAAGCATCATTTTGAGAATCTTGTTTACTGTTTCAACTTGTTCATTACCTTGGGGGTAATAAGACGATGAATACTGGTGTTGGAAGCCTAGCAATGAGGATAGTTCATGCCATACCTCATCTTCAAAATTTCGGCCATGGTTAGAGAACAATTTTTTCGGAACCCCAAATTGAGCGATAACATGATTAAAAAAGAAAAGGGCCACGGTAACCGCCGTGTTATTGAATGTTGGGATGGCCTCACCCCATTTGGTAAAATAGTCGACTGCCATGATAATATACGTGTGATTATTGACAGATGATGGTTGACACTCCATAAAGTCAATGGCCTATTTATAGAAAGGACCAACATCGATGACAGGATGGAGGGGAGATGGTGGGGCTTTGTCCTTTGGGGAAAAATGTTGGCAATTGGGGTAGTGTTTGACTGCCTCAACGCAATCACTAAAGAGAGAAGGCCAAAAGTAACCAGCGCGCATGAATTTATGGGCAGTGACTATACCGGAGAGGTGACCACCACAAGCGCCACTGTGACATGAATTTAGCACTTGGTCTGGTTCAGGATGGGTGAGACAACGATGAAGGATAGAATCCACACCGCAATGGTAAAGGTCGTCACCGACGAGGAGGTAGCGAGGGGTTTGGTATCAAATTCACCGTCGATCATCACGAGTAATATGGGGGGTGAACTTTTATGTTCGCAAATATGTGAGAATATCTCCATACCAATGATCATCAAAAGTGATGACAAACAATTGTTCATCTGGGAAGTCTTCATTAACTGATGGATCACATGCACTGGTGGGTAATTAAGAAATTACTGCAATGAGGGCCAAACCTTTCTTACTCTTAGGCATAACAAACTGAAGATCAAATTCTTGGAGGATGACGATCCAACATGCATACTTCCCATTGATGATCCGTCGACTCAATAGGAAGGTCATGGGGTTGGAGTTTGTTACGACCTTGGTGGTACGCGTAAGGATATAGTGACGAAGCTTTTGGATAGAGAACACGACAGCCAGTACCAATTTCTCTTCGTGAGAGTAGTTCACGGGGGGACCTACCAGGTTCTTACTGACATAGTAGATAACATGCTCATTCCTATCATCATCTTCTTGAATAAGGACCCCAACGACTGAATGGGCGGAAGCTGAGATGTACAAGATGAAATCCTTGGTGAAGTCAGGGGGACTGATCAAGGTGCGGAAGTGAGAGCATGCTTCAGGGCATCAAAATACTATTGAGCATGGTCATCCCAAACAAATGGAATGGTTGAGTGAAGGAGTATAAGAAACCCATGCGCGGTGGTCGCATAGTCAGGTACAAACTTGCGAAGGAAGTTGGCTTTGCCTTGAAGGCTTTGTAACTGGCACAAGGTATGGGGAGGTGGCATCTCAAGAATGGCTTGAAATTTCAAGGGGTCAAGATTAATACCATCTTTCGACACAATGAGGCCTAACAAATGACTGAGAGGAACAAAAAAGACATATTTCAATGATTAAGACGAATGTTATACTTGCGACATTGGAGAAAAATGATGCGCAAATCATGAATATGTTGCACCTGAGACTTAGAATGAGCAGTGAGATCGTCAAGGTAAGCAAGGATAAGGTGCGCCAAGTCATGAAAATAGTATGACATGACCCGCTGAAATGTGGCTCTAACATTTTTTAAGCCAAATGGCATGACCCGATATGCAAAGGTTCCCCAAGGACTAATGAACGTTGTCTTTAACTGATCGACACAATGGATACTGATCTAGCTGTACCTGAAGAATCCTTCCATAAAGGATAGAACCTCGTGCCTCGCAGACTCATCAGTGATTTGGTCAATAAAGGGTGTGGGAAAGTTGTCTTTGGGACAAGATTTTTTCAGGTCGCGGAAATACGTATAGACATGAATGGTTCCTTTCTTCTTGAGAACAAGAACCAAGTTGGATACCCATGTGGTATATTCAATGGGATAGATGAAATCAACATGCTTGAGCTTTTTGATCTCAACTTTTATGGACTCACGACGAGAAGGGTGGATGGGTCTCAACTTCTGACAGACAGGAGTGGCATTGGTCCATGTGTCATATGGTGTTCAACAATCACGGGATCAAGTCCGGGCATCTCAGAATAAGACCAAGTGAAAACATCACGGAATTCTTTGAAGAGCTTGGTGTAAGCTTCAATTTCTTCCAGGGTGCACTGTGTTTTCTTCGACCCCTGGTTTATTTGAAATGTTGATTTTGATAGTAGGAGAGATGTTGGCCATATTCCCTTCTTCGAAAGCATCTGGGGCAGGGATGGGATTTCGAAACCAATCGACTTCACCATGGATGAAGTATTTTGATTCCACAACATATTGGTCATGAGACTGCTGTGGCAGGAAGTATGTGCGATGACGCATATCATCCCAAGGTTAATTAGGGATAGATATAGCTTCCACATTGTCCTCATTAGATAGGAAGATGGGTAGACGAAGGAAGACTGAATACATGATGTGGAGACGTTACCTGGTGCATCAACCTGAGAAATAAGGTTCACATATGAATCATCTTGAATTGTATATGACGAGCTAGTAGATGGAGTATCTATGGATGTTGAGACCTGTGATTCTAATGAAAGAGGTTCGATAGAAGCGCGTGCAGAAACCTCATAAAGGTTTTCCTGCGAGGAACTCAAAGATGATGACAGGTAAAGGATATGGCCTGTGGTGTCCGTCATGTCAACATCAAGGGGACGGATCATGATGGTGGGACCAAATTCCCCCTTTTTTGGTTGACTAGGGGTACCAGAATCCATGGGTAGAGGAGTAGGGGTTCCACTACGAGTGGCCTTGTATTCACGAAGTGCTTCAAGACAATTGTGAAATTCATCGAGACGAGGGCAACAATGGGAATAGTGACCATGATGATCACACAGGGCATAAGGGTGGTTTGTGCGCAACGTTCTAAGTTTCTTAGGTGGACCTGGAAAGTTAACATGGACTTCAGGGATATTTGACTCAGGGAATGTTTCATGAACCAAATTTTTGAGATGAGGAAGCTCGGGACAATTATTGGTGGCGTGCCCAACAAATTTACAAAAAATGCACGAAGGTGATGACTTTGGGGCCTTAGGGGCTGAAGGAGCTTGGGGAGCCTTGTCTTTTAGTTCTTTCCTCTTATCTTTTCCCCTCTATTTGGATTCTTGCACAATAGGAGTGGGTTCCTATTGGGGTTGTGATGGAACTGAAGCAGCGGCACGGGTTGTAGGGATCAGTTAAATCGGGGTTAAAGCATGATAAGGTCGTAGATGACCAGGCATAATGCTTGCAAGGGGATCAATGTACCATACTGGGATCCCCAAAGTCATGTTAGGAAGGACCAATGAAGCCATGACAGGGACAAAAAATACTCCTGGAGGGGGGAATAAGAAAGGTATCTGGCCTATAGGGTAATGTCCCGGTGGAATAGCTCCTGGATGGTTGAGACCTGGAGGAACAATTCTTGGCACATAGGGGAGGCACCCACAAATAGAGGAGGTCCTGGGGAGGTGGATTGAGAGGGATTAGCTGGGATGGAAACAACAGGGTGCTGAGGAGCTGGTTGTTGATCGGATGTACCAGACTTCTTGAGAGTAGCTCGTGACGCTTGTAACATGCAAACACTCATAGAGTTAGGCTCTCATATGAGAGGGGGAGGACAAAGGAAGGCACCCAACGATGAGGAATCTTTATAGACTTCGGGTGAGACACCGGTGAGAGGAGGTGAGGACTGCTTATCTGACACAGACGAGATAATGGACTCGGGGGAGATCATGGATGCTGGCTCGTAGTAAGTCAACTGATCAATGGTAACGATCTTCCCTTTATAGGGGAAGCACATCTTGCGGACTACAGTAGATGTGACGACTGACATGGAATATGTGTAACTACAACCTAAGAGAATGTTATAATCCAAAGGGGCATCAATAACCTCAATATCGACATGGACAGTCTTGCCCACAAGGGTCACTGGACAATTGCGGTACATGCCAAGGGGTTGGGAGGAGTGTCCATCCCAAGCATGCAAAGTGATGGTGGAGGAGGACAACTCAGGTGACTTAAGTTATTTCCAGATAGCAGTGGACATCACAAAAGTGGATGCACCTTTGTCAATAATGCATCGGGAGATGATGGCATTACGGACTCAGACTGGTTTTTGCAAAGCAACAGATGAAGGAAATGGGGGATGTTCTGATGTATCAAAAGGGAAGACAATCAAACGATCATAAGAAGGATCTACTGTTCCTAAGGTAGTTAGAAGAGCTTTCTTTTGAGATGGGCAAAACTTGAGTACTTCTAACATCAACATAGCGGCAGGTGATTGTGCCAAGTCGTCTATTATACTGTATGTATGGGCAACTCGGTTAGAAGCCTCATTAAAACATAATGGTCCCTTGGGGATCTTATGAATGGCCTCAAATTTAGGTTGAGGGATATGTAGCAGACCATTTGGTTTCGTAAGAGGCTCAACATATGCTTTGGTTTTGGACTCAGTGGCGGACGGAGTCGATGGCTTGTCATATTAACGCGACCAAGTTTGTAGGTTGATATCAGAGGGATTAACCTCATCAGAATTCATCATAAGTATCTGGTAGTCACCAAGAATAGAAGGTTGGGGGGGATGGGCTGCTTGGTTTGGTTGAGGTTGAGCAGCAACAAATCCTTGTTGAGGGAAAGGATTTGTAAGCATTTTCGGTTGAGATGGAGCAGGATTCTGAGGTGATTGTTAACCTCTGGAAGTTGCTTGAGCTTCCCACATTTGGCGCATCTGAGGTAAGAGAGGACACTCGTGTACAATGTCCATGTACACAAGAATGTGCGCAAGGCTTGTTCATACAAATAGCCTTGTTCTGCTTAGGCTGGCTGCCCTGTTGCTGGTTGTTAGTGTTAGGATGGTTCCCCTGGGGTTCACTAGATTGATTACCTTAATTACCCTGGATACCCTTGTTACCCTTTCCCTTATTCTTTTTCTTCGAATTTTGGGGATTGGTCACACTCTATTGCGCAAACAATTGACCCTGAGGGAGCGGTGGCTGCTGGGGCTGAGGATGCATGGGACGTTGCAGTGCTAATGCTTGAGGGGCTCGAGCACTCGGTTGGGCATAAGGAGGAGAAACAGTTTGGTAGGCAGGTTGGGGCCCTGAAAACATGTTGTTAGATGGGGGGCATAAGTGTCAGAGGAATTGGTTACCCCCTGCGGATAGCCATAACTTTGTTGAGTATATGAAGAAGGGTGTGAAAGGGTTCTAACAATATCTTCGGTGGCGTGAGATGCCCCCGGTGCATTGGCACTTCCAGGACAAGGGAGGTTTGGAATGATGGTATAGACATAACTGGATTGCGCATAAATTAGGTCATATCTTAGAGAGTTTGGAGAGATTATTCCTCGGTCTGAGGAAAATGGGACGTAACATATTTTCCAATGGGTGATAAAAGGCTCCTAAGAAACCAATCTAGATAGACACGGTCTTTGAAGGGTGGGGCACGACATGTGCTCCTCCTTCTATGCCACTCTTGAACATGGTCGGAAAGGCGAGTGGCGGAGGATTGACGGAATGAGGTCAATAGCTCTGTACCAGTGTCGTACCAAAGAGGTAACTGGAAATATGATAGGAACACTTTAACAAGTGTCGTGAAAATGGAATGAGATGTGGCGGGCTGGTCTACATACCATTTTGCAGCGTCTCCAGTGAGCATGCGTTGGAATAGACGAAGACGAAAGGAGTCATAGGTAATGGAGTTGGATAAACACCACATGTGAAAGGATTGGACATGGTTGGTAGGATCCTCTCCAATATTACCATCAAACTTTGGGATGTCTGAGGGAAGCTTAGTCGGCATAGAAGGCCAACCAACATCGTGGTGTATGGGGTCGTTTATCAACTGGCTAAAATTCGGTAGACTTAACCTACCCATAAAGGGGAGCATGGGGGTTGCCAGAACGACTCCTGAAACTGTTCCACTTGATGTGACCACCAAGATAGAATCGGAGCCAACACCAGGTTGGGTTCCTGCACCAGCTATGGGTCTAGACATGGTGATGATATGCAGGGAAGAAGGCTTGGAATCAGATGAACTAGGAGAAGAGTCGGTATGGGGACTCGGAGGGCTATGAACTCGAACCTGACGGGGAGGGGTAATATGCCCAAGTGGAAACTGGGGGTGAAGGCCTAATAGTCTCTGTGATAAACACCTTGGTGGTGCAATGGTGGTAAGACACACATGACACGGAAATGGTGAAGGGAGATCAATAATATGCCTTTGTCTCGATGAGGGGAGATAAATTTATTATGTTAAGTCTTGGCTTGGCGGTGTAAACCAAGCACCCTTCTCTTAAGGTATGCTTGTGTGTGCGAGTGTATTTATTGATTAAGCCCATATCATGTTTATAAAAAAGAAAAAATCTTGTTGAAAATAAACTGAAATTAACAACAGAAAATGAACAGCAAAATAATTAACTAAAACCCACCCAAACTGGGTTTGCAAACACTATGCTTGTTGGTGGCTAAATCGACGGAAAACACACTAAAAAATTCAATAGATCTAATTTTCGGTGTGACTGGGATCGAATGACATTAGTCTGCTAGAAAGTGGTGCAACAACAACAAAAAACCAGAGAGGAAGATCACTGCAAAAAGATAGGGAGATGGGTGAAACACTTAGGGAAACAGATGAGACCCTAAGGCCAATGACCAAACAAGGTTTAATATGAAACTATGGATGGTGACAACTTATCTTAACAGATTTGAAACAAAAGGGTACGTATTTGGAAATTAAGGCTGAAAGTGCTGCAGAAACTTAGATTACTCACTCAACTAAACTCCTCCTGTAAAGGTGGAAGTGTACTAGAAGCCTTAAGGGGCTGAATTCCACTTCGATGAGTAAATCACAGTATATCAAGGCCTAAGAGGGATGAGACAGAGGTCAAACAACCCAGTAGACAGCTATCAACAAAACTCAGAAATAGATCTGATAAAAACCCGGAAACCTTAAATCATAGGTATTGACCTGTTTTTAGGTGAGATTGCACTTTTTGCGCTGAAAGGTGTGCTCTGGACTCCAGGCCACACTTTTTGCGCTAAAAAGTGCGATTTCTGCTCCGTGATTCTCGGTCGGAAAATCTCGGAAAAAACCACTGTCTCTGTCACGGCTGGTTCTTGTGACTTGCGGAAAATACCAGAAAGCTTGCAGAAGTAAAAAATTTAACAGATTTAGGTTTAAAAGGCTAGGAAACATTAAGAGACTGAAAAATAAGAAACCCTAAGTTGAAAACTAAAGGTCACCTAGGTTTCTGGATTTGAAGTATAAAACCAGTGGAGTCGCCAATTTTGTTGTAGTGTTTTCTTTTCAAAGATGTACGAAAAGAACCCACTTAAGATTGTGGATGAAAAACAATATCAACAATATAAATGACTGCTAAACATTGTAGATATGTAACAACTAATAAAAACAAAACCTGCAAAAATTTTGATCTATGCCTCAATCATAGTTAAAAAAAAAAAAAAAATAGTAATAAATCCAATCATCCAATGGAAACCAAATATATAAAGAATAGTTTTTATTATAGAACCTGTGAAGGGAACAAATAAATGTTACCAACCCCCCTCTATGGGATGGGTTCTTGGCTATCCTAAAACGTCTTCAACTTGTGTAGAGTGTCTCTCCTCTATAATGTGTAAACCCATCAAAAATATGGTGTGCGATAATGAAAATAATTAGAGTTACAACAATGAAAATAATAAAAAGTGAATAATGAATGGAAAACCTTCTATTTATAACAAAATATTGAGTTATTCTCGAATAATGAGCAATAATAAAATATTATTAACCCAATTCTTGGAATAACCACTTGGAATATTTTATTATATTTGGTTAGAAGGGAAAAAATATTTAAACTCTATTTAGAATTAATAAATAAAGAAATGATTTATTTATCATCTCAAGGAATTGGTTAAGGAATAATAAATAAATCAGGATTTATTTAATTATTCCTAAGGGATTTAGTCAAAATTGACAAAGAATAATAATTAATTAGTGATTAATTGATTATTCTTAGAGAAAAATAAGATAATTAATGATTTATCTTTTTATTTTTCATGATTGTGTCAAATATGACAAGGAATAATAATTGAACAATGGTTTAATTAATTATTCCTAGAATAAAATCAAATAAATAGTGATTTATTTAATTATTCTTCATGGGTTTAACTATAAATTACTTAACAAAGGTGGTTTATTAAGTAATTTCTCACAATGAAAGTAATTTTACTATGGTAAAATTGGCTTTACATGGTGTACTTCGATCCATCTAGTGAATTAGGCTAGATGATCATTTTTTTGGTGATAACAACAATTTTCACCAATAATAATAGGAACTAAGAAAATTAATGCACACACAAAATTTAGACATCGATGTTTTTAGATAATATTCCATGGAAAAACCCTAGTGTGGAGAAAACCAATTTTATAAATGAGGGTTTATATTATTAATAAATCTCCAACATTTGATAATTACATAGACTGCGTTCCTCTCACTGGCAAAGGTCCGAAAATATTTTTCCTTCATCTCTATTAGCCAAATCGAACCCCCGAAAACAAACTCGACCCTTCTCTATGTTTCTCGCACCTCCTCTCGCAACTCACACCGGAAAAACTAGAAATGTATATGATCTCTTCCATAGCACACACTTCCTCCATAAATTTGTTCTAACAATATATTATACCTCTAGCAACTTGGTAGAGCAACTCACAACTCCTCCGACAACTGTCTCTGGCAATTGGAAATTGAAATGCTTCCAAACAACTTGCACTAGCTAATGTAGCCTCTCTACAAAATTAATTTGTCCTCCTTCCTTCTCTTGGAATGACTGGAATCTCTATGAATAATTTCTCGAAAAATTCTCTCCTTGTTACACTAAAAAATGTCACCATGACTATTTACAGTTAGTATGGCTCTATCAACAGTCATGCTATCCTCTTAGGCAAGTCTTATACCTCTGCTCTCCATGTCAAACTCCAAAAAAGAGAGAAAGTCTTTATAAATGTATTTATCTCTGGGTACGCAGGTTCTCTCAACCTTACCTGCGGGGACGCACCCAATGTTCACAAAAGCTGCGTCTTTGGACGCTCTGTAAGTAAAGGGGCAGGTGCGTCCCCCTGTAAAGGTTAAAATGCGCAAGTTTCATCTTTAAAAAGTTACTTGTGGTCATTTCTAGAGCATTCTAGAAGGTTGTTCGACGTGTATTGAGCGCCTCCAGATGGTTCATGCACCCCTACCAAAGAGGAACTTATCCCATCAATAAGGGAGCTATCCCATCCAAAGAGGGGATTATTCCATTGATGGTGGACCTGATTAACCTCCTCTTGAGCACTATAAATACAGGCATTGGGTCAGAAGGAGGAGAGGTTGGAAGCTATACATTTCTAAGGGTAAATGCTGCAGGAATTAGGACTCCCATTTAGAAGCTTGTGAGGAGAGATTGCCATCTTTGCTTGTTCTATTTGGAAGTGGGTGAGCTTTGTCAAAGTAAAGGAGAACTCTTGATGGACCCTGGGAGGGACTTGCACAACACCAAGGCTCAGGTTGTATTTGTTCCTTTTGTTACCTATTAATGCAAATGAGTCCATTCTTCTCAATAACTTGTTATTTATGAGTTGTTTCATGTACTCCTTGGTCTATGTGTTAAATATGTTTTATTCTATGAGATTATCAAGTGCTATTTAATCGTTTGATTGTTAGTGTATGCAGGTTTCAAAGTGAAGGAGGAGCTCATCCGGATCGGCGGAGCTAGACTGCTACAACAACATTGGATTACAGGTAGGATCTAAACACTTGATTTCCCATATAGTAAATGCATGTTTAGAGAAGGATTGCTCTTGTTTGTCTTGTTTGTCACTAGAGAGTCTTAGGCTCCTAGGGAGGTTGATTTGTGTCCGCACTATCGACTCTTTCCGCCTGACAAATTGGCGACTCCACTGGGGACTCCATTGATGTGAAAGTCTTTTCCTTTGTATGAACTTTGCTCTGAGAAAATTGGTTTATTTTTCTGGTTTTTGGCTCTGTGACTTTGTCTTTGGGTGGGTTAGCTTAGGGTTAGATTTATTTTGGTTTTTCTTGAATTTTCTAGTAGGACGCACCCTCTGAGTATTGCAAAGTGCGTCCTTGGACGCACTGTCGCTGTGTGCACAGAGCGGGCCCACACCCGTCTTAACGGGTCGCCTGCGTCTCCTGCTAAAATTTGAAAAAATTCCATTTTTTGCATTTTTTCTCTTAGATTTTGCTTTTTCTTAGTTTTTACTGCCCAAATCCATTAGTCTCTTGTCAAAGATCTTCACCTGAACTTGTTTCGATAGCATTGAGTGTTTTAGTGGATTTCATAGAAGTTTAAGCCCTAGGGTTTGATTTTTGAGTAGGTCTTGTAGTGACTTTGGCGGTAGAAGTTGTCAAGCCTTAGATATCTCTGGTTTTGTCAGCATTCTTAGAAGTCAGACCTGTCATAAAGTCTACCTGTGAGAGCACCTTACCATTGAGTTGTTTCTTTGGGCAAATTTCGAAGTGCTTGTTGATTGAGTCTTGAATTCCATTTTACAAAAGAACAAAAAGATTTGAGTTTTGTTTTGACTAGTCTTTTGATTCTGCATTAGCTGGTCCTTGATTTGATTTTGGTCAAGTAAAACAACCTAGAATCATCTTTGTGAGCTTTTGCCTTGTTAGGTTTGCTTAGAATAATTTCCTTTTTTGATTTGCTTGTGAGTCAAGTTTTCATAGATTTTATAGCTTTTGAGATTGATTTTCGTTAAAATAGATTTATATGCTTTATTAAAAGGAGAAAATACAAAAACATCTCCTTTGGAAAGTTTTGTTTCAAGTAGCTTTGAGGCGTTTTGAAAGAAAAAGAGTTTTTCGTGCACGTAAAGAATGGTCATGTTTGTATGCTTGAAAAGATAAAGAGAATTGTTTCTTTGATTGTCTTTATTAAGAAAGTTGTTTTCTATAAAATTTGCATCTCTCAACTCTCTTAGTTAAGAATTTCATTGAAAAAAGAAAGTAGCGTAAATCATCTTAGGTGCATCTTTGTAGTGGTATGAGTCGAGTCTACACACCATTGGTTTCACTTCCGCTACCTTTTGTCTTTAAGAAAAACCATAAAATTAACGCTTAAAGTAAAATCGACGTAGTAACTTTAATTTACTAGGGCTCTGAAACACCAATTTAGATCAGGCTAGTGTCTTGGAGTAGGTGAGTAATTAACTCTCCAAGACAACAAAACCAAACAAGTAGCTTATCTTGTGATAGAACAAATCCAATTGTCTCATTTGTACTCTGGGAAAGCTCCTCTTAAAGGAGAAGCACGAGCTCGTGTCCGAACCAGTGAGGGGATCAATCCTCCCTCGTTGGGAACGACGCCAGACACGCACGTATTACAAACGGTAAACCTCGGATTAACCATTG
Organism: Pinus tabuliformis; assembly: GCA_031772625.1. Taxonomy (NCBI): domain Eukaryota; kingdom Viridiplantae; phylum Streptophyta; class Pinopsida; order Pinales; family Pinaceae; genus Pinus; species Pinus tabuliformis. Next base: position 498,391,799 of record CM062820.1, read on the forward strand.
TCGAGGAGCCAGGGGTCACTTGTCGGTAAACCTTGGATTATTGTCAAGGAGCCGGTAAGGGGATTGAGCTTGATACTCTGCCCTTGCGTGCTGTCGGAGTTTAGACTGTTCCCCCAGGTGCATTTGTTGCGGTTGGTAACCTTAGTGACCATTATCTTTAGGATTCTACCGAGGTGACGGTGGAGGGAAGATCCCACGTACCTGGAGCAGACGTCGGCTAGACTCACTTGGATTTTCTGGGGGGTTCACTTCACTCGAGACGGTTAAAGTGGAGGAACTTGGTCCAGTCTATTCATTAAGCAGGTTGCCGGGGTAACTGTTCCACCCGCCACTTCTGTACTGAATCCAACGATGTTGGGCTTCATCACCAACTAGCGCTTTCGGTCTGGAAGGCTACTGTTTGTGCTTGGTTTGACGCCCTAGATTCTTTAGGTGTGTGATTCAAATTTGTTTGGTTCTTTAGAGACTTTAGGTGGTTTGATTTGAAATTTTATTTTGTTTTCGTGTGTAGTAGTTAAAAGTTTTTAGCTGTGGCGGAATTACCGAGACAGTCCCGTAGACTTCGGGGCAAGTCACCTGAGATTGTCACCGGAATTGATTTGTTGAGGAAACTCCGTAGATCACGGGGTGGATCTCCTGAAGACGTCCCGGGTCAGTACGAAGGGTTGAAGGTCCTTGTAACTCCTCCTAGTGGCAGTAAAGTAGGTTCACCTGAAGAAGGAGAATCTTCCTTGGTAGTCCATCCAGATTACCAAAGTCTAGAGACAGGTTATAATCCTGAAGCTGTTACAGTTTCTGAGCTTGTTGGTAGTTTTTCGTCTGCTAGTGATACAGGCGAAGAACCTGAAATATCTGAACCTGTTACTCCAACTTCTAGTGTTCCAGATTCACCGAGAATAGAAAGAATTATCACCGAAAATCTTCCCACTGGTTTGATTGCTATCGAAGAACTTGCTCCAGAGGAAGAAATAGGCGTTTCTCACCTTGAAGATCAACTTACTATTGAGCTCAGGGAGCGTGAATCTATCTTTTACAGTCCTCCTAGAAGTACTACTTGGTACCTTTCGTTAACTAATTATTTAGACAACTCAGGGATAGGTTTTTCTCCACCTCGTACTCCTTTTCCACCTGGAGGTATTCATACTCCTGTAAATATGTCTGGTCAGTCGTCCGTGTTTACTCAATGTCCTGAATCTTTCTTACACGGCGGTCCTTCTATTCCCACTGGGTATCAAGCACTTTCTGGTACCTTTGCGGGGGCATCTCCTCAACCCGTTGATCATGGGTTATTAACTGGAAACAGTGGTAATATACCATTGGGTGTAGGAGACATTTACATGATGTCAGGTTCAGTTCCCGTTTCCCAACCTCAAGGTGGCCAATTACCGCCTGGGGGGCAGCCTCAGTTAACGCCTGGGGGGCAACCTCAAGGTACACAAATCGTGTCTGGGGGGCAACCTCAAGGTCAGTATGCGCCTATGGTACAATACATGCCTCAAGGTCAACCCCAGCCTCAATATGTACCCCAGGGTCAACCTCAGTATCAATATCAACCTCAAGGATGGCAACCTCAAGGATGGCAACCCCAAGGGTATCAACCCCAAGGGTATCAACCTCAAGGGTACCAACCTCAAGGTCAAGGTCAACCCCAGTATCAGTATTTACCCCAAGGTTATCAACCTCAAGGTCAATACTCGAGTCAAGGTTATCAACCACCTCAAGGTCAGTCATATGGTCAAGGTGTGGGAACTGCACCTTTCAATTATCAATCCTATCCTCAATCCGGTTATGGACCTCAGTATTCTCAACCTGTTACGGGTCAATACCCTGGAATGTTAGTGTGGGATCCATCACAGGGTCAACAGGTGTTGCAGCCAAGTATACAGTTGGTACCTCAAGCTGGACAACCCGTAGTTTCTGGTTCACCCCAGCAACCGCAACCTGCCCAGTCAAATGTTCAAACTTCTGTAACTTCGGTAGTTACTCAGCCGCCAATTGCACCTAGTACTCCATCTCAAACGGCTGCTGCAACTACCGCTGCATCTACAGCACTTACTTCTGGAGTATCGACAGCTCCGGTTTCTACTGTCTCTGCAACCACTCCTCAGGCATCTTTACCGTTGTCTGGACCTACGATTCAAACCACGGTCCAGATGCCTATGGGTCAGCCTGGTATAAGTACGGTTGTCACTACTCAACCTCAATTCGTTCAACAACCGTACCAGGGACAGTACCAACAAAGGCAAGCTGTCCAGCAGCCAGTTTACCAGTATCAACCGTATCCTGGGTACACTTATCAACAACCTCAACAACCCCAGTACGGTCCGGTTAATCCTGGTTTTCCAGGAGGATATAATATCCCTAATGCGATTCCTGTTCCTAGTTATCCTGGATATCCTCCTCCTGGGGCTGGTGTCATGACTCAAAGTTTTAGAGATCCTAATCGGCAATTACCGTTTATCGCAACTTTGGATTTACCAGATTTGACGCGCCTAACGAATGATCCAATTCAATATCTTCAGTTCTGGCCGCCAATGCCAAATAAGTTGCCCAGTGATATACCCAAGTTCGAAGGTAAGCCTGGAGAGGATCCGTCCAATCATGTGATGACTTACCACCTCTGGTGTGCTTCAAATTCTATCTCGGATGATTCGATCCGCTTACGTCTTTTTCAGCGTACACTCATTGGTCTCGCGGCCAAGTGGTACATTGAGTTACCATGGGCCTCTTTTTACAATTTTAGCCAGTTAGCTACCTCGTTCTTAACTCACTTTCAGTTGCCGGTCAGATACGATAACGGCACGGAGTTATTAACTTCACTAAAACAATCGACGTCCACGTATATTTCCGATCACATTCATGAGTGGAGACGTCGAAGAAGGTTGGTGAAAGTTTTTATTCCGGACCAAATCTTAGCTGAATGGTTTGTTAAATCATTGTTACCGAAGATTACTGAAGATGTAGCTAAGGCCGGAGTAGTTACTGAGGAGCAAGTCATTGCTCAGGCGCAGTACCTTGACTTAGTTTATACTCAGTCGGGTACGTTACACGAGAAGATTCCGGATCTTCCAAAATCGAATCAAATCGCTGCTGCTCCTTCGGGATCTCATGCCGCTGATGGTATGATTGGTACGTGAACACAAAGAGCAAGAAGAAGTTTTCCAAGAGTTCTACTACTCCTATAATCACCTTGCCTGATTCCCCGACAGGAGAGTCTTCTCCTGAACTTTCCGCCGATATTCACGCTGTAGAGTCATCTACGGCCAAATCAAAAAACGGTGGAAAGAAGAAAGGAAAGAAGAAGGCTAAAGCAGACAAGGCTCCGAAGGAGAAAACAGAAAAGTCGGAAACCAATGACGAAAAGCGCAAACCTCGATATCCTTGTCTTATTTGTGAAGAGGATCATTTTACAAGAGATTGCCCTCATCGGCCGAGGTTGTGAAAATAGTCAAAGGTTCTCCCCCTCCTGCTGTGTTGAAAGATCCATTTCCAAAGCAGGAGAGTAAGATGATAGGTTCTTCCTCGACTGCCAGTGAAGAACCCATTTTGATGATGTCTCATGTGAGGATTGCGACTCGATCGCAAGATTATGGTAGTAAGAATCCTGTTGATGGTAAGGAAGCAGAATCTTCTCACTCTAACCCATCAACCTCAGCTCCTGGTTCCGATCCACTACAGATCGAGAAACCTAACCCGGACTTAGTAATCAAACCGCCCGCCAAGGGTGTACTTCGAAGGTCTGCTTTCAATCCACATGCGAGAGCAGCCCAGAATTACAACATTGTTGAGGACTTAGCTGTTTCACCCTCAGCAATGTCGGCGTTAGAAGTGCTGCAATCATGCCCAGCACAACGAAAATTACTTTTGTCGGCTATCGGAGCTGTTGATGTTCAGGACCCGAACCTGATAATCTTCGATCTAGAAAATAGTACACCGCGTCTACCCCATCAAATGGCTTTCCAAATTCCAGTGATAGTAAAAAACAGGCCTATTCATCGGACTGTGATTGATGAGGGAGCTTCTACGTGTATTATGTCGATTCAATGTTGGAGATCTCTTGGTTCTCCTTCGTTGAACCAATCCCCCACCATCCTTAAGGCCTTTGATGGCCGTGGGTTCCGTCCGTTTGGTATTCTACAGGAATTACCTATAGGGGTAGAAGGTAAAACCGTTAGTCTGGATGTGGAAGTGGTTGATGCCCCTCTAGACTACAACCTTCTTTTGGGTCGAAGTTGGTCATATGCTATGACGGCGGTCGTTTCATCGGTCTTCAGAGTAATTAAGTTTCCATATAACGGTAAGATCGTGACTATTGATCAGCTGACATACTTTTCATCCGACCCAGCCTCTTCAGAGAGTATCCAGCATGTCGGTAAGACGACAATCCCTTATAGGGACGTTGGCGTAGGTTTAGTTAAAGATTCCGGTTTACTGGGAACTTTTCCTTTCCCTCCAATCAACACAGACCCTTCATTTGCATCAATTCATATGATTACATCAGAAAACATTATTTATGATGATCCTTGGATCGTCCCATCTGAATCTGAGATAGACTCATTCGGTGATGCTATGCCTTTGAGTCCATATGAGATTGCTTATGAAGCTGTCATGTCTTTTACCGACTCGCGTTCAACCCAAATCGACCAAATGAATGTGGTCAGTGAAGAATCACTTTTCACATCATCCTTAGAACGGATAGCGTTTCCCGAAGTCGTGTCATCTGACGAACAACTTCGCGAAATCCTAAGTGTAGACGATCTACCATGGGAAGATCTCCATCACAGATCTTCGTTTTTACCTGAGGATGATGTTCTTGAAAATGATTTTTCATCTATCTTTACCACTGAATATGTCAAAGACGCTCAGAATCCAACGAAACATCCTGATTCAGAGTTGAATTTAGGGAATATTTCTCGCACTATTCCCATTGACATTTCAGTGAAGCCCGGAATTGAGGAGAACATTCATATAGGTGCCGCATGTACAGAAGATGAAATCCAAACTTACAAGGCCCTATTCCAAGAATTCCGCGATGTGTTTGCCTGGTCTTACGAGGAAATGCCGGGAATCGATCCTGCCATTGTTGTTCATGAAATAAAAACCTACCCGGATGCTAAACCCGTCCGGCAACGGTTGCGTCAGATTCACCCTCGAAAAGCGGCTGCGATTAAAGCAGAAGTCGAAAAGCTGTTGAAAGCAGGTTTCATTTATCCGATCCCGTTAACGGATTGGGTATCGAATATTGTTCCGGTCAACAAGAAACAAGGAACAATAAGAATCTGTATCGACTATAGGGATATAAATCGAGCTTGTCCAAAAGACAACTATCCTACGCCTTATATCGATCAAATTATTGATGATTGTGCCGGAAGTGAAATGTTTTCCTTTATGGATGGTTTTTCGGGCTATAATCAAATCAATATTCTACCTGCCGACCAACCAAAAACGACATTCATTTGTCCATGGGGGACATTTGCTTATTGCAAATTACCTTTTGGGCTTAAGAATGCCGGGGCCACTTTTCAACGGGCGATGTCTTACGCATTTCATGACATCAAGCACATTGTGCAACCGTATCTCGATGATTTGCCTGCTCATTCTTTACATCGAGCTGATCACCTTGTCCACTTACGAGCAATCTTTATGAGGTGTAGGCATTATCGAATTCGGTTGAATCCCCACAAGTGTGTTTTCTGTATAGAAACAGGTCGATTGCTAGGCTTTGTTGTTTCAAAAGCCGGCATTCGCGTCGATCCCTCAAAGGTCGAAGCTATCATCAAATTGCCTCCTCCTTCGAGTTTGCGCCAACTCCAAAGTTTGCAAGGGAAAGCGAACTTTTTACGCCGATTCATCCCAAACTACGCCGAGGTCACTAAAGGTTTTACACGGTTGTTGAAACAGAACGCTCAATTCTTTTGGGACGAGATTGCCCAACAATCTTTTGATGCACTTAAACACGCGTTGACCCATGCACCGTTGTTGCATCCTCCCAACTACAACCAGGACTACTTCTTATACCTCGCAGCTTCGCATTCCACCATTGGAATGGTGTTAGTTCAAGAAGATGAATTCGGAGCGGAACATGTGATATATTATCTCAGTAGGACCTTAAATCCCACTGAGCTAAAATATTCGCATGTGGAGAAATTGGCCCTGGCAGCCGTTCAAGCTGTCCAGCGTTTTCGTCACTACATTCTTCTCCGTAAAACTACAGTTATTTCGGATTGCAACCCTATGATTTACATTTTGACAAAACAATTGCTAGGGGGCAAGTACTCTAAATGGATCGTTATCCTGCAAGAGTTCGACTTGGAATTCCAGAAGTCCAAGTCTAAGAAATCCTTGGTTTTTGCGGAATTGATGTGTGATTTCCCTCGTGCTGACACAGAGACTGTGGCAGAGGAGTCCATTGCGGACGAATCTTTGTTTCTTATCAGTACTTTAGATCCGTGGTACGGGGATATAATCATCTATCTCCAAACCCAAACCTTTCGGCCTGAAGCTTCAAAGGCGGAACGTCGAAAAATTCGGTTTCAATCCAGCAATACAAAATTATTGGAGATACACTTTATCGCCGGGGGCAGACTTAGTTTTTCGACGTTGTTTAACTCACGAAGAGGCTGAGAGGGTTTTGAATGATTGTCACTCTGGAGCATGTGGCGGTCATATGTCTGGGTATGCCACAACTCAGAAGGTGTTGCGCGCTGGCTATTTTTGGCCGTCTATGTTTAAAGATTGTATCATTGCAGTCCGGAAGTGCCACAACTGTCAAGTGTTTGATCGCAAGATGCGCGCACCACCTGCTCCTCTCCACCCTATAATTGCCGTTGGTCCATTCGCCAAATGGGGTATCGACTTTATTACTTGTAACCCTCACTCGGCCGGGGGGCATGCGTATATCATCCTCGCGGTTGATTATTTCACTAAATGGGCCGAGGCGATGCCTACATTCGACGCAAGCGGCAAAACAACTGCAGTTTTCGTATTCAATCATATTATAACTAGGTTTGGTGTCCCACAAGCAATCATTACTGACCATGGGAGCCATTTTCGAAACATCATGATGACTGAGCTTACAAGCCAGCTTGGTTTGCGCCACGATAGCTCTACTCCTTATTATCCGCAAGCCAACGGTTTGGTTGAGTCTATCAACAAAGTTCTGGTTATCATGATCCGACGAACCATTGGTATTCATCGGTCGAATTGGCACAACATGTTATTTTTAGCGCTATGGGCATACCGAACCTCAGTGAAAACTTCAACAGGGTTCACTCCTTTCCAGCTAGTTTATGGCTTGGAAGCTGTGTTACCCATTGAATGCAAAATCCCATCACTTCAAATGGCTGTCGAATTACTTCCAGCTACTTCCGAAGAGGAGAAACGTTTATTGTACTTAGCTAAATTAGATGAGACTCGACGTGACGCTGCATTGGCAATCGAGACTCACGCGAAGCGAATGAAAGCTCAGTATGATAGAAATGTGACCCCTCGAAGTTTTTCGGAGGGAGACCTAGTGCTATTATATGATCAAGCTAACGATAAGCTAGGTGCTGGAAAATTCGTTCCTATGTGGCATGGACCCTACATTGTAAAGCGAAAGCTAGCAAAAGGGGCTTATGAGCTGGTAGATTTTGATGGGGACTCTTTGGGTAAACCCAGAAATGGACTTTACCTAAAGAGGTATTATGCTTAAGTGGTGGGTATGGAGAATTTTTAGTTAGGTTAGGTTTTCTTTCTAGCTAGTATGTTTGTTAGTTTAGTCAATGTGCTTAGCTTAGAGAGTGTGTTTTTCGTCGTTATTCTGGCTTATCTTGGTTTTACTCTTGATATTGCAGATGTCGACGCCTCTCCAAACATACATTGGATTTGCTGATGGTGCTTGTCGTAGTACATGGAATATCTCTTCCGCAGCTTGGGTTATCTATTCACCCTCTGACGAGTTAGTTTCTATGCATGGGGTAAGCCTCGGTCAAACAACGAACAACATTGCAGAATACAGTGCAGTGGTTGAATTATTATCCGAATCTATTTCATTTGGAATTCGACGTTTGATAGTGAGGTTAGATTCTGAACTTGTTGTATTACAGCTTAATAGAGTTTATGCCATTAGAAATCCTGTGTTATTAAGGTTGTTTTTGAGAGTGTGTCTCTTGGAACGTGAATTTGATTACATTGAATATCAGCATATTCCAAGGTCTTTAAATACATTAGCAGATGCAATTGCTTCTCGAATGTTGGACAGACATTTACAATAATCATGCAAGTAAATTTAAAAACATTTCATCACATATGTTAAACAAGATAAGCCGTTAATAGTGATATATATATAGATAGGAGTGTGTCAAAAAATATACATCGTCTTCGATCATAGGTTGAAAAACACCTTATGATCGGCAAAAATGATAAAATTACAAAAAGTCAAAAATGTCACATGTGTCTACAAAGTGACTAGCCAATCACTGGTGGTGCTCCCTATACGACACCACTGCACGGGCTACCTTACACAAAAATCTCCTAAACGGTCCAGGGACTGCGACTACATAGCGCTGAAGTCTGATAGGAATATCATCTATGGTAGTCTCAGGTATATCCACCGTCAGACGCTCTAGATCCTGCTCCAACTCAGCTAGTGACTCTGCAGCCGCGTCCTGTGGGGCCGGTACCGGTGCAACTGGATGTCTCCTCTCAAAAGGCCGGAGGTTGGCTGGACGCTGTGGACCAACATCTGCATTTTGAAAATTTTTACTGTCAGTTTTGAGACGATATATATAAAAAAAAAAAAAAATATATAATTTGAAAACTTGTGAAAAATAAAGTACCTCTGTCATCCCATTGTTCTCCCTGTGGAAGAACCATGTCCGGATCACCTCGAAAATCTACTCCGGCATACGGAAAGTCCTGGATCGAAAAAACCTGGTCCTCTAACCAGTGAAAATAACTATCAGAGAATCGAACAACCGCCGCGCCCTCGTCAGGATGCCGGGCCATCACCGTAACCCATCGTATCAGCTTTGGCTCCCGAGGACCCAAGATATCAACAGTGAGTTGCTGAGGGATCAGCATCAAAACTCTCTCTAAGGCAAAGCTCACAACTAGAGGCCCATATCCAAAGGTCTTCAGTCGTCCGTCCTTTGCCCTAGTCAGTTGGCTCTTCATATTAGCCGACACAGCATCACACCAGTTGAAAATGGTGCCTTGGTAACAGTCAATCGCCATCCGCATTTGGGACCCGGAGGCAATATGTAAAGCGGCCGCGCCGCAAATTCTGGTAACCGTGAAAGCTATAACTTTGAGTTCACGCAGAGAGATGTGTTTGATTTCTACGCCTTTCGCATGGTGTGCATTGGGTGTGCACCAATCTGCCCGGAGACTAGCAAGGGATTGGCCACCCGGCCTAGTCCCGGCTAGATTGAGTTGCTCGCCTCTATTTGGCAAACCAGTGAGAAAGTATACATCAGAGGGCTCTATCTCGAGCTGGTGCCCTCCTATGTAAAAGCATTGCTCTTGAACGTTCCATCTCTCAACCAGCCATTCTAAGAATCTCACCTGAGCCCTCATGCCAGGTATGGCCCAATATTTATATAGCCTGCATGCTTTTAGGGCATCAATGGAAGGTTGATGTTCAATTGCGGCTAAATCAACGTCTTCGTGCTCTCTTTCTCTCCAATCCAACATGGTGAGTGCCCTACACACCAAGAAACAAAGATTAGAATTCATTTGGGAAATTTTAAATGGTTGCTTGTGGAGTTTGGGGTTTCAAATTCCGCCTTTCGCGGGGGACGCACCCCACGTTTAGAACACAGGGCGTCGGGACGCAGCTGGCCTGAAGGTGGGCTGCGTCCCCCGCAGAGCGCACTTTGAAACCCAAAACCCCCCAAAAATCAAAACTAAAACCTAAAACACAATTTTAATCGGATGAAATTGAAGAGGAGGATGTTGTAAAATACCTGGAAGAGACGGCGTTCGATTCTGACGGTCGGATTTTCCGCAGCGACCATGGGAAGTTTCTTGCCAAAAGCCCTTTTTTCAACCTCAACAGTAAAACGGTAAAAATGACATGGTAAAAAGTCTTTTTATAGGTTTTTTGGATGAATTTGTTCATTTTTCACCATGGAAAGATGTTTTTCGATGTATTTTTGCCTATCTTAAACAGGTATGAGTAATGTGTCGTTTTTGTGCAGGACAAAGGGATTTAGAGGGAAAATTGTCATTTTTCACAAACCAAAATATCAGAGTCATCTTTTAAGCCCTTTTCTGACTCCTAAAAAATGAAAAGATTGCCGAGCGTTTCTTTTACACTCGTTAAAACGGAATTAAAAGACGGTCCCCTTATAGCTCTTTTCTGACCGTAAAATCAGGAAAAGATTGCCGGGTTTTTGTCGTTTCAAACTCGATACGGAAATAAAACGACGTGTCCTTGATCGCTTTTTACTTTTCAGGTCAGTGGCACTAATTATGAAAGTACTCCTTGGTCGCAAGATCAAGCGGTTCCCCCAGGTATTATTTTATACTTTTTCGGGCTTGAGGGACACAAATCTACGAAAAAGTTCAACTTGGAGTCTTCTTAAGTTTTTCAGACTCTCTAAAATTGAAAAACGCCGAGTTTCTCCTATACTGGGCTCGTTAAAATTTCACAGTAAAGGACCTGTTCAATTACAAATAGGAACGAACCACTCCTTCCTAGGGTTCGAATCAAAACTAGGTTGGACTCATCCGAAGGATGAGCTTATAATAAAGCATATGTTATCCTCCTCAAGCTTGTAAAAAAATAAAGAGGTACTTGCCAGAAATGGTGGGGGAAAAGAGAGAAGAATGAGCCTATTTGTTACCTCTTGTCTCAAAAGAAACTTTATTACCACTCTTGAACACGACACTTTTCATTCACCTGGGTTGGGAAATCCTTTACCTCACAGTTGATCAAACCACTTTGAAAGTCTTCAGCCGGGTTCCGGGGATTAACTTTGAGTCGTTTGTCACCAAGCCATCTGTTGTGTCGTTATGTGTTCAAGAGGTCTGCAAACAAAACTTTCATCTGCAAAATACTTATCATCCATTTAACCATCCTGAGTCAGTCCTTATAGCAACATTTCTTCAACTTGAACAATGATTTCGTGTTGCGGGCTTGCCTGCAACGAGTCGCTTTCTATCGACATCAGCACATTATCTAGAGAGATGACTTAGAAATCGTCAGTACCTTGGAATCTGCATGCATCAATGGCAGGTTTCTCGCCTTTGACGTCAGTTTACATCATTGACTTTCGATCGAAGGATTCCGTGAAATGTTCGACATCAACTCATTCATTCACATCTCATGGATTGTACTGGGTACTTTGAGAACCATTGACATTACTGGTGGTCTCTCTCACTCTTGTTAACAGTTTTCATCATCGACTGGTAATCAAGTGGTTTCTACCACGTTCGACATCAACTCATTTATTCGCATGGCTAGAATCGTACCAATTCGGGAAATAGAAATGAAGACCCTGGATCTAGTTTCCACCATCCAGGCTGCGAGGAGTTTTGTATTCATTATCTAAGTAGACTAATCATAAACAGATGGCTGCGCCCATACTGTGTCTACAAAAGTCTATGATTATGATGTACTGCAAGATCATTCCTGTATCAGAGTAGTTAGTCTGTTAGTTAAAGTTTTAATCTGAGTATGGGAATGCCTACCTCAGTGATGATATAATCTTATACATGTATTTTGTGTTGAAAATTGCAGGTTCTGACCAGGCTCTCCGCGAGATAATCCTTGAAATGATAAAGCACTTCACCCTTCCTAGATAAAACAAAACCCTAATCTATTACAGGCTTCTCACTTTAGGGGGCAATCTGTTACACTAAAAAATGTCACCATGACTATTTACAGTTAGTATGGCTCTATCAACAGTCGTGCTATCCTCTTAGGCAAGTCTTATACCTCTGCTCTCCATGTCAAACTCCAAAAAAGAGAGAAAGTCTTTATAAATGTATTTATCTCTGGGTACGCAGGTTCTCTCAACCTTACCTGTGGGGACGCACCCAATGTTCACAAAAGCTGCGTCTTTGGACGCTCTGTAAGTAAAGGGGCAGGTGCGTCCCCCTGTAAAGGTTAAAATGCACAAGTTTCATCTTTACAAAGTTACTTGTGGTCATTTCTAGAGCATTCTAGAAGGTTGTTCGACGTGTATTGAGCGCCTCCAGATGGTTCATGCACCCCTACCAAAGAGGAACTTATCCCATCAATAAGGGAGCTATCCCATCCAAAGAGGGGATTATCCCATTGATGGTGGACCTGATTAACCTCCTCTTGAGCACTATAAATACAGGCATTGGGTCAGAAGGAGGAGAGGTTGGAAGCTATACATTTCTAAGGGTAAATGCTGCAGGAATTAGGACTCCCATTTAGAAGCTTGTGAGGAGAGATTGCCATCTTTGCTTGTTCTATTTGGAAGTGGGTGAGCTTTGTCAAAGTAAAGGAGAACTCTTGATGGACCCTGGGAGGGACTTGCAAAACACCAAGGCTCAGGTTGTATTTGTTCCTTTTGTTACCTATTAATGCAAATGAGTCCATTCTTCTCAATAACTTGTTATTTATGAGTTGTTTCATGTACTCCTTGGTCTATGTGTTAAATATGTTTTATTCTATGAGATTATCAAGTGCTATTTAATCGTTTGATTGTTAGTGTATGCAGGTTTCAAAGTGAAGGAGGAGCTCATCCGGATCGGCGGAGCTAGACTGCTACAACAACGTTGGATTACAGGTAGGATCTAAACACTTGATTTCCCATATAGTAAATGCATGTTTAGAGAAGGATTGCTCTTGTTTGTCTTGTTTGTCACTAGAGAGTCTTAGGCTCCTAGGGAGGTTGATTTGTGTCCGCACTATCGACTCTTTCCGCCTGACACTCCTTAATTTCCCTATCGAAACCCCCCTACTAATGTCCTCCACGCTATCACTGTGCCCTTTCTATCATTGCAATTCGTTGTTTCTCCAAAATCCCCATCAATTTTTTCTTATAATCTCTCTTTATTAATTAACAACCATGATATAACTCCAATAGATGGCTAAGATCATCTTGACCCCATCACATGACTTTTCTAGAAGTCACTAGAGCAAAATCGATTTTGTCTCATTTAATTTGATTTAATTAACCACTTTACTTAAGTTAGACTTAGGAAAATAATTAGAAAATGGATAATTAATCTAATGAAGACATTTTCTTTAGAAACACTTTCTAGGTATTGGAGATAATTATCCTCTTGCGTTCCTTAGCCCCAAAAACACCAATAGAGATTATAACATCTGTTTGAGCTACAAAAACTAATAATTAAAGTCTGGTATGACTAGACGATGCTAGAACTAAGGAGCCTGCATTCAAATCAGGTGGGTTGAGAGTCAGTTTAGAAGAGATGAGGGTGGGATCCATTACTAAAGAATGTATCCGATTTTTGGACTGAGATTTGGAATCCTAGTTAAGGCATATATCTAGCATAAGAAGGGTTGGAAGAACTTATATGGAGGCCATCGATTTGAAGCAGACAATGAAGAGTCCAAAGCTCATTTAAAGGATTGTCGAATTGCTTAGATTAGCTGGACGACATGCAAGGAGAAAACAAAGGTTAGTTTGGTGACTAGATGAAGCAACAAAGTTTGAGAATGGGATGCTCTGAGATCAATATGCTAACCATAGTATGGTGAGTGAGATATTTCCCTATGTTTATAAATGAAATTGGAAACAAAGTGTATTTAGAGGGATAATACAAAATATGCTTAATGGACTGTAACAACCCCAGGTTAAAATTTCATGTAATAAAGTTAATAAAGGAAAAATAAGACCAAGGTCATGGTACAAATATTCCAAGTTGAATGTTGGGCAAAACATCCTAGTGGGTGCTCATTTGGTTTATTATGGCCCGGGGAAATTGGAAAAGGCAATGGAAAAGGATTTGAAAAGGCAAAGGCATTAATTGGAATTTTATTTATGAAAGTAAAGGAAATTAGGAGAAAAGGGAGGTGCGAGGTCACATGTTTCATGTGAGGAGGAAATTGAAGGGAAATAGAGGAAAAATGAATAAATTAGAGGTATAAATAATAAAAAGACATGAGAGAATTAGTTGGTAGCCTTTTTTCAGTTCAGCTTTGGAGTTAGTCTCAGAGAGGACAAAAGCACCAAGAAGACAAGGAACGCAAGCAAGCAAAGGAAGGACAAGGAAAGCAAAAGAAACAAGGATCAAGAAAGGAAATGTTGGATCATGAAACTTCAACAAGAATATTTGCAGGTAACCCCATTTCCTTAAGGTCATATAGGAGGTTGATTCTTATCATAGTGACCCTTAGGTCATGTTTACCCTAGGAAAATTGGTGATAGTGAGTATGTGGGAGGAGGCGTTATAGGGTGGTATCAAAGGCAGGTTACACTCTCTTTGGGTAAAGCATGATTTTGTCATGGTTATGGTTGTCATGCATGGGGTGATGGTGTACAATTGGTATGGTCATGCATGATTTTGTTATATTGATATGGTTATGCTTATATATGTATCATGCTAATGTTGGCTAATCTTGTAGATGAGATAAGCCTACCTTGAACATCAATGAGGTATGGTTTTGATTCTGGTATCTATTTGGTTTATCTGACATGGTACTTTTGCAGGACAATAAAATCAAAGATGACAAGAAAAATGGTATACTATAGTTACCATGACTCTCCCTACATATTAGTTGGGTAGCAAGGAGGAGATCATTATCCTGGTATAGTAGATACATTGAGGAGTTTGAGGTCAAAGATCAAAAGTTGCAAAGAGGACAATGACAGGTTTGTTGAGGCTCAAGAAAGGCTTGCAAGGGCTCAGAGAAGCAGGTAGAGGTCAATGCAACAATTATTCAAAGCTTGTCAGAATTGCAAAGAGTCAGTTAAGGATCAATCAAGAGTAGGCAGAGAAAACTAATGGAGCCTATGGTAGCCAGTCTCGGTACAGATACATGTTGGATAGAGAGGATACAATTAGAGGTGGCATATCATTGGGTACACCTGACAGGAGGATTGGTATGTATGGGCATCATTCTAGTTCCTCATCCAAAAGTCATCATCATAGTCATCACCTTCATCATCCTTATAGGAGGGGTGAGTACTTACGTGAGGAGTTCAAGAAGGTCAAGCCGCCTACATTTGATGGAGAGATGAAGAAGTCAGAAGATGTAGAGGCATGGTTGCTTGGGATGAAGAAATTATCTATTGCACAACTATTTAGAGAACATGAAAGCCAAGATAACCACCTTCAGTCTCAAAGGGAAAGAAAATATTTGGTGGGAATATGTGAATAATGTCAAGGGCATTCAGGAAGAAGATTTGATTTGGGATGAGTTTGAGAGACTATTCAAGAAGAATTACTTGTCAGAGAGGTACTATGATGACAAAACTAAGGAGTTTAATGAGCTGTAGATGATGGTGATGATGAGTATACTAGCACGTTCTTGGAGCTATTGAGGTATGTGCCTTATCTCAAGGATGAAAAGGATAAGATCCAAAGATTCATCAGTGGGCTGCCAACATCTTATAAAGACTGGATTGCTTTTGATGAGCCCTGATCATTGGAGGAAGCCATTAGGAAGCTACAGCATTGTTATGCACAATCAAAGCGCAAAGATGAGCCTAAGAGTGACTTGAAAGGAAATGAGAAAATTAAAGGGAAGTGGCCACCGAAGTGGGGAAGATCTCAAGATGCAAGTGAGAAAGAAAACATGGTTCCTTACAAGAAGTTCAATGCAGTTGAAAAGGAACATGGGTCACAGCCTGGAGAGAAGCAGAACATATGTGATGGTAGAGGACTGTTGTAGTGATGGATATGTGGCAAATATCATCGCAGGAAGGATTATCCATTGTACCAGGGTGGTAGGCTTTATATCTATAGTTCTCAAGACGTGTAGATAATTGGGGATGTTGGTCATAGCATTCCTTGGATTTATGCAAATGTGGACAACAAGAATGAAGATCACTAGGCATCCACTATTGAGATGGAAGGTAAGCTTTGTGTTCGATTTGTTTCTATTTTGATTGATCCTAGATCTAATTATAGTTATGTTAATCCTAACTTGGTGGATAGGTGTGGCTTGAGAAAAGAAGTGCATGCAGAGTCTTGGTTGGTGCAGTTGGCTACAAGTACTAAGAAGAGAGTTCATCACTGGGTAAGAGCATGTGCATTTGAGTTGAACAGTATGCCTACAACAACACATTTAAATCTACTTCCACTGGGATCATATGATATGATTTTGGGTATGGATTGGCTATACCTTCACAAGACCAAAGTAGATTGTTATGACAAGGCTATTGAGTGCCTGGATGATAATGGAGAAAAGAGAATTTGCAAGGAAAGAAGAAGCCTACATCAGTTAGGATGGTCACATCTATGCAAGCTAAGTGTAGTTGTAGGAAAGGATGTGTGATGTTTGTAGTCCATATCTCTAGTGACAAGGGTAAGGATGTTGAGGATGCAAAAATATTCAAGAGGTACCTTGTATTACAACAGTTTCAGGATGTGTTTCCAGTAGAGATTCCAGAGTTTCCTCCTCATAGAGAAGTGGAATTTTCTATTGAGTTGGTACCAGGAGCAACACCAACATCAAAAGCACCTTACAGGATGAGCACACTAGAGTTAGTAGAGTTGAAGTTGCAGCTGAAGGAAATGCTTGATAAGGGATATATTAGGCCAAGTGTATCACCTTGGGGTGCACCAGTATTGTTCGTGAAGAAGAAGGATGGTACTCTCAGGTTGTGCATTGACTACAAGCAGCTGAACAAGGTGATGATCAAGAACATGTACCCATTGCCAAGGATTGATGACTTGTTTGATCAGTTGGAGGGAGAAACATTGTTCTCAAATATTGATATGAGATCATGATATCATCAAGTACACATCAAAGAAGAGGACATCTACAAGACTTCTTTTAGGACCATGTGTGGGCATTATGAGTTTTTGGTAGTTCCATTTGGTTTGACTAATGCTCCAACTACTTTTATGTGCTTGATGAATAATGTGTTGCATCCTTATCTAGACAATTTTGTTATTGTATTCATTAATGAAATCTTGATATATTCTAAGAATGAGGAAGATCATGTCGAGCATTTAGCAGCAATGTTGATATTTCTAAGAGAGAATTAGTTGTATGGCAAGCTTAGCAAGTGCAATTTCTTTTAGATAGAGGTGCATTACTTGGTACATGTTGTTTCCAAGGAAGGCATAGCAGTGGATCCAAAAAAGATAAGGGCTATGATGGAGTGGGCAACTCCTAACAATTTGGATGCAGTTAGATCATTCATGGGATTAACAAGTTACTATACGAGTGATCCAGGTGGCTCCAAAGAGACACACAGGACAAATAGGGTTTATGAACGCTCGAAAATAAAAGTGCTTAGAATGACTTCGACCCAGGAACATAGAGTAGATCTCGTCATCCTAATCATGAAGGTTTGAACGGTTCATCAACTCGAGCTTGTATGAGGGAGAACAGGCCAATCAAAGTTTTGGTCAAAGTTGCGTTGTGGGCCAGGTTTAAGTGTCCTACAATTTGACCGACCTCGAGGCATAAACCTTGCTCCCAAAATCGGTTAAAATCATTGCCTCATTAATTTTCCGAATGACCCTTATTTTCTCAAAAAAAAAAAAAAAAAAAAACCACTCCCGCCACCCCAAAATTTCATAACCGAAATTATTCTAAGGCTGACAGGCCATACCACCCCACCGACCAAATCACATCAATACTAAAAATATATATTTATTTAGGGGTCGGCGGCCATTACCCCTGCCGCCCCCAGAATCGCCCCAACCCTCTAATCGCAACAATAAAATAATATTTATTTGTTTAGTGATCGGCGGCCATAACCCTGCCAAACCCTCCTCCATTGCATATATTATTAAATGTTGTATTATGGGGTGGGTGCAGGCCATCGGCGGTGGACCCGACCCACACCCCATCACCCCAACCCCTTAATTCGCGCCGATATATATGCCAACGACCATACCTTATATACTTCGATCGCTGATATTAATCACCGCGCCGCCACATATCTTAATACGATCGCCAGATTTTAATAGCGTCGATCGCCGATATTTAATGCGCTGACAGCAGTTAAGGGTGCCAAATGTTAATGCATGGTTTTAGGGGTGGGCCACCCAATGCGGACCCGACCCCCATTAATATATCATTTTGGTTTGATAAAATATATATGGAGGGGCGGGATTTGATCCCCCAACCCCTCCTCAACCATATGCCTTACTTGCCATTACACCAACCGATTTCTTGGTTAATTCACCCAGTAAATTTATTTAAATAGTCATCTTCACCAGTGCACACAGTTTGAGGAGGCAAAAGGTGGGAACAGATTTCATGGCAGATTAATAATTTTTTAACGCAGGAACCATGAATTTTGCAGGAGGGCAAAATTTTCACTTTGTCAGAATTTGAAAAATTTTATATGGATTCTACACCTCTCATCGCCACGAACACAATGATGCTGTCCATTTCTCCATCAGAGGTTTGCATTTTTTGGTCATTTTTAGAATGCACGTGGAACCATGATTTCAGCAAAAACAGGGAGCGGAACCATGAGCCTTGAAATTTTCCCAAGGAGGTAAAATTTTTCCATGTCGGAATATAGTCAAGTTTATACTTGTTTTTCATGGTTTTCGTAGGGATCGCAATGGAAAGATCAGATTCACCATCTGAGTTGCAGATTTCCAGTCCATCTATGGAGCAGAATATTTGAGGGATCCCGAGGGAATCTAAAAGATTCCTTGAGCTTAGAATTCTCAACTTCTTAGAATTTGGATTTTGGATAGTCGATTCAGTAGTACTCGTTGCCAATAATCTGATGGTACACTCAAACTTGTCATTCTCTCATTTCTTCTTCTAGTCAGCTTTCTAAGTGCCAGTGCAGATGTCCACATTCATGTGCGAGCAGTCATCTTCATACAATCGATGCCATGAGATCGATGGTCCGAGCAGCTTCAACAATGTGACATCCACTTCTTCAGATGGCCCTTAGTTGTGAGGTATATGATGTGTTCATGTGCTTTTTCTTTATGCATTATGTTGCACAGATCCTTGATTGATGTTGATGAAGGATCTTGTTTCTTACATGTTGTCATGATTCCTTACTTGATTTGATGCAGAATATTCTATGTGATGTACTTGCTGTCATAACTCATCATGTTATGTTTTGAGATCCCTCGTTGTATGTTGTTGGGATACTCTTGTTGTCATCATGCATGCTTGTTTTTAAGATCCCTTTTGTGCCATGTTGGCGGGATGCTCATCATGCATGTTTTTGTGTCATACTGATAGGAGTCTTTTGACTGAGAGCACCTGTAGTGGAACAACTCTTAGAGCCACTCCTGCATGAGGGAATTTTTCTTTGTATGATCGCGACATCATCTCTTGTGTACATCACCATTATTGACAGCACTTAATGCAGCGGCCTACACCATCTTAACACTGGGGTCCGGAGATGTAGTCCCTCATGGACGAACTCCGTTATCAATGCTTCAGTTTCTATGTTGCTGATGATTGTTATGTTCCTCTTCTTTTCCGCATGCCGATGTATTCATTAATGTTCTTTTAAAAAATGCAATTTAACACATCACGAAAGTAAAAGGTCTTGGAAGGGTCCTTCATCACACCCAGACTTGGATCAACGAGGTTCATCATGAACTTCTCACGCATTGCATATCCCATTACATCTTTGCATACAAAAGAGAAGAAATTTTAATGGATAAAGGAATGTGCAACAAGTTTTGTGAAGATGAAGTAGTTGTTGACAAATTCTCCAGTTCTTAAGATTTTAGATCCAGACAAAGAGTTCGTGGTGTGTACATATGCCTGTAAGAGAGGACATGGTGGAGTCTTGATGCAGGAGGGATAGGTGGTATTCTATGAGTCTAGGAAATTGAATGAGAACGAAAAAAACTATGTGATTCATGATATTTAGTTGGAAACTATTATCCATGCATTGAAGATGTGGAGACATTATCTTCTTGGTAGGAGGTTCATATGTATGAGCAACCAAAATTAATTGAGGTACCTATTTGACCAACCAAATATGAATGCCAGGCAAGCTAGATAGTTGGCTACGATAAGTGAGTTTGAATTTGAGATCAGATACATCAAGCGTAAGGAGAACAAAGTTACATATGCTCTTAGCAGGAGAGTGTGGATGAATCATGTTGCGGTAGTGAACTCATATGGGACAGATTTACAGGATCATATCTTATAGGAAGGACAACAAGATGACAGGTACAAGGAGCTTAGGCACATGTTACAACAACATGGTACATGCGATCAGGACGCAGACTATCATCTCACATCAGATAGCTTGGTAAGATTCAAGGACAAGATTTATGTGTCGGATGATAGTGGGCTCAAGAAGCTTATCTTGAAGGAGTTTAATGTTAAGACTTATTTAGGTCACCCAGGATATCATAGGACATTGACAATATTGAATTAGTTCTACTACTGGTCAGATCTGAAGAAGGAAATAACATAGTTCGTAGCTAGATGTTTGGACTGTCCGCAGGTGAAAGTAGAGTTTAAGCATCAAGGTGGATTTCTTCAGCATATTCTGATTCCAACATGGAATTTGGAGGTCATTTCCATGGAATTCATTACAGATCTTAAGACGAAATCAAGGTAGCATAAATGTTGAAGTTTGAAATTGTTTCCTTTTTGACTATCTATTTCCCTCTCCTTTATATTTTTGTGGCCATCTTTGTAGCAGTCTCAACATACTAAAGGTTATTTCAGCTTATAAAAGGTAATAATCATCCATGTTTTAGAATATATGTTTCTTCATGAATTATAATGAAAAATCTCTACAGTTACATAATCTTGATAATTCTGCAACTTATTTTGAATTCCACGGCCATATCCATGATTAGACAGGTTGTAATGCATCAACAAAGGGATGAAGAGTATTTAAATATGAAAAATGTTCACCACATGGATGACCACTTATCGACATGACTTGGCAGGCTAAAGAGATCAAGAGATATAAGAGTCAAACTAAAATTCAAACTCTTGAGTATAGCGGTGCAACGGTCAAGCAAAGATAAGCAAAAGATCACGACAACATCAAGTGTGCATGCAAAAGACCTGTTCAATCATGATAATATGATTAAAGAAGAATCCCTCATGATTTTCTCTTTCAATAGAAAATATTGAGGATATAAAGTTCTAGTTTAAATCTATTTCCTAGATGGAAAAACAATTTCATTTCTTATCGGCATAGAACTCTTTAATTAGTTTTAATGAAAATTGTATAAAAGCCATAAGGCAAAACCCAAAAGACAATTCAGAAGTTAAGTATGTTGTGGTTTATTTTCAGTATTGTGAACTCTATTTCGAATTAATAGAATCCTTTGTTTTCAATGCGTGACTAAGAAATTAGTTGATCAGTGATAGACTTACACTCACAGGAGGCCCCCCTAGCAAGTTGTAAGAATATTTAGTTTTGTTTATATTTTCTCATAGCGTGATAGTTTTATGAAGTTTCTTTTATTCTCGAGGAGTTTCAAAATAGTTATGTTTTGATCATTTGTTATTTTGATCTCAGAGCGCTCATAAAATAGAAATACCAAAAATATTTGATTTTGATATGCATTTTCTTTCTAGTAATTTTGTTTCATTACTCGGTTATTTTCGTAGATGGTGAAAGAAATATATTTTAAATTTAATTGCGCACATCATTATGTTTCCATTATGAATTATGTGTTGTCCTCGATGGAAACCTACGTGATGAATGACAACCTACTTGATGAGTTGTCTCTTGATGGAAACCTACTTATTGAAGATATAAACATGATGTGTCTACAAATGTGACAAAGTGTTTTGACAAAGGCATAACAGTTCAGAGGCAGAGGTATGATAAAGTTGAAAGTTCAAGAAGTATATGTAGGTTCTATTAAGAAAAGTCATGTACACACGCGAGTATGAAGAAGAAAAGGCACGTACAGTTTCCACACCATGGTATTCTAAATACCAAGGGTCCTTACCATGGTATTATCTTGTGGTATTGAACCCAGTAATAGATGTTTTGATCCCGTCTAAGAAAACCATCGGCTGGAGTATGGTTTTGACCTATGGTATTGGATAAAGGGTAAGCTATATAAGGTGATGAATATCAAAGTGGTAGTAGGTGTGAAAGTGATGGAAATATTATGAATAGTTAGATCTGAAGCAAATATGCATGTAATGGGCTATTGATGCTTTGCTTGATCTAAACTAAGTATGCACCCAAGAATTTGATGATGGATCAGATCTAATAGATCTGAGATGAAAATCATGATTATGAGATGATTTTATTTGTATTGATAGTGTCTTAACGTGTGATTTTCTGTGTATGCCGAGATCTAGGTATGTCTGAAGTTCTGTGTTGCAACAAAGATTTGATTTTGAATTTGCAGATATGTACACGGGTTTTATAGCCTGCAAGGCGTGTACACATGCTAGTGTGATTATGGTAAGTCGCATACACATGGGTTTGTTTTCTGAAAATCGTGTACACACATAGATATTATTTCAAGAAAACACGCACAAAAAATAGGGTTTTGATGAAAAGGATGTTGGATCAGTTTAATCAGTTTTGATGTGTTTTTGTTGTCTGTCAATGATGTCTTCTTGATGGTCTGGGCTCAAACAGTGATGTGTTGATTATGAATTGATTGATTGAAGAATGTTTAATTTATTTTTTGGTTGTGATTGAATTTTAGTGAAGGTTCTATGGTTGTTTCAGAATGATGTAGTAGATCTGAGTAAGTTTTAGTGTCTGTTTTAGAATGACAATGGTTCAGTTTTCAGTGGTTTAAGATTTGTATGCGGGTATGCTTCATGAAAGGTGTGTATACATGCAAGTTTTCTACTGCAAAGTAACGTACATATTTTGACAGATGATTGATCAGGGTCTACAGTGACATGATCTAGTTTATGTGAAGTGCAATATGTTGTTTGATATTCTAGTTACAGTGATCTGATTGTTCTATATGATTGGTTGAGTTTTAAGTTGATTCAATGATTGGTTGGTTCTATTGGTTAGTTCAATGGTTGAGTTACAGAGGTAAGTTTTAGTTTTGTTGATTGGTATTGAGCTTAAATGTTGGTAGTGGGTCTAGTCTGAAAAATTGATGAAACATGGTCTACAAGTTGTGATGTTGTGTAGCAGGTTGATCCAGTATGAAAATTTATGAAGCGTGGTCCCCAGAGATGAGAGAGTTAGAGCTTCCTTCCAGTGGTAGTTGGTAAGTCAGATCAGGCGGTTGGAGCTCCCTTCCAATAACATCTGCAAAATGAGCAAAGGTTGTAGCCTTTTGCAGGTTGGTGCCTGCGTACTAGTATAAGTTTATACCAATACAAGATTCATGGGGTTGCATCTCCCTTCCAGTAGGAGATGGAGAATGAGTGAAGATTGTAGCCTTATGCAGGTGGGTGCCTGCATACTGGTATGAGTCTGCACTAGTACAAGATTGTAAAATCTTTTCTTTATATTAAAAGGAATACAAAGACGACAAAAACATGTGTTTTTTTTTCCCGCATTGGGTTTCCACCTTACATCTTGGTGTTCATGTGTGTTGCTTATGTGTGATGGTTTATTTTTTTCTTACTGCACATGGTTGTCTATTTAATGTTTAATGAAGTACTGATGCACTAGATCAAAATAAATAGAAGATGAATTAACTGCAAAGTAAGTTTACTGGATACACACTAGTTATCTTAAGAACAATCGCGTACACACGCAGGTTCCCTTCTGTAAAGTCACATACAGAAATCAGGAAATGAAATTGAAAAGATTATTGATTTGAAAATACTGATTCACCCCCACTCTCAGTATTTTTCCCAACACATTAATCATTTAGGGTTACAAGTTCTCATTTGATTTTTGCTTCTACAAGTAATTTCATTAGTATTCCTTTTTGCAATTGTAGTTAATTTCTTTTATTTCTGCAATTAGGAATTAAGTTTTCTTTATGAAATTTCCTTTTGTGCAATTAGTGTAGAAGTTCCTTTCTGCAAAGTAGTGTTTTCAATTATGCAAGTAGCATTGAAATATTTTTCCTACAATCTAATGTTATTATTTCCTTTTATGCAAGTAGAAATGGGTTTTGAATTCTGCAATTAAAAAATAGGCTTTCGATTATGAAAGCAATAGATTTCAATTCTGTCAAGTAATTGGGTTTTGTTGCAACTTTGAATAAAAAGAACTTGTGTGTGATTACTCTCTAAATCTCATTTAAACATTTTTCCATACTTAGAGTAATTTCATACTTAGAATAATTCAATCCATTTATAGAATTCCTAGCACATATGTTGCACATACATCTCATAAGTACAGGAAACTTGGTTGCCAATTAATGAAGTAATTTAAACACAATTAAATTAACCAACAATGATTCTATTATGGTTGTGGTCGATAGTTTGATCAAGGTAGATCTCTTCATTCTAGTGAAGACTACGTATTCAACTAGTGAGGTGGCACAAGTCTTCATCAGGGAGATCGTGAGATTGCATGGTGTTTCGAAGAAGATTGTGTCAGACAGAGATGCTAAGTTCACTTCCAAGTTTTGGAAGGAGTTGTTTGAACATTTGGGGACAAAGTTGGGCTTCAATACAACTTATCATCTGCAGACAGATGCACAGACAGAGATGGTCAACAAGATTCTGGAGGATATGTTAAGGATGTACGCGATGCATTAGGAGAGGAGATGGGAGGAGTACCTTCCATTGGTTGATTTCGCTTACAACAACTGTTACCAGGAGTCACTGAGGATGAGTCTGTTTGAGGCACTGTATGGGTAGAGTTGTAATACTCCCATTAGTTGGAGTGATACTGTGAACAAGTTTCTTATTGCGTCAGACATGTTGGTAGACATGGAACATGAAATGCAGATTATAAAGCAGAATCCAAAGGTAGCACATGACATGCATAAGGGTTATGTAGACCAACATAGGGAATTTAAGTAGTTTCAGGTTGGGGAGCATGTGTATTTCTGCATCAAGCCCAAGAAGAGATCCATGAGTATTGGATCATGTGCCAAGTTGGCACTGCGGTATTGAGGGCCTTTTGAGATCCTTGAGAGGATTGGACCAGTGGCCTACAAACTTACATTGCCTCTGACAATGAAATTACATGATGCTTTCCATGTTTCATTGCTTAAAATATATGTAAAAGATGTTGATCGTGTTATTGATTGGTCTGTATTGCAGGTGGAACCAGAAGGAGAATTCTAGTCAGAACCTTAGTGCATATTGCAGTAGAAACAACTCATGCTCCGAAACAGAGCAATCGAGAAATTTAAAGTGCAGTGGAAGAACTTTGGGCCCAATGAAGCTACATGGGAGATGACTGATTTGATGTGGGATATGTATCCTTCATTATTTTCCTATTGAGGCAAATAAATTTTGGTATATGTATATGTGTACATGGATGTAAATACCACCATGAGCTATGTTATAAAGCTCCAATAAGGGGTATGGTTTTCATGTGGTCATGTTTGTCATGATGGTTTTGCTTTTGAGCAGGTTTTTCATTGTAAATACTGCAACAAGTTGGGTTATAAAGCTCCATGGGTGGTATGTTTGGGTTATAAAGCTCCATGGGTGGTATGTTGTAGGTGTCATTGAACACCAAGGGCAGTGTTCCCCTAAGGGGGGCAAGTATGTAACAACCACGAGTTAAAAATTCATGTAATAAAGTTAATAAAGGAAAAATAAGACCAAGCTCATGGGACATGTATTCCAAGCTGAATGTTGGGAAAAACATCCTAGTGGGTGTTCATTTAGTTTATTATGGCTAAGGTAAATTGGCAAAGACAATAACAAAGGATTTGGAAAGGAAAAGAGGCATTAGTCGACATTTTATTTATGAAATAAAGCAAATTAGGAGAAAAGGGAGGTGAAATGTCACAGGTTGCATGTGAGGAGGAAATTGAAGGGAAATAGAGGAAAAATGAAGAAATTAGAGGCATCAATAATAAAAAGGAATCAGAGCATCAGTTGGTAGCCTTTTGCCAGTTTAGTTTTGGAGTTAGTCTTAGAGAGGAGAAGAACACCAAATGGAGAAGGAAAGCAATCAAACAAAGGAAGGACAAGGAAAAAAAGAAAGAACAAGGAAAGATAAGGAAGTAAGGATCAGGAAAGGAAAGGTTGGATCAGGAAAATTCATCAGGAATACTTGCAGTTAACAAATTGCATTTATGATTTTCTAGCTGGTTTTGGCATGCATGGTTTTTGCATGTGTGTATCTTGGTTTATTTGTTGTCGGTGGCATGGATTTTTCCAAGTTTTTGATAGTGGTTTTAGCCTTGCCTTTCCATTTTTGGATAGCCATGGCGTTATGGGATTCTTTCTTAGTTGAGCTACGAATTTCTGGAAGGTTTTGGATCTGGGTGAGGTGGTATCAGGAAAATACCAAGTGTTGGGGGTGGTAATGGCTTTCTTGGGAATCCCTCAATAGGTGGGTGGAGACAGGAAGATTCCTCAAGGGATGGTAAAATAATTCTGAGGCATCCAAGCTCGGTTTAGTTTTGTGATCTTGGGACTGATTTTAGGTAAGATCATGGTATGATGAGGGTGGAGGTAGTTTAACCTTTGGATTCCCTTGGTTGTTTAGGGATGGTTTTATCCCATGAGATCCCACATTCATTCTTGGAATATGGCATGAGGGCGATTGACTGAAATAAAGATTTGGTTCAACCCAATTTATGGTCGGGTGGTACATGGAAGTCCCTTACTTGGTTGGATTTTGCATACGGTTAATAAGAGCTAAGTTCCTCTTGCTTTTAATGAGTAAATGTACTTGTTAATATGTGGCTTTAATGGTTGTTCTCTCATTGTCATTTATATGGTTATATGCTGGTTATAAGAATTGTTAATTGTCATATCTAAGTATGACTCTTAACACATTTCTATTAATGAATGTCTAGATAATTAATACAATACCTAATTAGTGTTATGCCAACTATTGTGAGAAGGCATTGTTCCTTCTTGTTTATCCTCATATAAGTTTTCAGATCATTATGTTCATATTTTCATTCATGACCTGTAGGTTGCATGTTCACCATGTGTTTGAAAGAATGTCAGTCCTGGTTGGGAGGGGTTAAGTCAAATCCTAGTTCAAGTTTTGGTTTATAAGCTTTGTTTCTATGCCATTTGTAATATCTAGAAGATTCATTGAATTCTGGGTAAAGGCCTCAGTCATGGCCCTCAAAAAGTGGCTCAGAATTCAAGGTCGCTGGCATAGAACTAAATGGAAAAGTCCACAATCGCATGGAGGGAGGCTTATCGATATGACTGGAGGGATAAAATCGCTTGCATGCCTTGGCAAGGGAGTGGTTGGGGATCTAGATCAGTGAAAGAGAGAGTTATCTCAAGGGTTGGACACCTGGAGGGTTTGGGTTGCTCTTGGAGGTCTTGTAGCACCCCGGGGAAGTTAGTATGGTCTTAAGTTGTCAACTTCATTTCCTTAAGGTCATATAGGAAGTTGAGTCTTATCATAGTGACCATCAACGCATGTTTACTCGGGAAAACCGGTCAAAGTGGGTAAATGTGGGAGGAGGCAGTTACATGACAAAGCCATTGTGAGTAGTTGATGTTTTAAAGGCTAAGTATGCAATGTATTTGATGGATCAAATACGTTTTGAGAAGTTGTTCAACAAAGGGGTGTTTTTCTGTGGTTAAAGGAGGAAAAGGACCTTCCAGGTGTTAAGACAAATGTGGACTAAAAGGGATGGTAGTAAGAGGACATCTTCAACAAATAAGTTATGTTTTGTTCTTATCTCTTATTGGGTAGATTGCATATCTGAAGGACAAAATCAAAAACCCTAATTTGCATACTATGTATACTAGATGTACTAGTGATATAGGGCCATGATCCCTAGTACGAGATCCACATTATTATTTTATTAACGGATTAATAAAATAATCAAACTTTGGGTTCAAATCCCTATGTAACGAATTGATTTCACTCCTAAAGAATTATGTTGTGCAAAGTGCTTGTTAGTTGAGGGTTCCTAGTGTGTTTTTGTTCGTGATTAGCCTCAGAACAGATCTAGGGCATAAGAAAATTCAATAAACATCTCCTAGGAGCATATATAAAGAATATGAGGTGGACCCCAAGTCCACACATCAAAGGATGACATTGGATGGCCTCGTAAAAAAAAAGAAAAAAGAAAAAAAAAAAGAAGGAATCTCATAACATAGAACCAACACTATTGGCTTCCTGAGATTTTTAGACTTTAGTTTAGATCT
This sequence comes from Pinus tabuliformis, assembly GCA_031772625.1. Taxonomy (NCBI): domain Eukaryota; kingdom Viridiplantae; phylum Streptophyta; class Pinopsida; order Pinales; family Pinaceae; genus Pinus; species Pinus tabuliformis. The sequence goes on from CM062820.1 coordinate 498,420,072, forward strand.
AAATTCATTAGTTAGAGAGATAATTTTGTTGGGTCTCCAAAACTTCATCCTTTTCACTCTCTTCTCTTTCACTTTCCTTTAGTATTTACCATATTTCATAGCTCCATAACCCTACATTAAGACCATTTTCATTATCAAAGATGGGTTTAGACTTATTATTTTCCAAAGAATTTATTTTAGTATTTTGAGTGTATTTATGGTTAAATATTAGAAAAATAGCATGCATTCACCTATATCTAAAAGTTCAATGAGTTTTGTGATGTGTGTAGGCATATTTGAATATTCCGACAAAGTCATATTTTGCCTCTAAGTCTCAAATTCGAATTTCTTCTTCAAACTCTTGAAGATTTGAGGAATATTTGAGATCACTGATCAAGCACATTTCATGGAGAAGAATCATGGAAGTTTTCATAAGTGGATCTAGGAGAGGTATGTGGATCTAAGAGAGATTTTTGGATTTACATTTATTAATTAATTCTATTAGTTTTTGTATAAATTTGAGTGCGTTCTCCATTCAAAAGTGTGTTAAGTTTGGAATGCTAAAGATTGGCTATGCTTATGCTTGATGTTATAAATATTATTCAAGTTCACACACTGTTTAGTTAATACAATACTTTGATATGGTTATGCCTTCATGATGAGATCTGGTGTTTGATCATAACTTCCTGAACTGTCCACCTCTCATGCACCAAGAGGGCTCTATGATGAGTATGAGTGTAGTTTCACTTCTGCAAGATAGACTAGTTTCTTTTATGTTCAGTTTCTGCAAGGTTTATTTCAAGTCTTTTGATGAGATGTTATGCTTTCTACGCATTGTCTTTATGTTCTTTTATGCTAATTTTATTTATGTTCTTTTGTAGATCAAGCACTTGAATTACATCTAAAATACCAAAAATATTTACTTCTTTGCGCACTCATTTCACAAGCATTCATAGGCATATAATGGTTTTAATTTATGAATGAACTTTAAGCTTTGAACAAACATTGAATTTATGAATTGTTTTATAGTCTTCAATGCTTTCATAGTTAATTATATCATTTTCATATATTAAATTTACAAGCTTTCATATATTAGATTTCCTCGCGTTTCTAGATTAAATATTTCCATGCTTTCATAGACTAAATTTAAAATGTTTTCATAGATTAATATTTCATGCTTTGATAGATTAAGTTCAAATGCTTTCATTAGATTAAATTTATTGCTTTAATTAGCATAAGTGTCTTTGCTTTCATTAGATTAAAAGTTCTTTTCTTTCCTAGAATAGATTGTCCTTGCTTTCACTAGATTAGAATAGTTTCCTTTGCTTTTACTGCCTTCAAGAATAGCCATTTCATTGCTTTCATCAAAATTAAGTATGTGTGTGTGCTTTGACTAGATTTCATCTCATAGATTTTCCTTGCATTTGTAGTCTTTAAAATTCATTTTCTTTTTAGATTAAGATTTCATTTTCATTCCATCAAATTCTTTTGATTCATTTGCATAGGTTTACCATTCATTTCTTGCTATTGATAAATTAGAATTCTTCTTTTAGAATTAAAATTGAAAGATGATTTCCTAGCACATATAGTGTAGTGTACTTCACAAGTATACAAACTTGGATTGATAATTTAATGTAAGTAGTTTAACTCACAATTAAATTATCCAACAAATTTTACTTGCAATGAGCTCAAGAGGAAGCTCAATTTTTTTTGAAGATGCTCATTTTGTCAGCCCACAACAAAAAATTGACAATAAAGCACCCACTTGTATTCTTTCACTGACTTAACATAAAGTCATAACCTTAGAAAATCTTCTAGATTAAAGGAGGAGTAGACAACCTTGGGATTAAGCTCCTGCGAAATAACCCTTAAAACTTGAATAGTATAATTGCACCCAATAAAAATATGACTTGATGATGTCTCTTACACTTTAAATTAAGCACATTTTCTAAGATCGATTCATCCTCTTTTAAGGCCAACCTCCCACGTTAACAACTTGTCATTTAGAGCTAACCAAAGAGTAATTTTTCATTTAAGAGGCACATTGATATTCCATAAAATATTACACCACCATTACTTTGGGCCTTCAAAGCTTCCTTCAAACCATAGTTTGTACCCTAGCTTGGTTGTAAATTCTCTTGTACGTGGATTTTTTGACCAGCACAAAGTTTATGAAAATTTGATTTATAGAAGATTGAAATTAGACATCAAAAAGTTGATGAAATGATTCCACTCAATTTTGTTTTCCCCAACAAGGCCAATGGAGGCTATCGACTTCCACCCTTGTTTGCCTCTAATTTGGAGAGACTGGGATTTTGCAACACTTAGAGTAAAAATATTTTCTTGTTGCATTGCTTGAAAGAGGCAATCAGAGAAGCAATACTCATCACGTACACCCAACCAAGGATCTTTCCTAATATGAACTCTTCTACTGTCCCCCACCCTCTAGATAACCTAACCTCCAACCAAAGGAAAAGCGTACACCAAATCCTTCCAATAATAGACTCTTTAACAAATTTGTGGGGTGAGTAAAACCAATCATCTAATGCTTTGCCTCAGAAATACTTCACCTACATGACCCTGGTCCATAGAGAATTGCCCAAATAAATCATCCATAGACTTCTTTAGCTAAATCTTGAGAAAAAAGAAATATATTCTTTAACCGCCAACCACCTAGACCCTTGCGAGAATCCACTTGCACCCATTTTACTAGTGTGATACCATCATATTTTTTGGCCCCCTTCCAAAGGAAATGAAAAAATTATGAATATTGAAGAGGATACCTTTAGGACTACAATAATGGATGGCTAGAAAATTGAGACACTTTTCAACACTGACTTCAACTGAACCATTCTTCCCCCATTGGATAGCAATATAAAATCCCCCTGGATTCCACCTTCTTGACCAACCATAACCAATTTGATGCACTATAGTTATTAGGCTTAAGAAGGAACCACAAATATTTAGCCCTCCATCCAAGGAGAACTTCTAAGGGAAAGGAAAGAGAGCACCCACTTGAAGCTTGACTGAATCAAAGAGATAATGAAAAATAAAACAAGATTTTTCATCATTAATATCCATACCTATAGCCTTGAAAAACAAATCAATTGGATCTTTGAGGGCTAAGAGTTCACACTAGGCTCCCTAAACATAACATAGAACATCGTCAATAAAGATTAGGTGCAATAGCTTCGGATTGTATGAAATTTTTAGACTATGAACCAAACCAATAGAATGATAATAAGAAAAAAAGGGGGATATGTGACACCCCTGTCTAAGGACATGAGAGGCATGAAAATAATTTTAAGGAGCACTTTTTATGAGGACTGCAAAGGATATGGATAGGATACACCCCATGATCCAATTGACGATTGACATCGCCATCCGTAATTGAATAAGAACCAAAAGCATAAAGTTCCAGTTGACTCATCATAAGCCTTGGAAAAGTCAAATTTCAAAACTCAAATTCAACTTCTTTTCTAAGTGAAACAATTCCTAATCCACATAAACAACATCATGAATATTATTATTTTGAAGAAAACTAAATTGTTTTTCTAGAATGAAACTACTCACGATATTCTTTAATTTTTTCGCTATAATTTTGGATATTATCTTGTATACCACATTAAAACCCACCATAGGCCTGAAGTCCCCAAAGGAAGAGTGTTCCCGTTGTTTTGGAATGAGACAACTAATGGTGTAGTTAAAAGAACCCAACACTTTCCCTGTCTCCTGAGATTCTTTTATTACTTTTAAGAGATCCTCTTTTAATAAGTCATAGAAACCTAAAGAAAAATTGATAGAGGAATTGTCATACCTAGACTCTTGCCTTTATACATTGACATCATGATAGCCAAAACTTTGAGCTCCATAATGTCTTCATACGCGAAGTGATTGACATCCTTAGAAAAAAATAAAGGGAATTTTGAAATTACCTACAAATCTTTTTGAATGGGGCATCCCATAAGACAGTGGAAGAGAATGGAAAAAATAAGCCCTATCTTCCACCTTGTCTTCAAAGGATCTGAATATTATAACTTCCTTATAATTAATCTCCCATATTATATTTACCATTATTTTGTAATTTGCACACTGATGAAAGAATTTGGAATTATTGTCCCCAACTTTAAGCCACACTGGTATACTCTTCAATATCCACAATTCCTCTTCCCTTTGTAGTAAAGAGTGATATGACTCTTCAAGAGCCTTCAACTCAAATAAATTTGAACAGACAGGACAAACACCCAATTCCATCAACAAACCATCAACTTGTTCCTTAACTTCATATAATCTAGCTTGAGCCTTTAGACCAAGACTTAGAAGCCATTTTGATAATGGATATATTTTATGAAAATTGGTGCATACATGAGGAGGAAGTAGAATGAGACTTGGGTTTCCAAACAATGGAGACTAGGGCTCTATATTCATCTTCTTCCAACCAAACTAGATTATATTTAAAGGGAGAAGCAACAGAACCACTACCTAGAATGATGTAGAAGAGGATAGGGCTATGATTGGAGAGGCCCCCAACAACTACTTTAGACTTCAAATTACACCCACCATTCAAAGTCCCATTAGATACAATAAAGTCACCCATCATTTTAGAGACATCATCCCCTATTGCTTACCTATTCCTCCAAGTTGGGATTAATTTAGTCGAATCTAGATCCACCAGATTTTTCTTTTCAATGAAAGCAATAAAGAAATTTCCCTAGTGGTACTAATGGGGATTAGAACCACACACTTCATGAATAGAGAGAGAAAAAATTATATCACCTCCAACCAAAATCAAAGGATACTCAAATGCATCTATGAAAGGCAAGTCTTCCTTGAAGGAATCCTATTAACATGAGGATTGTAAATATTTAAAACAAACATCGAAAACCCCAAGCCTTTGAACTCCAATTTAAGAAAAATAGTTGACTGAAAAAGAGAAGAGGAGAGGGCCTTGCAAGTTGGAATCCACCCCAAAATCAATCCACTAGATAAACTCTTCACATCAATAGGATATAAAGAACAATTCTTAATCCAAGACCCTAGACAACTCCTGACTTTAGCCCCATCACATAGTTTCCTAGATTTAAAAAATATCTCGCTTATTATTATGAATAATCTTCTTAAGGGATAACATATTTTGGGCACCCAAAAACCCTCTCGTGTTGAAGGATATAAAAATCATGATGAATTATTACCTAGGGATTTCCCTACTCTAAGGGCCCTCGAAATGGAAGCTTGTCTTCCTTTCTTAATTTCCACCAACACCTTCTCTTGAGATTTAACTAAAATGTATTTGTGCCCCATGGGATGAGTGTGTAATGGATCCAAATTTATCCCACAACTAAAAGGGATAACTTCCTTTTGGTTAACCCAAGGACGAAGGAAAAATCCCTTCCAAACCAAGGAAAAAAATAGGTGAGAAATAGGGGGAGAGCTAGAACCATAATCCATCCCCTAAAACCAAATCAGTAGCTACCAACTCAACTGGTAGAGAGACTAAATAGGGGGTTGGGGGGGGGGGGGCGGCGGCGGGGAAGACTAACCCCTAGGAGAAAGATGAGTTGAAACAACCCTTGCATCATCTAAAGGGGGCTCGGGAAAGGGGAAAGGGTGGACATCAAAAAAATCTAAAAATGGGACCTAAAGAAGAAGAGGGAGGGAGAGCAGAAAAATCCATACCTGTAGAAATGGCACACCTGCTGCTTTGAATCAGGACTGGGATCAAACAGAATCATAGAAACCACATCTGTAATCCCATTATTTCGTTCTAATGAACCCTTAAAGAAGGAGCCTGTTGATACATTCCCTTTTATCTTTATCTAAGAATTCATTGGCTTGCTAAAAGATGGATGGGAGCAATTGCAATTAATATGAAAATGACCCACTTCATGACATGAAAAACAACAAAAAGGTAGGCGAAAATAGTCAACCCTTTGGAACCAATTGTAATTGCCCAAGACCAACTCCAAATTTCCAATAAGTCCACCCTTAAATCCATCTCTAGTTGTAACCATGCCCATGTTTTGTCCATTTTGGAATCCCAACCCAATTGTGGCTCAATAAAAGAACCTAATTTATTTCTAATACCATTTAGAGTTTCCTCGTTCCAAACGATCAATGAGAACCCTAGGAAAAATGTTTTAACCTTGATTAAATCCATTGGCTCCTGAATTAGGTCAAAATTGGCCAATCATCTACAGAGAATCAGGCCATATGGACCCGAGATCCAACTTTTATCCAAAATGATATTACAGTTAGCTTCGCCCCTAAAGATAAAACACAACCATTATTTAACCAAAACATGAAAAATCGTCACATAGTCAACCACAAGGTTCTACGAGTCGTCATCATTTAAGGGTATCCCAAGTGGGTGGGAGGGTTTAATGATAACCTCCCTACCTAGGTTCAAGTCTCATTGTGACATGATGCTCCATTCAGAGTTACCTTTGTACTGATTATCTTGTCTATGCCGACTCTTCCTTGAGTCTTGTGAATAGTAAAAAGAGTATACAAAAATTAAACAAAAGAGGCTTCTACGAGTCCTCTAACCAAAAAACTAATGATAAATCCTTAATGGATTTACACAGATAAATCTTCCATCATGTACACACATAAGTTTCCTCTTAATTATCAATTAAATGGTCAATTTGGGATTAACTAAGAGAGGTTTCCTCATAGTTGCAAGTTTTCTCCTAGGAGGCATCTATTCACTCTAACTCTATTACTCTACATTTTATGAACTTTCACAGATAAAAACTATGAAAATAACATAAGGGAGGTGCTTAAAATGCACCTTGGTGCTTTTACATATTTAACTTTGGATTTGTTGAACTAATTTTCTCCTAACCCATATTGTAAACCTAGTTCACTTTAGTTTTAATTGTGTCTTTTTCATGATTGCAAAAATGTTTTGAAAGAATAGGCACCTTTCTTTTCCTTGTTAATTTGCATGCATTAATGTCTTAAATGTCTCGTTACATGTCGACACATTAATGTTCTCATTGATTTGTTTATCATTATTATACTATGATGCAATTAATATTCTCAAATAACCCATTAATTCGTATGGAATTTTTTTTTAAAGCGGTTTACAAAATCTTTTGTGGTGGTTTTTGTGCACTCTCTTTTGGTTCCATAAATAACTAAAAGCCACCATGTGGGTATGGATAGTTTTTGGTTTATGGGAGCTATGTGCACTCTTATAAAAATAAAATTTATATGCCCATGATAAACCTTTACCATTAATCAAGGTTTGACATCCACACTCAGATCTAGCATACAACAATTTTCGTCAAGTTTATTTGATTTTTAACCTTGTTGTTTTATTGGGATATTTGGTACACCTATAACTTTAGGATTGGTTTAGAAATCCATTTATATATTATTTTCCCCATTTCACAAGATTGGACACTTTTGTTGTAAAATCTTAAATTTTTTCAAATCATGTGAATTTTATTAATTTGAATTTATCTAAAATAAATAAGGGTTAGAATAGTAAGTAGCATGGAAGACATCGGTGGCTTATCATTATTATGGGAAGAAATACCTTATTGATGTTGTTGTTTTTTTGTTTTTGTTTTTTTTTTTCTTGTGGGAAGAGAGACCACTTTGAGGCATCTTGTTGGGAGAAGTTAACCACCATGTGTGAAGAGCAATATTGCTTTTAGAGGAGGAATGGTAAGAAGACTTCCCCAAACCAACAACAATGTAAGATGCGCCAAAAGAAAAAAAGGATGTCAAGTATCCCACATAATAGTGTTAATAACTTTTTCCACCATTGTATGTTGAGTGGCCATTGGAAAGAAAATTTCATCTAGAGCTTCACCCCAGAAACCACACAATCAAAAGAAGAGTATGGAGAGTGGAGAGTAAAGAGGACGAAGAGTCCTCCACATCTCCAACTTACGGAGTAGAAGATATTCAAGGAGTTGGAACATCACAAGATGTCAACCTCACCAATGTAACATGTTTTTTTTTTATGGAAGTATGAGAGAGTAGAGAAGGATTTTAAGCATGGGATAACATTTATTTCATTGCAAGCTAGTTGAAGAATGATTCATCAACATATGAACCAAATTACTAGTGATTAAGTCTCCTATACCTAGTATGTGTAGGGATGTAAGATTATCATTCAATCAACATGGTTGTAAAGAATTGTTTCCATGCTAGGAAGCAATTGGTCCTACCAGAAGAAGGAAATCCACACATACTTTTTGTGATCACGCTCAACAAGAAGACTATAATTCAACTTGGCCTTCATTGGCTGTTTTGGTAGACCATCTCCAAGTTTGAGACTATAAGAGACTTACATGATGAAGATGAGAATGAATTCTAACTGAAGAGTTCTAGTATAGAGATTGTTGATGGTCGAGAATAAATTAGTAGATTTATGCATTATGGGCACAAGAAAGCTAACAACCAGATCTAGATCCATAGTTATAACGAAAACTAGTAGCCAAAACCATGAGAGAGAGTTAGAGTTGTAGCTTAGAGCCGTGTTCTAGAAAATTAGACAAAAAACACAATAATATTGATTGGTTCTTCTAAGCTTTGGGAGAGAAAAAGGCCTCTCAATGCCAAGGTGTGATCCAAAATGGATTTGAACAAGTAAATCAATATAAGAATAAGTACCTCCATGTGTAATTAAGTGATAATTTAATGAAAGTAAATAACCTATCAAAGACAATGTAAATGTAAAAATAAATGAGACAAAAAAAAAGAAAAATAAATAAACAAGGAAAGAAAAATAATAATAGGACAAAAAATACTAATGAATGGGAAATGAAAGGCCATGTCTGTCATCCTTTCCATCACCCCAACTGTCCCTATTTTATTTTTTACTTTCACTCTCACAGTGTATTTTGGCCAAGGATAAGAGTATCTATAAGAATCCATGAATTGCATTGTAATTGGATAATGCCAAAATGAAAGTTAAGTAACCATGCGATGACAATTTCCCCATTCGTGCTTCTGAGGTCAAATGTTTGTCTTATGGAATGTTTAAATAATTGTGTGAATTCATTATTAAATGCTAAGATTTTGTTGCTTCATTCAATCATTAAATAATAAGTGAAATCTCATTATAATATTAGATATTCATGCAACATAATATTCCATTGGTTGATTCATTAGTGGCACAAAATTATTGATGAAAGCTAATCCTTGTTGAAACTACAATGTCCTCTCTCAATTGTATAATACTATTTGGGTGAATTTCTTCATTACATTGACCATGCACTTTAGTTCAATATGAATCAAACTCTCTACATGATGGTGAATTTATATTGAATTCAATCTCATTTACCAATAAGATTGATGGCCTAAGAATTCGAGTCATTACTTAGTTTTTTGATCCAGGATGTTTTCGCTTATAGATGTATAGAAAAGAATTGCATGTAAAATTTGCAGCTTAATAGATAAATGTGCACATGTGAAAAGAAGAAGAAAACACATAAAAGGCACAAAAGAGAACACCAAGGCTTGATAACGGAGTTCGTCCAATTCAGACTATGTCTCCGGGCCCAGCTCAACAATGGGGAGGCCTTTCTTATTAAATGGCATGAATAAACAGAGTTACAATTATCAATCTGTCCATAAAGAGGCTTATACCTCAAATCTGCTTGATGGCTATGAAATGAATGCTTGATGTGGAGTGGTATTGAGCACCAAAGCTTCCCACAGCAATAGAAGAGGGTTGGAGTTGTATAAATGTCCAAAATAGATCAAAAGACGCTCTTGGCCTCTGCAAAACAACGTGCTGCAACCATAAAAAATGCCTCCTTCGTGCTCTTCCATTGATCCCTTCTTATAATGGTTTCTCGAACAAAATTCCATGTAAAATGGTGCTTGCCTGGTTAATAAGAGAGGTTAGCAGAGGAGAAGTATCGACAGGCGCAACTGTCCCCTAAAAATGGACTCTTATCGTTTAAAATGATAACACTCAAAAAATACCGAATACACTAAGAATCTGCCAAAACCCATTTATCCGGATTTAAAATATTATTGAATCAGGCATAGAACCTGTATTGGGTCCGTGCTGAAGTCACAGATCGGCATATCGCTATGTCCCTATCCTGGCCCTCGGGAATGACCGACTGCCGATCGCCGATCACTGATATCGGCATTGGCCGATCGCGTCAGCACCCCGCACATATATCACCCCGTCAGTCCGTTGGAGGTTCCACCTATTGGTGTATCACCGATCTGACTGCCCGATCGCCGATATAGCTTATACATATATATATATATATATATGACTGCCAGTTGCGATTGCCTCCGATCTGCTGATCCGATCTGATCGGAGATCGGTGATAAGAGTTGCATGGCCCCAATGCTTAAGTCCGCCCTCATGCAACTTTCAATTGTGATTTTCCTTTAAGGCTTTAAGACCCATTTCTAAAGGAAATTCATTTTTTTCTCAAGGATTGAAGAACCCTTCTTTTTGCAATAACCTCATCATCCAGACTCAGATTGAAGTACCATTTGTGCCGTTGGAATCAGAAAGACGAGATATCTTCTCTGGTCCTGGGTTGACTTCATTCTGATCATTTTGATTTCTGAGTTTCCATGCTATTGTATCTGAAGATCCACCTGGATCAATCCTCCCCATTGAGGAGCTTTTGGACCTCCAAAATCTTTTCATTAGTCAATTGGCAAGTGAGGGTACTGTGCCCTCACTTTCTCTTTCTCCATCCATCTGGCCTTGCTAGGATGCATTCCCTTGAATCCAACTCAAAGGTATTCTACATCTCCTCCCCGTGAAGTCCTGGTTATTCTGTCGAGGATGATGTCTTCGGGCAACTCATTGAGATATTCAAGTGAAAAATCATCGACGGTAGAAATTGTGCCCACGTCATCATTGTCCATGATCAAAGGAGGTTCATACAGCTTCAGGGTCTCCACATTCACTACTGAGTACATCTGCATATATATTGGTAAGTCAAGACGAAAGGCATTGTTCCCAATCTTCTCTAATATGGTGAATGGTCCATACCAGATTGGCCACAACTTCTTTCCTTCTCCCTTCATCCTGTCTTTGCTGATGTGGAACCACACCTTGTCGCCCACTTGGAATTGATGGTCGATTCGGTGTTTATCATGTCGAGCCTTGTAATAGGATTAACTCTTTTCCAACTGCTCTTGCACTGCTTGGTGAATCATTTGGATTCACTGAATGAACTGCTGAGCTTTGTCTCTATCATTATGTCCACTGGAGCCATCCTCCCTTCCAAAGACCATGTCTATGTCTCGAATGGTGAATGCCGTGTCGATGAATGCACCACTCAGTTATAGGAATGTTGTATATAGGGGAGATGTTCATCCCACAACTTGGGATGCTTCCCACAATAGCCTCATAATAAGTGTACCATGATACGGTTAACAACCTCTGTCTACCCATCGGTTTGCGGGTGAAATGCCATGCTTCTTTTCAGTTTGGTGTCCATCATCCTCCACAAGCTGGTCCAGAACTCCCCAAGGAAGCGAGAGTCTCGATCCGAAATAATTGATGTGGGTAATCCAAAGTGGACCCAAACATACTGAAAGAAAAGAGAAGCAGTCTGCTCTGCAGTAATCTGCTTTTTACAAGGCATAAGAATACACATTTTTCTAAACCAGTCAACGATGACATACAAATAGTCGTGACCCTTCCTAGACAAAGGTAAACCTCCTACAAATTCCATTGACACAGTTTCCCATGGACGACTTCGAATAGGGAGTGGTGTGTAGAGTCCAAGTTTTCTATCAGAGGGCTTTGAAACATAACACATCACACAACCCTTTACATAGCGAGTCACAATGTTTTTCAGATGAGGCCAAAAACAAAAAATTTGTAAATGACATAAAGTATTCTCGACACCAAAGTGTCCAGACACAAGAGAGGTGTGGGCCTCTCGAATTACATGCACTCTTTCTCCTGTGGGAATACACAATTTACCAAGGTGATACAACAATTTCCCCTGCAAGTGATAGTTGTCCACCTGTGAACCATGGGTTAGTTTTGCATAAACCTCCTTAAAGTCATCATCATTAGCATATTGTTCAGCATAACTTTCAAAAGACAACGAAGCATTATGCAAAATAACAGAAGCAGAAATAGGAGGGCGAGATAGCATATCGGCCACTTTATTGCTAGTGCCCTTCTTATACTTTATTACCAGATGAAACTGTTGAAGAAAGCCCATCCACTTGAAATGACGAGTTTGCTGCAACTTGGTTTGTGACTAAAGGTATTGCAAGGGCTGATGATCTGTATGGATGATGGTCTCCTTGTCGATCAGGTAGTGTTTCCACTTTTTTACACTCTGCACCAAGGCATAAAGCTCCTTGTCATAGGTGGGATAGTTTATCACAGCTTGAGAAAACTTCTTAGAATGGTAACAAATAGGCTTCTTTTGTTGCATTAGTATAGCTCCCATGGCATAACCGTTGGCATCGGTTTCGATCTCAAATGGCTGTTGGAGATCGGGTAAGGCTAAGACTATCGCGATGCTAATTTTCTCCTTTAATGTTTCGAAGGACTTATGTTTTCTTCCTCCCCATAGGAAGACTTATTTCACACTTTTCAATGTGTGCAAAGGTGCTACAATAACAGAGAAATTAGCAATAAATCTCCTCCAATATTGAACTGCACCTTGAAAGCTATGGGCTTCAGTTACACTAGTAGGCTTAGGCCAATTTACAATTGCTTCAACTTTAGCAGGATCAATTTTTAACTGACCATGACCAACAATATGACCTAGGTAACCCAAAGAGGTTTTCCTGAACTCACACTTTGACAATTTTACAAAGAGTTTTTCTTTCTTCAGCACATCAAGCGCTTTCTTTACATGACTCATATGATCAAACCAACTCTTGCTAAAAACTAGTATATCATCTAAATATACAAGAACAAACTCATCAATGAAAGGCTAAAAGATATGATTCATGACCCGCATAAAGGTGGTTGGAGTGTTGCAAAGCCTAAATGGAATTACCATCCATTCGAACAACCCCTGCTTGGTTTTGAAAGTGGTTTTTCACACGTCCTGCTCCGCAATTCAGACCTAGTGATAGCCACTGCACAGATCCAATTTTGTGAAATATACAACACTTTTTAATTGATCCAATAAATCATCTATGTGTGGGAGGGGATAGCAATTTTTTACTGATATTTTGTTGAGCGCGCGGTAGTCCACGCACATCCTCCAGCTGCCATACTTCTTTAGCACTAGAACAATCAGCGACCCACATGGAGAGGAGCTTGGCCTGATCACACCTTGGTCCAACAATTCTTGTACTTGACGCTTGATCTCCATTTCAATCGCTGACATTCTATACATGTCAATATTCGGAAGAGGGGCATCATGCAACAGGTGGATCTCGTCTTGGATCTCCCTTTGTGGAGGTAGTCCCTGCGGCTCCTAAAATAATACATTATAATCAACAATTAGAACCATCAACTCCTGTTTATGCTTACCATCGCAGCCTTGGAATGCATCTGCGAATTTGGCCTTCTTTTCCCTGACGACCATAAGCATGCATGCCTTGCTGGAGTTCACCAGCCGTTTCATTTGCCTAGTGCTTACAAGGCACGCGTTAATTTTGTTTTGATGAGCCCGAACTATGTACTCTATCCCATCCTTAGTGATGTGGTATTTATTCTCATGGTGGAAAAAGACAACTTTTCTGTCATACAGGTAGGGGCTCCCCAATACCATGCCACAAATGTCTAGTGGTATAACATCCATCTCTACTTCATCTACTAGCTTAGAAGCAATCACAAATTTTACCTTGCACTGCTGGGTTACATTCAATTTAGCTTTATCATGTATCCATCCCAACGGGTAAGGCTTTGGGTGCGATTTTGTTTCTAAGCCTAGCTTCTTTACCAGAGATTCTACAATTAAATTTGCTTGGGACCCCATATCAAACAGAGTTTCTACTTTGGTATGGTTTAATACTACTCTGATATGAAATAATTCAATCCTTTTTCTATCATTTGAAATGGAATCATCTATAGAATTGGTGCTTCCCTGTGATTTGGAATCAACAGGAGGTGTAAAGGTACCTTTTGTTCCTGCTGCTGTGACCAGCGCTTCATCTCCTGAATCTGATCCAAGGTCTTGCTGTGCTGCTGCCACTGTTTTCTGCTTCCCTTTTCCTCCATACTTCTTTGGGTGTTTCTTTGGGTGCTACTTCCAACAGTGATCATCATCGTGGCCTTCTTTCTTGCAATGATTGCAATAAGGCCGCTCTCCCTCTTTGGCTGCTGCTGTTTTCTTCTCCTTCCATTTCCATTTTGCTTTGGGTTTGCCATTGGGAGGTTTGAACGATGGCTTTCTGGATTGGTCCTCTCTTTCATTCTTGCCCCTGTTCTCAATATGAATTGCTTTCACACTAGCTGTGTCAATAGTGGTTGGTTCAAACAACAATAATGAATGCCGAATATAACTATGCAGTGAGCCAATATACTTAGTTACAACTTCAGGTGTATCTAGTGCAATACCCAAATTCAGTGCTTGCTTCCTAAATTCTTCTGTAAAACTCTGAACATCCTGCCCTTTGCCTTGCCTTAAATATTTCTAATTCATCAAAGCTTTTTGTTTGTATCCTAAGGGATAAAATTGTTCCTTTAACGTAGAAGTAAAAACAGACCATGAGGAAAAGAGCTTACCCACATTTTTATTGCTCTGCAATTTACTCTCCCACCAAACGAGAGCTGTGCTGCCCAACCGTAGAGAGGCCAATTGGATTTTCGCCTCATCCTCTACGATTTGCTGAATCCTGCAATAAACCTCAATCTGCCTGATCCAATTTTTAAGCTTTTCTGCGTTACTTTCACCATTAAACACAGGAAGATCGAATTTAACATCTAATTTAAAAAAGGTTTCTTAGATGCATCCTTCAGATTTCTCTGATTATGGTGGTGAGGAAAAGAAGAACCTTCACCACCAGAAGGAGAAGGAGGGGGTTCTTCTCCATCGTTCCCATGTGCTGAACCTTGTCCTTCTAGATTCCTCTCTTCAGCTTTTTGCAGTCTTATAGCTAGCTGATTGATATTCTCTGCCATTGAGTAGAAAGTCTTTTTGAAATTGCGCTCCTCTTCAATACGAGCTTCATCTTCAGCCATGTTTCTTCTTCGAGGTGCACGCCTTGCCTTTGGATCGAAAGGTTCTAAATTCCCTTCGCCTCTTTGAAGCCTGCCACTTGTTAGCATACAAACATGCAATTCACATCTAAAAAGCCCTGCTCTGATACCACTTGATCCAAGATGTTTTTGCTTATAGATGTATAGAAAAGAATTGCATATAAAATTTGCAGCTTAACACATAAATGTGCACATGTGAAAAGAAGAAGAAAACACATAAAAGGCACAAAAGAGAACACCAAGGCTTGATAATGGAGTTCGTCCAATTCGGACTATGTCTTCGGGCCCAACTCAACAATGGGGAGGCCTTTCTTATTAAATGGCATGAATAAATAGAGTTACAATTATCAATCTGTCCATAAAGAGGCTTATACCTCCAATCTGCCTGATGGCTATGAAATGAATGCCTGATATGGAGTGGTATGCAGCACCAAAGCTTCCCGCAGCAATAGAAGAGGGCTGGAGTTGTATAACTGTCCAAAACAGATCAAAAGACGCTCTCGGCCTCTGTGAAACAGCGTGCTGCAACCATAAAAAATGCCTCCTCCGTGCTCTTCCATTGATCCCTTCTTATAATGGTTTCTCGGACAAAATCCCATGTAAAATGGGGCTTGCCTGGTTAATAAGAGAGGTTGGCAGAGGAAAAGTATCGGCGGGCATAACCGTCCCCTAAAAATGGCCTCTTATCGTTTAAAACGATAACACTAAAAAAATCCCGAATACACTAAGAAATCCGCCAAAACCCGTTTACCTGGATTTCAAATATTATTGAATTAGGCATAGAACTTGTATCGAGCCCGCGCTAAAGTCGCAGATCGGCATATCACTATGTCCCTGTCCTGGCCCTCGAGAATGACCGACCGTCGATCACCGATCGCCAATATTGGCGTTGGCACCCCACACATATATCGCCCCGTTAGTGTGTTGGAGGTTCCATTGGTTAGTGTATCACTGATCCGACTACCCGATTGCCGATATAGCTTATATATATATATATATATATATATATATATATATAGCTAGATATATATATGACCGCCGATTGTGATTGCCTCCGATTCGCCGATCCGATCTGATCAGAGATCGGCGATCAGAGTTCCATGGCCCCAATGCTTAAGTCTGCCCTCATGCAACCTCCAATTGCGATTTTCATTTAAGGCTTTATGACCCATTTCTAAAGGAAATTCCTTTTTTCTCAAGGATTGAAGAACCCTTCTTTTTGCAATAACTTCATCATTCAGATTCGGATTGAAGTACCGTTTGCATCGTTGGAATCAGAAAGAAGAGATATCTTTTCTGGTCCTGGGTTGACTTCATTCTGATCATTTTGATTTCTGAGTTTCCATGCCATTGTATCTGAAGATCCACCTGGATCATTTTTAATTCTATCCCTTGTAATCAATAACGTGTTTATATGTATACTATTAGAGTCCATACCTAACCTAGAAAGGGACAAAACAAATGTTGTACATTGGCTATTATTTTTTCTTGAGGTTGGATGTAGGGAATTATTTTCCCTTGAGGCCTTACACGGGATACACATGATTGTACATTAGCTATATGGGCCATCTGTACCACTGAATAGGGCATATGCAGCCTTGGTAGGTTGTGGCTCTACATTTTTGGACACTTCTTTGGGTGGATTTCTATATCTAGTGATTTTCTAGTTGGTTTTTGATGAAGGGTTGGGCATAAGATAATTATGATAGAGAAATATATATAGCTACTAAATTGTTGGGCACCTAAAAGAGCACGAATTTCAAAGCATAAAGGAGTATGTGAATTTTTGTAGTTTTAATGGAATTTCCACTTAATCTATTTACACATGACCTTAAGACTACACAACACAACCTTAAGAAATAATAACCCCATGAATTTTCTAATTTCTAAACATGTAGCAACCCTTGGATAAAATCATGTTGTTTATTTTTCTCTACATGGAGTTTTAGGCCATAGTGAGTTCTCTTTACATAGCCTGCAAATGGGTAATAGTAATCCAATACATGTGTAATGCTCTCAGATAATATTCACAAGCTTGCAAGCATCAAATATATTATGAGACACATTATTGTAAGTAAGCAATATATTGAACCCATTATCTCTGAGGAGATGGTCATCACAAGATTAATTTATTGGTATATGGAAATGCAAGTCATTAATCAAAGCATTTTCATTATCACGGAAATAAATAAAATAACAAAAATGGGTAAAACTTAGAAATAATACAACAAAAATACCTAAAACACTAAAAGGTAAAATTTTAGAGTTTTTGAGTGTACCTGTTATCCTTGTTTGGCTTAGTCTCCTTTTTTTCCTAAAATGGAAAATTTTCAAAATTAGAAATGCCTCAATAATTTCACTATATAGGTAAATATAAGAACCATATTCTTTCCCATTTGACATTGTTCTAGTTACATAATGTGCAATCACCATATTCTTCCCCATTATGTTTTAGTTACAAGGAAAGAAAATAGGTTGCATGAGTTGTAAAACTCCGACTCATTGACATGATTAAGTATAGAGGGCCAACTATAGTTAAATACATAATGTTGACAATGGAGTATTTAAAACCTTTCATAGCTTGCAAAAGATGCTGAGAAATGAGCTATCTTGCAACAAAAGATATAGAGGATAGGTAACTATGTTTTCATGATTCTTAATAGTGTTCCTTATTAGTTATGAGATGTGGTCTAACTAAGCTCACATGAAAATTAGGAGAGGATGCCAAATTTCATATAAGTAGGTGTTTATCACATCATAGATTTCAAGTGGGTGATTGTAACATACCTAACCTCTTAAGTAACATTAAAGAGTTGTGGAATTCAAAAATTTCCTCTTAAATGTGATTCTAGGGTCACTTTTGAGATCACTAAGACCATTTGCTCTTCTGGAGCTTTCCATCAACTATACTCTTGCTCTGAGCCTTGAGCACAAAGTTAATACCCTTTAAAGTTTTCTAAAGGGATTTCTCTCTCCTACCACATCATCATATGTACAAGGGTCTACACTTAATAGATGACATGATGATTTCGATCATTGGAGGAATGAGACTTAGAGAGTGACAAGAGAATACAAATTAAAAACTCCCAGCAAGTCACCCATCCCGGTACTACTCTGACCCAAGCACACTTAACTATAAAGTTGTCATGAAATTTGGTGCATTAATGTTGGTGTGATACAAGTTGTTTAAGAATCTCAACTTCATGAGTGACAAAGGAATATGTCACAATCTGTAAGATAAATATTATTGAAAAACATCGTAAAAAGAATTCAGAATAGGGAACAATGCATAAGAGAAATGTTGCAGAAAAACATTATAAAGATAACTCAAAATATAGTACCATGGGTAAGAGAGATATTATAGAAAAACAATAAAAAAGAACTTAAATATTTATCGCATTGATGTTATACCATGAGATTACATTATGAGAGAAAACATGCTTTTCTCCGAGTGAATTCCCGTATTTATACTTTTTACGGGTGTCTTTCCACCGAGAGTCATCCCCTTTTACATTTTAGAATACCATGAGTGATTACTATGGGTGAATATGATGGTAAAAACTAAATCATCATATGATTATATTCTCACTTCACTATTATGATTCATTTTGTTTTTTATAATGCATATTACAAATATAATCCATGATTTTACAAACGTTTTTAGAAAAATAATTATTAACTATGGTAATTATCATCTACCCTGATCACATGGCATTGTATGGATGACTCTTGGGCCTCATGCTTACCAAGGAAATTATTTCAACCTTTGGCCTATCACATCATGGAGAAAGTTCCCTTATGCACCACACCACACTCTATCCAAAACTCAAAACTCTCTCACCTTCCAACATATTGCACAAATATTTTATTCATGTGATACATCACATCACACAAAATATGCTTTCTCTATGATATTCAACCTTCAATTTCCTTAATTCTACTATATTTCTCTCTTCCTCCTACTTCCTTGTCCTTATTTCCTTTCTCCTTCCTCCTTCCCACCTTCCTTTTTATCTTTCTCCATCGCAACCTGAAATAATTTGGGCCTTGTGACATGCCATGCCAAAAATAAGCTTGTGCACAACATGTTGAAACCATGAAAATCTTCTTATCACACCCAATAATCCTTGGTTTATAACATGTCACATTTGAGAAGTTTTCTCGACATGATCCAGGTGGATATTGGTGGCCACCTACCTCCACTTGGACCCCCACCATTGTTTCTTTCAATTTTTTAGTTTCCTTATTTGTAGCACAATTTACTATTTTTGGCAGTTTTTTGGGTCCTGAACTTTCAGAGCCGTTTTGAGGCCCTAAACGACGTTTTTTTTTGTTTTGTTTTTTGTTTTTTGTTTTGTTTTGTTTTTTGTTTTGTTTTGTTTTTTTTTTTTTTTTTTTTGTTTTGTTTTTTTGTTTTGTTTTGTTTTGTTTTGTTTGTTTGTTTGTTTGTTTGTTTGTTTTTATTTTTATTTTTATTTTTTTATTTTTATTTTGGAAAATGGGGGCCAACATATATTATAAATCGATGTTGGCCACTCAAAATTTGTAGGCCTTAGATAGATCTTTCTAATGAGGTATTGTACGTGTCAAATGAAGATCGTATGCCAAAGTTACGACCCCGGGAAGTTGATGTACCAATTTACCCAAACGTGGACCATAGTTTGGCGCTTCATCTCCTAGGGTTAGGTTTTTAGATGTTTAGGGTTTTCCCTTGTTTCTCAATAATAAATAGGCCTTTGAGCCTCATTGTAACACAATTCAAAGACATGTAACCACCACATCTCTTTTCATAGATAAACTACCATCGCCTGAGCTAGTTTATTTCCATTCTGTATGTAAGCATATTTCAGTTCTTCGATATTAATGAAATGAAGTTTTATTTCTGTTGCATCTCTGTGTGTATGGTTATATCTGTAATTTGTTGCATTCCTGTTTAAATTCAAATCACCACAACAACAATAATTTCCCTACCCCCTTACATTTGTTACACCTTCAAAAATTTCTAGGCCTAATACATATCATGCCTAAATTAAAATTTCATGGTGTAATAGGTCACACAATTAAACACTTTCCTCTGCATGACATTATACCTCTTCGTGTTGATTCCTCGTATCACATGTTTATAATATGTTTGGTCTTGTAACATGTTATCTCTTTATCATGGCCCACATGTCTTATACTAAAAAAAGTTCAAGGGTGCAATGCATCACTCCACAAAAATTTGTGGTGCGATACAACACACAATGAGAACTATTCTTCTTATGTGATGCCTCGAAACCTATGTCATGTGCCTCCCCAAAGCTTCATAGCCTCCACCATAACACATGAAATTTATTTTCTTGTGATATGAGCTATATTGCATGAAAATAAAAATCATGTGAGACACCTAAAATTGTTAGCATTCTTCTTCCAAAACTCTTCCATGTTTTTGCTAAGCATTTTCCATGAGGGAAAGCACTTTTCTAATGCTCCCTTTGACTTCTATAAGACATCAAATAGATAAAAAAATACTTAAACACTGAATCTCTTAATAAAAATAATTTTAAATTAAACTTTGAACACTATTAAACTTAAACATCCTTTATCACTAAACAATAATAAAATAACATAACTTAAAACAAGTCTAATATGCAACATTGTTGTTTAGTACTTGTCTCTTATGCAAAAAGTAAAAAGTAATTGACAATAGAAGTTATTTATGGCAGAAGTAATCCATATTAGTTGCTCTATTGTTCAGGCATGAAAGTACAATGATTTGTCTATCTAAATATTTGCATAGTTCAGTATATATATATATATATATATATATATATATATATATATATATATATATATATATATATATATATATATATATATTATTTAAAAAACACACACACACACAATACACACACGCGTGTGCGCGCACACACACACACACACACACACACACACACACATATATATATACACACACATTTTAAAATTTTATTAACTAGAAATCAATAAAACAATGAATGAATTTGATTAAAATTAGAGAAATATAGAAAACATATAGTTATTCACATGTCACTATGTGAGAGTTTTAACATATTTTGAAATTCCTTTGCAACTAGTAAACATATGGTGAAAATAAATGTAATTAGAATTCCTTTAAAATTAGAAAATTTAAAATGAGAAGGCAATAAATTGAAATAGAAAAAGTAAGCAAAAAGACTTATGACTAATAAAAAAAGCCAAAAAAATTCCATTGTTTTGTACTTAAAAATAAGTATAATAATGAATGGAAAGAAAATATTAAATATATAATTTTTTTTTTTTAATATTTACGAAGATATTTGGCTATTAAAATTATTTTTTTTACAAATTAATTTTAAACTCCATAAAATTAGACATCCGCAATCAAAAATAAAAAATTCAAAAATTAATTTTTAATTTTTAAAATAATAAATTTACAAATTAATTAAAAATCTTTGACCAAACTAATTATACTTAAATATAATATAATAAAAACAAAATAATTACCTACCTAAAATTTAATAAAAATAACTATTTCTCACTCAACA
This sequence comes from Pinus tabuliformis, assembly GCA_031772625.1. NCBI lineage: Eukaryota > Viridiplantae > Streptophyta > Pinopsida > Pinales > Pinaceae > Pinus > Pinus tabuliformis. Next base: position 498,441,720 of record CM062820.1, read on the forward strand.
ACAACTTAAATACATGTATCTATACAACTTAAATATGTCCATGGGGACGTAATTTCGATAACGAGTTAAGATAGGGTTTAGTCACGTTGATCACGGAACCTTATTTTCGTAAAGAGAGATGCGCGTGACCTCCGAAAATGCAAAATGATGACCCTTCTATTTCTCAATTTTTATTTTTGGGTTCAAGCGGGTTTTTATGAAGAAAAGAAAATTGTTCCGTAAAAATCACAATTTTTATGTTTGGTTAAGTAGATGTGTATTAAGAAATTTTTATAAATTTAAGTATTAGGGGGTTTACGCAGTGTATTATATTAAATATCATTTTGGGATTCAACTGGGTTAAGTAAGTCATTCATGTATGACCATTTCTATGAGTTCTGGGAGGTCACCCATCCTAGATCGCTTCTAGTCCAAGCGTGCTTAACTATGGAGTTTTCAACGCAATCAAACCCACTTAGCTTGCTACCCCATTTGCAAAACCTTAGCAAGTATTGTGCCTCATGAACCATTCAAGTAGAGATCCCTTCACTCTTTTTGAATTTAAGTATTAGGGGGTTTACGCATTGCATTATATTAGATATCATTTTGGGATTCAACTGCCTTAAGCAAGTCATTCACGTATGACCATTTCCATGAGAGATAGTCGTAATTGACTAATTTCTCATGATTTTTAAATAGTTCACTTAACACTCATTGCATCAAATTATGCTCAAGGGGTGAAGAAATTTTTACCTAACACTTTTCCAACAAAAAATTTTAACCAACATGTTTCGAACCAAAATCATAAGCCTATATTTTTGAAATTCATTATTGGAAAGTACAAGACCCTAACATATTCAGGGGTTTTTTAATTAATTAATTTATTGTAGATAATTTTTTATTATGATTTAATATGGGGACATTTTCATTAATAACATGCCTCCTATGTACTGTTATTTTCCATGCAACCCTATGGTCCAACAATCGTACACACAACCAGCTAGCCAAGAAACCACAGTCCATGGCATGAAGTTGGATGGTTTATACCCAATCCATGGACTCTAAATCCAAAATTGTAGGGGCAATGCCTCTGTGACTCCTACATAAACCCAACTAGCGAAGAAACACCAGACCCCAGTGTGAAATATTGTGGTTTATACCGAATCCATAGCAATTTGGGTGTGCAGTGACTTGCAAAACTGTTACAGTGGTGCGAAGTGTATAAATTAAAGATTTCTGCCCTCCACAGGAACGCAAACACTCTTTCATTATTTTCATAGCAGGAGAACCATTTTGGCAGATCGATACTTTGAAGGAAAATGGCAAGCTCTATTGCATGCGAAGTTATGACAGGCAAAGGTAATTCGTATTGCTCACATTATAAGAATCTCCACATGATTTGTCTTGTAAGAGAATGGTAACTTATTTCAGTGATGCAATCCATTTTTAGTGTTTAGCACAAGAGATTGTTTGGGGAGATGGACCCTTCAAGGAAATCAACAACAATCTTTACTAGAGGGCAAGTTCTCGCATGTAAAGGTAATTAAGAGTGCCCAAATTGTAAATTCCAATTGTTTTGCTAAGGGAATGATAACCCATTTTTTTCAGTGTCAAATCCATTTTTAGACCATCAGGGGAGATCAGTGCTTCAAGGAAACGCCAGGCTTTCCTGCAGGCAAAGTTGCCGAATGCAAAGGTAATTAGGAGTGCCCAAATACTGATTTCCATATGATTTATTCAATTGGGGATTTATAATCAATTTTCAATGTTCAATCCATGTTCAGTGTTCAGGTACATAAGAAGCCATTTAAGGACCAGGTTGATCCTTCAAGTAAAATGGCAAGCTCTACTGCAGGGGAATTTATCACATGCAAAGGTAATTAGGATTGCCCACATTCTAACAGTCTCCATATGATTTGCTTAGTAAGGAAATGATAATCAATATTCAGTGCCCAACACAGTGAATGCATATAGCTTAATTTCTAGTTCATAACTTTAAAATGGCTCCAACTATATAGATTGCCATATAGCCTCCGGGAAATGTTTCTAGGATCTTAACAATGGAGTAGTGATTTTTACTAATATAACATTGATTGACAGAAACAATGGAGCAGTGATTTTTACTAATATAACGTTGATTAGTTGTGGAATCAAATTTTGTTGCAATTTTGAACTATGTTTGTGAAGATGAATATAGATTAGCCAATAATATTGCAAAAATGATGTAATGACTCTTACTAACAAAATGCTTATTGTTGTTGGATGTAATTTGTTTGCCATGTTAAAATTTGATAACTTAAATTTTTTTATTTTATTATAGCGGTTGTTGCTTGGGGACTGGGGCAGCCTCTGAAGATTGAAGAAGTGCAAGTGGCACCTCCATAGGCAATGGAAGTCAGAATCAAAGTGCATTATACTGCTTTGTGTCACACAGATCTTGTCTTTTGGGAAGCAAAGGTAAGCTATAAGAAATATTAGTAACTAGAAGCTCTCCATCTTTAATCTAGGTTTTAAGCATGAGAGGTATCCAAATGGCAAAAACCCTGAAAGAGCAAACCCTTATTTAAGATTAAGGGGTTAGGGTTTATGATAGATCCACGCTATTTTGAATTGTTTTTAACTCAAGATCTTTGAAGTAGTTAGAGGTTTGCACTTGGGTTGTTTTGACACCTGTTGGTGTTTTAGTAGATTTGAAGTATATTTTATTAGGGTTACAGACACATAGAAATAGGCCCACACATCGAGATCTCCCCCACCTAGGCTCTATAATGTCTAGCTTCTTCGGGTGCAATTAAATTTTCTTATTAATGATTTGTCTATTATTGCTTTGGTTGTAGGGTCAAGCTCCACTCTTTCCCCGCATCTTTGGACATGAAGCAACTAGGTATCCTCTCTATTCTTGCCATGAAATTCTGTTTCTAAAATAATAATTCAATCAAGCATGTAGTATTTTACGGGAAAATATTTCTGGTGATTAATTTCTGGCCAATTCTGGCAATGGTTGGTGTAGAATTGTTGAGAGCGTTGGAGAAGGGGTAACTGACCTCAAGCTGGGTGACAAGGTTCTTCCTTTATTTACTGGAAAATGCAAGGAATGTAGACACTGCAAGTCAGAAGAGAGCAACATGTGTGATCTGCTTAGAATTAACACTGAGAGAGGGGTTATGATAAATGATGGAAAGTCAAGGTTTTCCATCAACGGGAAGCCGATTTACCACTTCCTTGGTACATCGACTTTTAGCCAATACATTGTTTTGCATGTGGGATGTGTGGCCAAAATTAATCCTGAGGCTCCTCTTGACAAAGTTTGTATTTTAAGCTGTGGTGTCTCCACAGGTAAATTACTTATGGATTTTTTTAATCATTTTTCTTGTGCACATGTTCAGTATCAGCCGTGTTTAGGCCTATAGGAGGTTCATCGAGAACTTCTTGCAGATTTCTTATTAGATCATTGCAGAGGAAATGTAAGAAGTTTGAATGGATAGAGGAGTGTGAGGCTAGTTTTGAGTAGCTTAAGTAGTTATTGAAACATGCACCAGTGCTAAAGATTGCAAATCAAGACAAAGAGTTTTTGGTATGCACAGATACTTCCAAGAGAGGGCTTGGTGGAGTCCTTATGTAGGATGGACAGGTGGTATGTTATGAGTCCCAAAAACTAAACGAGCCAGAGTAGAACTACTTGACACATGATCTTGAGTTGGCAATGATAATACATGCATTGAAGATGTGGAGGCACTATCTTCTTGGTAGGAGGTTTGTACTTCTAAGCGATCACATTGGATTAAGGTATTTTTTTGACCAACTGAATTTGAACACTAAGCAGGCTAGATGGTTGGCCATGATCAGCGAGGTTGATTTCGAGATCAAGTATATCAAAGGTAAAGAGAACAGAGTGGCAGATGCTCTTAACAGGTGGATACAGGTAAATCACTTAGCAACTATGAGCTCTTATGGGACAGGTCTAGAGGATAGGATCTTGCGAGCAGGTCAGTAGGATGTCAGATATATGGATATTGTGCACAGGTTATGGCATAGCACAGGTACATGTGATAGTACAGGTAAAGGTACAGTTGATGGTATAGGTACAAGTATGGATGAAGGTGATAGTACATGTACAAGGACGGTCCCAGAACAGAAACAAAAACAAGTCATCGAGTGGGAGATCTAAATCTAGAGGGAGATCTAAATCTCTAGGAAAACCTGTAACGCAGAAGCATATTGATTAGCGCAGATGGTTGTACCTCATCTTCTATGAGAACAGATCTCAGGGCCTCACTCATGATTGCCTCCATACAATATTAAATATTACCTCCTAGGCTTTCTTTTTTTCTCTGACTTTGAACATGCAACTTCTTCTCTGGGTTCACATTTTCCCTAATAAGTTGGACAACTTCTTTTTTCCAAGAGACCTTGCTTGCCATATTCCACAAGTTCCATGAGAGATTTTTCGATTGATATGATATGTAATAAGCTTCTAAGTCTTCCCAATTATATGGGTTGTAACAAGCTTTTAATGCAGATTTAAAATAACATTTTTGTGTTTCCTGTCCTTTCCTCTTCCATGCCCAAATACCAATCCCTCCATCTCTACTCCTCCAGCTTTCTTGTGCAAGGCATGGCTTGCCCTCGGATCTTCTCCTTTTCTGATTGACTGTTAGATTTGATATCCAAAAATTGAACATCTTTGGAATGTGACTATGCTCATTAACACTCCCCGCCCCTCCAAGGTTTGGATTGCTCTTGGATCGTGACCATGTTCATGAACACTGCCCTGTAAGTCTTCGTTTCTCTTGGATTGTGACTACGCTCATAAACAATCGCTCGCACCTCCAAGATGTTACCCATGAGGTGGGACTTTAAATCTGGGTAAAATTTGCCTTTGTTGAAACCTTTTTTTGTTATCGGGAAAACTATTTCCTGGATTTGTTGAATATTTTATGTGTAATTTCCAATGTTACAAAAATCATTATCGAGATTAAATCGGCGAGGGGAAAAAATCGGAAAAAATTGGAAAAAATAGTAAAAATCAGGAAAAAATCGTAAAATAAAAAAATATTCATTTTTTTTCAATTTTTTTAATATTTAAAGCATCTACAACATAAAATAAATACATTGAAACATAAATATGATAAAAGCACTAATATATAATATGTGTAATATCATTTTTAGTGCTACATCACACATGGGACATAATAGTGAATCCTGTCCTAAATAGTAAGTCCTGACTCGTGAGTCCCAACTCAGTCTCAAAATATCAACAAAAAATATAATAATGTATCTCATATCATGAGTCATAATGTCATATACAATGAAATGAACCAAATAACTAATACTACTAATTTCCTTTGCCCCTCTTGTGATAAAATGCAATAGCTTTCCCTTTCCTTCTAGATGTAGATGTCGGTGGAGTTGGTAGTGGACTCTGCTGTGCTCTAGAAGCCGAAGAAGTAGGAGCTAGAGGAAGTAGACCACGTCCTCTACTGGTGGTAGGGGTAGCCTAGGTAGGTGGTGTCACATCCTCCTCCTGTCGCTCCTCCTCCTCCTCCTCCTCCTCCTCTACGCCTTCCACTACCTCCTGCTCTAACCAATCATTGGTAGACACCATGAGAGGCCTCTCGGCCTCAACCCTCCATGCAATAGTGGTATCAATCGCATCCAATGAGATGGCATCCATATCAAGTATCCTCTCAAGTTGCCTCACCCACAATTGAAGATTGAAGTAGACGTAGACCATGTCATTAAGTCGCTGGGATTCCAACCTCTACAAAGGTCATAAAATAATAATTATAAAAAAATTATTATTTAATGAATTCAAAAAATTAATTGGAAATTTGGAATATTTTAAGTTTTAAGTTTAACCTGTTGCGCTTCTTATTGTGTATTTTTTCAAATACACTCCAGTTGCGCTCGCATCTTGAGGAGCTACATGTTTGGATGAGGATTCAAATGGCAAGATTTTGCAGATGGGGTACTCTGGCACCATAGCGAGTCCACCATGCATCTACAACAAAATTACAAATAAGATAAACATAAGAAAAAAATGAAATTTGAAAGTTGAAAAAAACTATGAAGTTATGAACTTGAAGAGACAATGAAATTTGAAACAAACTAAAAAATACTTGGCATTTGTGTCTTCCTATCAACCACAACCATCTCAAAGCTAAATGTGCCACCTGCCATCCTGTATATCTCCATTTCTTTAGATATTTCTGCACATTATTCTGGAGATCGCACCATCCTCTAAACACAAGTTAAGAATCCATCCATGATCTCAGCATCAAATAAGAACCCACATGGATAAGAAAATGCGGGGTTCAGGTAGATCCCTATAGCATGAATGGGACACTGGAGTGTGTTGTTCCATCGTTCATCAATCACATCCCATAGGAGGAGTTGTTTCTGAAACCCCTCATCTCCCTTATCATCATAGTAGACCCGAATGGCTTCTTTGGCCTTGTCCATGACCTCATACAAATAGCCCATTGCGGGCTTCTCACCATCAACTAATCAAAGAACCTTTACCAAAGGTTTAGTAACAGTGCACACCTCCTGCACTCCCGCCCAGAAGTCTTCCTGGTATGAAACTAATCTGCATATGGCCTCTCCTTCTAGTTTGCGGCTAAATGTTAAAGCACGCCACTCCTTTGAAAGAAACATTCTCTTCACATTCCACATATAATTCAAGAGGGATTGAAGAGATACGAAACTGGTGGAAAACCGTGTAATGGCAAGGAGAACCGACTCCTTGTTGTTGGTGAATTTTCTCATCAAGCTAAGCATAGCTGCATGATTATATATAAATTTTGTAATGCTTTTTTGATGAGTCAACAATATCTTTGACAAAGGAAATTTTTCCAATGTCCTCCAACATCAAATCAATACAATGTGCAGCACAAGGTGTCCAAAATAAAGTAGGATGCCTCTCCATAAGCATCCTTCCAGCAACAACATAATTTGCAGCATTGTCCGTTATGACTTGGACAGCATGTTCTACATCCACCTCCAAAATAAACACATCCAACAAATCACATAATAATTTTGCATCTTTGATATGTGAAGATGCATCAACAGATTTCATAAACATTGTCCCCTTGGGACAACTAACCAAGAAGTTTATAAGGGTTCTCCCTTTTTGGTCGGCCCAACTATTTGACATCATAGTGCATCATGTTCATGCCCATGATGCCCTAAACTCCTCCAATATTTTGGTGCAGTCAACCTTTTCATCTTGAAGAATGTGTCCTCTAAAGTCATCATAAGAAGGGATTTTGTACCCTGGGCCAACAAGTGTAATAGCATCAACAACAGGCTGGAAAAATTGATTATTCCTTGCAACACTAAAAGGAATATCACTCCAAAGGAGAAACTTGCCCAACAACTTGTCAGCTTGTTCTTTTTCATTTTTTTAAGCATTGAAGTGATAGATGGTTATGAACCAGGCATCGTTTTAGGAACAAAAAATGATGAGGCAACTACAGGGTTGGTTGTAGACATTGATGTTGAAGTAAAACCAGTGCCACTTCCATATTCACCTCCTAACACCCTTCCTGCTAGTTGCTTCTTCAGATCTGCTTTGGCCACTTTCTCTTGCTCTAATTCTTCCAATGATCTCATGGCTCTTCGGATGATTTCCGCATTTGTATTGTTGCAAGGCCCTACATCATATCCAAAGATTTGTGCTAGGTGGTACTTCAATCTATAAACCCCCCCTGACATATGCTGCCCACACAACTTGCAAGACAAGTTCAATCTATCAAACCCTCCATCAGGTTCACCAAATTCTCACAAAGGGTCCAATTTTCTTGGCATGTTTGTAAATTGGTTGAACTCTTGAGTTTTAATGTAAGATGAAATTTGAAGTTGAACCTATGGCACAATAAGAATTTCAAGCTACAAAAATATTTTTTTTTTTTTACATACATGACACAACACATTGAATTTTTAACAAACAAACAAAAAATACCTCAACTCAATCCAAAATGAACTCTCTCCACTCTATGCAACAAAAATTTAAAAAAAAAAACATCATCAATTCCACACAAAAATCATTGATAATCAATGGGTTATAGAAATGTTGGAAATAATACTGAGAGGGGGGGGGGGGGGGGGGTGAATCAATATTATCAAATTCTTTTCAATAGATCTTCCAGATTTATACTTTAATTTATTCTTCAAATATTGATCATTAATTTGTATGATAGTACCATATAATAATGAGCAAGAACAAGAAAAACAGATAGTCACACCAAATAACACCAGATATAAGGTGGAAACCCAATGTGGGTGAAAACCACCTGCTGCAATATGTCTCTATCTTCTTTCAATTAGAAACTTCTTTTACAATGATTTTGTACTGGTGCAGTCCTTTACCAGTACGCAGGCTGCAACCTGCTGAGAGCTATAGCCCTCTCTCGTTTTCCAGTCTCTCCTGGAAGGGAGCTACAACCCATTTAGCTCTTGTACTAGCTGAACTACTAGTACGTAGGTGCTGACCTACTTCTTTTCTTCCAAGGACCACTTTTCATAAATTTTCAAACTGGATCCATGAACATCAAATAATCATCAAGTACATGTGAATCAACCAATCTCTTTCTACAATCACCCAATGAATCAAATAATAACTTCTCAGAATGCAGTAACCAGAAAAGTAATCTAAACCCAAAACTCTACAGCAATAGATAAAAGGCAGCCAACAAATATTTTAAGAAAAGTCCGCAACTTCACCAGTAGAAACTTGCGAATATCCGCAGTTCTTTTGTGTCTGGACTGCGTAGCTCCGCACCTGCACTGTCTACTCGACAACGGACCTCCACAACTGCACTGTCTACTCGACAGCGGACCTCCGCACCTGCGCCTTTTGCCGCTCTGCGTACCTCCGCACTAGCGCCTTCTGCTGCGTTGCGGACCCCCGCACCTGTGCTTTCTGCTGCGATGCTGGCCTCCACACCTGCGCCTTCTGCTACTCTGCGTATCTCTGCACCTGCGCCTTCTGCTGCGTTGTGGACCCCCGCACCTGCGCCTTCTGCTGCGCTGCAGACCCCCGCACCTGTGCCTTTTGCTGCGCTGCGGACCCCTGCACCTGCGCTGTGGATCGCCTGCGGACCTCCAAATAGAGCCAAATTAACAATCCTCCAATGTGCCACAGACAGTCAGATCCACAAATCTGATCATGCGCCAGAGAGATCACGTCTTATCAATAGATCCACCTTACAATTTATAGATTTCACCTTGATTTAGATCTAGCTTTTCAAACCGATCACCCAAAATTTCAGATTTTAAGATATTCAAATTTCACAAGTGACTAGCCAAATGATCTCCTTTCCTTTTTATAGGCAAGCCCTTACTCAAACCATGGAACAAAACCATCGAAAACCAATACAAGGGATCCAAAACCGGGGTTCAATAATTTAGATCCTATACCACGGACCAAAACCATAGGATCATGTACGTCGAACTAAATACAATGGACCAAACATAAAAATTCCCACGTGTGCACGCTTCTCTGCATTGAAGTGAGTGAACTGGGGGTTCGCACCTTCTGTTTGGATAACCTGCGGACATGACTGCACTTTGTGAATGGCGTGCCTGCGGGCTCGCACCTTTTGAACGGTGTACCTGTGAACCCTTTATTTTCTATCATTTTGAGAGCCTGAACAGAGATTTGCCACTTGAGTGAGTTTCCATCAAGTACAACGCCTGTTCCATAGCGCCAAACCTAAATCATAATGCCAACAATCTCCCCCTTTGGACTTGATGGCAACCCCAAGATCCTCAAAGTCATTCTCCCCCTTTGTTATCAAGGGCAAAGGGTTATGCTCCCCCTGAGAACATGCTGAAAAATCTACTCTGCTGTGCTGATCATGCTCCCCCTGACTATAGGCCAGATCTGTAAAAGAAAATTTCTTCAAGAAGAAAGAGATATAAGACATAGAGACAAAAGATTAGCAGCAATATTCAGATCAGCATCCTTCTAAACTTTCTCCTCCAAGATCTTCTATAATAATGCCAACAATGTATTATTAGAAGAATAAATGCTCCCCATGAACCTGTGCCAGATGGTCTTTGACCAATCCATAAACCAGCAAATGTACGTGTTTTCGGGAAAAGTGTCTATTCAGAACGACCCTATCCCACTAAGGTGTGACAATGACCTTAGAAACAAACAGAGAAAACTACTTTTGTATTCTTCTTTATGAACTATGAACAAAGAGAAATAGGATGAACCAACCTGTATCTTGCGCTTGTCCTTTGATCCAATCTCTCTCCTCTTTGACAGCTTCCAGCTACCAGCTCCCTTATTTGCCCAGCTTCACCAAGTGCCTGCCAGATCACAGAAGAAGGAAACTATACAAAGACATAGGTTCATACTCATAAAAAGCTTAGGATCATATTTAAGCTAAACATGCAAATGCAACAAACATCAATGATACACAAGCATGTAGGAGAAACTCAAATAGTTTTATTGATATAACAAGAAGATCCAAGAGGAGTTACAACCGATGATTCCTGATCCAGCATCAACCTCCCAGCAGAGAATCCCTTCTTCACCTCCAACAAAGCATAAATCACCCAATACTCCGATATCTATCTCAAAACCAACAGCAATTCTTTGCAATGTACAATATTCCAGCCTCTGGATCTCTGGGATGAGGGATCCATATATAGATGTATGCAAGGAGTATGAGTCAGCTTATGATTTGACTAGTGTCTTCTCTCCGTCAGTTCTTGCTTCCACTTGGAGACTGAGAGCCTCTTACTCACCCTTGGTCGAATTCAGTGAGGCAAGTGTCATTGGAGAAGATCTTGGAAGCTTCCATTGTCTCTCCACCTCGTGGAATGACTCTGCCACTTGTCATTTCCCACTCAACGCACCTTGGTAGTGCATTTAGGTGCGTTGCAATGCACTTAGCTAGTGTATTTGGGTGCTTTGCAACGCAGCTAGCTAGTGGAGCAGCTGAAATGATCCTGATTTGACTGATTCTGAGCAGTTTCTGGTGGAGAACTTCTGAGAGAAGTTGTAATTTGTTGACCTTGTTCCTTTAGGAGTTAGAACAACACTTTTAGGGACTGAGGAGCCCTTGGTTTATGGACATTTCATGCTTAGAGCTGTAAGGCACAAAAATGTCTATAACAGTACGCGTATACCCCATATGAAACTCGCGTACAACCAACAATCTCTGAAACAGATAAGATTCAACAACAAGATGATGCATCAACTACCCCCAGCTTTTGCTTGAGGTATTCAAAGGTCTCCTTGGGTAGTGGTTTGGTGAGTATATCAGCAACTTGTTCCTTAGAAGGAACATACTCCAACTTGACTTTTTGTTCAAGCACTTGTTCCCAAAGAAAATGATATTTGATAGGTATATGCTTGGTCTTTGAATGCATGACTGGGTTCTTTGAAATGCTGATAGCACTTGTATTATCACGTAGGATGGAGATAGGTGGAGTACAAGTGATTTGAAAGTCCTGCAAGGTTTGCATCATCCAAAGAAGTTGTGTGCAACAAGATGCAACAGCCACATACTCTGCTTCAGCTGTAGATAAAGCAATTGAACTCTGTTTCTTGCTGAACCAAGATACTAATCTGGAACCCATGAAGAATGCACCCCCACTAGTGCTTTTCTTGCCATCCACGCTTATGGCCCAATCTGCATCTGTATAAGCACGAAGGGTGAAATTTGTATCTCTAGGATACCATAAGCCATAGTTTTGAGTTCCTTGAAGGTACTTGAAGATTCTCTTAACTGCCTGAAGATGAGTTTCCTTTGATTTGCCTAAGATCTTCCAATTATTCCCACTGCCTGCATGATATCTGGTCGGGTACCTGTCAAATAAAGAAAACTTCCAATCATGGATCTATAGGTTGGTTGATGCACTGCTACAGATTCATCATTTACACTGAGGCTACATCCTGTAACCATAGGTGTACATACTGGTTTTGAATCTTCCATGCCATACTTATTCAAAATTTGCTTGAGGTACTTGGTTTGAGACAAAAAGATACCGCCTTCATTTTGTTGGATTTGCAATCCAAGAAAATATGTCAATTCTCCAAGCAAAGACATTTCAAATTCTTTCTGCATCACCAAGGCAAAGCTTTGACTCATAGCTTCTTCATTGCTGCCAAAGATAATATCTTCTACATACACAACAAGTATTAGCAATTTGTCATTTTCAATTTTTATATAAAGATTGCTATCTGTTGATCTTTTTGAAAAACCTTGTTGATGAAGATATTTGTCCAAACGGTAGTACCAAGCCCTTGGAGCCTGTTTAAGACCATAGAGAGCCTTTTTTAGTCTGCATACAACATTTGGATCATTCCCAAGAATGAAACCATCTGGTTGCTCAATGTACACTTCTTCTTCTAAGTCTCCATTCAGAAAGGCTGATTTCACGTCCATTTGAAATACTTTGAACTTCTGAAAGCTTGAGAGAGCAAGGAACATTTGGATGGCCTCAAGTCTAGAAACGGGAGCAAAAGTTTCTTCAAAGTCTATTCCTTCTTGTTGAGCATACCCTTTACAAACAAGTCTGGCCTTGTTTCTAATCACTTCCCCATTTTCATTCAACTTGTTTTTAAAGATCCATTTTGTCCCTATAACATTCTTATCTTTTGGTCTAGGAACCAACTTCCAAGTGTTATTCTTTTCGATCTGCTCAAGTTCATCATCCATTGCCTTGACCCAGCATTCATCTTTGCATGCCTCTTTTACATTTTGTGGTTCAGTGGAGGAGAGCAATGCCAAATAGCTTGAGGCTTCTGCAATTGTTCTTCTTGTTTGTATACCTGCCTCTTTCTGCCCCAAAATTTGAGATTCTGGATGATTCTTCTGAACGTACCTGGATGGAGGTTCTTTTTCATCATAAGTCTGATTTGAAGGATGGACTTCATCCTCTTCGATATTTTCATAATTTACTTGCCTAGGAATGTTTCCTTCTTCATCAACCACTACATCAATGCTGTCAACAATTCTTCCAAGTCTTTTATTGTAACACTCGTATGCTTTGCTGTGGGGAGAATAACCAAGGAGAATGCCTTCATCTTCTCTAGGTTCAAATTTGCCAAGATGTTCATCATTATTCTTAATATAGCATTTTCTTCCAAAAATTTTGAAATGTTTTACCGAAGGAGTCTCACCATACTAAAGCTCATGAGGAGTTTGAGTGCTGTTCACCCGGACATTTGTTTTGTTGAGAATAATAACCGCATCAAATGCAGCTTCACCCCAGAAGGTTGTGAGAGTTCCAGACTCATCAAGCATAGCACGAGCCATTTGTTGAACCATTCTGTTCATCCTTTCCACTACTCCATTTTGCTGAGGAGTCCTAGCTGTAGAGAATTCCCTTTTGTATTCCATGTTCTTCACAGAAGTCAAAAAATTCATTCAAGATAAACTCCCCACCTCTATCAGACCTGAGGCATTTGATTTTGTGATTTGATTCGTTCTCCACCAAGGCTTTGAATGATTTGAACTTTTCAAAGGATTCATCTTTGTGCTTCATAAGTCCTATCCAACAAATCCTGGAAAAGTCATCAATGAATAATATGAAATATTCTTCTCCTCGAGGTGACCTTTTCCTAGATGGGCCACATACATCAGTATGGACAAGTTCAAGTGGCCTGCTAGCTGATCCTTCCTTCTCAGGGAAGTTAGTTCTGGTTTGCTTACCAAACTGACATGATTTGCATATTGTGTTGTCTAGAATTCTGATGTCTGGAAGACCACGAACTGCCTGGTACTTGCATGCTTTCCTTATCTGTGAAAAGCTTAGATTTACCAACCTCTGGTGCCATAACCAGTGTTCATCATTTTTGCTCAAATAGCATTGTTGTTGTCCTTCTTCAAATATGTATAAATTATTTGGAGTTCTTATGCCTTTGATCATTGTTTTTCCTGTATCAAGATCACGAACACTACATCCATTTGATCGAAATATTACCTCAGTTCCTTGATCGCACATCTGACTGACACTCAGTAGATTATGCTTCAAGCCATCAACATACAAAACATTTCCATCTTTGACTTTTTCTTTCAACTAAACAGTGCCTTTTCCTTTTATGACTGCAGGGGTATCATTTCCAAAAGAAACTTTCTTTCCCTTTTCTAAAGCACTATATGATTGAAGTTTTTCTTTATCACCTGTCATATGCTTCGAACATCCACTTTCGATGTACCATTGATTTTTCTGTCCTTCTGCATATAAAGCTATCCCACATCTTTCTGGTTGCGGTTCCTTCATTCTCCATGTTCTGGCATTTGAGGTTTGTTCCTTCCGAGTTGTCTTCTGAAACCTGCTCCTGCATTTAGAATCTTCATGGCCGAAGTTATTACAAATAGAACATTCAATTTCACTTTCAAGGGCAGAAAAGTTGTTATAGGTCCTTTTTGTGATTTCAGTCATACTTCTTTGTTTTTGAGCTTCTCTAGTCATGATTGTCTTATAGGCAACACATTGAGCTACTTTGTGACCAAAGTTATGGCAAGAGAAACATTGGCCATTGAAGAAACTCCTACGATTATCAAATCTATCAACCAACCGATTGTAGTTTCTACTAACATCCATTCTTGAGGCAAATTGGGAAGCTTTTACCTGTGGCTGGTTGTGGCTTCTGTTTGTCCTTAAGGTAGATTGCCCCCGATTTTCTTGATAGTCTTTGTTCATTCTTGAGGTAAACTGTCCCTGATGATTTCTATTAGGCCTTTGCTCGCTCCTTCTTGCTGCATCAAGATAGATTTTGGAGGTGGATGCTTGAGATGCTTCTCCATTATATCCCAAACCTGTCTTGATTAGTGGAGAACGCTGCACATTGATAATCTCATCTAGAGTTTCAGATCCTTTAACAAATTTAAGATTAAGATCAACAGTTTCACATTCCAATTTTTCATGATGTTTTTCCCTTTCAGCCAGTTGACATTGCAGAGAATCAATAATCACATTCTTCTCTTCTAAACAAATTTTGAGTTTAGAAATCTCTTCATAAAGACCTTCTTCATCTATAGCATCCATGTAATCATCATCTTCAAAAGCCATTGAAAGTTTATAATTATTACCTCGTTCATCTTCTTCACTATTTGAAAGTCCATCACTATCTTCATGAGTGTAATAGCTTTTCTTATTTGCATTCTGTTTCTTGTTCCATTTAATAGGTTCCTTCCCCTTGTCAATCTTATCCTTATGAGGACATTTGGTAGCATAGTGACCGACTCTTCCACAAGCAAAGCATTTGAAAGGTAACTTACCTCGGAATCGTCCAGCACCCGGTTGAAGGTTTTTGACAAAATTTGATTCTTCTTCTTCTTCTGACACGTATCCTGACTCATAGTAATCTCCTTTGCTTGAAGCCTTGAAGGCAGCTTCTCTCCTGTCTGATGGTCCTCCTTTCCTCATTTCATAAGCAGTCAGAATTCCGTGCAGCTGTGACATGGTAAGGTTTCGTAGATTCTCTTTCTCTTCTATTGCAGAAACTTTAGATTCAAACCTAGGGGACAAATATCTTAGAACCTTTTCAACCACAACAACCTCTTTTATTTCTTCACCCAAAATTTTCATACAATTAACAATCTCATCTACACGAAGGAAATAGTTATCCACACTTTCATCATTGTGCATTCTGAGATTTTCATACTGAATTCTGAGGGTTTGAAGTTTTGCTCGTTTTACCTGTTCATCTCCTTCATAGCTCAGAACAATCTTGTCCCATATTTCTTTTGTGGATTTATACTGCATAACCTTCACGAATTCTGATTGAGATAGACATCCTAATAGAGTATTGACAACCTTTGCATTTGTTTCATATTTCTTCTTCTCAGCCGGATCTGTAGGAGTTGCCGATGGAAAAGTGTACCCTGTATCTATGATGTCCCATACTTCTATACCGAGATTGAAGATAGGCAGTAACTCTTACCTTCCAATATACGAAGTTTGTCCCATCAAAAATTGGTGGCCTGATAGATGCTTCTCTCTCATAGTTGCTCATGATGATGGATCTTCCTTCAAGCGATCAAGCTTCTTCAGAAGGACTTGCTCTGATACCAATTGTTGGAAATAATACTGAGAGGGGGGGTGAATCAGTATTATCAAATTCTTTTCAATATATCTTCCAGATTTATACTTTAATTTATTCTTCAGATATTGATCATTAATTTGTATGTTAGTACCATATAATAATGATCAAGAACAAGAAAAACAGATAATCACACCAAAGAACACTAGATATAAGGTGGAAACCCAATGTGGGTGAAAACCACCTACTGCAATATGTCTCTATCTTCTTTCAATTAGAAACTTCTTTTACAATGATTTTGTACTGGTGCAGTCCTTTACCAATACGCAGGCTGCAACCTGCTGAGAGCTACAACCCTCTCTCGTTTTCCAGTCTCTCCTAGAAGGGAGCTACAACCCCCTTAGCTCTTGTACTAGCTGAACTACTAGTACGTAGGTGCTGACCTACTTCTTTTCTTCCAAGGACCACTTTTCATAAATTTTCAAACTGGATCCATGAACATCAAATAATCATCAAGTACATGTGAATCAACCAATCTCATTTTACAATCACCCAATGAATCAAACAATAACTTCTCAGAATGCAGTAACCAAAAAAGTAATCTAAACCCAGAACTCTGCAGCAATAGATAAAAGGTAGCCAGCAAATATTTTAAGAAAAGTCCGCAACTTCACCAATAGAAACTTGTGAATATCCACAGTTCTTCTGTGTCTGGATTGCGCAGCTCCGCACCTGCACTGTCTACCCAACAGCGGACCTCCGCACCTGCGCCTTCTGCCACTCTGCGTACCTCCACACTAGCGCCTTCTGCTGTGCTGCGGACCCCTGCACCTGCGCCTTCTGCTGCGCTGCGGACCTCCGCACCTGTGCCTTCTACTGCTCTGCGTACCTCCGCACCTGCGCCTTCTGTTGCGCTACAGACCCCCCACACCTGCGCCTTCTGCTGCGCTGCGGACCCCCGCACCTGCACTGTGGATCGCCTGCGGACCTCCAAATAGAGCCAAATTAACAATCCTCCAATGTGCCACAGTTAGTAAAATCCACAAATCTGATCATGCGCCAGAGAGATCACGTCCTATCAATAGAGCCGCCTTACAATTTATAGATTTCACCTTGATTTAGATCTAGCTTTTCAAACCGATCACCCAAAATTTCAGATCATAAGATATTCAAATTTCATAAGTGACTAGCCAAATGATTTCCTTTCCTTTTTATAGGCAAGCCCTTACTCAAACCATGGAACAAAACCATCGAAAACCAATACAAGGGATCCAAAACCGGGGTTCAATAATTTAGATCCTATACCACAGACCAAAACCATAGGATCATGTACGTCGGACTAAATACCATGGACCAAACATAAAAATTCCCACGTGTGCGCGCTTCTCTACATTGAAGTGAGTGAACTGGGGGTCCGCACCTTCTGTTCGGATAACCTGTGGACATGACTGCACTTTGTGAATGGCGTGTCTGCGGGCTCGTACATTTTGAACGGTGTACCTGCGAACCCCTTATTTTTTATCATTTTGAGAGCCTAAATAGAGATTTGCCACTTGAGTGAGTTGCCATCAAGTACAACACCTGTGCCATAGCGCCAAACCTGAATCATAATGCCAACAAGAAACCCAAGCAAAAACAAGAAAAAAACCAAGACAAAATGGCCAAATTTGGTGCCCATACCTGGAAACCACGGTTTGCCGAAGAAATTTGATTCAAAGACGAAGTTCTCTTGCTTGGGATGCTAAAATCTCCAGGCTTCCTCCTCCTCTACCATAGTAGATGCCTTCCAGGCTTCCTCTCCTTCTCAACTCTCAAAACACGCCGTTGTCTATTCAAAATGACAAAAAAATTCATTTTTTTCTCTTATAAAATGCGCTGTGTAGGAGCCTGGCGATTATTTCCCATCGAATTGCGATAATTTCGAAAAAATCGCGATTTTTTTGAAAAAAAAAGTTCGTAAAAATTGAGTGATTTTATCGGCAAAATGAAAAAGTCACGATTTTTTGATGTTATCGTGATTTTCGCAACACTGACCAATTCCTGATGATGAAGAAATGTTATCCATTGGGAAAAACTTGAAGGAAATGAAATCTTGACCTAGTTGACATTTTATAATGTTTTTATAAAGTGGGTAATTCAATTCTGCAATTTTTTACAAAGTGGGTAAATCAATGCTGGGGATATTTTACTGGCTAGATGGTTAATAAAATCATCTAGATAATGGTTTCTTTGATCACAAATATTGTTTAAAGTTCATTTCTTTTGTGGAATCAGGGATGGGTGCTACTTTGAAAGTAGGCAAACCCAAGAAGGGTTCAATAGTAGCAATATTTGGCCTTGGGAGTGTTGGGCTTGCTGTAAGTTTCCTCACTTTATGTTCCTGTGTATGCACCTTAGTATATATTGCAATTCTACAGTGTTTAGACTTTACTTATTAAGGACCAATATGATGAGTGTATCGTTTAATTGTATGTTAATATTTTGATGTGACCTTAACTACACAGGCTGCTGAAGGGGAAAAAATTGCAAGAGCTTCTTGAATAATTGGGATATATTTAAGCAACGACAGATATGAACCAGGTTGTTTATTTTTCCCATTTCCATATTAGATAATCTGTGTATATATGTTGATTGGAGAATTGCCTTTCTAATTCACTGTTTGAATACTTTTTGTAATCTCAGCAAAACCATTTGGCGTAACAAAATTTTTAAACCCTAAAGACTACGAAAATCCCATTCAAGAGGTATGTTGAGCAGCCTATATTACTGGATATTTTTGCACCTTGAGAAACTTGGTGCTCTACTCCCCAGGAGGGGGAGAGCCCCTCTGCTTAATGTGCATAGAGTAAATATCCTTGCTAGAATTATTATGCCTACGCAGATTTATCAAATTCATTCATAATGTATTTAAACGAATATGGAAGTGTTTTAACTCAGATTTATCCAATAATCTTTGAACCATTTTTACTATTAAAAAACTATCACAAAATTATTTAATCAATTTAGAGTTAGTATCTCTCATCATTATTGTTTTTTCTGATACTGCTATCAATTTCCTTCATAGGTAATTGTAGAAAGAACTGATGGAGGAGTTGAGTATCGAGTGCATAGGAAACATTAAGGCGATGATTCAAGCCTTTGAAGCCTGCCATGATGTATTTGATCTGAATTCCCTTTCGTTTAAAAGATATTAAGCTGATTATTTCCTTTCTAATTAAACACCTGCAATTCATATTTTGATCAGTGAAAAGGAATTTGATATCATATTTTTGTTTTCTCAAGGTTGGGGTGTATCTGTTTTAGTGGGTGTTGCTCATTTAGAGGCAGTGTTTACAACTAATCTTGTGAATTTTCTGAACGAGAGGACATTGAAAGGAACTTTCTTTGGAAACTAGAAACCTCATTCAGATTTGTCTGGCCTTGTAGAGATGTATTTGAATAAGGTAAGACTTCAATTATTATTCAATGATGCATTCATTTGTTTGCTTAGATTTCCTTGCTAGAAATGTCTCTCTCAAACAATGATCATAAATAGAAAATTGTTGGTTTGTTAATGTACATGACAACATCAGTCTCTTCTATACTGAATAGGTCCATGCTTGATTTATGCAAAAGCTTGAACTGGGTAAAATGTAATTAGGTTTTTAATTGAGCATTTCTTGTTTGTTTTCTGTAGACACTTGAACTAGACAAATTTATTATACACGTTGTTTCATTTGCGGATATAAACAAGGCAGTTGACTACATGATTAAAGGAGAGGGCCTGAGAACTGTGATTAAAGTGTTTGATAAGATAAGATAATTATATGTATGTCCAACTATTGACCACAAAGTAGGTCAAAGGGACTGTTGAGTACACTGATGTATATAAAGTGGGAGAACCAAACGGTCTCCTCTAAAATATACAATGCATGAAGTAAATCAACATTTGGCCCTAGCGGAGAAGATGCGGGAGCTAATAGGTCTGAGGATCAGACCCATCTCTCCTAACATCTGAGGCTGAATGAATAACACTAAAGAAACTCTACAAAGTCTGTTGGCCCGATGAAGAGCCGATGGCAAGTGTAGACTGTCCACTAAATTGTATCCTGGGGGGTTCACATGTTGCTGAATGTTGGAGGACCTAGTTTGTCTCCTAAGAATGGATCTGAGATGGAATTGCTACTCAGATATTGTGTGGTAGGGTGAGGTCCCATAGAACTGGATTTTAGATACGTACCGGTATCGATCGATCTCTTGGTGCCCCTGTCTGAAGGTAGTACCCTGAAAAATGTCATGATCCTTTGTGTGGGGTTTGCTCTGATGGGAGGCTGAAGAATATGCGTTTGGAACATAAGAGCCTCCTGCATATATAGGGCCAAACCTCTCTGAACATGCAATGAAACCTTCCTCTGATCTCATAGTAGACAAGGCTTCCAAGGATGAAGTGCACCTCGGTCTCCACTTCCTTTAAATGACATACCTGGCAGAGTCTGTCTTGTCCATCCACCTGGTGGTCTGTCTCTACTCAAAGTATATGAGAACCTAATTTGAACTAGCCTAGAGGAATGCAAAGAGCATGCATCCAGTGGTGAAACGTATACTAGGGTTTAACAATCAGCCTGTCTCTCAAATCCAAGAAGTGTTCAACGTAGAAGGCCATCTTTGGGCGCAACCCTCCTAGAGGATTGACGCAGGTGACCTGGACGAACTTCCTGTAGATGTCCTCCTTGATGATATTGTTTAGATCCTATCTAGTAGAGTGATCAGGAGCATCTAACGAATATCGGAAAGGAGGGAGACGATCCAACTGAATTCCCATTGTAAACTGTTAAGAGGAAGCTACATAGATTTTGAGACCGAGTAAACTGTCAAGAGGAAGTCACATTTACTTTGAGACTGAGTAAATTGTCAAGAGGAAGTCACATGGATTTTGAGCTTTTAAGATTAGTGAAAATCCTAGTTCATTGGTTGTCTCTTGGATAAATTTTATTCTCATAAATAAGGACATCTTGCGTCTTA
Source organism: Pinus tabuliformis (assembly GCA_031772625.1). NCBI lineage: Eukaryota > Viridiplantae > Streptophyta > Pinopsida > Pinales > Pinaceae > Pinus > Pinus tabuliformis. The sequence goes on from CM062820.1 coordinate 498,462,712, forward strand.
AATGAAAACTTTTTGGAATGATGTAAAGGTGGTAGGGTGTATGAATGGAATATAATATTGGTGGGATAATGATGTTTTTCTTTTTTTTGGTGGGATAATGATGCTTTTCTTTTCTTTTTCCGTTTTTTAATCTAGGTTAAAATAGACTTTGATTTATTTCCTTGTTATATAATACAAATTTGGTGTCCTTAAGAAAACCTAAATTATGGATTTTGGTGGAATAACCTAGATATTAATTTTATAAATGATTCATTTTTAATTTGTATAATTTTTTTATTATTATATTAATTTTAATTATTTTAAATTTTTGTGTATTATATTATATTATTTGATATTACATGATTTTTTGTTTGTTTGGTTTTTCAATGTTATAATATATTATTTGAATAATGCTATAAATCTTATAGGGTATAGATACAAAAAATTTAGTTTGGTCAAAGTTTATGAGGTGTTTAGAATTTTGATAGTATTTGACAATAATAGAGTTAATATGCAATTATGGAAATCATTTTTTTTGAGGTAGGCCTTGAAAGATCTATCAATTTGGACAATATATGATTTGCAGCAATAGCAAGGAATTTTGGAAAATCCCTTAACCAAACATTGAGTCAAATTTATCTTTGGCAGTTCTAAATAAATGTATGAGATAAGATAAGATAATTATATTTATGTCCAACTAATGACCAAAAAGTAGCTCAAAGGGACTATTGAGTACAATGATGATCATACAAATTGGGAGAATCAAACGGTCTCCTATAAAAGATACAAGGCATGAAGTAAACCAACATTTGGCCCTGGTGGAAAATATCCAGGAGCTAATAGGTCTGAGGATTAGACCCATCTCTCCTAACATTCGAGGTTGAATGAAGAACACTGAAGAAAATCAACAAAGTCTATTGCCCTGGTGAAGAGCCAGTTGAAAGTGTTGATTGTCCACTAAATCGTTGCCTGGGAGAGTTCACGCAATGCTAAAGTCTAGAGGACCTTGTATGTCTCCTAGGAATGGATTTGAGATGGATCTGCTGTTGAGATCTCGTGTGGTGAGGTGAGGTTCCATGGATCCTCATTGATCTAGAGTATGGATATGTACTGGTATCAATCGGTCTCTTGGTGCCCTTGTCTGAAGGTAGTACCCTAAAAAATGTTGTGATCCTTTGTGTGGGGTCTGGTCTAATGAGAGACTGAAGAATATGCACTCAAAACCTGAGAGCCTCTTGTACATGTAGGTCCAAACATCTTTGATAGGGATACTATTTGAATAAGAAATGGAACCTTCCTTTGATCTTGTAGTAGACAAGGCATCCAAAAATGAAGTGCACCTAGATCTCCACTTCCTGTAAGTGACATACCTGACAGATTTTGTTTGGTCTATCAACTTGGTGGTCTGTATCTACTTGAAGTCTATGAGAACCTACTCTGAATTGGACTAGAGGAATGTGAAGAGCATCCAGTGGTGAAACGTATATTGGGGTTGAACAATGAGCCCATTTCTCAACTCCAAGAAGTGCTCAACATAGAAGACCATCTTTGGGTGCAACCCTCCCATAGGATTGGCCCAGGTGACCTGGATGAACTGTCTGTAGATGTCCTCCTTGATGATCTTGTTTAGCTCCTATCTAGTTGGAAAAAGGTGACCAGGAGCATCTAAGGAATATCAAAGAGGAGGGATACGATCCAACTGAATGCCCACTGACTCTAAGAGATTTGAAACTCCTATAAACCAATGTCTGGCCCAACCCAAGGGAGTAGAACATGTGATAGTCTCAGAAGAGAAATATGCCAAGTAAGGATTTATAGGGTTTAAAAGGAGTTTTTACATCTTTCTTGTCTAAAATCTTTGAAATTTGGTTTGTTGTGTTTTTGTCAAGTGGGTATTTTTTTTCCATAAATTGGTGAGCAAAGATTCCAAAGATTGGAGTTACTAAAGTTTTTAAAACAAATTTTTGGGTTAGGTAATTGTGAGATTGGGTATAAAGGTATCTATTTATGAGTCATTTTTCTGTAAATTTGGTGGGTGAGGGTGTTGTTGAGTGATGAGAACATTGAAGAATGGGAGAGAGTTATCCTCTTTGATTTTCATAATAATTTGAAACTCAATACATACTTTACTTCCATAAAACTTGAAAGCATATATAGTCATGTACATATTACTTTTAAACATAACAATAATTATATGCATTGATAATTCAATTTAATTATAAGTAATTATTTAAGATATATGAAAAATAATAATTTATTCGTTAAGTGAAGTCAACCATATAAATATCTTGAATTTTGTGGGACATTTTAATTTTCAAATAATTTTCCACCGCTAGATATATTGGTCTTCTCTTCCTTATTCTACTAGTGCTTTATAGCCTCATTTAAGAGAACATGCTCTAGCAAGATTCAAAAACTAGATCAACTATACCTCTTCTTCCTTGGGTTTAAAATCATTGTTTGTCAAGAAGTCTATGTATCATTTTCACTCCTTTGTATACTTTGCCCTCAATCCACTTTCTTCCTATTAAGTTAACCATTATTGATGCCAAGTAGTGGGCGTTGTCCACCTCACGACCTATCAGATATTGAAGTAGTATTTTTTCCTTAATTCTTGAATTGTTTGGAGTGGTACACCATAATTACCTTTGTTCCCTATCTAGGGATCAAGACCAATTTGTAATTTTATCCCCTTTTCCAATTTGTCAAATTAACTAGTTGTCAACCAGATGAAAAACATAGATAATATCTTTCTAGATTATTGAGGCATTATTATGTTATTTTTGTTGAGAAATTACACACATGAGACATGACAAAAGACAAGAACTGACAAAAAAACTTCAAGCCATATTCTTGACATTGTATTCATTTGAATGATACAAATATATAATATGTTAATGAAACCACCTCATTTGTTCTCACAAGAACATCTCATCAAGAGATAAGGTGGGGTGGGGGGGGGGGGGGGGGGGGGGGGGGGGGGGGGTGGGGGGGAGGGCAATAGGATTTGATACATTTAGGATAAAAACTATATAGGACTTCACGGTTGTGCATGAGTCACATGCTAACAATCCCTCTCTCAATCATAAAGTTTGAACAATAAACACCAACACGACAAGAAAAATTGTGCATAAATTGGTGTCATCTCCAAGTCTAAATGTTGAAATTCCTACGCTAGCCCTCAATGAAGAATTGCTTGAAAAATCACCAAACTTATATTTTGGAAAATCCCAATGAATAAACCATCTCCTTTATGAAAGAATTTGTGTTCTCATCCTTACTTCATTACCATAATTCGCTACTCTTAAGTCTCCTTTTTCTTTCTCAAGTAATTAAGCTTCTTTTTATCTTCTAGTAACTTTACTTCGATTTTCTATTCCTTACTTAAATACCCAAAGCAAAACTTCTTCTATTTCTTTGAGAAGTCTATCATCTTTCATCCTTTTGTTCCTTGCCCAATTAGTAGCCACCTTATTTTCCTTTTTTGAGTTTTGGTGAAATTGAATTTGAGCAAATTCTTGTAGACTAACATTAGATGGTTTACAAACATCTTTGGTTTTTTTAATAAAATCCTTCCCCTACGTCAACTGTAGGTTCAATTTGAAGGGTTAGTTGTCTTTTCTATTTTAGGAGGCACTTCTAACACTGAGTGTTTATTTGCTTCTCCACTTTCACTATCAACCACACCCAATGACATTTTTTATATTGGTTTGGCTTTAAATAAAAGCCAAAATATTTCAAACTCTAGTCGATATCAGTCACATTAAAGGGGAATAATTGAGAAATATAGTTCTTATCCTACTTAGATATCCCCCATAAGGTCATTTAGCAATTTTTTCTATATTGTTGACAATTCTTTTTTCTTTACAAAATAACTCCATGATACCATTGAATTTCTCAATGACCCTTTTAATAACTCCACAAAAAATCGGAATATTATCTACAAATAGTGGATGTTTGATATTGCATGAAGCTCCAATATGGACCTTGTTAATACTACCATTTTCTCCTTCTTAAAGTAGCCTACAACCTTCAACTACTAAGAGAAATAGAAGGTGGGGTAGAAGACATCCTTGTCTGAGGCCCCCCTCGATTTGAAGAAAGGGGTTTCTACTCGATTGAATAAAACAACAAAAGATATTAAGGAAATGCAACTCATTAGCCAGACAATGATCTGGTGACAATGCCTAAATGTATGAGAATAAGTCTAAATATAAATCCAATTTAGCCTATCAAAGGCTTTGGATAGGTCTACTTTTATCACCATCAATATTTGGTTTTGACTTTTATTGAATGCATGCATTCTTATACTATCTCATTCACCTCTTGAATTTATCTCCCTCTAAGAATCCAAATTGTTCTCTTGAGGTTTGATTTGAGGGAACACTACTCAATCTTCTATTAATGACCTTTGAGGTGATTTTGTATACGACGGATCTATAGGAATCAATGACAAGAAGGTTGTATTTAAGGATCCCAACATTTTCCTTGGTTTATTGTATTCTTTACCACTCTTCATAAATCTTCCCCTCTAAATTCATAGTTGCCCATTGGTAGTCCATCGGGCTTAAAATTTTTGTTCTTTTGAAAACTTAGCAAAGTATGATATAATTCTTCTTTCGTAAGTTCCGTTATTAGGGCCTAACTGTCTTTCTCATTGACAGAACCAGGGATGAGTTTGATAGCCTAATTACTTGTGCTATTGTAGAACAAGTGCCTTCCTTAAAAAGAGAAGAAAATATCCTTTACACCTTTAAATGTTGTTTCTAAATTTTTAATCCAAGTTCCTTCTTCCTTATCAATTTTTCAAATGGAATTTATATTCTTTCTATAGTTTGCATAGTTTTGAAGAACATTGTATTATCACCCCTAGCCTATAACCATAATGCCCCGTGCTCAAGTTTCAATTGAATGGATGATCAAATTTCTGAGCATGATAATTACTTGTAATTGTTAACTATGTTTCTTTTTAGTATTTACTTCATTTACTTATGTCATCAGGCAATTATACATTCAAATATATAAATAAAGTGCATAAGAGACAAGAGACACCAAATATCAGGCCAAAGGTCAGGGAAAAAACCACAAGGGGAAAACCCAAAATTCAGTTCGTTATATATTCTTTGTCAATAAGAGAAATCCAAGACAAACTAACCAATGATCCAAATGTCAAGTCTACCCTCCAAACTCTGCCATGTTCTATCCACAAGATAGTTAATCAATATGCTTCTTTCCTACCCTTTAGATGCCTCGTCTCACAAAGGTAAATAACTCATATCTTACAAAAATGACGGCCTTCATGTAGCTTGCATTACACATATATAGTGGATCACATCACATAGAGATTGGTGTCTTCCTGTACCTTACATTACACAAATATTGTAGTTCACATCACAAAGATATTATAGCTCGCATCGCAGAGATATTGCAGTTTGCATCATAAAGATGTTGTAGCTCACATCACAAAGGTATTGTATCTCACATTATATAGATATTGTAGCTTGCATCAAAGAGGTATTGTATCTCACATCGCAAAGTTATTGTATCTTGCATTATAGAGATGATATGTCTCTTGTAACTCACATTCATAGAGATAGAAGTTGCCAAATGAAACTTGCTTTATGTGCCTCAGATTCCATTCCACAGACCCAAAATGATTTTCCACATAAGAGACCCAAATTGGATGCCAAATGGTGGAGGATATGTGTCAATATATAGTCGTTCATTCACGTGAAGAGACTCACCCTTTGGATAGGCCGACTTGTCTTTCTGGAGGGATGACTTGACCACTTGGAAGGACAAATGACACTTACAAAAATTAAAAATTTCTTCTCTTCACAAGGGCCATGAAGAACATGCATATCTGAATGAATGATCCTCCTTTAATCTTCTAGTTTCTTTACTAATATTTGTATATTCCTCACTCAAATACCCAAAGATTTTACTATTATGGAGTACCTCAAAGGATTCCTCTACTTCTCTAAGAATCCTCCCCATTTGACATTTTTTATTTCAACAAAATAGTAGAATATTTGATAATATCAACTAATCTCTCTATAATCCACTTCTTTGGGGTGTTGGTCAACCCTCTACAGTTGAGGATAAAGAAAATTTAGTTGGAACCCTTGAGTAGGGCATTAGTTCTAAGATCCCTTATTAAGGATATTTTCTTATTTCTCCTGACTTACGAGAATGCTTGTTCTTATTCCATAGACATGAAAGTTTTCCATCCCCTTTTATTGGCTTTTGATACTTTCTCTTCAAAAATACCTAATCCCCTTGCCACCTTTCATGGAAAATTGAGAGTGCCTTTGTGTTTAATTCTTAAAGTGTACTTGATTGCTTCCATGAGATTGGAGTCTTAGGTACCTTTTCCATCCAAAATATTGGCCATAATAGAGTTTACGGGGGAACTTCTTGTGCTTGTCCATAATTCAAAACCTCTACTATTTTAGGTATATATATGAGGGCATGTGGGATGGAATTTTTTATACTATACAACATGGGAATAAATCCCTCATGAATTTTGGTTCTTTAACCCATATTCATTTCCCTATGTTTTAGAAACAAAATTTTCTGAAGAAAAACATATTTCCATAAAGTGAGAGTAATGGGTCTTACCATAAATTGTCTTGTTCTCCTTATTGTAATTGGAAACATCTAAATTAGGGTCTTTGACCTATCCATTGCTTAATTTTTGATGAATTACTACCATAAGTCCCATTTCAAGACCATCTGATTCACTTGAAGCAATACATCCTCTTTCCCACTTGTATTATGGACTATTTCCAATTCTAATGTCTATAGGCCTCTTCGATGCATCCTTATAGTCAAATTCTTCCATATACCTGGCTAAATGGATTATGCAACAAGGTTCCCATATTGGTGGAAGTGTACACATCAAAATGGAATCACATCATAGTTAGACGGATATGGAAGAGGTCAACTTCCCTCATGATATCCATCAATTATGCCAAACATTTCATCACTTTCAACCCTACCAATATTAGTACCTTGCCATAGCACCCAAACTTTAAGAAATATATTCTTCCTACAATGTACCTAAGGTGTTGAAACATATCCTTAAAACAAAAAATCAATTGAAACCCTAGGATACAAAACCAGATTCGGAAAATTTCCACACTAGCTAACTTGGCATCAAACTCAATATGACTTATTTAGATGTCATTGGAAACTTATAAATTAGGCTCTTTGACCTATCCACTACTTAATTTTTGATGAATTACTACCATAAGTCCCATTTCAAGACCATCTGATTCACTTGAAGCAATACATCCAGTTTCCTACTTGTATTCTGAACTATTTCCAATTCTAATGTCTATAGGCCTCTTGGATTCTTCCTTAAAGCACAATTCTTCCATATACCTAGCTAAATGGATTATGCAACAAGGTTCCCATACTATTGGAAGTGTACACACCAAAATGGAATCCCATCATAGTTAGATGGATATGGAAGAGGTCAACTTCCCTTATGATATCCATCAATTATGCCAAACATTTGATCACTTGCAACCCTACCAAGATTAGTACCTTGCCATAGTACCCAAAATTTAAGAAAGATATTCTTCCTACAAGGTACCTAAGGTGTTGAAACATCTCCTTAAAACAAAAAATCAATGGGAACAATAGGATACAAAACCAATTTGGGAAAATTTCCACACTAGCTAACTTGGAATCAAACTCAATATGACTTATTTATATGTCATTGGAAACATCTAAATTACGATATTTTACCTATCCACTACTTAATTTCTGATGAATTAGTACTATAAGTCCCATTTCAATACCATATGATTCACTTGAAGTAATACATCCTCTTTCCTACTTGTATTTTGGACTATTTCCAATTCTAATGTCTATAGGCATCTTGGATGCTTCCTTAGAGCCCAATTCTTCCATATGCCTCTCTAAATGGATTATGAAACAAGGTTCCCATATTAGTGGAAGTGTACACACCAAAATGGAATCCCATAATAGTTATATGGATATGGAAGAGGTCAACTTCCCTTATGATATCCATCAATTATGCCAAACATTTGATCACTTGCAACCCTACCAAGATTAGTACCTTGCCATAGTACCCAAACTTTAACAAAGATATTCTTCCTACAAGGTACCTAAGGTGTTGAAACATCTCCTTAAAACAAAAAATCAATGGAAACCCTAGGATACAAAACCAATTTGGGAAAATTTCCACACTAGCTAACTTTGCATCAAACTCAATATTCCATTTCTTCAAGAAAAAGGACTAACATCCCCACTTCCAATGTTGATGCAAGATCCCTCCTAAGAGTGATGCCCTATAACCTAGAAATCCGAGGATGGGATTTTTCTCAAATATTCGAATCCAACATATTTCCAATGAAACCAAAACCTTAAAATCTATGTTGCTAACCTATATCATAGTTACAAATGAAACAAACTCATTAAATACATCATTCAACATGGTTATTTATTCATATCTTAAGTGCAATACACTACCATACTTATCTGAAAAAGTGTTCAAGGTTGATGGATTTTCAAGATCAAGGCCATTACTCCCTACATAATTTGAATGGAATTTGTATCTATGATCCTTGGTTTGATCACTTAAAGGAATCATCACTCCCTCCAACTCTCTTGAGATCCTAACATATTTTTCACCTAGCTCCTACACATAATCACCCAAAATATCCATGATGTCCTCCTCCAGTGGTTTAGAACCTAAATTGGGAACCCTATCAACATCCCATGCAATGTCCCATCAACCTAAAATAGGGTTGGACTAGATCCTTTGACCCCCCAAAGGACAATAAAAGAAATCCACATTTTACTCCTCATATGTCATCCTATCATCCACATAGCCTTTGCCAAGTCACCTTCTAAAAATAAAATTCCACTCTAGATATTCCTATAGAACCATATATATTATGGAATCATGACCATCTAGTGCCCAAATGCTTCCAAAGAATTGAACTTAAGAGTCACACCTTTAACCTTCATATAACAATTGAGATTATCTATGACTTATTAAATCACTTCTTGATTTAACAAATGACGAAGATTTTATCCATCCATAATGAGTTTGATAGCATGGAAATGGTCCTATATGATAAACAAGAAACTTTCTCATGCCAGTAGAGACCACCTTGAGGAAAGTAGAGTTCACATATAGAGGAGGTTCCCTTGATAAAAAAGGCAATGGGCTTGTAGTAGTTTCCAAGATATTTTTTCTCTTATGTGTTTCTCATCTTTTTTCTTCAAGCGCTTGACTTTATTTACTCCTAATGACAACCATTAGAACTCATCTCATTGACATTATTACAAAAATAGTCTACTTTCACAGTCATCTTCAAATACCCTATCTAGAAAATTTGATCACTTTCTTGCACTATGGAATCTTTGGCTTGGATCTTCCCGCTTATAGGAGAATTAGGGTTTGTTCAAACTTCAAGTAAGCCTATAGGTTATTGATGATGATTAATGGTTGTTGAAAAGTTCTTGTAATGTGTGGAGACTATGAGCATGCCAACCACCTTAAAATTTATTCACCAAAAGAACAACCAATTTCAATTACTTCAAGTTATTCAAGTAATTAAGAGGTTCATTTACCCAATCAAAGTCATTACAAGAGCGATAGATGAAAATGAAAACCAAAGAAGTGATAAGGTCCTCACCAATCTTCCAAATTCCATGACCCCTATGCCATTGGATAATCACCAAGCTCAATGTGCCACACATATATAATTGGTTGAACATTACATGTTTATAGCTAAATAAGATCTACAGTGTGGTGACTTCCCTGAATGATATCCCTTATAACAATGAATAGGTAGAAACTTCAACAACGATGCCCTGAGAAACTCTATCAACATAAAACCTTAACCTTCACTTTCAAAATAATCAACACATATTCATACCTATCAGTATCTCACCACTTTTAGGGATAAGGATGAATTATGCTTGCATGAACCTTGTGGAGTCACATGGTTGACATTTTAGAAGTAGTATGGCTCCAATTTATCAATTGCTTCTTCTTTTGTCTCTAATTATTAGATTTGTACAACCAAAAATGTCAATATAATCATAATTAATATGATATAAATTTAAAAGCATATAAAACAATAATTAACTCAATGGGTTTATAAGTTATATAAATTAAAATGGTAGAGTTATAAATTAAAGGATATAAAATCAAAATTTAATTAACTTTTTAATCACTTTTTTTTTTTTTTCAAAAGGTGGAAAAACCTATCAAACTCAGTTTGTCAAACCAACAGTGAGGACAGCCATCTCTGGCTGCTATCCGCGAATGTCAGTTGACACATCACTGTTATCAAGGAAAACCACGCCACCTGAAATAACCCGCTGGTGTTCCGTAAGGGAGCAGGCTTTCACTCCTGCCAGATGCCTCTGGGTCTTGGGCCGTTAACCTGTTTCCTTACGTCCGAGGAAGACGAGCTCTTAGCCAAGCAGAAGCAGTTTTAGGGCATACTCCAGGCCCATAACTTTTTAATCACTTATATAGCTTAGAAGGCATTTTAAAGGTTTAATAATTACATAGATCATAATTAAAAATTAACTGGTAAATTTCTCTAGGATTGTCTATTTCAAGTCCATTGTTAATATTAAGGAAGGAAAAATGGCACTCCAACAAACAATGCACCTACCAACACCTCTCGTCTCTCTTTCTTCTAGGTGTATAGAATAATTCAAAATAGTTTTTCTGTAGCCATCAAATGCTGAAAAGCTAACTTGTGTAGAAAAAAACTTCCACTAGAGACTAACAGACAAGATTATTTTTGGATTATTATTTTGTATTGAAAAATGTATATTCTAACTCATGAATATATTATTCATGCTTTTTTTCATCTAGGAAAAATTTATATATATATATATATATATATATATATATATATATATATATATATATATATATATATATATATATATATATATATATATATATATATATATATATATATATATATATAACGAAACTGGGATGTATTTCATATTTCAAAGTAGAAATCAAAACATGCTTGGTTGTAGGCTTCCTTTTCACTATAAAAGGATAAATCTAAATTTAAGAAATTCATATTGAATTAATTAGAACTAAAATTTGTAATTTGATTAATCAAAATCCATTTTTCCAAGGTAAAAGGAAATTGTATTTTTATTAAATAAACAAAAATATATACTTAGATGCCCATGACATTAGGAGTGCATTTAAGCCCTTGTATTGTCATTCCTTTGCCTCCTTCTTCTTTAGCCAAAAATTTAAAACTATATCTAGAGAGTTACATATATATTGTTTCTTCAAAAAACATAAATTAATATCAAAAAGCTACATTAACCATCACAATTGAAGTCTTTGAAACTTCCATTATTTGTACATAAAGTATAATATAAACTAAGAATTAAAATGTCAAATCCAAGGGTCATGATTATATTTAGTTGAGAGTCCATTCTTGACTGTATAAATGATCTTTTCCAATTGGACTCTAGTTTTTGAGATCATATCTACAATTATGTTTCAATTCCTTGAAATGTTAGCCAAATATATATAGATGAAAACATTGTGAGAAGATTTAGAACTTCATCATATAAACATTGTAAGGTAAAATTCTTTAGAGCAATTTTCTTTGGGGTATTCATGGGAAGTTATAAAATGAGATATGGCTTAAGAAGGAAGTCATAGAACCATAGCCATGGAAAATAAGTCTAGTCACAACAACCCTTGATATGCAATAAAAGAGAGATTTTTGAGGTTGGAAGAGCAAGTCTTTTACCTCTCTCACACCATGACCCTCCTCATGGTGGCACTAGTGAATAAGTTCATACCTTTCAAAGAGGTTGGTGGTTCTAACTCAAAATTTGAATTAGATAAGAAACCATGCCAATAGTGAAAACCCATAAAAGAAATCGAAAGAAGATCCCTAGAAGATAAACCAAGATCTACTACCATCAATCCTTCAAAAAATTTATTCAAAATGGAAGTGAAAGTGAGCAACATAATATGCATGAAGAACGTAAGATTTTTTTTTCCTGAATGAAACTAGAAGGCCATGGATTAACCTAGTGGAAAATCCACATAGAGACACTTGGGCTAGAGAGTGATCCACTACTAAGTAAGTGCAAGGTGTTTAAAACCATCATCAAGTCTTATTTTTAGCCTATTGGGTATGTAGAGGACTAGTGGATCCATTGGCACCACTTCAAGGAAAGGTAGGGGTAGATTGTGCAAGAATACACCAATGAGTTCAAGAAGATGGGAATCATGTTGGGTATCTCTCCTAAGTATCCAAATGTAGTCCTCAAGTATTTGAGGGCTCTATATAGTCAATTATGAAAGAAAATGATGCTCTTCAAACTAAGGGTTGTTGATTGGGCTTGTGTGCAAGAACACCACCTAGAGAACATAGGCCCTAAGAAAGTGCAGCCAAGTGGTTCTAAATAGAAGTACTGCCATGATGATTCTAAGGAGGGGAAGAAGAAGTGGAAGGGAAAATACAATATGGAATCTACTATATATAGGCCATAAGAAAGGATATCCAAGTGCTACTAAATAGAAATACCACCAAGATGTTTCTAAGGATGGGAAGAAGAAGTGGAAATGAAAACACAAGATGATGGGAATCACTACACATTAGTGCAAGGATCCAAAAACCCATTGTAATCATTGTAATATAGATGGACACACAAAAGATAATTATTGGAAGCTATATTTAGAGCTCAATCTAAAGAACCATAAGAAGCATGTCAAGAAGAAGAACCTACTAGGAATGGATCTGTCCAACCAAGTAGAGAGTATCTTGGATGTGAATGGGAATATTTTCTATACTTCAGTGCAAAAAGAGGTGAATCTGAGTAACCTTCATCACAAGGAAGAGAAGGAGATGACAACGTCTTCCATATTAAGATATAAGTAAAAAAGATCAAGGTAGACACTCTATTTGATTCCAATTCATAGGCCAACCTTATAGCAAACACTCCAGTCAACAAGCTTGGGTTGGATGTTCATGATCATCCAATACCATATCCATTGGGATGGGTGACTGATGATATAGTAGTTAGAGTCACTAAATAGTGTAAGATCATGTTGGCTATAAGTGCAACTTTCATTGATGAAGGGGTGTTAGATGCAATACCCTTTGAAATGTGTGGTGATGTTTGCAAGTCCCTACAAGTTAATGAGGAGTGTGATTTTCATGTGGATAATAAAACAATAACACCTAATAAAGCATGGTAAGTATTAGATCATCAACACACACAAAGATAAATTGAATATCTCTCTAGTAAGTTCTAAGTAATCCAAAAAGCTTATTACTTTTAGTAAAATGGATGTATTACTTTTCTTAAGAGATAATCGACTATAGGAAGAATTGGTAAGAGTACAAGCATCCCTAGAGGGATGTATGAAAGAGTAGAGAAACTAATTTTAGGAGTTTTTGTACGCATACAAAGGAGTGTTCTAAGAACCTAAAGAGATACCACCTAAGGGGGAAGTGAAGCACGAGATACAATTGTTTCTTGAATCTCCATTACCAAATGTTGGGCTATATAAATAATTTATAATATTGAAGTATATGAAGTGAATAAACAATTGTAGCAACTACTAGAGCAATGAGTGATTCAACCAAGTGTTTAATTTTGTAGGTCACCTATCACACTCAAGAATCAATACCCTCTAGCTAGGATTGATGAAATTTTATACCAATTGCAACATTCCAAGTACTTCGCCAAGTTGGATCTTAAATTGGGATACCACCAAATATGTGGTAAACGACAAGACACCTAGAAGACTACCTTAAAGATAAAATAAGGTTTATATGAATGGTGGGTCATTCCTTTTGCTTTATGTAATGCATTAGCTACATTTATGAAATTGATAGATGATGTATTGTCCCTAAATAGATTCATTTTCAATAGTGTATCATGATGACATATTGGTTTATATCTCTACCTAGGAGAAGCACATCTCACATCTTGTGCGGGTGAGAGACTCTAAAGAAACATTAGTTGCTGGAAAATATCAAGAAATGCAAGCTATCTTAGCAATCATAGGTGTATTTGAGTATGTGTGGAACTCAAGGTAGATCGTGCGAAAATGGAAGCCATCATCAAATGGCCAATTCTTACGATTATCGCTAAAGTTAGGAGCTTTATTGAGGTAGCATAGTAGCTATGGAAGCTCATAGCATCATTTTTAGTGGTAGCTATATTGCCGCTCCACACCATAGCGACCAGTGGTAAGAATTTCTAGTGGGAAAAGAACCAACAAAAAACTTTCAATGAGCTAAAATTAAAGGTCCTTAAAGCACCAACTTTCATGTTTCCTAACTTGTAAAATCCCCTTTAATTGGAGACAAATGAGAGTGGATACACTATGGGAGATATTGGCCACTGTAATAGTTGCAGGCCTAGACTAAGCTTCAACAAAATAAAAATTATAAATGGATGGGGTTTTTGTAGTAGTTTCATCTAGCCATCAAGTATAATCAAGGGAGCACTAATAAGTTGGTAAACTTGCAATTAAGTCCACCCAAATACAAGATTATGTCTTTGAGAACTCTTATGCACATGGATCCTTTTACCCATGATGCATACTGATGAGTCACAAAATCGACATCTTTTGACATCCTCTTCTTCTTATTTTTAATCTCTTTTTGTGTACACATAACCCTATATTGTCCACTTTAATTCTCATGTGTGAGATCTAGGCCCAACACATTTTCCATTACACTTTGTAGTATTTCATTGAATTATGACTAACATTACGAAGAAACTTAGCATATTTTATATTTACTTTTGAAATGATAACTCATGTGTAGACAAGTTGTTACAAGTTTTTCTTTAAAGGTTCACTTACAATGGATTCTTCAAATCATGGTTGTTGCACATCCCCTTGCCACATGTTTAATCCATTATGATGGTTGGTACAACTGTGGGGTTCCTATGTGTTCAAAACAATTTGCTACAGAATTAAACCTATAACACCTTGCTATGGAACTAAACCTATATCAATCTATTATGGAATTAGGTCTATAGTAGATTAGAACCACATAAAGGATGCCACGAGGGTCCTTGCATGAGATAAAGGCAGAAGTAGAATGTTCTTTAATTTACAAAAAAAGGCATTTCCGACCGACAACAAAATATCTGTTTCAACCAAAGGTAACTACATATTTATTACAAGTTATCATTGCACAACAACCTGCAACCACATGTTCAAATAACCAACAAAATCAAAATTGAATCAATCCTCTCCTACGATGACAAATTGGACATCCATGTGCACCAATGAACTGGATCAACAACAAGTGCATTATTTTGTTATTTAATATGGATGGTAGTGCTCCAATTACTGTTGTAATCAAAACAAAATCCCAGTAATCCAGGAAATTTATCCCATCTCTCTTTAAATGAGTAGATTCTATATTTATATATAAAAATAGGAGGCGTCCTTGTTCTTGGGATATTAATCTTTTGTCATTAGTTTGGGAGAATCACTCTTGTCCCATTTTAATATATATTCGAGCTCAATCACTTTGTCTGGTCACTCCATAGTGTGCAAGGTTTAATGTTGTAACTGGGCACATAAGATGAGCTCTTGGGGGGAAGCCACTCCAAGGCAACTCGCTGTGTGTGCCCTATGTTCATATGTGTGAGTGAATTGTATATTTAGCTTTGTTTAAGTTAATTATTATGCTAATTTCATGTTTGCTCATTATTTCCTATAGAATGTTTTTATTACAATAATAAGATATTTGAATGCAAAATTACTCTTTTTTGAACCAAAGATCGTTATACAAAGCTAGATATTAAGTTATGGGAATGGTCTCTAATATTAAGGGGTGTCATCAACCTAGCTAATATTGAGAATTTATATTTTCTAGTGGCTTATTTTGTTTCCTATAAATTGTATCTATACTAGAGAATTGGTTTGTTGTAGAATCACCATGTTCTCAGCCCATGCTTAATATACTAAGCTAAATGTTAAGTTATGGGTGTGGTTCCTAGTGAATATAACATGTGAAGTGGCACCAAATAGGTTGGGAATAAGAGTATTGTAGATTCTTTTTATTATCATAGGTTTATTATTTAATTTAGATTTATATTTGAAATTATTTTTTATTTATATTATGTGAAAGATAAATTAGATCATGCAGTAGTTTGGGATCATTCCTTCTTCTATGTATATTTCTCCAAGAGCCTCACAAGTTCAAACATACTCTAGGTTGATAAATTAAATGATTGTGTAAACCGAGTTCATCCTAATAATATGAAGACATAACAAAACTGTCATTTTTGACATCCTTATTGAGGGGGCACTCAAAAAACTAGGAATTTTATCTTTTAGATTAATTATACAAAGATACTAGGCCAAGGTGACCTTAGGGAAATGTCAACTATCCCTTAGATAACCTTTGTTTAGAGTATCTTGCATTATGCCATGTTAGATGTATGAAAAATAATACGACCAAAAACCCTTTTGTGGTGCAGCAAGAGCCACCCATACACTAATCACTTTTGCATGAATCTTGGAAAGAGGAAGAAGTATTGGTGAATGATGAATTTGTTGGAGGAAGAGTAAAGGAGAGATCATTTCAAGAAGGTATACTTTACAAAGTTCATAAGCATTCTATTA
This sequence comes from Pinus tabuliformis, assembly GCA_031772625.1. Classification (NCBI taxonomy): domain Eukaryota; kingdom Viridiplantae; phylum Streptophyta; class Pinopsida; order Pinales; family Pinaceae; genus Pinus; species Pinus tabuliformis. The sequence goes on from CM062820.1 coordinate 498,479,342, forward strand.
TTTTTGCATGCATTGAAGATTATATGTTTTCAAATCAATCTTTGTCAGGATCTCATTCTTTCATACCATGAATAAAATTAGATGATATAAAAAATGACCTTTAATAACTCCTCTTCCCACCTAGATATGAGTTAACTTTAAAGCCTCAATTCATCTCTTATGTTACACTTACAAAAAACACTATACCATGCATTTTATCCCCTATGAGGAAAAAGCCTTAGAAGCATGTCGTCCTATTGATTCATTTGCTACATTCAATGCTATTAGTTTCATAAACAATGTTTGCTATGACAATTTTCTAGGAACTGTTTTTTGGTACATTGAATGTATTTTGTAAGCCAATTGAAATATATTTAAGGATAGTTGCAAATGATTTTTGGGAGGCATTTCTTCTTGATGATGTGCTAGAGAAAGAAGTCCTATAAAAAAATGGTATAATGAGCATGTAAATGTAAGATCATTGTTTCCCAAGAAATAAATGCCTTCTTTGAAAGTACTGGATAACTTTGCGTAGCCTATTTTGGCCATACTTTCCATCCATCTAGAAAAATCATGACAAGTTGTAGAGGAATTACTTTGAATTATAAATAATGGAGAAAGAATAACATAACAACTTGATTGCATCATTTCTCTTTGGCACAATTTGACTTGCTTAGCTATTATGGGATGGGGAAGTTCAAGCTACTTGTGCTACAAATTATTTCATTTGGATAATGGGGGTCATGTACATTTTTTTTTCTTGATTTTCACCTCTTATAGTTTTCAACAATGCATATTAGGCCATGTTTTTATTACAATTCAAGAGCCTCCAAAACCTTTTTCTAAATTACTCACTAAAGCAACATAAGTGACGAGTTGAAGTAGAATATTGTTGAAAATAGAGGAAATTTACTTGTTCATTATTGGGTTGCTTATCATGTATCAAAAGAGATACCAAGAAGCTAATAAGGAGACACAACAAGTGTATCTTGTTGCTCAAGATAACCATTTGTTGTGGCCACAACCCCCCAAAGTTTTGTGCACAATCTATGGGAATCGTGTACTAAAATTGGTGTATGTCATCTTTATTTTGCTTTGCTTCGCTTTAAGTGATTCCAATTTGTTTTGGTTTTCGTTCTCTTTGTTTTTCAACGATACAAGGTTTACCTACTTTTAACTTTTGGATCACAACATATGGTCTCTCAAAATTTCATTGTCTTTATTGGTTTAATGGTCAAGCTTGATAGCATGATAATTTATTAATATTTCTGCTCCATTTCCACCTAAAGTGTCCTATGCCATTTTCCTGATCACCTGCGAACAATAAAAACATATATATAATAATATTAACTTGTAAATAGAATCTTAATAAACTTATCTAATTATCATAATATTTAATCCATTTATAAATATATTAAATAAATGATAATTATAAACCTGTATATATAAATCTTAATGAAACATGAAAGTTAACTCAACCTTATGTGTACATATTTTTATATGTATATAACATGTAAATAATAGTATATATTAAAACTTTTAACATTAATATCACAAAAATGAAATTGTGCATAAGCATAATCTTATAACTAACCAATAAATCAAACTGCAAAATTAATGTGTAACGAATCCAAAATGTGAAACAAGGGGTTATTACAATATTTGCCAGAGAGTATAATGTTTTTTCGAATCATTCAACCTAATGTACACATCGAATGAAAATTCGTAGGTGAACGAATGTCGATACCAATTAACAACACTCACCAACGCCATAATTAAAATTTTCAGCATACCACGGACTACTCCTTTTGGGATTGCCGACGATTTTCGACATTGCAATTTTTACATACTAGGTCACTTACTTTTTCACGGTGACGAACATCAGTGGCGTGTTTAAGGTGGTGAACATCAGTGGTCTTTCATATAGGGTTTTCTCTAAACTTCCGCTCTCTCTTATGTATTATTTACTCACCTGATAATTTCAACATCAAGAGAAGATTACCCTCACTAGTTTTTTCTTGCCAAAACTACTGAGGTTCAGGCCAGTTTAAGTATTATTGCTGGTCATTTTTCTATATCATCTGAGGTTTAGGCCAGTTCAAGTATGATTATTGGTCATTGTTGCTCTCGTTTTCTTGCCAAAACTTCCGAGGTTCAGGCCATTTCAAGTATCATTGTTGCTCATTGTTCTATTATAATCCTACAACAAGATATATAACTATCACTGCTACATCATTAGATATAGGGGGCCAATGTTTTTTGTGTGTTTTTGGCATAACTCAATGTTTGGGCCTTCATTTGAGTTGGTTATTGTTCTCCGCACTACATACCTTCAAACCCTAGAGCCCTCTAGAATTTTGTTTAATTGCCCTGTATTGGTCACTGGAGTCTGGTATAGTAGGTATTTTTCCATTTGGTTCTAATTTCTTTCACCATCGAGTTTTCTAGAGGTTATTTTTGAAGCTATAGGGAGTCAATCAGTGTTTCGTTCTAGTCCACAAAGGATTCAGTGTCCATTTCGGTTAGGAACCATTCTTTCATAGGTTCCTCGACGATGTATGCACTGAGTTTCCTGTTGCAAATTTTAAGTTCTCTGTCATTTTGCACTCGGTATTTTGGGTCCTAGACAGGTTATCCTATCTTTTGCCAAAGTCAGTTCACTTGGTCGCTCCAAACTCTTCTTGTTAAGTTTACTTGCAGGTATTGGATTCTTATGGCCCCTTGCTAATGATTGCTCAGTCGGAGGGGAGGTGCACTAGGGTTGTCTTCTTCCAAACACCGTCAACTATTTGAGTGGGAGTTAATTGCGAATTTCTTTGATGTTGTTCCTATGGAAGTGCGAAAGGAAATTCACACTTTGGAAACAAAGGAATTTGGAGATCAGATGTATCACTCAAATACTTAAGTCTGCAGTGGTAATACCAAATGGGTGCCAGACCAAGGTAAAATGAGGAAGAGAAGGTTATATTTTTTGCACTCTATATCAACACACAAACATATGGAGACTCTTCTTCACATGGTGCTCCAAGATAAATAGGTAGATAACTACAAACTCTTTGCAGGTTAGGAGGATTTGAAGAGGATACTGAGGGATATTCGTTATGATATGGATGACATTGTGGTTAGGTTGAACAAAATGGAACACTATATAATCTCATATTTAGACACTGACTCAAATGCACCTCAGAATGGGGAAGCGGTTATAAATGCTCCACCAATCAATATGGTTAGTGCAAACTCCTCTCTAGATTACCCGATGATAATCTTGGATGAATGAGTCCATCTATGCTTTCATTTTTGTCTTATGGTTTCATAGTCGGTGGTTGTTCTTATGTTCTTTTTTTTCATCTTTATCCTTGTATGGTACTTGTTGCTAGTGGGTAAAATGCTCTTTTGTCAGCATCTATGGTTTTTTTGTATGGTTGGAAATCCACCACGTCAAACTATTCACACTTGGGTGGTTGATCTTTTGTTCTGTTTTCAACAAGTTATTGGTCATTTGACCAGGGAAAAACTCTGCTCCAAAGAACTTCCAATGCAATTTTGTTTGTTTGTTTGTTTGTTTGTTTTTGTTTTTTGTTTTTATTTTGTTTTGTTTTGTTTTGTTTTTTGTTTTTGTTTTTGTTTTTGTTTTGTTTTGTTTTTTTGTTTTTATATATATATACATATTAAAGAAGTTTTTTTTTTTATATATACATAATAAAGAATTGTTTTTTTTTTTTTTTTTTATATACATAATCAAGAGTTGTTGTTGTTTTTTTTTTTTTTTTTTTTTACATAATAAACAAATTTTTTGCTCTTTTTTTTATATGCATAATATTCTTGCTCTCCCACTGAATACATATAATATCACAATTCTAAGGGTATGAGTTTGGACTTGCAGGTTGTGGAATGAAATTTAACATTTTTAGAATCTCACTCATTCACCTTGCAAGATAAATTGCCAAACCAAAATCGCAGATGGGTTCATTGATTTGATTTATAATGGGTAAATAATTATTTATTTTTCTCATTGTAAATTAATCTATTTTACACTATACTGAGCTTAGGAACTATTTCCTTAGATTGATATAGATATCATAATGAGTCAATGTTACATGATTTGATTTGGGTATGTATTTGGAGTCATTTTAATAATTATTTATTAAAGTCATTTCATTGCATAAGAGCGTAAACCATTTGTAAGTCTTCAAATAATTTTGAGGATTTATCAGTGAATCCTTATCTTGGGTTCAATCACAGTTCTCTCCCTCAGTCACGTATTTAACCCCCCTTATTGAGAGTAAGGCTATCCTTCTCTTGATTGAGGTATATCTCCTTTTCGTTTTCTTGCATCTTAGGTTGAGTGGGCATATGCTTTTAACTTAAATTCTTTCATTCTTTCAAGTCTCCTTGCATAGGAGCAAATCACGTTGAGGCCAAAATGAACCCTAGTTTCGGTCACTTGAAAGGGGATCATCTCATCTAAATCTACTTCATACAAATGATTCTATTCTCTTTAGTTTATTAATCACAAACATCATCTATTACAAACACACTGAAGGCCATCATTGTGCATATTGTACATATTAGGATAGTTTAGTCTAGATTGACCTAGGCTAGTATTAGGGTAACTGGAAACCCATTGAACCAGTCAAGGATTCCAATACAACAGAAAAGAGTCTAATTGGGACTCTGATTGGTTAATTCCTCACGCGTTGAGCCAGGGCATTTCTAGGCTTCAACACCATGACAGCCGAACACTAAAGAAAAATGATGAGGGAAACAAAGTTTTCAATTATAGTGTTACCATGAAGTGATGCATCATAAAGCCACTACATATTTAGAGAGAATAGAAGCTATTATTTTACATTATTTAATTCACCAAGAAAACCTCCCATAACATTGAAACTACAATTCTTGAAGTTCTAGGCATGCATATTCAAAATGGGCTTAGAAAAAAAAAACCATATCTTGCAAATTATGATCTGAGTCAATTATACTTTTGGTGGAGGAAATAATCACATTTAAAACTATACACATACAAAAATTCACACACACTTAGGTGATCATTTGAAAAAATAGCTTGTTAATCATACTTTTGTGGTCTCTGGGATTAATTATCTTACCCAAAACAAAATTGGGAAAATCCACTTTTGGCATACCAAATGAATAGATCTTTCAAACTGTGAGTCTAGGTAATATTCTTCTATGAATCTAGTTTACAAAAAAACTAGTATAATGTAATTTTGAAATTATATAAGAAGGTTATGCCTTAAATAGAGATTAGCTATCATAAATATGCACTCATAAAATTATGTTTCCGAGGTTGTTCAATGGTATACTTATCCTATCAATTCCTCCTGTTTTCAAGACCTATTTATATTGCAAATACATACGTGTATATACTTGCATCTCCAATTTGAATTAGTTCAATCCATTATTAAACCAAAAAGTTATGACAAAAACTGTAACTATTGGTATGGGCTATAAATAAAAACAAGTATGCTTTAAAACATATTTTTTGGCATGTTTGACATGTAATTTCAAGGAAATTTCAAACCTTATTTGTGTTATATATATCCCTATGAATATACTTTAACTTAGCTTTGCAATCACTCTGATCGAACATTAGATAAATAATTTATCATTGAATTTCTATTGGGTAGTCTAAGTTGGCCACCACTCCTCAACAAGTAACAATGAAAATTTTCAATGAATCCTTTAAGAGTTTTATTTTATATGAATTAGTTGCAACCATTTTGATTTTTATTGGATGAATTAATGCATCATGTCTATTTGTGTCCATAATCTCACCTTATGTTGCAAGCAAAATTCACGTTTTTTGTTTTTTGTTTTGTTTTTGTTGTTGTTGTTGTTGTTGTTGTTGTTTTTGTTTTTGTTTTTGTTTTGTTTTGTTTTGTTTGTTTGTTTGTTTGTTTTTTTTGCAGGTTGAATCCTTGAATAATCCATGACTAAAGATCAAGTTCCTAGGAACTTGCTACATAATTATTCTAACTACTTGTTAGAAGGTTGGGACATATGAATAAACATACAAGAATATTAAACATAAGAAATTTACTAGACTATCTTCCTGTGCATATAAGAAAATCATTTAATCAAAGTAAGAAAGAGACAAGAGAAAAAAACCATTCACCAGATATACATCATAAAATCCAATATGGGAAAACATCAACAGGAAAGAATTGTCTTTGTTATTCTTTAAAAATCTCCAACCTTACACTTGAGAGAACCTCCATAAATGATTTACTCTTTACAAAGATAATGCTTTCTCTCTTATGTTCATCTATCACGGGTCTCTCTTTCCTTTATTATATACAAAGAAATATGGAGGAATTGCATCCCAATAATACATGTGGCATAAATGTAATTTCACATCTTTGTGTAATAAATGATAACAAGCATATTTTACTCCATGATGAATATGGGATAACTCTTTTACATAAGATTGCAACTTCTTTTGACATAATGCTAGAAATTATTACTTTCCAAAGTAACACATTCCAACACTCCCCTTGATGTCAACCTCCTGATTTTCAATAACTTTTGAAGTCACACAAGCTTCACCCTCGACATGAAATTGTTGAAGATATGTATTGCTTGCTACTCTATGGGAAAAAACTCCAAAGAAATAACAACATATGCAACAAGATATTGAATATAATGAGTATCAAATCAATGTGTGCAATTTTGTAGTGATACATTGGACTACATGCAAGTTGAAATGCACTTTATTTGTCACATCTTAAATATATAGTTGATTTCTAAACTAGTCCAAGCTTGGTAAGACCATCTCATAACCAAATTGCTTCTTTAGTTGCCTCCTTAGTTTATCTCTACTCTTCCTCCAAGAAGAAAGACAAAGTGTTCTCAACTTTTTACTGGACCATGAAATTGGTCCTTAACCAAGATGAAATATGTACCCTATAGTATATTATCTATCTAAATCGTCACTTGCCCAATCATAATTTGTATAACCAAGAAGAGAAATTGTTGCCCTATTCAAATAAAAAATGCCATAATTCATTGTTCTCTGTAAATATCTAAGAATTCTCTTTGTTTCTCGCGAATGACTTTCATGAGGCTTTGGATAAACCTTGAGACCATCCTAACAACACCGGAGATATCAGGCCTATAGTGTGTCAAATTTATCAAACTACCTACAAGCTAATGGTAAAGAGTAACATCAACAAGAGGAGTTGTACCATCAATAGTTAATTCTACACTGGACTAGAATGGATGTAAAGGCTTAAAATCACTCAAATGGAATTGAGAAAGTAAATTTCTTGCATACTCAAGAAATTTACCATTAGACATATGCTAAATTTGGAGAATAGTGCAATATGCCTAAATCTGTCATTTCAAATTGATTCTTAATATTATTCTTCAATTCATGTATAAATACAAGATGACTGGCAATAATTATAAGATCATCTACATATCATACAAAAATGAGGAGTTCATCACTAAAGTTATTTACATACAAATTCATATTAGATATACACAATTTGAAACCATTATTCAAGAAATAAGTTTCAATTTTCCCATACCAATCTTAATGTGTCTACTTAAAAAAGGCTTGAACAAGAAGAGTGGTAGTGGAAGGAACCACTTTATTATCTTCAAAACATTCAAGAGGATCACTTGAAGAGGTAGGAGTTGATGGCCAAAGATGACCATAATCAGCATTTGGGAGATCACTCGGTCAAGACCCCAATTAGGCCTTTATATCTTTGGGATTGTGATTTTGACTAGTTCAAATGGGTCCAATATCCCTCACTCTCCTTGTTGACTTATGATATTTCTAGCCTCCTATCAATAAGTAGATATATTAGACTTAGCCTCTTGTTGCATGCTTGCAAGAAAGTAGTCCTTAAGCTGATATAAGGGCTCAACCAAGCCACCAATGCAGTTGCCCCTACAAAAGGAGACTTCTAAAAATGCAATAAATTAATCTAAATCTAAATCTAAATATAGTGTGGAAAAACAAAGAAAACTACTCAACTTGATACCTAGGATATAGCTCCTAAATACCAAGTGAAAAGATTGAATATAATGGGGATTTAACATGCGTTTTATGATCAATACCAAGCTATTGAAGTAGTTCTAACAATGGATATTAATAGTGCAAAACATGCTCTGTTTAGAGATTAGAATGTTAAAATATGAGCCACTAAAACACAAAAATAGTTCACACAATTTTAATGATTGTTAAATCGATTTATGATGGCAAATTTATGAGTAAATAGTTCCAGAAATTCATTTTAATGCAAGAGATAATTGATATATAAAAACATATTTATGTAATTATAAGATTAAATAGTTGATCAAATAAATAAAAATTCACATATTTAACAATAGTGCTACAACATGGAATTATTGGCACAAATCTGTCATAAAAGAATAAAATTATATTTTCAAACAAGTATTTGAAATACAATAATAAACTTGGATCTCATGCTTTGTCTTTACAATAAGTTTTGTGAAATTTCCTTAATTGCAACAACTATAATTTATTCTTTTATCTATGCAGATTATTTGTATTCATAAATTAATCAATGGAAATAATGAATAAATCACCACTGCAATTTTCACAAATAATAACATGAACTGATAAATAATGTGCACACACAAAATAATTGACACCAATATTTTTGGACAAATTATCCTTGGAAAAACTCCAATGTCAGAAAAACCAATTTTGTAGATGAGGGTTTTATTATTATTCTTCAACAAAAATTGAGAATTACAATTTTCTTGCCTCTCACTGGAAAAGCTTCGGCAAATATTTTTCTCTTCACAAAAGAGATATGGAAACCACAAAGTCTCACTCTACAGATGCATTCAACCTCTCTGTGCAATTCACACTGGCTTCTTGCAAATTTGCATTGGTTGCTCCAAAAGTTCACACTGTCTTCGAGAAATTTATCCTGCAAGCAAATTGTCTCCAGTAACTCATTTGACGAACTCGCATTGCCTCGAGGTGATAGCTCTGGCAACTAGAAATTGAAATGATCGTCCCTTTCACTCGCACTGGATAGTTGGCTATTGGCGCTACTAAACTCGACCTCTTCTTATGTTGATGAAATCAACCTCCTTCTTTCCACCGGAAACTGTAATAGATCTAATGTGCAAATATATAAAAATGGAAAATATACCCAAGAAATCAAACACGAGATGATAGAACAAAAATATTTTATTAATCAAAATCCATGAGGTAGGGTAACACCATACAATCACTCCTTAAGGAAGGAGATCACTCCACAAGCTGATGCTTGTTAATACAAAACAATACTTGACATCCTTCAATGGAAAATCTCTAGCCTCTATATAGGCTTCATACATACAATACCATGGGTAACTTGCATGGGTATCCAATTACCATACATCCAATACAATGGGCTTATCACTTTATTCCCTAACTACTTGTGGTCCCTTACATTATGTGGGTTAGCCACTTTATTTATTAACCATGGCCCATTTATTTATTATCCTTACATTACATTACTTCCTTGGGTACCTCCCACTGTACCGATATGATCCCCCCTAGGTATACCCCTTATTATCCCCCATAGGTATACTACATTCCACCCCCCTTAAACATGTTTTGTCCTCAAAACATGAGAAGAACACAAATAATAAGATCTACTCAAAAGATTACTCCACTGGTACCATGAATGTGCATCTAGCCATCCAAGAGAAAAGTGATTACTCGATCTAGTTGATGCCTCGCTCACTTGAGATGGACATTGTTTCTGGTGGTTCCTCTGTGTTGATGTGTTGTGGGTGGATCACCTTGTCTCTCTGTGTGTCATCCAAAGGTTGTTGTCCTTGTTGCCAAGTTTTTTCCACCTTGTTGGTTGTTGTCTTTCCGGGAGGTGTGGGTGGTGATATGTCGAAGTGTTAACTAATGAATTATCTTTCTTCAATTTGGCACCTAATGGAGCCTGAGTGGTATTAGGTTCCTTTTGTGATACCTGCTCATGTTTCTTGTCTTCCATTATTACTTCCACCATCGATTCCTCATCTGATGTGTACCTATAGAGTTCATTGCTTGGTCTTCCTTGGACTCTACCTGTTTACTGATGGAAATATCCTGTAGTGTAATTTTCTTCTTTTTATACCATAACTTCAGGAATTTCTTCTGTGCATTAATATTGATAGTACCCACGGATTCCATCCAAGGGTATCCCAAAACAATATCCACATCAACCATATCTAAAGCATAAAAATCAGAATGCAACACATACTTATCCAGAGAAATCTTCAAATCTTTATAAACTTGCACCTCCTCATTATCAACCTGTGTGTGCTCCATTTGTTTTGTTAGGACTTGCAATCTTTTAGCCAAATGAACATTAATAAAATTATTCTTGCAACTAGGATGGATAGACACAATTATCTTCTCTTTTTGAATACTTTCATGAATCTGCAATAAGGAGATACTAGTGGAAAAATACCCCTTACGTTTCTCATTATCCTGTTTCTAGCATGAGACCATTTTTCCAAAATGACTTTTTCAAATTCTTCATCAGGAAGACTTATAAACTTCTTTCTGTCAAGTGAGTCCCACCATATGGCCGTCTCATCTTTAAACGAAAGGCATGATAGATTTTTACAAATTGTTTGCCATGTTAACTTATGATTTGTTAGGAATTCTTCAATAGTAGGACAATTATATTTTCTTGTAAAAAACATCTCGTTAGAACCCTTAAAAATGGATTAAGGGTTTTGAAGAAAACCATTTACTTTGGAGAAAATTTAAAATTGCCACAACTCGGTTAATATGGCTGAGAATCCTTATTATAACATATTTTCATAAATGGAACGACCATTCTTCATCTTCCCTTGTGATTGAAATCTTGATCTGGAAGCTTTGGAAACTCAGATTCGCACTGAAACTGTCCCACGGTCACAAAAAATTCTGAAAAAAATACTTAATTTTAAATCAGCGATATCTCCCTCATTCAGACTTCGATTCGACTAAAGTTTTTTTTTTTGGGTTATTTTTCAAGAGGATCTCATATATGAAATTATTTTCTCGAAATTCTCCACAAAAATGCAAAAATTTACTAGAGCACCATCGTCCATGTATTTTTGTCAGAAAAAGTTTATGCCAAACAACTGATTTTAAATCAACGATATATCTCCCTCATTCAGACACCAATTCAACTGATTTTATTTTTGAAATTGGGTATGTTTTTGTAAAGAATCCGGATATGCTAATTTTTTTTTTTTTTAAATTTTGCACTAAATTTTTTATATCTGATCTGCAAACTCGCCACCCAAAAAATTCCTGCAAAAAAAAAAATAAAAAAAATCTCCTCTTCTTTGCCCAAGAAAGTGATTTGATCCCACTTGTACTAGATATTACCTGAAAATATATTAAAATGTAAAATATGCCAAAGAAATCAAACAAGAGATGATAGAACAAAAATATTTTATTAATCAAAACCCTTGAGGTATTGTAACACCATATAATCACTCCTTAAGGAAGGAGATCACTCCACATGCTAATGCTTGTCAATACAAAACAATACTCAACATCCTTCAATGGAGAGTCTCTAGCCTCTATATGGGCTTCATACATACAATACCATGGGTAATTTCCATGGGTCTCCAATTACCATACATCCAATACAATGGGCTTATCACTTTATTCCCTAACTACTTGTGGTCCCTTACATTATATGGGTTAACGACTTTTTTTATTAACCATGGCCCATTTATTTATTATCCTTACATTACATTACTTCCTTGGGTACCTCCCACTATACCATATGATCCCCCCTAGGTATACTACAGAAACTGGAAATCACTGAGAAATTTCCTCCATAATATTTCTCCCTAATCTTCTCTACTGAAGCCCTTTTGCCAGTGTCGCCCTCACTCAAACCATATCCTTTCTATATCTGCAACTAGTGGGTGATTCAAACTTCATGTGATGTCTCCAAGTTGTTGAAAAACCAAGTGCTAGATATATTAAGGCTTGATTCCTCTTTCTTGATAATTACGTGTGAATTTTAGCTATCTTCTTATTAATTTATGTTGTCTTCATCAAGCAATTATACAAAACTTCAAAGCTTAAAAATCACAAAGAGACAAAGAACACTAGAAATTAGGCTTCAAGTCAGGGAAAAAATGCCACAAGGGGGAAAAACCAAATAATCCTTCCCTTATAGAATAAGGTAAAAATGAGATATCTAAGACTCAAGACCAAGACTAAGTCTGCCACAAATATCGAAGTCAACACTCCTCCAACCAAGTCAAAGTCAAAGTTGGTAAAACCTTACGAAATTTGGTTAAATCACAGAAATTTCGGACCTATAATTTTCACAGAGTTGCCTCAGAATCTTTGCATGTGTGAGTAAAAACAAGCTAGAAAACCAAAATTTTCTCTCTCTGACTTCTTTCTCTCTCCTTTGACTTTGCTTCCTTTTCTTCTTGTCTTTGGCATAGAAATCAATGTGATGTATGAATGAATGAATGAGCTACCAAGAGGTTGAGTTAAATTGTATATATAGTTATCCAGGAGGGTCAAATAGTCACCTCTTAGCCCGAATTGTCCAAGGAGGGTCGACTTGGTCTTGTGTTGACTATTTGACTCAAAACAAAATTCATTTTCTTTTATTTACAAGAAGTCCAAATGGGACTCGACTCAAATACATTTCTTTTGACTTATAATAAATTATTTTTGACTCAATTAACTCTATAAGCATGAAGAACATGCTTTGACCAAAAGTAAAATAATAATAATGAATATAATAAATGAGAAAAGTTACAATTTATTACATTATGAAGATTGACACTAGTTACATTTTTCAACATTCCCTCTTAACTAGGGAGGTATTCATAATGACACAACATGATACTCTCAAGTCGAAATATTCATATAAGAAAGGATCTGGATTGATAAGCATCAATGATGATGTATATAATCATAGCCAACATTTTCAAAATAGCAAGGTCTTGAATAAGAAGTTCTATCTCTCTACTAGATCAGAGCACAATGTTGGGAAGCATAAATTTGGAATACATCGCTTCTTAGGTACACACCCCACCCGGGTGTTCCTAAGGTATGACCTCATAGGACCATTTCCTAATCTAAGGAAAAGTACATCCTTTGGACCATTCTTTACCAAGTCCATGTATCCAACTTAAGATGCTAATCCTAGTCAATCACAATACATGACTCAAGAATGTACATCCCTTATGCTTATCCAATCCACCATTCTCCATACTAGTGTTCTTTACTAGGATTACAACTATTAGTCCTAGCCATAGTACATGACACATGGAGAACACAATTTCAACCCTCTCTCCCTCTCAACTAGGGAGGACATATCCACAAGCCCAAGCTTGTCTTACAAATACTCATGCTTCCTATTAGGAAGAGACTTCGTCAATATGTCTACTACTTGTTTATCCTTGGAGATGTATTGTAGCTTCATGAACCCATCCTGCACCATGCTTTGAATTTAGTGATATTTTATATTAATGTGCTTCATCCTGGCATGAAAAACCAGGTTCTCTGTCAAATTTATGCAGCTCTGGTTGTCACAACATATGATGGTAGAATCCAAATGTCCTTCAAACATATCAACAAATAACTTCAAGAGCCAAACTGCTTCTCGACTAACTTCATTGGCTTCTTTGTATTCAACTTCAATAACACTCAATGAAACCAAGTTTTGTTTTCTTCTTATCCATGAAACCATAACAGATTCCAAACAAAAGAAACTAGCTATAGTACTTTTCCATCTACATCACTACCTACCCAATATGAATTTGTGTATCCCAATAACTGAATCTCATTTCCTGCAATGTATCTCGAACAACGATGTATGGTCCCTTGGATATATCTTAGTATTTGTTTAGCTACTATCCAATGATAATGTCTAGGCTCCATTTGAATATGGATAAGAGTGTTCATTGCAAAACATATATATGGCCGGGTGTTCATGAGGTACATCACATAACCAATAAGTTGTTGGTAAGATGTTGGATCAACAAAAATTGAGTCTGAACTCTTTAACTTCTTCAAATTGGTGACCATATCTTTTTTCATAGGTTTACTATCCATCATTACAAATTTTTATAGAAACTTGATCACATATTTTCCTTGACCAAGATAAATCTCACTAGGTTTATACCAAACTTCGAGTCCCAAGTAATAGTGCATTAGTCCAAGATATTTCCTATCAAATTTAGCTGCTAGTTCTTTCTTGCATTGATGAATATGATGCTCCATAACTATTATTAGTAAGTCATCCACATAAAGTAATATGATCACAAACTAATTCTTTACTACCTTGATTTAGAGATTTGGATATGCAGTAGTTTTGATGAAACCAATCGTAATAGATAAGCATCCAGTTTGGCATACCATGCTCTATGGGCTTGTTTTAAGCCATATAGAGCCTTCTTTAACCTGCAAACATGAGTTTCTCTCCCATGCACTTAAAATCCTTGAGGTTGTTCAACGTAGAATTCTTTATCAATTGTGCATTCATAAAAGTTGTCTTTATTTCCATTTGATGCATTTTCCATCCCATAGTAGCTACGATAGAGATGAGAGATATAATTTTTGTGTACCTGGATGTTGGAGCAAACATTTCCTCATAATCAATTCCTTCTTGTTGAGAGAATCCCCTAACCAAAAATCTTGCCTTATATTTATCTATACTTCCATCAGTTGCATGCTTGATTTTGTACACCCACTTGGAAGTTACAACTGATTTATCCCTTGGTCTAGAAACAATTTCCCAAACATCATTCTTCATTATTGATTAGTATTCCTATAACATTGCATTCTTCCATACTTGATGTTTAATTGCCTTTTCGTAAGAGCTAGGTTATGCTTCAATTATTTTGGTCATGTATGCTGCATAATCTGAACATTTATTGGGTTTCTTGCTTTCTCTAAATGTTCCCTTTGTTGTTGCATGTCCTTAGGCTTCCTGTAGAGTTTATCTTAACCAATTTGGTCTTTTTCAATTTTATGGAATGATGAAAAGTTGTACAAGTTTGCTTGGCCCTTCTGGTTCTTAATGATGATCGATCGTAGGTTCTGGATGATTGTCTTGCCTTGGACTCTCTAAATTGGTAAAGATAACTCCTTCTTCTTCATTAGAGTTAATGGTGATTTCCTTAGACTTCTTATATGCAATGATTTCATCAAATCTAATATATTTTCTTACTTCAATACAATGTTCTTCCTTCATGTAGTTTCTATATGCTTTGGATGAGGTGCTATAACCAATAAAGAGTCCTTTCATGAATGTCGGGTCCAATTTCTTCCTTTTTTCCTAAGGAATATGAATGTAAATGAGACATCCCAAATTTTGAGGTGAGCGAAAATTGACTTCTTTCTTGTAAATGCTTATTTTAGGGTCATGTTGTCAAGAATTATGTGAGGAATTCTATTTTGGATGTAAAAAATTTTCATATAGGCTTCACCCTATAATAACTTGGGAAGGTCTTGGTCATGTAGCATGGCTCTTACACATTCTTCAATAGATCGATTATTTCTTTTGGCTACACCATTATGTTGAGGATTTTAAGGAACTATTAGCTTCCTCTTAACTCCATTTTTTTTGCAAAAGGCCACAAGTGTTTTTAGATGTATATTTCCCTCCATTATCTGATCTCAGAGTTTTGATCTTAATTTTTGTCATATTCTCCAACTCCGCCTTAAAATTTTGGAACTTTTTGAATACTTCATCTTAATACTTTAAGAAATATATCCAAGTATTTATGGAATTATCTTTAATAGATGTTACATAGTATTAATGACCACCAAGTGATTTTTCTGACATGGGTCCACAAACATCATAGTGGATTAGGTCCAATATTTACTTGGATATTGTGTCACTACTAGGGAATCGTTTCTTCACATTTTTACCAAGGGAACACCATTTACAAACTCCTTCATGTTCTTCCTTTAATTGGGGTATAACAACTGCAACCATTTGATTTAAGGATGGAAATATTTTGTAATGGAGATGACCATACCTTATATGCCACAACTCACAAGGATTGATGTATAAATGTACCAAAGTTTGAGGAGGAGTTAGAAGTTTATACAACCTCCCCTCATGAATATCAAGTGTCCTTGCATTTTCTATACTATATCCCTTTTCCAAAACAATTGCTTTTCCATCAACAAATGATACCTTGTCTCCTTTATCTTCTAAACAAGAAATAGAAAGAAAATTATTTTTTAAACTTGGAACATAAAGGATGTTGTTGAGATGAATGTTCCCACTAGATTCCAACTCTATGGAGGTAGATTCAATCCCTTTGACATAATAGTTATTATTGTCCCCATGTTTGACTTTGTAAGAAGAGCTTCCTATAGATAGGGTATTGATATGTCCATGTTCGCCTAGCATATGCCTTGAAGCTCCACTATCGATTACCCACATGCTATCATCTTCAAATGAACTTGTAAGTGCCAAGTATAGACTTCCATCCTTGAATTCCTTGGATAGATTCGAGATGAATTTGGTGATGTATCCTTTGATGGATTTAAAGAGTCACCTAAGACCCTTGAGACCTTCCTTCATGTATCTTTCCATTGAAAAGAGAGAGAAAAGATAACTACTATAAAGATGTCTTCAAATAAGAGTTCCAATAAACTGTGATCTTCAAGCTTTCTTCCTTCACCTTAGGTTTGATACCATGTTGAGAAACCAAGTGTTAGATACTTTAAGGCTTGATTCCTCTTTCTTGATAATTACTTGTGCATGTTAGTTATATTCTTATTAATTTATGTCCTCCTCATCAAGAAATTATACATAAGTTCAAAGCCTAAAGATCACAAAGAGATAGAGAACGCCAGAAATTAGGCTCCAAGCTAGGGAAAAACCCCACAAGGGGGAAAACCAAAATAATCCTTCTCTTATATAATCAGATCAAAATGACATATCCAAGACCTAAGACCAAGGCCAAGATTGCCACAAAGATCCATGTCAACCCTCCTCCAAGTCTCCTCCAACCAAGTCAAAGTAAACTAAAGTCAATGTTCGTCAAACCTTATGAAATCTAGTCAAATCGCAGAAATTGTGGACCTACAGTGAAGGATAAATTTTTGACCTGTAATTTTCATAGATTTTCCCATAATATTCACACGTGTGAGCAGAAATAAGCTTGTAAACCTAAATTTTCTCTCTCCTTTGATTTCGACTCCTTTTCTTCTTGTCTTTGGCACATAAATTAATGTATGTGTGAGTGCATGAATGAGTTACTAACAGGTCGAGTTGACTTGTATATATAGTTGTCCAGGAAGGTCGAATAGCCTCTTAGACTGACTTGTCCAAGGAAGGCCGACTTGGTTTGTGTTGACTATTTGACTCAAAATAAAATTCTTTTTCTCTTCTTTAAATTCCAAATGGGACTTGAATTAACTATGTTTCTTTTTACTCATAACAAATTCATGTTGACTTAATTGACTCTATAAGCATGAAGAACATGCTTTGACCAAAAATAAAATAATAATAATGAATATAATAAATGATAAAAGTTACATTTTATTACATTATGAAGACCGACACTAGTTACATTTTTCAACACAAGTGACCCATCAATTTTCTCTTATAATCTCTCATTGATGAATTAATGACCATGATACAATCACAATCGATGGGTAAGATCATATTGACCCCATCATGTGACTTTTCCGGAAGACTCTAGATTAAATTTACTATGGAGAAAGAGGTCAGTGGTAGCTTGCCTTTCCTTGACATTCTTATCTCTAAGAAGGATGATGGTTCTTTCTCTAACCAAGTTTATTGTAAGAAGAATCACACTTAGCAATGTCATCATGCTAGTTCCCATAATTTTCCTGCTAAAATATTGGGAGTTCTCAACACATTGGCTACTCTGCTTAAAGAGTTTCTGATGAAAGTCGCCTTGATCATGAGAAAACCCATCTCCTTGAGGTATTAAAAAATAATGGCTATAATAAGCACCATGGTCTCGTGACTTTTTTAAAAGCGAGCAAGGGTCAAAGGTTAAGGAAAGAACCCGATGATTTGGTTTCAAGTGTTTGTCTTCCTTTAATCCAAAGAACCATTGACAAGGTAGCTTAGATCCTTAAGAAATACAAGAGTTTTTCCACCTTTAGGCCCCTAAACACCATTCAGAGCTCCCTAAGATCCATCAAATACCCGATGGACTCTAAATATATGAAATATGTTTATGTCATCCCATGTTCTTATGGGACCCCCTACATTGGGAAAATTGGCCACTTCATAAATCAAAGGATTCATGAACATGCAACTGACCTAAGATATTGTTGGAATCACTCCTCAGATTTAGTAAAACATGTGGAGAAGACGAAACACCACATTTGTATAAAAGAGGCCTAGGTCATTTCTAGGATCGATTCTTTCCATCACTGAAATTTTATGGAGGCCATCAAGATTAAGAGAAAGCTGAGTACTCTGAATAGAGACAATGGCTATAAAATTAGTAATTGTTGGATCCCTATTCTTTCTTATTAGGGGTCTTTATTTTTGTTTCCCTTATTTCTTTTCTTTCTTTGTTTTCCTTTTATTGGTATATTTTCAATCTAACCTTCTCATTTTATTTTTATTGACTATTTTCTTATTTATTTTTATTAATATTCATTTATATAATTCTTAGTAGTTAGTATTCTTTATTTTTATTCTTTATATTATATTATTTTTCTTTTTTGGTATCCTTTATTAATTTTTAATTAATTTATTTATTTTTTCACTTGTGGTTCATGGATACCCGTGGTCACTGGGTAGCCGCTACGTCCATGGATCAACACTAGGGTGGACCCCACCCGAAGGGGGTCACACCCCTCGGCCTATTTACTGACCTGACCCCAAGAGCTTTTGGGAATTGACCCTGTGACCTCCCGATTGGCGAGGCACTGATTTGACCGATTGAGCTAATTGTTGGAGCTTTCTATTTTCCTTTCTAATATTATATATATTCTTTTATTTTTATTACTTATTACTTATTATTATACTCTTAATCTAATTCAAGTCATTTCCTCTATCTTTTATTAATTTTTATACTTTTTCCTATCTCATTTTTATTGTTAGGTTTCTTTTGATATAATCTTTTTCTTATATACTTTTATTTATTTATTAACTCATTTATATGATACTTCTTAATTGACACTTTAATTTATTATACTTCACTAATTGTTTTTGTTGTTTTTTTATTTTTATTCTTTGTTTTTATTAATTTTTAAATTTCTATTTTTCGTTTTAATACTTTCTTTTGATATAGTTTTTCTTTTATATATTCTTTTATTATTTCAATACTTATTATTATTTATTAATATACATTTATATGATATTCTTAATCAACACTTTAATTTATTATACTTCACTAACTGTTTTTGTTGTTTTTTATTTTTATTTTTTGTTTTTATTAATTTCTTATATACTTTTATTTATTTATTAATTCATTTATATGATACTTCTTAATTGACACTTTAATTTCTTATGATGATGATGGTTAACCTTCACTGAGACCAAACATTGACTTCACTAACTGTTTTTGTTGTTTTTTTATTTTTATTCTTTGTTTTTATTAATTTTTAAATTTCTATTTTTCCTTTTAATACTTTCTTTTGATATAGTTTTTCTCTTATATATTCTTTTATTATTTCAATACTGATTATTATTTATTAATATACATTTATATGATAGGATTATTATTTATTAATATACATTTATATGATATTCATAATCGACACTTTAATTTATTATACTTCACTAACTGTTTTTTGTTGTTTTTCATTTTTATTCTTTGTTTTTATTAATTTTTAAGTTTCTATTTTCCCTTTTAATACTATCTGTTTATCTTTTATCTTTTTATTGATATAGATTTTATTTTATATATTTTTTTATTATTTCAATTCTTATTATTATTATATTCCTTATCTATTTTTAATTATTTTTTCTGTTTTAGTCTCATTTCTATTGTTAGTTTTCTTGGCTTATAATTTTATAGTTTATAATATATATATATATGAATTATTTACCTTTTTTTTCATTTTAGCCTCATTTCTATTGTTAGTTTTTTTGGGTTATAATTTTTTTTGATGGTTTATATTATATAGATGAATTATTTTATATAATACTTCTTGATTAACAATATTTAGTTTATTATTCTTGACTAACTATTTTTGTTTTTATTGTTTTTTATTCTATATTATTTAATTTTTAGTTTTGGTCGTTTTGGGATTTTATTTTTTGTTTCTTATTTAAACTCTTTGGTTTCCATAAATTATTTTAATAATTAATAGGTTTTTGTAAGCTACTTTGAATTAAAATATTATTATTTATTTTATTATTGTTTTATTTCAACTATTGAGAACTATTTGTTTCTCTATTTCTCTACATTATTTAATTACATGCTTATATCATACTCTCCATCTTGGTCCTAATGATGAACCACATTACGTGGTTTGAAAGACGTCAACACAAGATTTATAAATCTGATTTTTGCCAAAAGAATTTTTTGAAACAATATGAATCATAAAACCCTGAATTTAGAGTAATTTGATTTAATTAACCAATTTTCCTAAGTTAGACTTAGGAAAATATTTAATAATTGGATAATTAATCTAATTAAGGCATTTTCCTTGGAAAATTTTATGGGTCTTGGAGATAGTTGTCCTTCTATGTTCCTTAGCCTCTTAGACACCTAGAACACATGTTTGAACTAATAAAAAGCTAACACTCCCACTTAGCAACTTAGGAACGTGTTCTCCACTACACCCAACTTATCCCTAAAGTAAACAAAATTTTCCTTACCCAAGGATTTCGTGAGAATACATGCAACCTACTGATCTATTGGACATACTATAGCTGAAAATATCCATGTTGTACACAATCTATGATGATGTGGTACCTCATGTCGATATGCTTCGACCTATCATGGAACATTGGATTCTTAATGAGCCCGATGCAACTTTGATTATCGCAGTAGATACTAGTTAAATCCAATCGTTAACTAAACAGTCCCACTAGTAGCATTTGAAGCCAAATAGCTTAGCATGTGGTCATGCTCACTACTATGTATTCTGCCTCTACAGAACTCAGTGCCACAAACTTCTACTTCCTGCTACACCAAGAGATAACCACTGATCCAATACTGAAGCAACATCTTGAGGTTCTTTTCTGATCCACTAAACTTCTTGTCCAATCTACATTTGTATATCCCGTCAAACTGACACCATAATCTCGAGCATATCTCAACCCATACTCTAATGTACATCATAGATACCTTAATACATGCCTCATTGTTGTCCAATGTACTCCCTTTAGCTCTACCATGAACTGAATGAGAGTGTTTACCATAAAACAAATGCTTGGCCTTGTGTTGACCACATACATAAGAGATCTCATGAGCTATCTATATAAGGTTGAGTCCACTTTTGCGCCCTCTGATGCATCTATCTTCCTCCAATTAGTAATCATTGGCATAGATATGGGTTTACAGTCCTACATCTTGAATCTCTTCAAGATCTCCATAGTATATCTCCCTAGCCCAAGGAATATCTCCCCATTTGTTTACCATATCTCCAGTCCTAGGAAATGATGCATTAGTCCCAAGTCCTTCATCTTGAACTCAGTTTCCAAGTACCTCTTGCAGTCCTTTGTAAGCTGTAATGACCCTTTCAAGGATATATCATCCACATATAGCAAAGAATGAGAGACCCACCTCCCACCATCAAATAGTAGAGGTTGGAATCTTCTTCTCCCTTCACGAAGCCCATCTACTGAAAGTAGTTGTTAATTTGACGATACCATGTTATGGGAGCTTGGTTGAGTCTATATAGTGCCCTATTCAACATGAAAACATGTGTATGAATCTCAAATCCCTCTAGTTGTTCATCTAATGAGTCTACCATCCCATATGTGTTGCTAATGAGATCATGACCCTAATAGAAGTGTATATGGGCACAAAAGAGAATGTCTCCTTGTAGTTTATGCCTTACTTTTGCGCATAACCCTTGGCCACAAACCTAGCCTTATATTTCTCCATGTTGCCATCTATAGCATACTTGATCTTGTAAATCCATCGAGACCCAAATATTGACATGTTCATTGGTCTAGGCATGACCTCCCATACATCATTCAACATGATGGAGTTATACTCCTCCACCATTTCATCCTACCACACCTGATGTTTTGTAGCCTCCATATAGTTAGAAGGCTCTCTGTCAATGACCTCTGTCACCAACGCCTTATACTTGTTTGGTTGTTTTCACTCTTTGATGCTCATCATAGGAGCTCTCATGAACAACTATGCATCCTTCAATATCTGAAGCACCTCCTTGTTTCTTCTTCCATTGGTGGTGGGTGGAACTTCATGCTCCTCATCTTGCCCCTTTTGCTCAGTTTGCTATGATTTCACTGGACCACATGCATCTAAGCTAGTGATTGTACTGGTAATAGTATGTGTGCTATGTTGTCCTTACGTTTATTGCTCAACCCTTGGAGTTGTTATTGTCCCACTCTAATTATTAGCTGGCAATTCACGAGATCTTCGGAAAGATTTCTCCTCCTAAAATTTAACATCTCATCTCATTGTGATCCTCCTGCTACCAAAAATGTAGATCCTATATACCTTGGACGTTTTGCTGTATCCAATTAAATATCCATTCTTTGCAGTTTGATCCAATTTGGTGCATTTTTAATGTGACATGTGACAATAAGCTATATTTCCAAAGATTCTAAAATGTCCAACCTCTGGCTTCTTCCCTATGAAGGCCTTTTTTGGTGTCATCTTCCTCAATGCTCTATGAGGAATCTTATTTTGAATGTACATTGTTGTACTATATGCTCTTTCCCATAGAAACTTGGGCATATCCTAGTTATATACATCACCCTTTCTTCCCCAATTATTGTTTTGTTCTTTCGCTTTGTGACCTCGTTCTGTTGTGGGTTGTATGGACTATCCACTCTCTTATGATGCTGTCCTTCACATACAATCTCGTGAAGGCCTTATATGTGTACTCACCTCCATTGTCTATCTGAAGCACCTTGATATTTCTTCCTAGCATGTTCTCCACAAGTGCCTTAAACTCTTGGAAGTGATTGAAGACTTCATCCTTTATCCTCAAGAAATAGATCCAAGTTTTCCTATAAAATTCATCGATAAAGGTCACAAAATACTCATAACCCCTGAGAGATCTGGTAGACAAAGGGCCACAAATATATGAGTATATCAACTAAATCACGCCATTAGCTCTACTATCACTCCTTCGGAATGATGCTTTTGCAAATTTTCCAAGCACATACCCTCTACAAGCAACCTGAGTTCTCCATAATGTGGGTGTCCCATCCTCCTGTATCATAATTCTCCCATGTCTCTTATATTTCTATTGCTGCTCTTAATCAATGCCTTTGGAGAATCAAACTACAACTTGTACAACTTGTTTCTCCTTGCTCCAATTTGTTTTAATTTCTTCCAACTTTGGTGTTTGATGTGCACCTTTTGCCCCACGAAATAGACATCATATCCCTTGTCTTGTAGTGCAAAAGATGAAATTAGGTTCATGCCTAAACCTGGAACATGTAGCACATCTGTGATGCTGGTACTCTTGCCTGAATTCCTCTGAATGTTGATGGTACCTCTCCCAACTGTAGTAGACTTAATATTGTTTCATATTTGGATATGTAATTCCATCTCCTCTTCCTTATAATTAGAAAAATATTCTCTAACTCTCTTCATATGTGTTGACGCTCCACTGCTGATGTACCAAACACTTGTGGATGTAGAGCTAGAGAGGTCAGGTATGAGAGCAAATTCATCTTATAGTCTCGAAGATAAATCCTCAATGTCCATTGAAGTTGTTTTTTGTTGTTTCCCCTACTTTTCTTCCTTCTTCTAGTTAGGAGAGTGGATGACATAGTGTCGTAGTTGACTGCGACCAAAACACTTGAACTTACTCAAGTATTTCTTTTTATTTTCTCCTTTGAGCTTGATCCTTTGCTGGAACCCTTCTTCACCTTCCCTTTTCCTTCTAGGGTTACATTTTCCTATTCCTTCTCAAACTTCAGAGTTTTTCCACTGCTACTACTACTTCCACTAGGCTACACTAAGGTCTAAGCTCCTCCTGAGTGAAATCACTCCATAGGATATTCCAACTTGAAAACTGGCCTCTTCCATTAATAACTTGGACAAATACATCCCACTACCTAGAGAACCCATTTAGGGCTACTCGCACTAGCTTGACATCAATTGGGTTATCCCCAACTACAAATAATTCATCCATAGAAAGTCAAACTTTGGTGAGCTAGGAAACCATGTCTTCACCCTTATGCATCTTGATCTTCCTCAACTTTTCTCAGAGAATCAATTTCCTATTTTCTATAGGATTATGGCACAACTTGACAATTGCATCCCACATATCCTTCATTATGTCCTTTACGATATGAGGGACTATATGGTGTGGTGAAGTAAAACTATAAGTGCGAACACGAACGAATTCCTCTAGCCCGATAATGGGCCTAGCCACAACAAATACATTCTATGGAAGATTTCCTTAGGTTAGAATCAATCAAGAGGGCCTACCTCTTGGTATCTTATCCTATTTGATGAAGTCTTCACTTGCTCACTCCAATAATATCTTGCTTCCTTATTCAAGTTCTTGAAACAAGTAAACAACAAAAACACACAAACATAATAATAGACAAATTGCAATTCAACCTACTTAATGAGTCAAGAAACATTAAGACACAGATATGTAATATTACAAAACATGTAGGAAATCAATCAATAGTTTCATATATTAATATCAAAGAGAGATTACAACCATTCGTCTTGATGCTACAGTCTTCCTCTGACAAGACCGGATTCCCACACACCTCTGCTAGCATTCCAGGATGGCTTCAAACAATAATAGTTTTAAAGCTCTTCCCTTTAGGCTTCACTCCAAACCAAAACACACTTCTCCCTCACACAACTAGGTAGATACAACTAGTAATAGCTTGCTTATCTACTCCAAAATAATATCAACACTCAATAATAACTCTACCAAAACTATCAACTGTGACTTTAACATTCACACTAGCTTGTGCCTGGGAAGAAGGGAGGTTTATATAGGAAATATGGATGGGAGATGGATCCACTTCTCATGGGAGACTTATCCCTTGAGGTAGTTCCATCATGATAGGGGAAAGGAGCCAAAATGTCATCCTCGACCCCATCCAGCCAAACCATTTACTAGTCTTCCATTATGGAGCTTCTAGAGCTGGAAGCTTCGACTCTAATTAAAAAAAAATTCCATAACAAGACCGATGCAACTGAAACACAACTTAGTCACTCCAGTCGGTGCGAGGAGTAGTGCTAATCTCTGCACATTGGTGCAGGGGAGGCAAAGGCCATTAGCATTGGTCTTGTAAACTGGGCAAAACAGAAGTTTAAGGGGAAATGGTGCAAAAGTGAAATGATCTGCTCATGAAAAGGGATATAGTGGGAGTTTCTCCATGAAGGCAAAGCATGCGGGGTTCACTGTAGAGGTCCTCTAGGATCAAGGAACGGGGAGTATGGGGACAGTGACAAAATGATGTGTAACAGATGCCCCCTAAAGTGTGAAGGCCGAGCTGGAGTGAGGGATGAAATGCATTATAAATCAATGTGGGGAACTGATCTACCATCGGAAAACCTGCAAGGAAGTACAGATACATATACATAAATTGAGATCTCTTTCAAATGATACATGAATCATGGCATGGACGCAGCCATCCAGAGAATGATCATGTAAATGGATCCAGGTATGGGCACAGCCATCCATCAAAGAGGATCATAACGAAACCACGGTATGGTCACAACCATCTAATAATGAGAAGGATCACATATGATAACTCATGGTCTGGTCGTAACCATCCATTTGAAAGAGACATACATATCATCATAACCATGTCACACCACTTCACAACCTTGAATTTTGTGATCTGAGTCCAGGGTCTTGCACTTCAAAACGACCTGATCAAAGTACAAATCCTGGCACGCGAATAGATGTGTTGACGTCGAACATGATAGAAAGTCACTTGATTACCAGTCAATGATGTGAAGTATTAACAAGCGCGAGAGAAACCAACAATAATGAAAATAATCCTCAAGGTACTATCAGCACAATCCATGGAATGTTAATAGAGGAATTGAAGTCGAACATCCATGAAATCACTTGATCGAAAGCCAATGATGTGAATTGGTCATCGAGTGTGAAGAAGTTGCCATTAGGGCATGCAAGCTCTAAGGTACTGGAAGGGAGTCTCTTGGTCAACTTCCTGGATAATGAGTTGAAGTTGATGGAAAGTGACCATGTCGAAGGAGGGCCATAATGAATCCCACATCATCGACGTGAGACGAGAGGATGCAAAAATGATTTGGGATGATACAGAGAATCAGAGGTAAGTGTAACTGTAGAAAGACAACTCTTGAACATATCAGTGACACAACTGGGAGTTTGGCAGCTTTTGGATCCATAGGATCAGTGGTCGTGATGACGTGGAAGAGATTAGATGGAAGGCAAAAATGAATGGCCCAAACCTAGGAAGGTCAACGATACAAAGGAGGATGTCCCAACCCGACAGAGAGCAAAGAGTGTCATGTTCAAGAGTGAGCTGCCGACATGACTGATAGATTTCCAAATTTTCCCCCACCATTTCTGGCGAGTACCCCAATTATTTTTTAATCACAAGCTTGAAGGGGATAGCATATGCTTGCACTGTAAGTTCATCCTTCGGATGAATCCAACCTAGTAAGTTTAACGATCCCTAGGAAGGAGAAGCTCATGTTTGTCATGATGACGAATCCGATGTCGTTTAATAATTTAATGAGTCTGACAAAGGTGTAACTCGATATCTTTTTCATGTTTAGAGAGTTTGAAAAATACACGTAAAAAAAAACTCCACATAGTCCCTTTTCGTACATTTGTGTCTCTCAAGCTTGAAAAGGTAGAAAACAATACTTGAGAGAACTGCTTGACCATTTTAGTCAAGGAGTACCTTTTTGTAAATAGTGCCTCCCAACCCGGAAAAGGGATAAACTTATACTGGGTGCATGATGTTTCACATCCATTAACAAGTTTGAAACGACAAGGGCTTGGCCATATTTTCACTTTTAAAGGGTCGGAAAAGAGTTGAAAATGGACCCCCATTTTTATTCTCTTTAAGGAGTCAGAAAGGGAAAAATACTCGGCAATCTTTTCATCTAATTTTAATGAGTTGAGAAAAGAGTTGAAACGTGACTCATCGTCATTGTCGAACATCCATCACCTGTTGCTGCACAAGTAAGGTAAAGTGTATTATCGAGTCCTTGAGGCAAAATAGGTCAAAAATATTTACAAAACCTGATATTTTCATGAAAAAATGAATAAAAAGGGGAAAAGTAAATATATTTTTACCATTTACCATTTTACCTTTGTTGTGAAGACTTTTTACCCACTTTTTCCCTAATTGTTCCGGAGCAGATTGCGGGAGATCCGGGAGGTCAATCGATGAGTCGTCAGTTCTAGGTAACAGTTGAAGCCCTGAGCTCCATTTTCATGCCATTTATTTATGTTTTTAGCCATTTTTTGGATTTTTAGGGAGGTTTTTGAAGAAACAATTCGTCCTTGGTCGGTGTGATTTCTGGCATGGGATCACGTCGACTGAGGGTGATTTGCACAACCATCCGTGCCGATCGACACAATTGTTTTTAAAACAAGCGCGCCTGTGTCGTGGATAGGGCAAAACAATTTTTTCTCAAAAATTGACCATTTAATCTTGAATTTTATGTGCCAAGGATGATTATTGACTCAAATTAATGGCTTTTGTAAGAGAGAAATCACTGAAAATGGTGGATTGGAAGGGAAGGTGACATGAAGATGTTTATACCCAGGGAATGAATGATCCAAATTGCTTGGAGTCTTTGAGGGCTCCTAAAATTCTTCCTTACACCAGGGATGCAGGCCAAGCTTGAGTTTCTTTGATACTTGATAAGCCTTTGGGACATTAATCGGGAGATTTTTGTCATTGGAGACTAGGAGTTGGAGTTGACAACTTTAGATATCTACTTCATCACTGGGCTATCTCGCAATGGTGTGCCAATGAACTTTTATGGGCCACATCTGATCAGGGCAAGCATATCTTCCCTGCTTGCCGAACACTTCCCTGAGGCCCTCAAATCCAAGAGTGGGAAGATAGAGATTTCCAGTGAGCGGGATTTGACATTGAGGGTGCTTCTATTGACTATCAACACAGTGGCGGGGTCCCAGGCGGAACATGAGACTAACAAGTTGAAGTTCCTTTACGCTATTGACTACACAGCTCTTACGATCTTCAACTGGGCAGAGGCCATGAAGATGAACATCAAGCACCAGTTGTCTAAGGCCAAGGCAGGGAATCTGAAGAAATTTGGCTTCGGATCAGTACTTGTGACCTTTTTCCTGGAATGAGTGCCACTGTTCTAGTATCAGTTGACTGAGGTTAATCCTCCTGCGCTACGCGATCCGTGGATGGTCCACTGGAGTTGTTTGATGCCCAGGATCAATGGGGGTCAGCATATGTCATATCGACTTGCATTCTTCTCATGGCTATGAAGACAGAAGATCTTCATGGAGGACTGGCCGTACAACGACACTGATTTCTATGGAGATCCAGATATGCCCTTACCAGATGGAGAGGACTTCGATGACGAAGGTAAAAATCAATATTTTTTTTTTTTTGAGATTTTTAATTTTTTTTGGTATATGCGTGCTTATAACATTTCTCTTGTTTATGCAGATGTTGGACCAGAGCAGCCAACCGGGATGTCCCTGATAGCTAGGCGCATACCCCGCCCTATTGACATTGTTGCCCCTTATCAGGAAGGGAGTGACAACAAGGAGGAGATCACGAGGATCCTTGAGGGGTTAACTCATGGTATCCCGGAGTATGCTCGGATAGGATACATGCCTCGCTGGTACCACAGACACAAGGTGGGAGTCTCAGATCGGATCCGCCAACTACTGAGTTGTGTTGCATGAGCTGTCTCGTGCTACCATGACCACCATTATGAGTAGTTCCTAGGTCCAACACTTACATATTTTTTGAGGCTTGCGTGCCACGGATGTATGAGGCCTGCGAGCTGCCAATGTTATTTTAGACACACATATTATTTTTTGGGGTTCTAATGTATCAAATATTCTCACCATATATATCTATATATATATATATATATATATATATATATATAGATGTATGTATGTGTGTATGTCTGTATGTATGTATGTATGTATGTATGTATGTATGTATGTATGTATGTATGTATATATGTTGTATTTTCTTATTTATTATGGTACAAATAGTTTGTCTTATCTTTTACATGTTTCGTAAATGTCTATCCAACACCTAATTAGCTAGTGCATTTGTCAATGTATTGATGCATCTAGGAAAATGATGATATGTGATATAATCAAAATGCCTTTCCAATAGATGGATACGGAGATACATTCATAATATTTGAGGGTTCCTGACGGAATATTGCCTATTGAGTTGAAGCACGACAAGCTGTGAATCCAGGTTGATAACCAATCCTCTGATGCTTGGAGCGATGGCTTCTGACAATAGTTCGATGACCGCACTGTATTCATCAATGTTGTTGGTTGTGCGACCTAGGTAGATACCTTGAAGGTCAATCAACTCACTGTTAGGGTCATAGATAACCCATGTTGCGGATGATAGGTTCCAGGTACTATGGCAAGCATCATTGACGAAACCAACGTCAGGAGTTGCAGACATTTGCAAAGCAGAAATGCATAGTAAACATGAAAGCTGTTTGAAAACTATCACATAAAACCAGGATGTACAAAAATGAATCACACACTAATGTGCATAAGTAACCATGCAAGATGACCTAAGCATAGTACTTTTTGAGGTAAAGCCCATTTCAAGGCTTATCGAGAGGATTTCCTTCATAATCAATAAGCTCATAGGCCCCTTTCTGCAAAACACGTTTTACAATATAGGGCCCATGCCACATAGGTTCGAACTTTTCTGCCTCCAGCTTATCGCTAGCTTGGTCATGTAATAAGACCAAATCACCCTCAGAGAAAGCGCGAGGAGAGATCGACTGATAGAAATGGGATTTGACCCATTTCTTTTGTGTTTCGATAACCAAGGAAACAAGACGGCGAGTCTCATCCAGTCATTCTATATATAAGAGGTGTTCCTCTTGAGGTGATGTTTCGGGGAGGAGTTCAATAGCTAGCTTGAGGGAAGGAATCTCACATTCGATCTGAAATGTTGCTTCCAGACCATAGACCAACTGGAATGGTGTGAAACCAGTTGTGTCTTTGGTTGAAGTTTGGTAGGCTCACAGAGCTGAAAAGAGCATGAGATGCCAATTTGACCTTTGCATTCCAATAGTATGCTAAAGCATGGTGACCAAAACTTTGTTCACGACTTCAACTTGGTCGTTGGCCTGAGGGTAATATGGGGTCAAGCCCTCGTGGTGCAAGCCCAATGCAGATGTCAGTTTTGCCATCATGTAATCTCTAAAGTGGGAGGCATGGTCTGTGACAAGCTTGGGGTACATCGAACCTGGAAATAACATGGTTAAAGAGAACTTGAGCCACCTTCTTACCATCTGTAGAGTATGTAGGCATCACTTCAACCCATTTGGTGAAATAATCCACAGTGATGATAATATAGCCATGCCCCCAGTTGAATGAGGGTTACATGTCATATAATCGATGCCCCATTTGGCAAAGGGACCAATGGTAATGACGAGGTGTAGGTGAGCGGGTGGGGCACACATCTTGCGTTGGTAAATTTGGCTTTTGTGGCACTTACAGATGGTAAGAATGCAGTGTTTGAAAATGGACGTCCAATAATAACCAGCATGAAGGATTTTTTGAGCTGTAGCATAACCAGACATATGACCACCACATGCCCCAGAGTGGCAATCATTGAGAGCTCTTTTAGCTTCCTTGATCATGAGGCATCAACGAAGAACAAAATCGACACCGACACGATATAAAGTATCGCCAATAATACGGTAGGGTTGGGAATGATGCTGAATCCTTTGACTATCATCTTTGGTCAACATGGACCAAAACGTGGAGGTTTGGAGATACACAATGATATCATTGTACCATGGATCAAGGGTGCTAATTAGGAAAAGGGTCTCATCTGGAAGTTGTTCATTTTCACTAGTAGGGAGAGCTTTGGAGGGAAGGGAACAAATCAATTTAGCGAAAACAAGTGACTTCTTAGATTTGGCTATAGTGAAGACCAAATCAAATTCTTGTAGGATAACTATCCATTTAGAATACTTTCCCCCCAGCAACTGATGAGTCAGGATATAGGTCATAGGGTTGCATTCAGAAATCACTGTAGTCGTACGTAAAAGGATATAGTGCCAAAAGTGTTGAACAACCTGAATGACATCCAAAGCTAACTTCTCGACACGTGTATAATGCGTTTTAGTGTTGAGGAGATTCTGACTAAGGTAGTAGATCACATGTTCGTTGCCTTCGTCATCATCTTGGACCAAAACCATAAAAATGGTTCTAAGGGCCGTGGCTAGGTAAAGGAAGAAATTTCGATAATACTCTGGTGGGTGCAACAGAGCAGAATTTATGAGGATGACCTTAAGATCATCAAAAAAAGTTTGGGCCACCCCATGCAAAGGGCGTTCCTTGTTTGAGTAACTAGGTAAATCCTATGGCTAGCCCAACATAGTTGGGTATAAAACGACGAAGAAAGTTGGTCTTTCCTTGTAGGCTTTGGAGTTGGTGCAGTGAAGATGGAGGGGGTAGATTTACAATGGCCTTGACTTTTAGTGGATCTAGGTGAATATTGTCCTTGGAAACGATGAAGCTGAGGAGTCATCCAAATTCCATGCAGAAAACACATTTGTGTGGATTTAACCAAATGTTATAGTGTCTTCAGCGTAGAAAAATCTGTTGAAGATGGTTTGGGTGATCTTGGCGCTTATGAGAATGGGCAGGAAGGTCATCCAAATAAGGTTGGACAATGTTGCGAATATCATGAAATGCGTAGGACATTGGCCATTGAAATGTGGCTCCAGCATTTTTGAGGCCGAAAGGGAGCTTCTTGTATGTGAATGTACCACATGGGTAGATAAAGGCTATCTTTTCTTGGTCAGCCAGTGTGATATTAATATTGTTATAACCAGAAAAACCATCCATAAAGGAAAAGATCTCTCTCCCGGCACATTCATCAATTATTTGATCAATGAAGGGAGTAGGATAGCTATCTTTAGGACAAGCACGATTAAGATCTCGATAATCCACGCAAACGTGGATTGTGCCTTGGTTTTTAGTCACTGGGACAATATTGGACACCCAGTCTGTAAGGGGGATGGGATAAATGAACCCAGCTTTGAGAAGCTTTTCGACTTCACCCTTAATAGCAGTGGCCTTCCTAGGGTGCACCAGGGGAAGCCGTTGGTGAACGGGCTTTGCATTCGGATACGTTGGTATTTCATGCACCAAAATGCTAGGATCAATGCTAGACATTTCTTTGTAAGACCATGCAAACACATCACAAAATTCCTGAACTAGACGAGTATATGTCTTGATCTCATCTGGAGAACAAGATACCCCAATATGAACATGTTAAACGACACCGGGTTTGATAGAAATGTCAATCGACATCATTTGGGTAATATTACCCAAATTTCCTTCCAACCATACTATATGAGTAATGGGTGGTGGCAGAAATGGAGAAGAGGACTCTTCAAAAGTGGTAGACATGACTGTCGGGCCAAGAAAGAATGAGGAGAAATGATGAGTATCGATCCATGGTGGTTCCTTGAGAGACATGATTTCCATGATACCTTCATCAGCGAGGAAAGTCTCAGCTAAGGGATCAGATGATTCCAAAGTGCCAAGCCAGGTGGATTGAGAATACATATCGAGAGAGGTCTTCAACATATGAGAATGAGAGGATGCATAGTTCAAAGCCAAAATAATTTCCACGTAATTGATTTTGGCGAGACTAAGCGGAATAACCTCGCCCCAAGTATCAAAAAGATTTGGTGTAGGTATTACCCAGGGGTCAGATTTGACCGATACCATGTTGACAGAGGCAACATGAGGAGGTGGGAGTGGAAAAATTCCCATTAAGGCAAAATCTTTGAAGAGACCTAACCCCACACTCTCATAGGGAGCACCAGAGTGCTTGACGTATCGAACATTGCCATTTGAGGAGGAAGAGGCAAAGAAAGACACCTGTTTGATGGTGACAATATTCCCTTGATGGGGAAAAAAGATCATACGAAACAAAGAGGAGGCCATGGCATGCATGGCATGAGTCCAACTTCGGCCGAGTAGAAGATTATAATTGAGATTGGCGTCAATAATCTCTACTTCGACTTGCACTGTCTTGCCTTCTAAGGTGATGGAAAGGTTAGGTAAGACACTGAAGGGTCGTGAATTGTGCCCATTGAAAGCTTCCAAAGTGTTCGTAGACTGGTTCAGTGTAGGGGAACCAATAGCCTTCCAAAATGCAATTGACATGATGCAGGTGGAAGCACCTTCATCGATGATAGTGTGGTGGATGCTCTTCTCATTAATGATTACCTGAATAAGAAAGGAAATCTAATGAGGGAGCC
Organism: Pinus tabuliformis; assembly: GCA_031772625.1. Taxonomy (NCBI): domain Eukaryota; kingdom Viridiplantae; phylum Streptophyta; class Pinopsida; order Pinales; family Pinaceae; genus Pinus; species Pinus tabuliformis. The sequence goes on from CM062820.1 coordinate 498,512,927, forward strand.
ATGGAACATGGTTCTCCAGATCGAAACATATCAAAGTAGGATTGGTGGGATCGATGCCCCCGATAGCTAACAGCAAAGATTTCCGCTGCGATGGGCAGCTTTGGAGTACCTTGATAGTCGACATGGATGACAGTGCCTGAGCCAAATCCTCAATAATATTGTAGTGTTGAGCAGCTTGGGTGTTAGGATTATACGAGGATTTCCGTAGCACACCTCGAGAGGGTGGCCGCGTAGCAGAATCAGGGTTAGGGTGCTCAATTTGTAGAGGGCCAAAACTCGGGGTAGAGGAAGAAGAAGGTGAAACTTCTTTTTCTTTCCCAGTTGTCAGAGCTGGAGTTTGATAATCTTTCAACCAGCTAGCCACAATAATAGACATGCTCATCTTGAACACTTGAGATCCGGAGGAAGCATATTGGGGTTGGTCTACCATTTGGGTTTGCTAAGACGGAAATGGTTGTTTAAGGACAACAAGGGTCCCTTTGAGTAGGCGACTAACTTCAAATCGTCGAGGACAATCCTTAGTGTAGTGATCCTCCTTGAAAATGAGGCAGGGATACTTGGGTTTCCGTTGCGAAGATTCGCCAGTAGACGATTTGGGAGGACCCTATTTCGGGGCATTGAATTTAGCTTTTCCTTTGCCTTTTTTCTTTCCTTTTAAGGATTTGTCTGCTGCGGTAGCCTGGACAGCGTGGACCTCTTAGGTTTTGCCAGGGCCAGGTGGATTCTGAGATGAACTATTAGGAGTAACATTCGAGACCGACTTCTATTTGGAAGAAGTTTTAGGGGTTTGGGATACTAAACCAATAACTCCATCAATGAGAGGAACAACTGGTGACTTCAATGTTGCAGGATCGGATGATGGCCATGGATAATTGGGTAACAACTCGTATAAAGTACGACACTCAGAGTAAACCAAATCCAAGTATTGGGCATGAGCGATGGCTTGATCTTCAGTGATGCATCCACCCATAGCTATATCACGAGAAATTGGGGCTACGAATGATTTGGTAAACCATTCAGTAAGAAACTGATCAGTTATCTCGAATTTGAACAGGCAACGTCTACGTCTCCATTCGTGGATATGATCAGAGATGTGTGTCGTGGTGTTTTTCTTAAGCGATGTGAGAAAATATGTGCCAGTTTCATAGTGAACCAACAATTGAAAATGCGTGAGGAAAGCCATGGCTAATGAATTAAAGTCATGGAAATTACTTCGAGTAGCTCAATGTACCATTTTGCTGTGGAACCCATGAGGGTTCGTTGGAAAAGACGAAGATGAATGGAATCATCCACATACGTGTTCGATGAGCACCAGAGGTGATATGTCATCACATGGGCCTGAGGATCTTCTTTAGCTTTTCCTTCGAACTTTGGACAATCACTTGGTATCTTTGACGGCATCGGAGGCCAATACGGCAAATGAAGGATATGATCATTTGTAAGGTGTGATACATCTAGCAACTTGAGTGTAGCCAAGAAAGGCAATTGAGTGTTAAAAGGCATGGGAGGTCAATAGGCGGGACCATAAGGAGGAGCCCATCCCTGCTGGTAAGGATTTTGGTGTAGGTTTTAACCCCGTACAGAAATTACTTGCATACGAATTCTAAAACATAGAAAATAAACAATGTGAGAGCGTAACACATAAGACACATATACACAGAGATTTCCCTTGGATCCCAAAACCAGGACTACCAGCTTAATTTTTCATTATGTTTCTGTCAATGTTATAATACATATTTATACATGCTGAAGCATCCAATACCATGGACCAAAAACCATCGCGTCCAAAAAACATGTGCAAAAATCATGGACAAAACCATAGGTGGGTCTGCCCAACCTAACATAGGGTCCAAAACCAAAATTTTCTGGGGCACTGCCCTGGACCCCATAAAGTGGGGTTACGGGTACACCTCAAACCCCCAGTGACCCTCCCCTTGCTACACAATCAACGCAACGAAGTGGGGCTCCGCCCCCCCTCTAACCCCCCGGTTAACTACATGGGCTAGTCGTGGAAAGAATATAACACAACCCAACATTCTCTCACTTGTTGTTTTCTTTCCACAGGGGGCCACAAGAGAGCTTAGTCATTTTTCCAGCCCTGAAACGCCCATTGTCTCTCTACACCAAGAGAACTTCTCAGAGCTCATAGGTTTTTTTAATGCATCCGCAGTATTCTTCAAAGTGTCCACCTTTACCAGAAACACCTTTTTGTCTTCTATCATATCCCTCACAAAGTGATACTGAACATCAATGTGCTTTGTCTTTGAATGATATGCGGGGTTCTTTGCCAAGAAAATTGCACTTTGGTTGTCACAGTCTATCCTTATAGCTCCCTGTACTAACCCCATACTTGAACACAATCTCTGCAAACAAACTGCTTCCTTGCTTGCATGAGTGGCTGCCATGTATTTTGCCTCTGTAGTTGATAGTGCCACTACAGATTGTTTCTTACTCATCCAATTGACTGCACCTCCAAATAGGTTAAACACATACCCACTTGTAGATCATCTCTGATCCATATCTCCAGCCCAGTCTGCATCAACAAAGCCATGAATATCCAACATTCTGTCCAATCCTGATCTTCCTTGGTAGCAAAAACCATAATCACTAGTGCCATGCAAATACTTGAAAACCCTCTTCATTATTGTCCAGTGCTCCTTCCATGGTTTTGACATAAACCTACTCAATACTCCCACTGCATGTGCAATGTTTGGTCTAGTACAGACCATTGCATACATCAAGCTACCGACTGCACTTGAATATGGAACACGAGACATGTCCTCTTCCTCTTCTTGTGTCTTGGGACATTGTTCAGCAGATAACCTCACACCTACAAGAATAGAAACCTTCATCGGTTTACTATCTTGCATATTAAACCTCTGCAGTATTTTCTCGACATACTTCCTCTAGTTTAACCAGAGCTTCCTCTTTTCCTAATCTCTTTTAATTTCCATGCCCAAAATATAGTTTGCAGCACCAAGATCTTTCATGTCGAATTTGGAGGACAATTGCGTATTCAAATTCTGGATAATTTCTTTGTCATTTCCAACCAGCAACATATCATCCACATACAAGACCAGATAAATAACACGGTCACCAATTAATTTAAAATACACACAGTGATCTGCTTTGCTTCTGGCGAAGCCAAGTCCTTGTATAAATGTATCAAATTTCTGATACCACATCCTTGGTGACTGTTTTAACCCATACAAAGACTTATTTAACTTGCATACCAGTTCATTCTTACCCTTCACCGGAAAGCCTTCAGGTTGCTTCATGTATATTTCCTCTTCTAGATCCTCGTGAAGAAATGTTGTTTTCACATCCATCTGTTCTACCTCAAAATCAAAAGCAATAGCAACAGATAAAAGTAATCTAATAGAAGTTACCTTGGCAACAGGAGAAAAAATATCACCAAAATCAATTCCCGGCACCTGGGAATAACCTTTTGCTACCAACTAAGCTTTGTATTTCTCCACCTTTCCTTCTGCATTTGTATTCTTCTTGAACACCCATTTGCTACCAATGGGTTTCCTTCTAGCCAACAACTCCACCAGATCCCAAGCCTCATTTTTGTGCAAAGATGCCATTTCATTAACCATGGCCTCTTTCCAGATTTTTCCATCCTTTGAATCTACTGCTTCCTTCACAGTTCTAGGATCATCGTCAGTAATAGATAAAGAAAAATTTGAACAGAAAGCAGATGGACTATACCTTTCTGGCTGCCTTCTTTCTCGAACTGATCTTCTCACACCTGGAGTTTGTGGCTCTTCATCTTCTGATTCCTCCTCTGCTGTAGAGTCTGATTCTTCCTCCTTAAGCTCAAACTCTATCTTCTCAGGTTCCTTTGGTTGGACTTCATATTTAATAACATCTTTTACCTCTCTGAACACCACATCTCGGCTGTACACAACCTTTCGACTAGGTTCCAAAGCTTATAACCCTTTAAACCATCCTTATACCCAATAAAGATGCACTTTTCAGATTTACTATCCAACTTGGTTCGTTTCTCCTTTGGAACATGTACATATGCATCACATCCAAATACCCTCAAATGTGAAAGAGAGGGTTTCTTACCAGTCCATACCTCTTGTGGAGTCTTATCCTCCAACGCTGATGAAGGTGACTTGTTGACCAGGTAACACGCAATATTCCAAAGGTAACCGCCTATGCCCAGAATTCCTGTCCTAACTCGGCACCACTGAGCATGCTTCTTGCCCTTTCCATCAACGTCTTATTCATTCTTTTTGCAACTCCATTTTGCTGAGGTGTGTATGGAATATTCTTCTATCGTGCTATACCACACTTCTTACAAAATTCTTCAAATTCCTTGCTGCAAAACTCTCGACCATTATCTGTCCTTAGCACCTTTATCTTCTTCTTTGTCTGATTTTCCATGAGAGCCTTAAATTCTTTAAACCTGTCAAAGGCTTCAAATTTCTTATTAAGGAAATATATCCATGTATTCCTTGAGAAGTCATCTATAAATGATACATATTACACAGAATTACCCAGTGATGGAACCTTCATAGGTCCAAACACAACACTGTGCGCAAGTTCTAATATCTGTTTCGCCCTCTTACTACCAGAGGGGAAACTCACCCAATTCTACTTCCCATATACACAATTTTCATAGAAATCAAAATCCAGAGAGCTATTTCTCATACCTTCTACCATACCTTTACCATGAAGTATTAGAAGGCCCTTCTCTCCAATATGTCCAAGCCTTTGATGCCACAACATGGTCTTCTCTCCAGATACCACTAGATTTTCTGCTCCACTTTCAGGAACCACAGAACTATTGCACCCATCAATAACAATGCTACCTTGCAGCTTGTACAGAGTTCCAATTCAAACTCCCCGCATCAATACCAGTGCTCCCTGAACCATTTTGCAGGTATCCTTCTCAAACATTGTTTTTACACCTGCATCATCTAGCTTGCTTACAAAAATTAGATTTCTGGCCAATGCAGGAATATGCAGAACACTCATAAGTGTTCTAACCCTTCCACCTTGCAACTTCAACTTTACTTTTTCGCGACCAATGATTCTAGCCTTCCTATCATCCCCTAAGAAGACACCACCGCTATCATATTTCTCATACTCGCAGAACCACTCTCTATGGGGAGTGAAGTGAAAGGATGCACCTGATTCAATCAACCATGCCTCATGATCTACATGTGTACTTGAAGAAGCCAAGTACACATCCCCACCTTCATCTGAGGTGGTTTTCGCCTCTGTAGAAGGAGCATCATCAGATCCCTTTCCTTTATCAGGAGCTTTAGATTTACAATCCCTTTTTTAGTGCCCTTCCTTTTCGCATTTCCAGCACACCACCTTTGCAGGTTTTCTTGGAGATTTAGATCTCCCTCTAGATTTAGATCTCCCACTCGATGACTTATTTTTGTTTATGTTCTGGGACTGTCCTCGTACAGACAAGGCATCACCATTCTGGCTCTCCATATTAATTTCGTCTCATTTCCTCTGTCAGCAAGGATGATACTATTTTATCAAACTGCAAGGCAATTGCATTGCTACTTATTGCAATAACCAGACTATCCCATGAATCTGGTAGAGAACATAACAAACTGATGCACTTATCTTCATCTGAAATTTTAATATCAACAGATGCTAACTGACTTACCACAACATTAAATGCATTTAGATGCTCTATCACCGAGTCTCCATCTTTCATCCTCAGGTTATATAGCTTTTTCTGCAGGAACAATTTATTCACCAGAGACTTAGATTGGTACAAAGACCCTAACTTGTCCCACAAAGCCTTCGTCGTAGCTTCCCCTGATACATTCATCAATACTGAATCTGAGACACACAATCGTATTGTGCTCTTTGCCTTCCGATCCAACTTCTTCCATTCTTCATCGGACACTCCTGTTGGTTTAGTACCTGGATCTCTCGTGATCCACTGATCTTTATCCACCAACAGGTCCTCCATCTTGAGTTTCCACAACTCAGAACTCTAACCATTAAATTTCTCGATCTCTATCTTTCCACTGCACACCATCTTCTTTCACCACCAGAATCGATCTTGCAGATCTCCTACTGAAGAGAGTCTACCACAGGCCCGAGCGAAATCCCTCAGCAACAAAGGTGTCACCTTGAAGCCAAAATTGCTCTGATACCAAATGTAGGTTTTAACCCCATACAGAAATTACAGGCATATGAATTCTAAAACACAGAAAATAAATAATGCGAGAGCATAACACATAAAACACATATACATGCAGATTTCCCTTGGATCCCAAAATCAAGACTACCAGCTTGATTTTTCATTATGTTCCTTTCAATGTTATAATAATATTTATACATGCCGAAGCATCCAATACCATGGACCGAAAAACATTGCATCCAATACCATGGACCAAAAACCATCACGTCCAAAAAACATGTGCGAAAATCATGCACAAAACCATAGGTGGGTCCGCCCAACCTAACATAGGGTTACGGGTACACCTCAAATCCCTTGTGAACCCCCCCCCCCCACCCCCCCAACTACACAATCGGCACAACGAACGGGGGCTTCGCCCCCCCTCTAACCCCCCCGGTTAACTACGTGGGCTAGTTGTGGAAAGAATATAACACAACCCAACGTTTGGCCATATGGCATCTGAGGCTACCCTAATTGTGGATTACCTTGACCATAGGGAGGATTCTGACCTTGAATACCTTGAAACTATCCAGGCATAGGTTGTTGATAGGAAACGTATGGGTTAAAAGGCTATTCAGCCTATTGACCTCGGACATATGGATATGGGACCTACTGTCCTGGAACATAGGGTTGATGAACTTGTTGTCCAGGAACAAAAGGGCTCTAGACTTGCATTCCTTGGGCATAAGGTTGATACGATTATTGCCATTGGATGTAGGGGTTTTGTACCTGGTGCCCTTGGCCAGCAGGATTTTGAACCTGTTGACCTAGGATAAGAGCATTCTGGGCCTACTGCTACATTACTTGACTTTGACCCTGCCCCTGCAAGGGTTGACCTTGTTGGTATGTATACAAGGATTGCTGCTGCCCTGGTTGGTTTTTCTGTTGCAAGGGTTGACCTTGCGGTTGCAAAATTTGTCCCTAGGTTTACAAAGGTTGGCCTTGCGAGGGTATGGGTGGAGAGGTATGCAAAGCATATTGCATCTGTTGTTGTGTGGCTTGCTACAGCTGTTGTAAGGATTGACCTTGTGGTTGTTGCAGGAGACCTTGCTGCGGAATAATTTTCCCTTACTATTCTGAAGAGAGCCCTTGTTGCAACAAAGGTTGCCCTTGCGGTAACAAAGGCTGCCCTGGTTGTTGTAAAGGCTGTCCTTGCTATTGCAAGGGTACTTGAATAGTGCCCAGGAAATTATTGAACTGAATCTGGTCGTAGCCAAGCTGGATGTACTGTCCAGCTTGGAGGGTGTAAGGTTGATTAACCAATCCTTGAGAATCATATAGAACGTAAGGATTTTGGTATTGGACCTGAGCCCCAGAGGTCTGCTGATACTGAACATTGCTCGATCTAGATGGACCAACGTGATTCTGAACCTGTTGGTACTAGACATTGCTTGATCCAGTAGGGTCAGTAGGGTTATAAATAATACTAGAAGAGGGCTGGTTTATACCAAGCATGTGAGAATGTGAGCCGCTCACATTAGTGGCACTTGACACCATAGGGACATGCAGGATCTGCCCCCTAGGCGGTGGCACAATCTGGCCACTGACTAATGGGACATAGGAACTGATAGAGACAATATTTGCAACTGTCGGTTGTGACTGATGTGTAACTGGGATCGATGATACAAAGGTATTCGAAATGATGGGTTGCACCGGGACTGAAGTAACAGCCTGTTGGGAAGTCGTGTTCGTGACAAATGGACCTGACGTAGGCTTCACACCTGATGTCCATACAGGATTATGGTAGAGTGATGAGGCACTAGGTGTGCTTGAAACTAAGTGCCCCAAAGACACATAGTTAGGTGGCAAACAAGCGGGAGTACCTTTCGAATAAGGGAAACCCTTAGGAGGAAACTGCAATTTCAATTCTTCCCCCTCAATAGTGTGTGGAGTAGAAACTTCAGACTCATCCAAAGATGTGACTTGAGCATTGCCTTCGGGTTCCATGTTTGAAAACAGATGACGACGAATGGACAAACGTGTATAGGGGGATAGTTCTAAAGGAACACTCGGCTAGTTGTACAAACTGTAAGGATGTTGCGGTGATATCTCAACAACGTCAAATAGAGGGTTTAGAGGATAGATAACTAGTCCAAGCTGACCGTCAGTGGTCGACGAGTTGTTTGGAGTTCGAACGGGATTGTCTGGAGATTCCAGGCCAAGATTAGCAAATGACCTTGAATCGAAAGTAGGCAAAGGATGAGATGACAATGTTTGAACACTCAAAAAAATTGTGTGTTCAACATTTTGGTCCTCAAGTGACTTTGATAACTCAGGAAATGGCTCCTCAGACAATCTTTCAAATAGAGGAGAGGAAGAGGAATTGGGTGAACTAGATGGTTCAGCCACGATGACCTTGTCTTAGTCGACAGAACAAATAACTTCAAGGCTTTAAAATGTCCTTTTAAGGGAACTCACGATTTGGTCAAAAAGACTAACAGGATGTTTTGGATCATGGGAAATCAATTATTAAGACGCATAAAAGACTGATGTTCTTTCATTTTTTAAGAGTTGAGAAAGAAACAAAGATGACTCTATCACTTTCGATTGGAAATGAGCTCAAAAGGACAAGTGGTCGAATGATCTTTTAAATTTAATGAGTCAAAAAGATCAAATGACAGCTCTAGAAGATCTAGGTAAACATGATTACCAGGCAACTGTGAACTAAAAAATACCTCCTGGCGAACCAAGAAGTACGAGCAGGCAATTTCCCCGAATGCTATGTTTGGTGTATCATGTTTGCAAGGCGGCCGAATCAGCTTCCTAAGGATAAAAGGATTGCAGCCTAGTGGGGTCTCCCGTTATATACTCGATGGTACGAGGAGCACAAATCTGTGCTAGTACTGTCTAATGCCGAAGCTAACGATAGCTGCCAAGTTTAAAGACGCTGTAACACGTCTCTAGCCTAGAACTTCTAGATATGATTGCTAATGTCAAATGTGCCTTAAGTTAATTGAATTCATTTTAGAGTTGATCTTGAGTTAAGTTTCAATTTTCAAGTCTTAGCGATGCTACTCGGAAAAACCTAAAATGCAACTAAATGAGACAAGACCCTTTCAATTTGATGAAATGCCTACACTAAAGAGGGTAGAAACCACTCAATCAAATGAAAACAATCAAGCAACTGAAACCGAAATGATCTTTCACTACCTTACTTTTTCAACAAAAAAAAAACTAATGAAAAATGCATTCTGATTCCTAATTTCCTGACAAGCACTTATCTATTAGTCCTTTCAAAATGAAAAATCCTCTTCCTTTTTCAAATGCTGATGCAATTCTAGTCTTTAAAAAGATGCAACTTTTTATAACACAATGATGCAATAGGCTAGAATTTCATGCTTTCTCATGAAAAAACGAAACGAACTTTTTGCATACAATATTTCAATGAAAATTTTCTAGAGACAACAAGCTCTTCAAGCAGATGAAAACATGAAAAGAGAAGTTCATTCAAATCAATGAAACACCGACTTTGCCAAACATAAGGCCAACAATGTAATCTATGCTGGAAAGAGACGTTCAAGCTAGTAAACGAAACTTTTTCAAACTTGTGCAAAAAGAGGTCAAAGTCATAAAAAGGACCAAAAAACAAACGCAAGGAGTAAACACACCTACAATCTAACTTGGTGAGTTCACAAACTGCTGAATGGGCGACCAACTAGATGCCCTAGTGTCGTTGGCCACTCAATGACTCAATCAATCAAATAGAAAGATGACAAGCCAACAAGCAAGAAAAACCAAATGAAAAGTAGCTTTCTAATCAGGGAGAAAACAGTCCAAAAAGCTCACGGGGTCAAAAACACAAGAGCAGAACACACTGGCCAAGATTGGGGTCAAGCCCTAATCTTCACTTACAGGCATCGATGCGACTGCCTAACTGACAACGAGCGCCAGAGGCTGGTCTACACAACTTTTCCTCAGCAATTCATGCTAGTCGGCACAAATGTCAGTAGATTAAGCATGCTAGCTGAGGCAACTAAGGAAAAATTAAAAAAAAAATTCAACACAGGGACCAGATCTGCTACTAGGAATTTTAGACGTAGGCCAGTAAGCAGAAGAAAAGAAACAGAACCAAAGGGAAAATGTGAAACTAGAAAATTTCTCACGAAATCATGAAATCTAAAACCAACAAAAGGATTGGGATCCCCAGTGGAGTCACCAATTTGTGGTGAAGTAAAATTATAAGTGCAAACATGAACGAATTCCTCTAGCCCGATAATGGGTCTAGCCATAATAGATACATTCTATGGAAGATTTCCTTAGGTTAGGATCAATCAAGAGGGCCTACCTCTTGGTCGCTTATCCTATTTGATGAAGTCTCTGCTTGCTCTCTCCAACAATCTCTCGCTTCCTTCTACAAGTTCCTGAAACAAGTAAACAACAACAACACACAAACATAATAATAGAGAAATTGTAATTCAACCTACTTAACGAGTCAAGAAGAATTAATACATGGATATGTAATATTAAAAAACATGTAGGAAATCAATCGATAGTTGCATATATTAATATTAAAGAGAGATTACAACCATTCGTCTTGACGCTACAATCTTCCTCTGACAAGACCAGGTTCCCAAACATCTCTGCTAGCATTCCACAATGGCTTCAAACAATAATAGTTTTAAAGCTCTTCCCTTTAGGCTTCACTCCAAACCAAAACACACTTATCCCTCACACAACTAGGTAGCTACAACTAGTAATAGCTTGCTTGTCTACTCCAAAATAGTATCAAAACTCAACAATAACTCTGCCAAAACTATCAATTGTGACTATAACATTCACACTAGCTTGTGCTTGGGAAGAAGGGAGGTTTATATAGGAAATATGGATGGGATATGGATCTAATTCTCATGGGAGAAGGAATTATCCCTTGAGGTATTTCCATCATTAAATGGGAAAGGAGCCCAAATTGCCATCCTTAATCCCATCTGGCCAAACCATTTACCATACTTGTGTTATGGAGCATCTAGAGTTGGAAGCTTCAACTCTAATTTAAAAAAATTTCCATAACAGGACCGGTGTAACTGAAACATAGCTCAGTCGCTCCAGTCGGCGTGAGGAGTAGTGCTAATATTTGCACATTGGCGTGGGGGAGACAAAGGTAAACTGGGAAAAACAAAAGTTTCAAGAGAAATGGTGCAAAAGGGAAATGATTTGCTCATGAAGAGGGATATAATGGGAGTTTCTCCATGAAGGAAAAGCATGCGAGGTTCACTGTAGAGGTCCTCTAGGATCAAGGAACGGGGAGTATGGGGACAATGAAAAAATTTTGTGTAACATATGGTCCCTGACTCCACCAAGGATAATCCTATTAGCTTTGGAATTCTCCTTTATGTAGTTTTCCAAATGTTGTGGATCTCTTGGTACATATATCGCATTATTCACACAATCCTTTAGTCCAAACTCATCCAATAGAAAATAAATTCTAGATTTCCAAACATCAAAGTTAGAGGCTCCATCCAGTCTATCCTAATCTATCAAACCTGTTGTGACCATATCTGAAAATTTGGAAACACAAAGAAACCAAAAATCCGAAGAAAAATAAACTGGGTTATAAACCCACATCTTTCTCTTCCTATGTTGTGAGTTGATTTACTCCCACAAACCCTCTGCGCTGAGATGCTTTGATACCATGTGAAATTTCCTTAACTACAACAACTGGAATTTATTCTTCTATCTATGTAGATGATTTCTCATCAAAAATTAATCATGGAAAATAATGAACAAATAACTACCACAATCTTCACAAATAATAATAAGAACTGAGAAACAATGCACACACACAAAATAATTGACACCATTATTTTTGGACAAATGGTCCCTAGAAAACCCCATTGTGGAAAAAACTCGTTCTATAGATGAGGGTTTTATTATTATTCTTCAACGAAAATTGAGAATTACAATCTGCTTGCCTCTCACTGGAAAAGCTTTGGAAAATATTTTTCTCTTCACAAAAATGATATGGAAACCACAGAGTCTCCTTCTACACATGTATTCAACCTCTATGCGCAATTCACACTTCTCGTAACAATTCAACTGACTACTTGCAAACTCGCACTGGATGCTCCAAAAATTCCCATTGCCTCTGGGAAAGCTATCCTATAAGAAAATCTTCCTCCAACAGCTTGTCTTACCAACTCGCACTGCCTCTAGTTGGTAGTTCCGATAACTAGCAACTAAAACAAGCCTCCTTATTACTCACACTAGCTAACTAGTTATTAACATTGCTAAAATTGATTTCTTCTTCCACTTATGAAATCAACCTCCTTCCTTCCACAAGAAAATGTAAATCACTGAGAAAATTCCTCCCAAAATTTTCTAGCTAGTCTTCTCTATTGAAACCCTTTTTTTGGTGTCTCCCTCTCTCAAATTGTGCCCTTGTTATCTTTAAAATTGGGTGATTTGAACTACTTTTGATGTCCCCAAGTGGTCTATCGATTTTCTCTTATAATCTCTCATTGACAAATCAATGGCCCTAATCTAATCATAATCAATGGATAAGATCATCTTGACCCCATCAAGTGACTTTTCTGGAAGTCTCTAGAGAAAAATTGATTTACCTAAATTAACCTAATTTAATTAACTAGTTTTCCTAAGTTAGACTTAGGAAAATATTTAATAATTGACTAATTAATCTAATTAAGGCATTTTCCTTGGAATCCTTTTCAGGGCCTTCGAGATAATTGTCCTCTTGTGTTCCTTGACCTCTAAGACACCATACAGACTAGAACACATGTCTGAGCTACTAAAAAACTAACAAGTTTCTCTAGAAGTCCTCCCAATACCTTCAACTCTGCCAATAGAGAATGGAGTTGCAATAGTGCAAGATCGACTTCTAAAACAGAGATCTAATATTAAAAGGAAAACCCCCAAGCACAGATATGAGAATTCCTCCTAGATCTACAGGAAAAATCCTCTTCATAGTAGTGCAAAGAGTACCCTACTTGCAGAAAAGAAGAACCCTTTCTCCTTCTCCAAGAACATATTTATAATTTACAAATGAAATCTAAAAGGAGAGTTGTTAAAATATGGTTGAATGAGGATGTAGGGACCAACCCTATAATTTTTTATTTTTTATTTATAAAAATACTAAAAATACAACCATAAGAAAATAGCATTGGGAAATAAAAATTATTAAGCATTATATAAAACTTTCTTGAATTTCAATTTATTGAACATATCATCTAATTTACATGTGATTAACTAAAACCATAATGAAGTCATACAAAAGAATATTATAACAACATAGGTACCATTCACCAGGAGATGAGATTCAAACTTGACTTGCCGCTATTTTCCCTCCTTTGTTGTCGATCGCCTCCAAGTGTGAATGTTGACATGCTTAATCTAAATGCAATGACCCACCGGTTGACCTCCCAGCCTACTCCTTGGGTACTCTCCTTCCCAGTAGATCCCCAAGCTGCAGTGAGGTTGTGTAATGGAGGAACGTATTAGCTGGTAGAGGAGAGCACTCCTTGGCTCATGAGTCCCCTCTCTAAAGTCCTCTACCTCACCAAACTCACTATAGATCGTAGTCACTACTCCGCCATAGTCTCATCCATCCAAAAATAGGGTAAAGAAAAGTCCCTTCTCCCATCACTTGCCCTTTCTTTTATAGAGTCCTCATAGGTGACACTTGGCATTTCATGCATAATTAATTATTTTTGATAATCCAATAGTTTGATTATTCATCCACCCAAGTGTCATTCTCTCTTCAAGGATCTCCAAAATTGTTTACTTAAATTTTAATTTAAAAATAATATTTTTCCTCACCTCAACAAGATTCCTATTTCTTCTCCTAGTTGTCTCTTGATCCCCCTTTTTACTCCCTTAATTTGTGTTTATTACTAAAGTCAATTGATAAGTCAAGATTTGATCCCCTATCTACTCCCTAATTTAACTCAAGTTATCTCTTAGATGGATATTCTTATGTTGGTTGTTGCCACATGGAGGTTCTCTAAATTTCTCTAATATTTAATTTATTAATCTTATTTTAATTCACCATCATCTTCTCTTAATTAGGTTTAAATGTTTTAGGATTAATATTTATCCTTACATTTATGTCCATTTTTCCCCTTTTTACCTAATTAAATTACATTATCTACCTAATATTTTCAAATATGGGAAGGGTAGGGTTTTTAAGGTAAAATATTTTTTTTTCTTCCTATGATCCTGTTAACCCAAGTTTTATTCTTGATTTAATTTCCTCGGTTTCTAACATCATTTACCCTTGATGTGAATTTACCTAGTTTTCATATATTGATTATATTTATTAATTTATTTATTTTTAATGATTCCAAGGGTGTCAAGTTCGGTCGTGCCCTTCAAGAACTTCCCATGAAGTTCTAAGGGTGTCATGCATAATAGTTTATTTGTGATGGCAAGGTGCCAAGTTGGTCGTGCCCTTCAAGAATTTCCCTTGAAGTTCTAAGGGTTCCACGCCACTTGCCCTTCAAGCATTCAGTGGCTACGAGGGGAAAGTGTAGGTGCAACGACAAAGACCACTATCATCTCTTATGTTACCTGCTGTAATGATAATAATGGTGTTAGGGATCAAGGAATCTGCCTTGATGCGCACCACCCAGTAAAATCCTCATGAGAGACCCAACTTTGGGACCTGCCCCCATGTCATCGTGATCTTCAAGGTGAAGGTGTTTCAACCTTTCCAACCCAAGTCACGGTGGGAGTGCTAGTGGGTGAGATCAAGGACACTGTCCCACCCCTCCCATGCAGTTCCATCCAATTATACAACCCCATCACCCATATGTCAGTCATTCGGTGAAGCAAATAATCTATGCCTGCAACCACTAACATATCATCAGAATATAGATAAACATATATAGTAGGTTTTCAAAATTGACTTATAATTTCAAAGACAAAATATAAATTTTCATCAAACCAGGTGTTGTCAACTCGTCATATGTGAGTGCCTCTAGTGGTTTCCTGCCATACTCAATAATCATCAGTAACAAGGTTTCTCGGTGTTAGTCATTGTCATAATAACATCATCAACATCACCTAGTCATTCACATCATTGTTCATTGTGAACCAGAACTAATGCAAGTAGGTAACATAGGGAACACATCCATCATGGCTATCATCATCATAACATCAATGGAAACATACATATCCATCAAAGCTATCAACATCGTAACATCAATAGAAAACATACATATCCATCAAAGTTATCATCATCATGATATCAATAAAGAGCATACATATCCTTTACTGCGATCATCATCATAAATTAAATAGAGACCAAACATAACCATTTATGCTACAATCATTATAATATCAATGGAGAACATGCATAACCATTAATGCTACAATCATCATAATACCAATAGATAACATACATAACCGTTAATGCTATCTTCATTATAATATCAATGGAGAACATACAATAACATCACAACCACTAATATCACAACCATTAATAATAGAGTCATGTGTCCGGATCCTCAACCTGAGGTCCTCAAAGAATAATGTGTGGACCTTAGTGCTAAATAAATGTTAATGTCATATCACTGTCAGTTAACTAGAGTGGGGCACTACAGATACCCCCTCTTAATAATAGAATTCATCTCAAAGTCCTTGGAAGAGGTAACGAAAACTGTGATGCATCTCCTCAGCATCCTCCCAAGTAGTTGAATTGGGACTATAGTTGTCCCACTTGACCTTAACCTGGTCCACTAACCGTTGTCTAAGTTGCAAGGTTCTCTAGTCCAGTATGCGAACTGGTTCGACCATTACTGTTCCCTCGTCCAAAACCTACAAATTACCAAAGTCAATAACATGTAAAGGATCCGAAATATAATGATGCATACACGCTAAAGATGGATGTAAGGCAAGCCTATATGCCACCATCCGTTTCCTTTCTAAGATTTCAAAAGGTCCCACAAACTGTGGAGACAATTTTTCTCCCTTTCCATATCTTATAGAGATTTTTTTGGGGCTTTACTCTCAAGAACACCCTATCTCCCACTTCATAACTTTGGTCTATCTGATGAGCATAAACATAGCTCTTTTGTCGATCTTATGCTTCTTTTAGCCTTCCCCTAATCATAGTCATCTTTTCTTCCATCTCTTGCACCACTTCTGGTCCCATTAATTCTTAGTCCTCTAGTTGGTCCCAACTGAGACGTGTTCTACAAAGTCTTTCGTATAAGAAGTCAAATGGTGCCAGCTTGATGGAACTTTGATAACTATTGTTGTAAGAAAATTCCATGAGGGGTAAAAACTCCTCCCATCTATTTTGTTGGTCCATCGCATACATCCAAAGCATGTCTTTGAGAATTTGATCAGTCCTCTCTATCTACCCATCTGTCTTAGGGTGATAAGAAGTGCTAAAGTTCAACTAGGTTCCCAAGGCTTCTTGAAAACTGGTCCAAATCCTTCCTGTAAACACTTCTCCCCTATCAGATATGATATTCCTAGGCACTCCATGCAATCTCATAATCTCATCAATAAAAAATTTGGTTATTTACGGTGCCTTATATGTAGTCTTAACTGGTATGAAATGGGTGCTTTTGGTCAATGTGTCCACCACTACAAATATGGAATCATGTCTTCTTGAGGTCATTGGTAGTCCCACAATGAAGTCCATTGATATAACTTCCCATTTTGATTTTGGTATCTCATGGGGTTGCAATAATCCTGCGGGATGTCTGTGTTCAACTTTTACTCGTTGGCACTCTAAGCATCTTGCTACCAAGTTTATGATGTCCTTCTTCATCCCTTTCCAAAGGAAGAATGGTTTCAGGTCCACACTCATCTTGTTAACACTAGGGTGTGCCATGTATATTGCACGATGTGTTTCATTCAAGATTAACTGATGTATATCTTCATTCGGTGGTACATATATCCTTCCCCGAAATTGTAGTAGCCCATCGTTACCAAGGGAGTATTATTCATATTTTGGGACCCTCATTTCATCCTCCCTCAAACTTTTGCTAACCTCCTGATACCAAGTGTATTTAAATTGTAAATCAAGTAGTTTCTCCCTCAAATTTGTCTTTAAGGAAATCACTAAAAATATTTGAGGCCTCCTACTTAAAGCATCAACCACCCTATTTACCATTCCTTTTATTTAAGTGATATCAAAATCATATTCACTAATTAGCTTAGAGCATCATCATTTCCTTGCATTTAAGTGGTCTTGAGTGAATATGTGATGTAGCCCACAATGGTCAGTCCTAAGATCAAACTTCCTTCCTAGAAGGTAGTGTCTCCAAATCTTTAGTGAATAAACAATGGCTGCCATTTCTAGATCATGGGTTGCGTAGTTTTCTTCGTGGGTTCTAAGTTTCCTTGATGCATAAGCTATTAATCTTCCTTCTTGCATCAACACACAACCCAACCCTTCCTTGGAGGCATTAGTGCAAACCAAAAATTCTTGTTCCATATCTGTCACCTTTAAAAATTGGTGCAGTCGTTAATAATACCTTTAACCTTTCGAATGCCTCTTCACATTTTTCAGTCCAATTGAATTTCTTGTTGTTTCTTTGGAGCTCGGTAATGGGGCTTGCTATCTTCGAAAACCCTTCGACAAATCTATGATAATACCCTTCCATGCCTATGAAACTTCGTATTTCACGAAAATTTGTTGGTGTTATCCATTCTCATTGAAATGTGGCAACAAGAATATTCCAATTTTAATTTGTCCTTGAATTAAAATTCGAATTTAGTCTCACCAGCTGCTTGGAATTAATTAATTAATTCATTATGGACTAATTAGTTGGAGAAATTCAAGTTAGAAGTCTTTCTGAAGTCATGCAACAATTATCCCTTAAATTAAGGAGATTATCCCTTAATTAAGGAGATAGGATTGAGTTATATTTGAGTTGTAATTAGTTAGCTCAGTTTACTGAGTTAAGTCCAGTTAAATTAGTTCCAAACTGTTTGAGGAACTAATTGTGAGTTATCAGTCAGTTGATGCATGAATGCACTCAACTAGTGTACTCCAGATAACTGAAGATTCCCTCATCAGAAACTCATGCATGTCTGTTATGAGAAAGACCCATTTGAGCTAAATGTCAAGGACAATGTACTATTAGTTGCATGTTTTCTTATAAAGGAAACTCGTGCATGTAGAAGGATTAATGCACAGGAGGATTACGTAGTTTTACAGGGTGTGAGATCAGTGTTCCACTTGGTTGAGAGTCTTCCACTTGGTAACAGGAGGATCACCCAAGAGAAATTGTGTAGGGGAATAGGATCTTGGAGGGCAGAGAGGAAGGCTTGTGAGAAGCCAGGTTTGCCTATGAGCATCCAGGAGGATTGTACTGAGAGCTGGCTAGCTGTGAGAGTTAAGGCTTTGTATAATTCTGATGCATTTCCACCTTGTATGATAATACAGATAGTGGGGTTTTTAGCTAAGGCTTTCCCCAGAGTATTTTCTCTGTTTCATGTGTATTGATTCTTCTTCTTATGGTTATATGTGTTCAGATCTGATTCAACTCGACCTTTAAGCTTCCGCAAGTTTGATAATAGAAGTAGATTATAGTATTTTGCTTTGGTATATTGCATTATCGAGTTTATCTACAGTCAGATTTTCTACATAGATATCAGAGGTAGATTTGTAGCGAATTTGTAGGAAATTCTACATGGTATCAGAGCCAAGATTATCAGAGCAGTGAATAGTATACGGAGAAGAGAATTAGAAGTTTGAAGTTTGGGGTTGCAGGAGCAAATTGAATTCATATTATACTTCAAATTGAGATGGGGCATTATGCGACTAATTTCACATCGGAGAAGTCCAAGAATGGATCCTCGGTAGGATCGGAAGGTGAGGCATTAGCCTCTTAGTTCGAAATGGACTTTACCGTCATTGTATGCGTAGTGTCATCGATGATGGGTTGTGTCTAGTATATTGAGAGGGGAGCCTCATTCCACATGACCAATGATAAAAGTTTATTCATTGCATTGGAGGAGAAAGACTTCAATATGCGCATAAAGATGGGTGACGATGGAAAGTATAGTGTTTCAGGAGTGGGCACGATTGCTTTTCAGAGGGAGCATGGAGCTCCTCTCACCTTAACAAATGTGATGTATGTGCCTAGACTGAAGAAAAACTTGGTATAGGTCATGATGTTTGAGGACAAAGGCTACGATGTTGTCTTCAGTAAAGGAAAGGTGTTCCTAAGACACATAGACACGAGTCAGACCAAGAGGATAGGGATTCAGGTGAAGAATCTCTATAAACTAGAGGTAGATGATTGTGCAGCATTGAGTATGAAAGAAGAATTGGTGCAAAGCCAAGACATTGGCGAGTTGTGGCATAGGTGGTTGGGCCATTTGCATCATGGGGCTTTGAAGATAATGCAGTACATATCTACAAGACTTCCCAAAGGTAAACTTGATCAAGTTGACACGTGCAAAGGTTGTACCTGGGGAAAGTACACTAAGTCTTCCTTTCATTATTGAGACAATCGAGCAAAGGCTATCTTAGAGCGAGTTCATACAGGTGTGTGTGGACCATTCTTGATGGCATCCACATTGAAGCAAAGGTATTATGTGATTTTCATTGATGATTTTTCTCGTAAATGCTATATTTATTTCATGCAGAAGAAGGATCAAACCTTCTGAAAGTTTTGTGAGTTCAAAGCTTTGGTCGAGAAAGAGACAGGGAAGAAGATCAAGGCCTTGAGAAGTGATGATGGTGGAGAATATGTCTCTCAAGAGTTTAAAGACTTCTGTGCAGTGGAAGGAATTAAACGAGAGTTGATGGCACCTCATAACCCACAACAGAATTGGGTGTCCGAGAGGAAGAACATAACTATTGTAGGGGTAGCACGGGCAATGTTGCATGACCAAGGCCTACCACTTCACTTGTGGGCTAAGGCATGCAACACAATGGTCTATTTGCAGAATAGAAGCCCACATCTCATACTTGGGATGAAGACACTAGAGGAAGCTTTCTCCCGTAAGAGACCAGATGTGGGTCACTTCAGGATCGTTGGCTCATCGATATATTGTCATGTGACAAAGGATGCACAGAATAAGCTTGAGCCAACAACAGAGTTGGGGATACTTGTGGGGGACACTGATACACCTCACAAATATCGGGTTTACTTGCCTACCAGTTGGAGGATAGTGGTTTGCAGAGATCTCAAGTTTGATGAGTAGAAGGCCATGCGATTTTCCCTTGAGAGGGAGCTCCAACTACAGTCTGTGGAGGAACGGTTGGTTCCTAAGGAGGAGGAGCCTCAGACTGATGCAGAGCAACCACATGCAGAGGTTCGAGGAGTGGAGACATCCACTCAAGCAAAGTATTCCAAAGATGGGCAGAAGCGCATAAAAGAAGCTAACAGATTGTTGTAGGATGCGAGAGAGAATGTGGGAGTACCATCTTCTGAACGCAGATAGAGGAAGTCACCTGAGAGGTACACTGGATATATGGCCCTTGCTAGGGAATATGTTGAGACCGAGCCATCTTCCTTTGAGGAAGAAGTGCAGCAGCCGATTTGGGTTGATGCTATGGTGGAGGAGTATGACTCCATAGTTCGTAACAGTGTTTGGGACATGGTTCCAGCGCTGGAGAACAAGTCAGTTGTGAGTTCCCATTGGTTTTACAAGGTAAAGCAAGCTACTGATGGTAGTGTGGAGAAGCATAAGGCAAGATTTGTTGCCTGTGGCTTTTCACAGCTCAAGGGGATTGATTATGATGAGACTTTTGCACCTGTCGCAAGGTACTCATCTATGAGATCAATGTTGGCACTATCAGCACAGATGGGTTGGAAGATCCATCAGATGGATGTGAAGACTGCATTCCTCAATGGTGAGATTAAGGAAGAGGTGTACATAGAGCAGCCAGAAGGTTTTGAGACCATCAATCATGAGTGGCATGTGTGTCGACACAAGAGAGCATTGTACGGGCTGAAGCAAGCACCTCATGCTTGGTACACCAGGATAGACAACTACTTCACCAGGTTGGGCTTCATAAAGAGTGAAGCGGATGCGAGCTTGTACAACATCGTGGTGAAAGGTAAGTTGTTGATCATCTTTCTTTATGTTGATGATCTCATATTGACTGGTGATGATCAGTTGATTGTGTCTTGCAATGAGGACCTTGCAAGAGAATTTGAGATGAAAGACACGGGTCTCATCCATTACTTCCTTGGTATGGAAGTGTGGAAGAAGGATGGGGAGCTTTTTGTGTCTCAGGGCAAGTATGCCAACGAGATACTCAGGAGATTCCACATGGAGAAGTGCAAGCCCATGCAGACTCCTCTAGTAGGTAACTGGAGGAAGGAGGATGCTACTTCAAGAGAAGTAGTGGAGGCTACTGTGTACAGGCAGCTTGTGGGTTCACTGATGTACTTAGTGAACACATGACCAGATTTGTGCTATTCGGTGAACCAACTGAGTCAAGCGATGGTTTAGCCTACCAAGATGTTTTGGAAGGAGTCAAAGCATGTATTGAGATACCTCAGAGGCACATCTCTATATGGATTATGGTATAGATGGATAAAGGCAGTGAAGCTACAAGGCTTCACTGATGCAGATTGGGCAGGGAGTCCATTAGATCAGAAGAGCACATCAGGAGAGATTTTCAACCTTGGGTCAGCGGTATTTTCTTGGTACAGTAGGAAACAGAGGTCGATTGCACTTAGCTCGGCATAGGTAGAATACATGGCTACAAGTTAGGCAGCATGTGAGTCCATCTAGATGCGGAAAATCCTAGTTGGTTTGTTTGATAAGAGGATGGATCCAATTGTGATATATTGTGATAATCAGAGTTGTATCAAACTCTCTGAGAATCCAGTATTTCATGATAGGTCCAAGCACATCAAAATCCGGTATCATCATCTCAGAGACTGTGTAGCGAGGAGGATCATGTTGCTGCAGTATATTTTGACAGAGGAGCAAGATGCTAACATTTTGACAAAGGCATTGTCAAAGTGTGAATTCGAGTTCCATACAGATAGGATCAGGGTGGTAGATAATCCCTTTCTTGTTGAGAGGGAGTGTTGAATGTGGCAACAAGAATATTCCAATTTTAATTTGTCCTTGAATTAAATTGTGAATTAAAATTCGAATTTAGTCTCACCAACTGCTTGGAATTAATTAATTAATTCATTATGGATAAATTAGTTGGAGAAATTCAAGTTAGAAGTCTTTTTGAAGTCATGCAATAGTTATCCCTTAAATTAAAGAGATTATCCCTTAATTAAGGAGATAATATTGAGTTATATTTGAGTTGTAATTAGTTAGCTCAGTTTAATGAGTTAAGTCCAGTTAAACTAGTTCCAAATTGTTTGAGGAACTAATTGTGAGTTATCAGTCAGTTGATGCATGCATGCACTCAACTAGTGTACTCCAGATAACTGAATATTCCCTCATCGGAAACTCATGCATGTTTGTTTTGAGAAATACCCAGTTGAGCTAAATGTCAAGGACAATGTACTATCAGTTGCATGTTTTCTCCTATAAAGGAAACTCATGCAAGCAGAAGGATTAATGCACAGGAGGATTGCGTAGTTTTACAAGGTGTGAGATCAGTGTTCCACTTGGTTGAGAGTCTTCCACTTGGTAACAGGAGGATCACCCAGGAGAAACTGTGCAAGGAAATAGGAGCTTGGAGGGCAGAAAGGAAGGCTTGTGAGAAGCTAGGTTTGCCTATGAGCATCCAGGAGGATTGTACTGAGAGCTGGCTAGCTGTGAGAGCTAAGGCTTTGTATAATTCTGATGTATTTCTACCTTGTATGATAATACAGATAGTGGGGTTTTTAGCTGAGGCTTTCCCCTGATTAATTTCTGTGTTTCATGTGTATTTATTCTTCTTCTTAGGTTATATGTGTTCAGCTCTGATTCAACTCGATCTTTAAGCTTCCGCAAGTTTGATAGTAGAATTAGATTATAGTATTTTGCTTTGGTATATTGCATTATCGAGTTAATCTATAGTCATATTTTCTACATAGATCTCAGAGGTAGATTTGTAGAGAATTTGCAGGAAATTCTACAATTCTATGATGGCCTCGATCTTTACTGGGTCTACTATGATACCATCCCCAGAGATAATGTGTCCAAGGTAATGAATCTTGGTTTGGTAAAAGGAACACTGTGACAACTTCTCGTATAATTGGTTTTCTCTAAGACATTGGAGAACTATGCTCAAGTGTTTGTCATGCTCTGCTGGGATCTTTGAGTAGATCAAATGTCATTGATAAAGACTTGTACAAACTTGTCTAAGTAATCCTGAAATATTTTGTTCATGAAAACACCCGGGGCATTTATCAGTCCAAAGGGTAAAACTACAAATTCATAATGCCCAAATCTTGTCTTAAAGGTTGTCTTTGGGATATATTCTTCCTTGATTCTCAACTGATGATATCCTGACCTCAGATCTATCTTTGAAAACACAGTCGCCCCCGTAATTTGATAAAACAAGTCATCTATCCTTGGTAGAGGGTATTGATTTTTTTATCGTCACTTTATTCAACTAGAGGTAGTTAATGCATAGTCGCCAAGACCCATCCTTCTTCTTAATGAAAATCATAGGGGCTCCCCACGGAGATATGCTAGGTCTTATAAACCCCAAGTCCAATAGTTCCTTTAATTGGATATGCAATTCCTTTAGCTTTGGAGCCAACATACGATATGGTGCCTTTGCAATAGGCTCAGTGCCTAGTTTAAGGTCGATGGTGAAATCAATTTCCCTTTTTGGGGTTAGCCTGGGTAGTTCTTCGGGAAATACATCCTTAAATTAAACAAGAAATGGATGTTTATCAAGGTTTTCAGAGTCACCATTATCATTTATAGCTAACACCAAGAACATTTGACATCCCTTTCACCTATATTTCATTACTTGTATGAAGGAGATGAACCTCAGGGACACCCCTCAGTTCTTTCCCCTTAATTATTTTCTTTGGCCATCATCGTCTATGAAATGTAGAATCTTGTCTTTGTAGTCTAGGAGTGCCTCACGTGTTTCTAACCAATCCATTCCTATAACTATGTCATAGGCTCCTAAAATTGTAGAATACAAGGATACCTTGGTCTTACATACACCTAGGTACACCTCACAATCCTTTACCATCCTTCCTACATTTCTTTTCATACCACATGCCATTTCTACATGTCTAAATTCATATTGTGCAATTTCTTTATGTTTAATCCTTCATAATGCATTTAGAGAAATAAAGGAATCAATAGCTACTGGATCTATTAAAATGACAAAACTCATACCATCAATATTACTTGAGGTTTCCAACAAAGTCAAATGTTCAAAAATCAAATAGGAGTGTTTTGGAAGATCAAGAAAGGAAATTGAATAGAGAAAGGAACATGAACAAAGGATTTTAATAGAAACAATCATGAGTCTTCTACCAACAGAGAAAAACACCATTCATGTAAGATTTCTATGTTTTCTTCTTCACGTTGCAGTATATCTAGAGACTACAGTTGCATGCAGACTGGATTTGGAGCAAAGGATTGGCCTGCAGCTTGAACAAGCAACACTGGATGATCTTCTCATTCCCTCTTTTTCTTACAGTGGCGATACACTCTTTGATGTGGATATTGTCCATAGGATAACTGTGAACTTTCTCGAACAGGAGAAACATTGTGATTTGGAGACCCACTTTCTGTATGCTCCTGATGATTATCTCTGATGCAGGAGCATTAGAGGTCTCAAACCTCTTGGGTTTGAGAGGGAAAATTTTCAAAGAGAATTTTTATTTTTAGGAGAAAATATATTATTTTTATGTAATTATTGAATTCTAGAAAGTAAGGATTGAGAGATTTGGTATAATCTACTCATAAAGGCAGAATTTAGATATAGGACTATTTGTTGAGATCCTCAAGGGATCATTAAGAGATTTTAGGAACTAGTTGAGGGATCTATGGAGAAGATCATGGATTTAGAATGATCCATAACTATGTAATTGTTCATATATAGGTAAGTTGCATATGGATTAGAGAGTAGGTGTGAGAGTGATTAGAGATGTAGGTGGCCAATTAAACAAAGTCTAGGCCAACAGGTGTACAAGAGAGTGTAAATAGGAAATAGAATCTGAGAACAAATTTTATGTACAGTATTGTTTGATTGAAAGTAAATAAAAGCATTCTGATGCATATGTTGTTTCTGTAACCACGACAGAGTGATGAATTCTATTCTCTGTATATGGTGGATTTAATGAATTATAGTTCTATGCATGTGGAAGTGAAGATGGATTAGAGTGTTAATCTGTTAATTGATTCTGGGCATAAGGTAACTGTGAGTCTGCATTGAGTTTAATGAAGCATTTGGAGATTTTTCCCCATGATCAGCACTGAAGAAATTGAGTATTCAAATGTTCTAATAATATGAATTGGACATTAGTTACTGTGAGTAGAGCAAAGAAGATGTCTAGTTGATTCGATGGGAATTAATGTCGTGAGAAGGAGCCAAAATTAATTCCGATCTAGAATGTTGGAGTGTGAGGACCACCATAGCATGGAGCCTTGTGTGTACTGCTCTAGATCTGCATAGAGAAGACTATGTGTAATAAAGTATGGTGAATTACGTGGGTATATAAAGGAACTGAACAAATTTTTAAGCATGCCTTTGCACAGAAGTGTTGCTACGTTGGTGTTCCTTTGGTTTGTCCTCTCTGGATGGCTATTTAGGATGATAATCTTTGGAACATGGGTGTTACCCTTCGCAACACCTTTCCTAATTAGGCAGTTACACGAAACACAGTAATAGAGGGAGCTTGTCCAGCTGGTAAAAGACATTCATAGTAAATTGGAATCAGATTATATAGTGCGTGAATTGTAGGGCTATAGTTTGGCAATTGCGTGAAGATTTTTTCGAAGGGCAGTTCAAATCCTGACATTATTGATATAGCGATTGCTAAAAGGTAGAGTTTTTGTTCCTGATCTAGTATTTTTGTTCCTGTTCCAGCGAAATCGAGTTCTTGGACACACGCTACGCCTTTCTTTCCTCGCGCTGTGCTTTTTCCGGTTTGGTGGCACTTTTCGCTGTGAATGGCGCTTTTTGTTGTGACGCTGCGTTTTCCGCTATAACACTATGCTTTTCTCAGAGTGTGTGGAAAAGAAAGAGTATTCTCTGAGATTAGGTGAGTTTGAGATGCGATGAAATGGTGAATGACTTCTGACCTTTATTGAGTTGATGCAGAAAGACATGTATTCCATTTGTACTAATTAGTATTAAAGTGTAACTTGATCCTCTATTTTATCTTTGAAGTTTCCACACTATGTTGAGGATACTCGGTTGGTTTTGCAACTAATTTGAGGCTTTTTACCCTTCATTTCGTCCCTAAGCCGTTTTTCGCTCATTGGGATATAAGCTCAATAGTTTTTATCATTGGTTTGATCATTAAAATGCTTTGATATGATTCTCTTTGACAAAAAGACAACATTATTATTTGAGGGTTCCCATACCGGGTCAAGAATAAAATTAGAACCTCATATATATTACTACTTCAATACTTGATGATTGTTATTGTCATTTCACCTATCTTTCAACGTTTAAGTCACATCCCTCTAAGAAGGAAATAAAAATGATTTTTCCCAACAAGGAGTTGGCTAATGCCACCTATGAAAATACCATTATTTAAGAAATCTAAGTAGCTCTTACTACCCACAGAGCTTCATAAAGGTTGCTTCATACTTATGGCTAAGATATTAATTAAAGCAATGTCGTAAATATGATTTTAGGGAACATCTCATGGAGGGTTCAAAAAGGAACTTATCAGAAATATCAAGAAAATGTTAGAAATTATCAACAAGCATAAACTTGAACAACTGAAGAAAAAAATTCAGAAAAATGGGCATTATGAAAACATGCAAAAATTCAAACACATCAAGAGAAATAAGAGATATCTGTAACACTGATTTAAAAGAATAAATTCAACACAGATCAAGTAAGAATTAGATCAAGAAATCCACTACACACCGATTATGGAAAAGAGATTACAGAAAAAGAATAATCAATTCCTGTGGATGACAGAAACATTAATAACGCTACATTTAAAGTATTTCCTAGATTCTACCTAATATGCAAAATACAAAATTCATGAAAACGAATATAGAGAATCTTGTTTGTAGTAGTTATAGGCAGAGAAATAGCCAAGTCTTTGATGTCATCTAGTGCAAAATAAAATAAAACCAAAACCATAAGTAATATTAATCATACACAAAATAGGGTTATTGATAGACTTTGTGCAAGATCTCCATCGCCTCCCAATTACCTACTTTAACTGCAATATCCTAAGGCCAATAATGTGTAGGGACATAGTTCTTTATTTGAATACTGTGCGAACCAGTATGCTTTCGTTCTTAGCACCAGTTGCAATAATTGAAAGAAGCGTAGTTTTAAAATAACGGAGAAGACTGGAGTGGTTGAAATCTCTGTATTGAGATTGTAGTGTAGTCTTTGGTGTCTTAAGGCTACAATTTGGGGATTCATAGACCTGGTAGGTCACCATTTGGTATAATGCAGTAGATATTTAACAAAATTAGTCATGCATGCATGGGCCCATAAATCTCAAGGGTTCAACATAGCTCTGATACCAAGTGTAGGGACCAACCCTACATATATATTTTTTTATATATAAAAATACTAAAAATACAACCATAATAAAATAGCATTAGGAACTCAAAAATTATTAAGCATTATATAAAACTTTCTTGAATTTCACTTTATTGAACATATCATCTAATTTACATGTTATTAACTAAAACCATAATGAAGTCATACAAAAGAATACTATAACAACATAGGTACTGTTCACCAGGAGACAAGATTCAAACTTGACTTACCACTATTTGCCCTCGTTTGTTGTCAGTCGCCTCCAAGTGTGAATATCGATGTGCTTAATCCGAATGCAATGACCCACTGGTTGACCTCGTAGCCTACTCCTTGGGTACTCTCCTTCCCTATGGACCCCCGAGCTCCCATGGGGTTGTACAATGGAGGAACGTATTAGATGGTAGAGGAGAGCACTCCTTGGCTCAAGAGTCTCCTCTCTAAATTCCTCTACCTCACCAAACTCACTATAGCTCGTAGTCACTACTCTGACATAGTCTCATCCATCCAACAATAGGGTAAAGAAAAGTCCATTCTCCCATGATCTACCCTTTTTTTTATAAGAGTCCTCATATGTGACACTTGGCATTTCATGCATAATTAATTTTTTGATAATCCAATATTTTGATTATTCACCCACCCATGTGTCATTCTTTCATCAAGGATCTCCAAAATTATTTACTTAAATTTTATTTAAAAAAAAATATTTTTCCTCACCTCAACAAGATTCTTATTTCTTCTCCTAGTTGTTTCTTGATCCCCCTTTTTCCTCCCTTAATTTGTGTTTATTACCAAAGTCAATTGATAAGTCAAGATTTGATCCCGTATATACTTCCTAATTTAACTCAAGTTATCTCTTAGATGGATATTCTTATGTTGGTTGTTGCCACATGGAGGTTCTCTAAATTTCTCTAATATTTAATTTATTAATCTTATTTTAATTCACCATCCTCCTCTCTTAATTAGGTTTAACTATTTTAGGATTAATATTTATATTTACATTTATGTCCCTCTTTCCCATTTTTACCTAATTAAATTACATTATCTACCTAATATTTCCAACATGGGAAGGGTAGATATTTTAAGGTAAAATATTTTATTTCTTCCTATGATCCTCTTAACCCAAGTTTTATTCTTGATTTAATTTCCTCAGTTTCTAACATCATTTACCCTTGATGTGAATTTACCTGGTTTTCATATCTTGATTATATTTATTAATTAATTTATTTTTAATGATTCCAAGGGTGCCAAGTTTGGTCGTGCCCTTCAAGAACTTCTCTTGAAGTTCCAAGGGTACCACGCCACTTTCCCTCCAAGAATTCAGTGACTTTGAGAGGAAAGTATAGGTGCAATGACAGAAACCACTATCATCTATTATGTTGCTTGATATAGTGAGACTAATGGTGTCAGGGATCAAGGTATTTGCCTTGATGCGCACCCCCACTAAAATCCTCATGAGCGACCCAACTTTGGGACCTGCCCTCATGACATCATGATCTTCAAGGCGAAGGTGTTTCAACCTTTCCAACCCAAGTCATGGCAAGAGTGCTAGTGGGTGAGATCAAGGACACTGTCCCACCCCTCCCATGCAGTTCCATCCAATTGTACAACCCCATCACCCATATGTGAGTCATTTGGTGAAGCAACTAATCTGTGCCTACAACCACTAACATATCATCAGAATATAGATAAACAAATATAGCAAGTTTTCAAAATTGACATAGAATTTCAAAGACAAAATATAATTTTTTATCAAACCAGGTGTCGTCAACTTGTCATATGTGAGTGCCTTTGGTGGTTTCCTGCCATACTCAATAATCATCAGTAACAAGGTTTCTCGGTGTTAATCATTGTCATTATAGCATCATCAACATCACCTAGTCATTCACATAATTGTTCATTGTGAACCAGAACTAATGCAAGTAGGTAACATAGGGGAGACATCCATGATGGCTATCATCATCACAACATCAATGGAAACATACATATCCGTCAAAGCTATCAACATCGTAACATCAATAGAAAACATACCTATCCACCAAAGCTATCATCATCATGATATCAATAGAGAGCATACATATCATTTACTGTCATCATCATCATAAATTCAATAGAGACCAAACATAACCATTTATGCTACAATCATTATAATATCAATGGAGAACATGCATAACCATTAATGCTACAATCATCATAATACCAACAGATAACATACATAACAATTAATGTTATCTTCATCATAATATTGATTGAGAACATACTTAAACATCACATCCACTAATAATAGAGTCATGTGTCTAGATCCTCAACCTCGGGTCCTCAAAGAATAATGTGTCGGCCCTAGGGCTAAATAAATGTTAACTTCATATTATTGGCAGTCAACTAGAGCGAGGCACTACAGAGGATTTGAGCTCATATTTATTTTTACTAGAAAATCCCTTCTTTTTCTTTTATTCCTTCAATCCCATTCCTCTAAGAATTCGTAGGCCTCATATTCTCCAACCAACTCTCTACCAAAATAACCAAAATTAAAATTAAAACTCCTTGAAAATGAAGAGAAAAAATCAAATTTCTAAATCTATGAAGACAAAATTAACAAATTAAAATCTAACTTGATAAATTAATAAAACAAAATTCCTGCTTTCCCTTGCTTTCCTGTGAAGAAAATATTCACAATTGAACAATCTAGGAATTTGTTAGCGACAATAATTCTTGCTAGCCCAAAGAAAATTTTCCAACAAACTCAGTGAATCCATTTTGGTTACAAATTCATGGCTCTAATTTCTCCTAAATTTTTGGGATAGTAAATGATTCTATTTTCTTGAATTAATGCTTCCATGTTTTTCTCCATAGAAATATGTTTCCAACGAACCTTCATTTGCCCCATTTCGTGGAGTAAAAATGAAGCAATTGCTTGTCAAAGTCTAGGTTCCAAAACTGATTAAGTGTGGGTAATTACACAACGCTGAGTAGTTCGATTTAATTTTTTAAAATAATTTAAAAGTATTTTTAGATTAAAATAAAACAAATTATATAAAAAACTAGAAAAAAAAAGGTGGGGTTAAGTATAGTCAATGTTGGTTTAATTCAATGGAGGCTAACAAGTGTGAAGTGAGTGGGGTTAAGTATAGTCAATGTTGGTTTAATTCAATGGAGGCTAACCCTGTGGGACCCCCTTTTCACTATAATATATGAATGTTGTTAAAACCTCTCTCGGAAACCTGCCACTTATAAAATTTTATGGTTATGTTTGTAGCACCATATAAAAACTCCGTGAGCATAAGTTCTGAAATGATGTATGGTGCTTTACAATCTACATAATCATTTTATATCTCTTAGGAGTTGGGAGATATCGAAGGGTCTCCCAACAAATCCTCCCTATCATTTCTTCCGAGATGACATATGTGGTTCCTGGATCCAGTGGTTTTATTTTAATTAATATTTTATTTTTTAATATATATTTTATTATTTAGTTATTATATTATTCACATATTTTATATATTTATTTTAATTTTAATTTTAATTTATTAATTTTTTATAATATATTATCATCAAACTTAAATTAATAATTAATTAAATTAACACAATCAATATTTACAAATTAAAAATTAAACTAATCAATTAAAATAAATTAATTAATTAATTTTAATTAACTAAATTAAATAAAATTAGCTTAATTGAATAATAATTAATTTATTTAACTAAGTTAAATAAAATAATATAAATTTTATTTACATATTTTAATTAAATAAATTTATACAAATAATAAAACAAAATGTAAAATACATATTTTAATGCTTAGACGGTGAAATTGACCAAACTTTGACCAAGGTTGTCTTTCTATGTGTAAGTCAAAATGAAGCAAAACTTTTGAATTGTTGGAAAGTTAACAACAAATGAAAGCAATGAAGCAATAAAAAACAAAAACTAAGAAAAGTGAAAATCACCCAAAATAAGGCAATTAAAGGATTCTATGTGTTAGGATATTCCGACACATAGGATATAGTTAAGTTCACCTTGGTCTAGTATAGAGTTAGGTTAGAGTTAGGTAAAGTGTGTTTCTTTACCGTTGTACATTTTGTAACTTACAATCCGACGGTCACGATATGTAGTGATCCGACGGTTCACTCTCACCTCGGTATTACCGACACTTGATCCGTGGCTTGACACCCGATTGGTCCATGAGTTCTATTTAAAGCGCATGGAGGGTCATTGTTCGGGTAATCCGTGCATGAGAGAAGCTTATGTAAATTTTCATTCTTTGATTAATAAATTGTCTGTACCCACGTTGGGACAGGCCGTGGACTGTTTCCCTCCTTGCACTCTGAGGGTTTTAACCACGTCAAAAATACTGGTGTATTGATTTGAGATCTGGTTGTGAGCGGTGTCCTTTTGGTATTCTTCTGTGGAACTTACCCTGTAAATTCCTACATGGTATCAGAGCTATTTGAGGGCCGCGTCCGTTGGTGATCCAAATCTGAAGCCGGTAGAACTGCATGCGGCTGTCGTTTCCTAGATCTGCTGTTTCTGACTGCTTTCGGGCCGAGAGGACTGCTCTGTTGCATTCGGAGCATCTGTTTCAGTGAGGAACCCCTTTCGTTTCACGCGAAAAGGTTTCCGGTAGCCCTAGCTGCGTCATTTTTCAGATCGGGAGGTATACAGTGTTTTTTTTTGCAGTTTACTGTCATTTTCTCTCTGCTTATTTCGGTTTCGGTTTATTTAGCCTTTTTTTTTTCCCGGAGCTATACCTTTCATTTCTGCGTATGCTCTTTGCCCTGCGACTCTGTGCGATCTGGGCAAATCAGAAACAGAAAGAAAGGATTTTTCTCATGCGTATGCTCTTTTCCCTGCACCTTAGTGTGATCTCGGAAAATCAGAAACATTGAGGAAAATATTTAGTTTTTCGGCTAAAAGCTAACTTTGAGATTTTTTTTAAAAATTTCTAGTTTTTTGGCTAAAGCTAACTTCGAGCCGTAAGGTTCGTTTTTCTTTGGATATTCGTGTTGGGTTTTGTGTTTTGTGTTTTGTAGGGGAAAAGAGTCTTCCCAAGGCAAGCACGCAAATCGAGGCCCCCCCCCCCCCCTCTCTCTCTCTCTCTCTCTCTCTCAAATCTTTTGTATAGATCAATTGGTTCAAAGACCTTTTAAGAGAGTAGAGGTCTTGGGTTCAAGTCTCCATTTTGTGGGGGCGGATTTTTTCATTCCCGCACATTCGCGCACTTTGCCGGCAACGTCAACAATTTTTTTTCAAAAAGCCATAACTTCTTCATCCGGAAGCCTTTTTCAGAGCCGTTTTTTTTAAAACCGCCTATTTTTTCGAGATCTATCAATTGGACCACTCACTTTCAGCATCTTCAGCTTCAGTTGTTTTTCAAAAATGGAAAGTCCATGCCAAGTCATTCTTGACAGCACTAACTACTTCCAATGGGTCGCCTACATGGGAGATTTACTTAGAAGTAAAGGTCTCTTCAGAATAGCCACAGACCAAGAGAAGAAACCCAAAGATGAAGACAAGGCCGAAAAATGGGAAAATCGACAAGATCAAGCACGTGGCTTGATAGGAATGTCTGTTTCTCCTGATCTTAGATTCCACATTGCAGAAATTGAAACTCCTCATGAAGCATTAGAAAAACTTGCTAAAGTTTTTGGGATTAAAAATGAAATTAGATCCCATCAACTTGAAAATGAGCTGCTTACTTTGGATCCTAATAATTTTTCTTGCATTGAAGATTTCTTGTCAAAATTCAAGAACCTTAGATATCTCTTGGAAGGTGTTAAAGTTAAGAAAGATGATGGTAACCTTATTTATTCCATCCTCACTAAGTTAGGGCCAGCCTACTCTGTATTTGTTTCCACTTTCCATTCTACCAGGGAAGCTTTCATTTGTCAAGGCAAAGACTACAAGCCCCCTTCCTTTGACTCCTTTTGTGATTCCTTAATAAGAGAACAAGAAAAACTCTTACACCTTGGTCTTCTTAATCTTGAAAACTCTTCCACAAAAGCGTTAGCCGCCCAGCAGTATCCAAATTCAAAGAATCCTAAGAAGTCTTATCCTCAAAGGAATGGTCCTAAACCAACTCAGCCTCAAGATGAAAGATCATTTCAGCAATATGATAAGCCCAATAAAAACAAATGGAAGAAGACTGAAAGACATTGTAACTTTTGTAATCGAGATGGCCACTTAGAATCTAAATGCTTTAAGAAGATGGAAGCCTTGGAAGCCGCAATGAAGAAACATAACATCCATCTGGAGCCTACTTCAACTTCAACTTCCGGAACTGCATTTTCTGCATGTCATCGTCAATCATCTCAGTCTAGTTATGCATTAAATGTATCTTCTTCTTCTTCTCATTCTCATGAGTGGCTCATTGATTCTGGAGCCTCTTGTCACATGGCCAAAAACCAAGCCATGTTTTCTTCTTTAAATGATTGTAACACCAAAAATATATATGTTGGTGATGATAGATCTCTTAATGTTGTAGGGACTGGAACTGTTCATCTAGACAATGGTCAGTTCAATGATGTATTATGTGTTCCAAACTTATCCTGCAACCTTCTATCTGTCTATCAGATAACTCATTCAGGTGAAGGTAAAATCGTTGAATTTTCACCTCATGATGTTGTAATCAAGGATCTAAAAGATCCTAAACAGATTCTAGCTACTGGTCTTGCTGATGATTCCAAAAGGTTGTATAAGTTTCACAACTTTGGGTCATCCCATCTTCCCTCAGTATTTGTTGCTCATAATGATGAAGTGAGCAAACTTTGGCATGAGCGGTATGGTCACTTAAACTATCGCTCCCTTCAGCATCTCTGTAAAGAAAACATGGTGACAGGTCTTCCTATGGTATCTTGCAAAGATGGTGTTTGTTCCGGATGTGTACTCGGAAAACATCATCGGGACAGTTTTGACAAACGTGCCTCTTGGCACGCCTCAGCCCCTTTACAGCTTGTGCACAGTGATTTATGTGGTCCTCTTCCTGTTGCTTCATTCTCTGGCTGCAAGTACTTCTTAACTTTCATTGATGATTTCTCTAGACGCACTTGGGTATACTTCTTAAAACTCAAGAGCGAAGTATTTACCACCTTTTTGGCCTTCAAAGCATTCGTTGAAAAACAATCTGGACATCAAATTCTTAAGCTAAGAACTGATAATGGTGGAGAATATGTTAAAAATGCATTCATCACCTTTTGCACCGAAAATGGCATTCAAATGCAACATACTGTTCCATACACTCCACAACAAAATGGTGTAGCTGAAAGGAAAAATCGCACTTTAAAGGAAATGGCTAATTGTATGCTGCAATCTAAAGGACTCAGTCTCAGTTTTTGGGCCGAAGCAATTAATTGTGCAAATTATATAATCAATCGCACTCCTACTAAGGTTCTAGAGAATATCACTCCAGAAGAAGCTTGGAGTTCCATTAAACCAGATGTAAGTCACTTTCGTGTGTTTGGAAGTGAAGCATGGGCCCATATTCCAGATGAAAAGCATAAAGCCTTAGAACCTAAGAGTGAGAAATGTACTTTTGTTGGATATTCTGAAGATGTAAAAGGCTATAGACTTATTCCATTTAAGTCCAAAAATGTTATCATTAGAAGAGATGTAAAATTTGATGAAAATAAATCGGCCTGCGAGCCTAGTCCGGCGGATGTGCCACCTCTTCCCATCTCTTCTATCTTTGAGAACATTTCTTCTTCTGATGATGAAAGCGAGGATGATAATCCTTTCCCACCTTCTCAGGATCCTCAACTTCCAAGATGGGTCCGTGCTACTCGGGATGCAGCAGGTGATCTTGCCGGTGATCCTACAGATCAGCGACATACACGTTCTCAGTTTGAAAGAGCCTCTTCTTTACTGGCTCAAGCTCCAGTGAATCATGATCCTGACACTTTTGCAGAAGCTTCAGGCCATCCACATTGGGAAACAGCTATGAATGAAGAATATCATTCATTGATGACAAATGATACATGGGATCTTGTTCCTCTACCAAAGGGACGCAAACTTGTTAGATGCAAATGGGTTTACAGAACCAAGTATGGACCAGATGGGAAAGTTAACAAACATAAAGCTCGTCTAGTTGCTAAGGGCTTTTCACAGGTTGAAGGCATTGACTACACTGAAACCTTCTCTCCAGTTGCCAAAATGAACTCTATCCGCCTTGTTCTTTCCCTTGCTGCCTCTTTAAAATGGGAAGTACATCAAATGGATGTTAAATCTGCCTTCTTGCATGGGGACTTGCAGGAAGAAATCTATATGGAACAACCCATTGGCTTCATACAAACAGACTCCAGCCTCGTTTGTCGCCTTAAGAAATCCCTTTATGGCCTCAAGCAAGCTCCTCGAGCTTGGTATGCCAAAATGGATAGCTTTCTTTTAGAATCTGGCTTTTCTAGGTGTCATTCTGACAATACTGTCTACACCAAGAAAGTGGGCAACTCTCTCATCATCCTTGTTCTTTATGTTGATGATCTTATTCTTACTGGTAGTGATCCCAACCTTATAAACCATGTGAAGTCCAGCCTTAAAAAGAAATTTGAAATGACAGACTTAGGACACTTACACTATTTTCTCGGTCTTCAAGTCTTGCAATCCCAAGAGGGTATTTTCCTTTCCCAGTCCAAGTATGCTTGTGATATTCTTCGTCATTTTCACATGGAAGACTGTAAGCCAGCCCCTTCTCCCTTTCAGTCTGGAGTCAAACTTTCAGTCTCTTGTACTTCTCCTGAAGTTGATGCTACCTTATACCGTCAACTTGTCGGAAAACTCTTGTATTTAACCCATACTCGTCCTGATCTTTCCTTTGTTGTTGGCCTTGTTGCTCGTTTTATGCAAAACCCCCGTGAAAGTCATTGGAAAGCAGCTAAAAGAATACTTCGTTATGTTCGAGGTACAATACAGTTTGGGATTCATTACAGTGCCAAAGCAGCTCCTCTGTTAGTTGGTTTCACTGATTCTGATTGGGCTGGTGACCTTGATGATCGGAAGTCTACTGCCGGTTATGTCTTCACTCTTGGTTCAGGACCTATTACATGGGCTTGTAAGAAACAGGCTGCCATTTCTCTTTCGTCAGCAGAAGCAGAGTATCGTGGTGCCGTGGAAGCTAGTAAGGAAGCCTTGTGGCTTCGTCAGATCCTATCAGAGTTTGGCTTTGAGCAGCAGCATCCAACCACACTTTGGTGTGATAATCAAAGTGCCATTCAGCTATGCAAAGATCCAGTCCAGCATCAGCGCAGCAAACACATTGAACTACACATGCACTTCATCAGAAAGCTCATTCTTGACCATGTTCTTGAAGTGCAATATTGTCCAACGGATGATCAGGTTGCAGACATCTTCACAAAGGCTCTCACAGAGGCGAAGTTCACTAAACTTCGATATATGCTTGGAGTTCAGGAAGTTGTCACTAAGGGGGGATAGGCTCTAGTGCCTCCTTCCTTCTCCTATTGTGTCATATTTGTAAATCCTTCAATCCTATCCCAAGTTGTTCTTAAGGGGGGATGTTAGGATATTCCGACACATAGGATATAGTTAAGTTCACCTTGGTCTAGTATAGAGTTAGGTTAGAGTTAGGTAAAGTGTGTTTCTTTACCGTTGTACATTTTGTAACTTACAATCCGACGGTCACGATATGTAGTGATCCGACGGTTCACTCTCACCTCGGTATTACCGACACTTGATCCGTGGCTTGACACCCGATTGGTCCATGAGTTCTATTTAAAGCGCATGGAGGGTCATTGTTCGGGTAATCCGTGCATGAGAGAAGCTTATGTAAATTTTCATTCTTTGATTAATAAATTGTCTGTACCCACGTTGGGACAGGCCGTGGACTGTTTCCCTCCTTGCACTCTGAGGGTTTTAACCACGTCAAAAATACTGGTGTATTGATTTGAGATCTGGTTGTGAGCGGTGTCCTTTTGGTATTCTTCTGTGGAACTTACCCTGTAAATTCCTACACTATGGGGTGATATTAGCCAAAATTTACATAGAGGACCCCATAATTTCAAAGAAATTAAGATGGGTGGTTGAGGCCTCAACAATTGGTGACACACATAGATGAAGCAATTATCTTTGGTTTATAATAATAAGTTTAAATTTATCAAAGGTCAAAATAAAAGATTCTAAACTATTATCGCATACTACACCATTTCTAAAAGTCCCATAGAAGTAAGATAAGCCTATAAAAATGAAAGTACTTGAATGTCTAGTTCTTAAAACAATGAATCCAAATATAGGGAATGCTTATTATTTTTTA
Organism: Pinus tabuliformis; assembly: GCA_031772625.1. Taxonomy (NCBI): domain Eukaryota; kingdom Viridiplantae; phylum Streptophyta; class Pinopsida; order Pinales; family Pinaceae; genus Pinus; species Pinus tabuliformis. Next base: position 498,550,883 of record CM062820.1, read on the forward strand.
AAATTTTCTCTCTACTATTGGATAACAAAGATAGCTAGGAGGTTTTTAAGGATTAGTATGCATCTATTAAATATGAAATTACCTATTTTTCCTAACATTGCTTCACTGCTAGCAAGTTTGTTAAGTACCCCAACAAAGTTGCCTTAATACCATGTATGCATTTACTTGCTTCCAGTGAGTCTGTTCAATACCTTGATGGGTTTTCATACACTTCCCACACATATGTGTTTTTAGCTCTCTTATGTGCTACCCTTTGGATTAGCATATTTGGAGAATTGCTTTTAGCAATTGGGTGAAGAGAGTGGGGTGATATAAGAGGATTTCTTCTTAAAAAATAAATGCAATTAGTTAAGTTTGACCTCACTAGTTTTCTCTTCATCTACCAATGTAGATGTTTTTAAATATGGAGGGGTAAGAGAGGGATTCAAAGCAAAGACTGTAGCAAATTCGTTCCATTATAGAGGTGAACTTATAATACATGAAACATATCTTAATTTCCCCCATAGATAATGGTTAATGTGAGAGAAAAGTGAAAATGTGACAAAGATGACCTTTGGATAAGTGAAATCCTATTGAAAGGATAAAGTAAAGATTTCCCCTGTAAACTAATTTCGATGTTAGAAATAGATTTTTCCCTACACAGATTTTGAAAATATCACGAAAACTAATAAAATATAAATGGAATCAAACCATTACAAAGAATACGAGTGAAATATTTCACAACCTTTGCAAAAATCATATCTAAAGCAAAGCAGAGAAAAACTAGAGTGAAGCCAAAAGCAAATCATCTTAAAATAAAATCCCATGCAATAATCAAGACCCTCACTAGACAAGATAAGAAGAGATAAGTTATCAAAGAGAGTATAAATATTGGTGTGATCTTATTCTTATGTTAAGCATTTAAAAAAATAAATCTTGCATGATGAGTTATTAGTTAGGCCTTTTATTCAAAACAAAATCCTGAATCAAAAGCATAGTTATGATCAAACATTTAAAAATGAGAGTCTTATGAGGGTGCCTTTCTTTTCATATATCTTGCTTGTAAAATACTTAATTGTAGCAAACTTGGGTTAAAAGTTCATGTAATAAAGGTTAATAAATGAAAAATAAGACCAAGGACATGGGACACATATTCCAAGATGGATGTTGGGTAAAGTATCCTAGTGGGAATCACATTGTTGTTTATTATAGCTAAAGGAAATTCGCAAAGGCAAAAAGATATTAATTGACATTTTATTTATGAAAATAAAGGAAAATAGGAGAAAATGGAGGTGAAAGGTCACAGGTTGCATGTGAGGAGGAAATTGAAGGAAAATGAAGGAAAATTAAGAAATTAGAGGCATCAAGAATAAAAAGACACCAGAGCATCAATTTGTAGCCTTTTGTCAGTTTAGTTTTGGAGTTAGTTTGAGAGAGGAGAAGAGCCCCAAGAGGAGAAGGAAAGAAAGGCTCAAGCAAGGAAATTTGGATCAAGTAGCTTCAATGAGAATACATGTAGGTAACAGGTTGCATGTATGATTTCCTAGTTGGTTTTGGCATGCATGGTATGTGTGTGTGTATTTTATTTCTTTATTGTCAGTGGCATGGATTTTGTCAGGTTTTGACAGTGGGTTTATCCTTGCCTTTCCATTTCCGAATAGCCATGATGTGATGGGATTCATTCTCGGTTGAGCTTTGGATTGCCAGAAGGTTTTGGATCTAGGTGAGGTGGTCTCAGGAAAAAACCAAAGGTTGGGTGTGGAGATGGTTTTATCTAGGAAGCCCTCAACAGGTGGGTGGAGACAGAAAAATTCCTCAAGGGATGGTGAAGGAATTCTAAGCCATCTGATCTCGATTTGGTTTTGTGATCTCGAGACCAGTTTAGGTGCGATCAAGGTATGGTGAGGGTGGAGGTGGTTTAACCTTTGGATTCCCTTGCTCTTTTATGGATTGGTTTATCCCATGTGATCCCTCATTCATTCTTAGAATAAGGCATAAGGGTGATTGGCTTAAAGAAAGATTTGGTTCAGCCCAATCTATGGTTGGGTGGTGCATGGAAGTCTCTGACTTGGTTGGATTTTGCATATGGTTAATAATATCTAAGTTTTTCTTGTCCTTGATGAGTAATTATGCTTGTTTTTATGTGGCTTTAATGGTTGTTCTATCATTGTTATTTATCTAGTTATATGTTGGTTATAAGCATGATTATATGATAGATTTAAGTATGGATCTTACGACATTTTAATTAATGAATACATAACCTAATTGATGTTATGGAAACTATTTTGAGAAGGCATTGGTCCTTCTTGTTAAACCTCAGATAAGTTTCATATTTCTATGTTCATATTTGCATTCATGACTTGTAGGTTGCATGTCTATCATGTTTTTGATGGAATATCGGTACTCGGGAGGGGTCAGGTCAAGTCCTGGTTCAAATTTTGGTTTATGAACTTTGTTTCTATGCCATTTATCATTTCTAGAAGTTTCACTGAGTTCTGGGCAAAGGCCTAAGTCCTATCCCTGAAAAAGTGGCTCAAAATGGCCTATGGGAGCGATTGGAGGCTTACGACCGCTTGGAGGCCTTGGAAAGGGAGCGATTAAGGCTCTAGGTCAGTGAAAAAGAGAGTTAGCTCATGGGTTGGACACTTGGAGGGGTTGGGTACCTCCTGGAGGTCCTGTAGCACCCGAGGAAGGTTAGTAAAGTCTTAAGTTGTTGAACCCATTTCCTTAAGGTCATATAGGAGGTTGAGTCTTGTCATAGTGACCCTCAACTCGTGTTTATCCCAGACCTATCAGTGAAAGTTGATAAATGTGGGAGGAGGTGTTTACATTAATATTCAGCTATTAAAGATAAGGCTTCACTTCAATGAAATAAACCTGATGAATGAAAAGTAGAGACTAAAGGAAAAGAGACTCCCTGAATGTAGAGTGTTATCATAATGACTTTGCCTAACTAGAGAGCACACAAAGTAAGTACAGGGATTTCTAATCTAAGCTTACAATATAATCAAAGCTCGAACGAAGATTTACAAAAACAAAGATTAGATTAGAAAATACTAAAACAAGATTGAAACCAAAATCAGAATGAAAAATAGTAGAAGATGAAAATAAGCATATAAAATTACCTTGAAGAATGTCGTTGTGATTTACCTTAGTGATCTAGATTTTTTCCAAATTCCATGCTTTAAAGAAATAACCTCTCTAAAGAGCATGAAAAGATTGCATCTTTAACAAATTTCACATATACCTATGATCATCATTTTATTTAACCTAAACTAAGACAATTGGTAAGCCTATGAAAAATACTTACCAGGAAAGAAATGGTTTCACGTTCATGATAATAGGAATCATCAAATATTTCAGATTTATGCTTTAAATAAAAAATGCTTCCAACATTAGAATTTTACAAGTTATAATGAGTAAACACAAATTTTCATTGTAGATGTTGATACCCTTTCTGCTAATTCTATGTGGCAACTTTCTCTTCAGTCTACACATGACAATAGACTTTGCAAAACTTGTAGAGCTAGCTTGCTGCAACATAAATACAAGGATGATAATTCGCAACACAAGTGGGGCATACAGATGGAAAACATTGATTAGAGTGATGGGGTAACATGTTAGTGGACGTGTCTTTTGATGCCATGTTGATAACAAAATCTCAGAAGCAACATGAGGAGCACTTCGAGTTATTGTTGTGATCTTTCGTTCGAGATGATGTGGAGGTTGCAAACAGATGGACACAACGTGGATCATTGAGAGAGGTCACAGGAAGCTAGGAATGATATGTGGAAGCATGAGTCACCGTAGGAATAAAATCTTGAGTGGTATGTAATGAGTCACCTCTTGGAAACTTTGAGATAAGAAATTTTGGGGTGATGTGGAGAGAGCAGAAGAGAAAAGACCAAGGAAACGTTGTGTACAGGGGAACCACTTAATATGCGACATGGGGAATGAATCCTTTGTACATTGATGACGTGTGACGGGGTTTTATAAAGAGGTGTAAGATACAAAACTCTAGAGAAAATAGCTTTGGGATTAGATTTTTAGATAAATAATAGCTCACGTTAATTACCGTAAAAAAGGTGTGCCCCAGGAATTTAACCTCGGGTTTTTTGGAGGGATGGACATGGAAAAATGCCCAGATCATTTCTTCGAGATGGCATGGAGGTCGAGAACTAGTGAACGTAATAGTGGATGAATGGAGAAAAGTGTTGGAATTATGATGCATGTGTTGTACTTGATGGAAACCCACTTGTAGCAGAACAACTAACTTGTATATGGTAACCAAATGAATCTACGTAACTAGATGAATCTACAAGAGAGATATTAGAAGTGACAGAATGCATGACAATTGTGTTTACAGATGTGACAAAATGCAGGGCAGTTCAAAGGAATCATTTCAGAAGTAATATGGAAAATCACATTATAACAAGTCTATTCAAAGGGAACAAAGTAACGGTACAAAAGAATAAGATGAAGGAACAAAGGACTACAGATGAGAATCAAGAAATTGAAGAAAGAGAATGGTTTAAGAAGTATATGCTGGTTCACCTTGTCCAAGTAGCGTATACACGCAGGCTCATGAAATAGAAGGAGCGCATACATTCTGACACGTGCCTTTTCAGGTTACAGTTAGTTCTGGTTGTTGATGCAGTGTTCCGGGTTCAGATCTATGTACTGGTTACAATGATCTGTCTGTTCCAATTGATTGGTTGAATTTCATTAAGTTTGAATGAATGGTTGATTCAGTTGCGTCAAAGGTTCAGTGATTTCTTGATTCAGTTATGTCAGAGGTTCAGAGGTTTCAGTGATTGATTGTTTTAGTTATATCAAAGATTGATGATTGGGTTTCAATGATTTATTATTTCAGTTATATCATAGATTGATGATTGGGTTTCAATGATTGGTTGATGCAGATGTATTTGATGATTGTATTAAAGTGGTGATTTATTTTGAGATTCAATGGGTCCAGTGTGAAAATTTTATGAAACATGGCCTTCATATTGTAGTGTTGTGTACCTGGAGTATCTAGTGTGAAAATTCATGAAATGTGGTCCCTAGAGGATACTGAGGGTTGGAGCCTTCAGTGAGGAAGTCGAAGCTTCCTGCCAGTAATGGCTGGTGATTTGATCATCGGGTTAGAGCTCCCTTCTAGTAGCAGCTGGAGAACGAGTGAAGTTTTTAGCCTTCTATAGGTCGGATCCTATGTACTAGTAAACATATGGGCTAGTACAAGAACTAGTGGGTTGTAGCTCCCTTCTATAAGAAGCTAGAGAATGAGAGAAGGTTGTAGCCTTCTGCAGGTGGGTGCCTACATACTGGTATGAGTCTACACAAGTACAATATTATAAACATATTTTCTTATTATTAAAGGAAGAAAGATATGACAACAATAGGTGGTTTTCACCCACATTGGGTTTCCACCTTAAATCTTGGTGTTCATGTGTGATGGTTTATTCTATTATTAATGCACATGGTTACTGTTTAATGTTTAATAAAGTACTGATGCACTAATTAAAGATCAACATATGATGAATTAACTGAACCATAAGTTCACTGGATATATGCTAGTTGCCTTAAGAACAGTTGCGTGCACACACAAGTTCCCTTCACTGAAGTAGCGTATACAAATCTGATTATGGAAATGAAAAAGTTATTGATTTGTAAATACTGATTCACTCCCTCCTCTCAGTATTATTTTCAACAATTGGTATCAGAGCAGGTCCTTTGGCAAAAGCTTGATCGCTTGAAGGAGATCCATAGTAATAATGGGAAAGAAGCTAAAGAAGAAATCACCTCAAAAGAAGAAGACATCTCAAAGAAACTGTGACAGTGGGAGAGACGATTGGCCTTTATGTGGAAGTAACTCTTCAGATTCAAAATCACATTAGAATGAATATGAACAAGCAAAAGAAATATCAAGTACGAATTTGTTGTCCTCTGGTGATACATTTCTTTGTTCATTTGAAGATAATGAAAGTGATAGTGAAACAACTAAATTTTCTCTTATGGGTGAAAGAGAAATAAATCACATAGAGGTAGAATTTAAAAAGCTCACAGACACAATTAGATATCAAAAAGATCTAATTGATAAAAGGGAATGTGCCTAAAAACAAGAAGTTACCAGATTAAAATCTCAGTTGGAAGAAGGAAACAAAGTAAGGAAGCAGTACAAGGAAAAGGAAGATCGATGTCAAAGGCTATAGGATGAAGTGACATCATTGAGAAATGAAGTGAATGAAAAGTACACAACAACCAAGGAACTTATAGAAAGAACCAGCTACTGTGAAGGTCTTGAAGCTATGGTTGTTTCTCTAAAAAAGATCTCAAAAATTCAAATAAGCAGAGTGAAGAACTACTCCAAGCATTTGAAGAACAAGAAAATGAAGTTCTCGAATTAAGGCAACAAGTGGAAGAAGGAAGAAGAGCTGAATAAATCATGAAGAAGCAATATCTTGAAAAGGAAGAGAAATATCAGGTTGAGGTAAATATCCTAAAAGGTAAATTTTAATAAAATGATAAACTTTTACGATTTCAAGATAGTACTAAGATTTTGGATGATATTCTTAGTAGTCAAAGGTCTCCTGCTATCAAATCTAGTCTTGGTTTTCATGAAACTATTAAAGGTGAATCTAGCTCACAAATTGAAGCAAGGAACTCTAGTGAAAAATATGAAATGCTCAACAAGGAGATAAGAGGTCAACCCCATCAACAACCAAGGAAAGAAAGACTTCAAAGAAAATCATTTACTCCTAACTATGGAAGTGATAATTGGTTCTTTCCTCTAATGAACAATGTTGAGTGTTTTACATGTCATAATTTTGGACATGTTGCAGCCAAATGCAGAAGTAGAATGATTCAAGCTAATAACCGTCACACAGGAATATCATCAGCTTCTAGGTACTTTGTGGGATATTATTTTTCCTGCAATATGTTTGGTCATAAAGCCATTAATTGCTATAGAGGGAATATGGAACATATAAGATGTTATGCTTGTAACAAGTTTGGGCATATATCAAAAGAATGCAGGAGTGAAATTCGTCCAACATACCGAAAGGAGAAAACATCATCACACTCCAAGTTATCATGAAGACAAATCGCGTATATATGTGAGTTCGAAGATGCACAGTCGCGTATATGTTGGTTTGATGAAGAAGCGGTGGGACAGACTCAGAAAAATGATCTGATATGGTTCAGACAATTATCAATTATCTTTTTTGTCTTGATGATTGATTACTACAGTCCGTGGATGTTATTTAGAAGTTCTTTTGATCCTCATAAGTTGTTGATGATTTTATTTATATAAGATTGATGATGATGCCTTGATATTTCTTACTGATATATGCAATGATTAGATCTTATAGTGAATAGGTGGCATAGGTTCAGGGGGAGACTATGCTATGCTTCTAATGATGCATTATTGGCATTATGTTTGGAAGTATTTGGTACCTAATGATTCTTATCAATGGTGATGATGCTTATGTGGCTAAAGTGTTTAAATGGTACATCAAGCTATGTTGCGGTTATGGGTTGCCTATGATGAAGTCTTGGACAATACTTATATTGCTTGGGGTTACATAGTTGTTATTTAGATCAGACTTATGGATGATTGTGGATGACCTTTTGATGATGCATGCAGTACATATATGTTTCTTACATGGTGATCTTCATAAGGACAAGGAGAAGTACAAATCTTGAGTACACATCTTCATTATTTGATGATGAGCCACTCATTTCTTTTATGTTGATGTCATCATGCCTTCAAAGATGCATAAAGTTCATATGGTGCAGTTATGATGCAGGATTCCTATAGTTCTTTGCTCTCACATGGTTGAGGATTGTTGTTGTTGATGGTATCAAGAAAGCTTGACAAATGATTATGAGCTTATGGTTTTCTAGATACATATTTATATATCTTTGATGGATATACATTATGCTGGATACATGGATGATTACTTAAGTTGCATATTGATAAATATTTTTGGTTGACCAAGAGAATGGTATTATTGCAGGTCTCATGAAGACATAGCTATTTGAAGACATGGATATTCTAAAACATGGCTTACTTAGTCACATACTGATGATGCCTTCTTATTTTATGATGATAGGTTTGGTACTCACATATGTTGATTAATGCTTATCAGATGTGGGATATTCCCTAGTGATGATACATGGTTGATATATTGAGGGCTCTTATGAAAAGATCATGTAGTTCTTGATGATGATGTTATGATCATATATGATGACTATGGTGTTTTCACATACATATGATATTATTTTGTGTTACTACCTGGAGATATGACATATGCTTAGTTAATTCATGGAAGGTTATGATAAGGCTCTTTATACTAAGGAAACAGAGCAAGTTGATCTTGATGAGATCAAGAGGATGAGTTGATATCTATATGCGGCATACTTTGTCTCAAGTTGATGATATTTACATTATCATATATTGGGAATTGATGATGGACATATACAGGTCTTTGGTTTGGATGTTCCTGACAAATGCTGATGGAGTAGATCATATATGGTGTATGATAGTTGTTGATGACTATCATGGTCTTGTTTAAATATTTGGTCTTTGTTATAAATGTCATGTATATCATTTCATGTAAAGGTCATATAAAGGCCCATAATATGTCTTTGTCTGGACCATAGTCTTTTAATGAGTCCTTTTTGGTCATATGATGTAATTTGTACCCCCACTATGCATGGGAAGAATGATGTAATAATAGCTATATTTTAGTCATGTATAAACAATTGGTATATCCCCACTTGGTTGGGTAGATGAGTCAAATTTGGTATATCCCCACTTGGTTGGGAGATTGATGTATGTATGAATCAATGGTGATAGGAAGGTCATACTCACATAGTTGAGTTATAGAGTCATGTTATTCTTGTGGAAAATATTTTTTGCAAACTCTGCATGTGCTCAAGGGGAGCATGGACGGTATATTGTATCTTATCATGTACAAAGGGGAGTTTAATGAGAGAATTAAACATGTGCCTAGTGAGAGCATGATCAATGTTCATATTCAACTGTTCAGATATGAAATTCTTCATTTTTGTCAACTCTTTGCCCTTGATATCAAAGGGGAAGAATATCTTGGTCCACCCTTTGCCCTTGATGTCAAAGGGGGAGAGTATTTTGGTGTTGCTTTTTATCTCTAACAGTTTCTACAGCTTACAATAATTAACACCAACATGGTTGCCATCAAGTCCAAAGGGGGAGATTGTTGGCATTATGATGCATGTGTTGTACTTGATGGAAACCCACTTGTAGCAGAACAACTAACTCGTATATGGTAACTAGATGAATCTACAGGAGAGATATCAGCTGTGACAAAATGCATGACAATTGTGTTTACAGATGTGACAAAATGTAGGGCAGTTCAAAGGAATCATTTTATAAGTAATACGGAAAATCATATTATAACAAGTCTATTCAGAGGGACTAAAGTAATGGTACAAAAGCATAGGATGAAGGAACAAAGGACTATAGATCAGAATTAAGAAATTGAAGAAAGAGAATGGTTTAAGAAGTATACGTTGGTTCACCTTGTCCAAGTAGCATATACACACGAGCTCATGGAATAGAATGAGCGTATACATTCTGACACATGCCTTTTGAGGTTACAATTAGTTCTGGTTGTTGATGTAGTGTTCTGGGTTCATATGTGTGTACTGGTTACAGTGATCTGTCTGTTCCAGTTGATTGGTTGAATTTGATTAAGTTTGAATGAATGGTTTATTCAATTGTGCCAAAGGTTCAGTGATTGCTTGATTCAGTTGTGTCAGAGGTTTAGAGGTTTCAGTGATTGATTATTTTAGTTATATCAGAGATTGATGATTGGGTTTCAACAATTTATTGTTTCAGTTATATCAGAGATTGATGATTGGATTTCAATGATTGGTTGATGCAGATGTATTTGATGATTGTATTGCAGTGGTGATTGATTTTGAGCTTCAATGGGTCCAATGTGAAAATTTAATGAAATGTGGCCTTCATTTTGTAGTGTTGTGTACCAGGAGTATCCAATGTGAAAATTCATGAAACGTGGTCCCTGGAGGACACTGAGGGTTGGAGCCTTCAGTGAGGAAGTCGAAGCTTCCTGCCAATAGTGGATGGTGATTTTATCAGGGGGTTAGAACTCCCTTCCAGTAGCAGCTGGAGAATGAGTGAAGGTTGTAGCCTTCTGTAGGTCGGAGCCTACGTGCTAGTAAACATATCAGCTAGTACAAGAACTAGGGGGTTGTAGCTCCCTTCTAGAAGAACCTAGAGAACGAGAGAAGGTTGTAGCCTTTTGCAGGCGGGTGCCTGTGTACTAGTATGAGTCTGAACCAGTACAAGATTGTAAACATATTTTCTTATCATTAAAAGAAGACAGGTACGACAACAGTAGGTGGTTTTCACCCACATTAGGTTTCCACCTTAAATTTTGGTGTTCATGCGTGTTGCTTATGTGTGATGGTTTATTCTGTTATTACTACACAAGGTTACTGTTTAATGTTTAATAAAGTATTGATGCACTGATAAAAGATCAACATATGATGAATTAACTGAATCATAAGTTCACTGGATATACATTAGTTGCCTTAAGAACAGTTGCGTGCGCACGCAAGTTCCCTTCATTGGAGTAACGTATATAAATATGATTATGGAAATGAAAAAGTTATTGATTTGTAAATACTGATTCACCCCCCCTCTCAGTATTATTTCCAACAAAAATATGTGACAAAAAGGATGGCATGTTGGCATGTGGGTCATCTCGGAAGAAATTAAAGGAGTATATCATGGAAATTTTCAAGGAAAAATATCTAAGATGACATGTGGAGTGCAAAAATGAAATCCAATGAGGAATCATGTTATGGGAACTAGGAAACACGTGACAGGGTTGAGCTATCATAAGAATAACTTCTTGGAGAAACCAAAATGGGATCTCACCGAAACTTTTGAGAGAGATAGTTCTAAGGTGGGAATAATGACAGAGGAAATGCATGTTAAATGCTATGAAAGGAATTCTATCTTTGTGGTTTTTATTATCAGCATTATTGAGCGGAGGGGCTTGAGAAATATCCAAGGATCTATATCCCAAGGTGATGTTGAACGTATAGGGTACACAACTTAATGTGTTGGAGAGGGAGGATGCGTAGATTATCGACTCATCCTGGAGAAAAGACATTAGGGAAAATGGAGGACTCAAACAAATATTTGGGGTGACATGTCAGGAAAAAAATAGATGACATAAAAAAGAAGCAACAACTGACATGCAAAAAGTTTTTCTTGGCCTGACATTTTGTGAATGGGGATTTTTAGTCTACACTTGAGTATGAAAATGGATAGGGGATATTTTTTTGACTAATGGATTTCTGCGAAAACTTCTCAGCCCTTTACACTGCTGTTAATTTCACTTTCTAATTTTTCACTTGTCTACATAACTTGTAGCTCAATTACATGCCTTATTTCTTAATGGAATAGGTAGGGACTAAGTACTTTGTTTCGATGATTAATCTTCTAATAGTGTTGTTCGAAATTTAGTTGCACCAATAAAATAAGCATAATATGATCATAACTCATCTCATAAAATTGAAAACAAAGGAAATATGAAGTAAAGAACATGTACAAATAACTTGTTAAAAACTCAATTTTGATGAATGCATGAATACTTCCCTGAACATGAGTTGACTATGTTGACACACTATAAACCATTTTTCACCAGAAAAACTTAAAATCTAGTTTCTCACTTATTTCACACCTATATTATTAAAAGAAAACAAAAATAAAAGCAATCAAAACTAAACTACTCCTACTTTACTCTAATCTAATAGGGAAAACTAAAACTAAGTGAAATTGTACTTCCAATGGAGCCATTCCATTAGCTTAAGCCCTGAAAGAAAATGCACATCAAAGATTAGTATTAGAAATAAAATTATTATTAATATTGTAAAATAAAACTTCAACCTATTATGTATAATTGTTTTTAATATATACATGAAAATACACTTATTATCTACATGAAACCTTGCTTGAAATGAATGTTCCAACTAGTTTTCATTTCTTTCATGAAAATCATAATGTAACTGTTGAACTAAAAACATGACTGGGACAACGATTTTCAGAGCAATGTCATGAATTTATCCTTGTATAGACAAGTTAGTAGTATGTACAATAGCAAGAGTATTATAAATCTTCTGTGTCACTAAATTTTCCAAACACTTTTCAAATGGATTGTTAAAATGAGAGTGGAAATCTAATGAATTTTTTAGAAGATTTGTAAACAAATAAGATTGTTAGTAAAAATGAAATGTTGAATTTTCAAGTGTGGAGGCTTGTGGAAGATTTATTTTAGAAGATACACTAAGTTGGTATGACATGAACATTAAATGAAATTGAAAGACTTAAAGTTCTTGATGTTCATGATATAGGCTTTAAAATTCATTTTTATGTGCTTCTACGAATGCACTCGGTGAGTGATCAATGCTTGAATGCTCAATATGCCAACATAGAATATCCAAAAACCGAAAAATAAAAGTAGTATACAAATATGAAAATAACCATAATAAATAAAAAATAAATAATAGAATTATGCCATCATTTAAATTACTGTTACAAGATAGTTGGGATTTATTTGAATTTTTTTCCTTCTCACAAGTATTTGTCGAGATAATGCAATTGGGACCAATACTGATATCCACTTGTGAAAGTAAGAGTGGTTCAAGACTATGACCAAGAATGGGGACTTGAATAACATCATAATCATAAATTGGAATGGTTTCTCGTTGTAAAGAAATGAAATCATTATGAGTTTTAGCAGATTTAGAATGGGGAGTATGAGCATAAAAGTATCTCTCATCATGAAATATAGATTGAATTTGAGAATTAAAACCCTGAGAGTTTGACAAAGAATAAAATAACTCAATATACTCAACCTCAAAATTATTATCATGGATGACTTCATAATTCTTAATAGCATTCTCTTCCTTTTCAAAGAGTAAATTAGAACCAGAAAAATTATCAAATTTAAAAGAATGGGAATTTTCAGAGTTACTGAAGATGTGATCAATTAATAATTCATTATCTTGATCAAAACTAATCAAAAATTCATTATTTACTAAGTTAATAGCATTTTTAAGAAGAAAAATTATTGAAATATTATCCAACGAATTTGAATCAACAAAAAAATCAGGATAAAGGGAGAAATGGTTTTTTGAATAAATAATGCTTCTGTTTTATAAATATCATTATAAAATAATTCTCAAGTTTCCAATTCTATCACCAATTCATTATTTTCTTAAGGCAAAACTCAAACGTTTTATAATTTAAAATGATCTTTGGAATGCCATGAGTTTGGCTTACTTTATATTCCTGAGAGCGACCATTTAAATAGTCTGAATCATATGGTTGAAAGTCATGGACAACATTATAAAGCTTTGAAAAAATTGTTGTAGGAAACATGTTAGAAGGATCCTCTTTTACAACTTTCATTATTGCATGTTAATTTGTTTGCTACTTGTTGCCTGTTGATTTTGTTATTGGTGGATTTTCTTCTTCAACAAAATTATCACGATTTGGAACAATAAAACTACTTTGATTTAGAGCAGGTCTGAGATCAACATTATTTATTTTATTAACAACATTTATTTCTTCCTAAAATTGTTCAGTAGAAATCTTTGTGGTTTTTGTTTGAAGATGATCAAGGATGCCATCTTGAGCAATTGGTTCTTTGACAGTGACAAATACACTTAAAAAAGTAATATCTTCCAGTTCTTAGAAATTATTTGGAATGCAAGGAAGGGAAAGAATATATTGAATTAACCATTCCATCAATTTAAAATTTGAAGGTCCATCTTTAGATTTACATTTTAAGCAAATTAATTCAAATATAATAATCAAATCTATTGAATATTCATTTTCAAATTTTCATAAATTTTCTAGTTCTAGACATACCTGTTCGTAGTCATAACCTTAAAATGTGTGGAGGAACTTTGTTAAAAATTCGTCCCAACTATGAATAGAGGAAACTGAAATAGATTCACACGATCTTTGGCTTTTCCTATGAAAGTTAGAGTAAAGATCATGCATAGAATACCATCATCAATATCAGAGAGAATAATTTAGAATACCATCATCAATATTAGAGAAAGAATAATTTAAAATTTTTTGAATAAATTGTAAAGCATGCTCATATGCAGAAACATTACTCTTACCATCAAACTTTACCTTCGACAAGCGTCTTATAATTTTCATTGGAGTGGTGGCGGATGCACGTCAAAGATACAACTCCAAATTGAAATTTTTGGAGTCATTGCAAACAAATTAAAAAAAATTTAATAGAAAAATCCAGAAGGACAACTTGTTGTTGGCCCTTCTTCTAGCTCCAAAACATTGATGGCCAAAGATGACCATATTCAACATTTTGGAGATCACTCGGTCAAGACCCCAGTTAGGCCTTTATTCATTTGGGATGGTGATTCCGACTAGTTCAAATGAGTCCAGTTACGCTTCAATCTCCTTGTTGACTTATGATATTTCTATACTACTATCAACAAGAATATATATCAAACTTACCCTCTTGCTTAATTATTGCAAGAAAGAAATCCTTAAGCTGATATAAGGGCTCAACTAAGACACCAATGCAACTGCTCCTATGAGAGGAGACTTATAAAAGTGCAATAATTTAATCTAAATCTAAATCTAAATGTAGTGCGGAAAAACAAAGAAAACTACTCTAACTGAAACCTCGGAGATAATTGCTAAATACCAAGTGCAAATATTAAATATAACGGGGATTTAACATGTGTTTTATGATCAATACCAAGTTGGTGAAATAGTTCTAATAGTTGATGTTATTAGTGCAGAACATGCTATGTTTAGATATTAGAATGCTGAAAGATGAGCCACTAAAACGTGGAAATAGTTCACACAATTTTAATGATCAATTTATGATTACAAATTTATGAGTAAATAGTTACTCAAAAAATTGTTTTGATGCAAGAGTGAATCGAGAAATAAACAACAAACCTATGTAATTATAAGATCAAATAAACAACAATTTACATATTTAATAGTGATCCTACAACATGGAATTATTGGCATAAATTTGTCATAAAAGAATAAAATTATATTTGCAAACAATAGTATTTCAAATACAATAGTAAACCCAAATCTCATGCTTTGTCTTTACAATGAATTTCTCTAACAATCCTCCAATAATTTCAGCTATGCCAATAGAGAATGTAGTTGCAATAGTGCAAGATCTACCTCTACAATAGAGTGCTAATCTTAAAAGGAAAACCCCCGAGCTTAGATATGAGTATTCCTCCTAGGTCTATAGGAAAATCCTCTTCGTAGTAGTGCAAATTGTACCATACTTGTAGAAAATAAGAACCATTTCTCCTTGTCCAAGAACCTATTTATAATTTACAATTGAAATCTAAAATGAGAGTTGTTGAAAGATGGTTGAATAAGGATTTGAGATCAGATTTCTTTTCGCTGGAATATCCCTTCTTTTTCTTTATTCCTTCAATCCCATTTGTTCAAGACTTCTTGGATCTCATCTTCTCCAACATATCTCTACAAATATAACCAAAATTAAAATTAAAACTCTTAAAAAATGAAGAGAAAAACTCAAATTTCTAAATATGTGAAAAACAAATTAACAAATTAAAATCTAACTTGATAAATTAATAAAACAAAATTCCTACTTTCCCTTGCTTTACTATGGATAAAATATTTGTACTTTAACAATCTAGTAATCGGTTAGTGACAACAAATCTTGTTGGCTGAAAGAATCCATTTTGGTTACAAATTCGTAACTCTTCTGCTAATTTTTGGGAGAGTAAATAATTAGATTTGGTTGAATTAATATTGTCAGATTGTTCTCCATGAAAATATGTTTCCAACAAGCCTTCATTTACCTCATTTTGTAGAGTAAAACTCAAGTTATTGCTTATCAGAGTCCAAATTCCAAAACTATAATTACACACTGTTGAAAATTTTGATTTTTTAAAATAATTTAAAAGTATTTTAAAAATAAAATTAAAAAAACTATATAAAAAAACCTAGAAAAAAAGAAAGTTAACTATAGTCAACATTGGTTTAATTCAATGGAGGCTCATGGATAATATTCATGGAGGCATATTTGAACAAGTGTGAAGTGAGTGGAAGGGACCCACGTGGGACCCTCTCTCCACTATAATGCATGAATGTTGTTAAATTCCTTCTAGAAAGCCTCCCACTTATTTAATGCATCCCACTGATTTAATGTTATGGTTATGTTTGTGGTGCTTCACGCCTCTTGGAACTTACGTTCTCGGGAGTTTTCGTTGTAGCACCATCTATTCATTAATAATTGCTTTATAATCTATTCATTTTATATGGAGGTATCATATTGGGAGAATTGATGGGTTTGTCGAAGAAATTCCTAAGATGAGTTAGTAGTTGGATTTGATGGCTTTATTCTATTTGAATTTAAGTTTTGTGATCCATAATCTGAGTCTATAGAAATATTTTCTGAGAAATTACATCAGAAAATCTTTGTCAATGTGTTTCGAACCAATGAGTGTGGTTCATCGTAGTCTTTTTAATATACTTTTTATTATTTATTTATTATATTATTTACATATTAATAAAATATTTTATATATTTATTTTGTTTTGTTTTATTTTAATTAATTAAGTTATTATAATATATTAACATAAAATTTAAATTAATAATTAATTAAATTTAACACAATTAATATTTACAAATTAAAGGGGTGGCAAGAGGGGGAGGGGTCTTGATGGAAAGCGAGAAGACCAATACACATGTGGATTAGGGACAAGGATAAATAATGTGGCAAAAATGTATGGCCTCTATTTTGGCCTCTTATTAGCTTAAAAGAGGGATGTGTCTGAAATCTTGATCATTGGAGACTTCCTCATCATTATTCAACATCTCCTAAAGGGATCCTCTCCTAAAAACAACTAACTTCACTTCCTTCTATCTAGGATCACCAGTCTTCTAGTCTCTTTTTCTTATAAGTCTTATTCCCATATTCTAAGACATTAGAATACAACGACGAATGCTCAATAAAATCAAGAGTGCCTCCTTATAGTAGGGAAATTAGTGATTAATGGGGTCCCTAGCATGAAAATTATTCAATGAAGCTCTATCTAGGTGAATTCTCCCGTCCCCTCAAAAGGAAGTTAGATAATTGTGTGCAACAAGAAGACATTATTAAGTTGTCCCCTTAGCACCAAATTCTGTCCCATCTTTCTACGGAGGGAAACTTCATGTCAATTGGCATCACAATATAGTCATCAAGGATGATCTAGATGGTAGTACACGCACTCGACATGCGCCCTCCCTCTCCATGAAGGTGGATCTTCCTACGAATGACTTGTTCTCTGATAGAAATCTAATCCTCACTCAAGCTTCCAAGAGGGTCACAAGGATGGGTAATTTATTGTAATTGAAGGTTGAATCAAATGTTTTAGCATGGGTAATTCTTTCCTTCAAGTTTATAGTCATGTGCAAATTTCATTTGGAGAAATTACAGGAGAATTACCTCAGTTTCTAGTAGCTAGAACGAGGCAGTATTCTTGGTGGTAGGAGGATTTATTTTACCTCTACTTGTCACATGGGTGAAGGGATTCAGGTTGCCTCTTTGATTTGTCTCTTTGTGTTGTGAAATCTTCCTCTCCATTCCTAAGTTTTATATATCATCTATAGCACTGGTTTTATTGGTTCACTTGGTTCTTAAAAGGAAGCTCACCATCTTGGAGGCTAGATGGTGACAAAGTATTACAAGGCATATCAATTCTTAATTTTGGTGGTCCTCTCTTTAGTGGTATTGCCTTCCTTAGTACCTTCTAAAGTTGCAATCCTTTATTTATAATGTATAATGGTCTCAGAGTTAGAAACTTGGCTAAAAGTGAAGCATCAGGTCCTTATTAACCTTTTATACACCACTCTGAACTCTCCCCCTAGAACATTTGGTTTTCTTCAATTGGAACATTATGCCTTTCTACTTCGGTTGAAGTCTCGGAGCGTATATAATTTAGTTCCTTCCTTGGAAAGCTCCACATTCTTAGTATCCCTTGTCTCCTTCTCCTACATAGCCCTCCTCCCTTTGCGCTCTCTGATTGTGAAGTTTAACCTCCTCCCTAATTGTAATCACAATCTCACTCCTTTGTTATCTAGAGGTTTGTGCTCCTCGACTTGGTGCTCCTTATTATATGCAACTAGAAGCATGGACCATTTTGGCTCCACCCTTACAGCACCGGGAGGTACCAATGTCTGCAATTCTTGTCCTTACCATCCGGTTAACCATCATGCAGTAGATAATTATCTCGCAAGCATATTCAATAACATCATAATTCAATTATCTTTCTCATGGATGAAGTGCAACAACTTAAAACCTATGTTAAGTAGTTAGAAAATGAAAATAAATCATTACATTGCCAGATTGCTGATATCCAAGCCCAACAGAATGAAGAAGCGCAACTCTCATAGTGGCAGTTTTGAAGTCCCGTTAGACAAGATGTCGATAGATCCTCTAGCTTGAGGAATGATTGCTTGTTGTAAAGTGTTTTTTGGGGGTGGAATTTTGTTAGATTTATAGTTTCTATCTAGTTCACTACTTGTATGTTTATAATAGGTTTTTAGAAGAAGGTCCTAGGTGTTTGTCCATGTGTTCTCTTGCAGAATATATATCAGTTGAAAAATTGTAATTCTCTTCAGGTTTTTTGTTGCGTACTGATGCAAACTTAATATCAATCTAATCATTTGTGTAAAAAAAAATTACAAATTACAAATTAAACCAATTAGTTAAATTGAGTAAATAATTAACTTCAATTAACCAAATTAAATCAAATTAACTTAGTTGACCAATAATTAACTTATTTAACTAAGTTAAATAAAATAATAAAAAAATGTATTTACATGTTTTAATTAATTAAATTTATACAATTTATAAAACAAAATGTAAAATAAATATTTACATATTTTAATGCCTAAGCAATGAAATTGACCAAGGATATATTTCTAATTGTAGGTTGAAATGAATCAAAATTCGAACCATTGGAAACTTAACAACAAAATGAAAGCAATGAAGCAATTAAAAACGAAAACTAAGAAAAGTGAAAATCACCCAAAATAAGGCAAATTAAAAGATTCTAGGGGTGATATTAGCCAAAATTTACATAGAGGGCCCCATAATTTCAAAGAAATTAATGGAGGTGGTTGAGGCCTCAATATTAGGTGAACTAGGATCAATATTAGGCACATATATGGAAGAAAGGGAAACCGATATGGAAACAATAAGAGGTGAAGGAAAATTCAAGATAACATGAGGTTTATACGACTCAGGGGAAGGAGAAAGTTCATTAAATTGAACATCTTGATGAATGATAACACCTTGGGTAGATAAATCAAATAACATGTAAGCTTTAAAATCCTCACTAACTCCAATGAAAATATATTTGTGAGACTTTGGCCCTAAATTATTTTTATTTTCCTTAGGAATATGGGTATAACATTGATTTCCAAATATCTAAAAGTTACTTATGTCAGGCTTTCTTCCATTCCATTTTTGTTCATAATAACCTACAAAATTTCTTCAATAGAAACTTGATTTAAAATATAAGTAGCAAAACAAATGCCTTCAGTCCAAAACCTTTTCTATAATTCTAAAGAATAAAGCAAACATTTAGCCCTTTTAATCAAAGTTTTATTTTTCTTTTCAACTACCCCTTTTTGTTGATGTGTATAAGGAATAACCTTTTTATGTTGAATACCATGCTTAGATATGTAGTAAATTTCTTTTTAGTGAGTGAATTCCCCCCATTATCAATTCTCGATGTTGTAATACTACTAGATTCATTTTCAACCATGGATTTAAATTCTCAAAATTTACCAAAGGTTTTACTTTTATGTTTTGAAAAATAACCCCAAGATTTTTTTATTATAATCATAAATAAAATAAGAAATAGACAACACAAGAGAATGAATGAATTTCAAGTAGACCACATATACCACTTTGATCTAATAGATTTTTATTTAGCACACCAAGCTTTACCTTTATCAAACATTTCCATATGATTCTTATGAAGCACACAACCTTCAAAAACACCTTTAATGTAAGAAATAAGAGGTAAACCAAGTACCATTTTAGATAAGGTTTGCATTTTATCATAATTCAAGTTACCTAATGTTTCACGCCATAATTTACTTAGTTCATCAACATGAGAAACACATGAATAAAATGGACGATTTTTAGTTGAATGAGAACCAATAAATTCATATAAACCATAACCATAATCAATAGGAGCATAAGAAACTAGTTTAAAATTATGTTTGATATATCTAAGAACATATTTATCTTGCCATGATTCATACTTATATCCTTCTTGACATGCACAATAAATAGAAAACAAATTGATGGGCATGCCTTGAACATGAAAAACATCTTCGAATGTACCATTAGGAACTTTAACATTACTAGATCTTACTATTAAAAGTTGTTTACCATCACCTATAGAAAAATTTTGCGATGTGTGTTTTTGAGTGTCATAAGAAGAAAACATTGAAGCAATTATAGACATATCGTTAGCACTATAATCCATGATACATTCAACAGAGGAAGAATATTTACCTAGTTGCACAGAATAGACACAAATAAGAAGTTGTTCAGTGAAGGATTTATTCTTAGCTTTAACAAGATCATGTCTCCATTTAAAACAAATATGTTCAAGGAGGTTGGTTTTTCCACAATACTTACAAGGATTAAACACTTTCTTTTTAATATCATCATCACAAGCATGATTAGAAGAATGTTGGGAATATCCTTTAGTATGTGATTTAAGATTTTTATTAAGATTATTTTTATTATGTGTCATTAGAGCTTTATTAGGAGTTAATTGTCGTGAAACAATCAACCTTTCTTGCTCATGGATCAAGCCTTTACAAAAAAATTCAAAGCTAGGTGTCATATATCCTTTTTACATCTCAATTGATCTATTCTTAGTTTGGATGAACATATAAAAATAATAAGGCAAATTTTGTTTTACAAAAAATATTGGGGTTGTATCAATTTTCTTGTAATCTTAGCCATATTTATATAATTTTTCATCTAGTGTTTTCAGTTCAACAAGAAACAATATTATCCTATCAAAATATTTAGGATTTAACTCATCAATTTTCTTTTCAAGGTAGTACGCATATACATCATCAGATTTATTAAATAAATAAGCTAAAGTACTCCATACTTCAATCGGGCTATTTTCAGCCTCAATATGTATTTGACACTATCTAAAATTGTTTGACTAATGAGTCTTCTTTCTTGATCACCTCATTCTTCTCATATAGCCAAGTTTTTAGCATCAATATGTTTCTTATGTTCACCATTAACTAATTGGCATATATTCTTACTCCTAATAACATTAATCATCTTTCTCTTCCATGGAAGATAGTTAGGACCCACTAACTTGGGAATATAAGCTATTTTTGAAGTGATTATGATGAATAAAACAAGAAACTAAACCCTAAAGAAAAAAAAGGTTAGAAGCTTATGATTAGAAGAAAAGTTGATTAAATTATTTTTCTTACCTATGAGGAATCTAGAAGTAACTTAACCTTAGTATGGTTTTCCATAGAGATTATGGACTGCAAATATTGTTGAGTCTCATAATTCTCATCTTTGCACATCCTTTTTGGCATCATTTCACAACCTTTCCCTTGATTTTTAATCCATTTCCCGCCTTTTTGTAATCATGTTTTATTCCATTTTAATGTTTATATGTGGGATTATGCTTAATATTTTCCAATGCATTTATTTTGGAATTTTAAGTGAATATATGGCTAAATATTAGGAAAAATATATATATTCTAACATATACTTGAAAAATGGACGAGTTTGGTGATGTGTACTAGTAAAATTGGAGAATCCAACAATGCTAAATTTTAGCATTAAGGCTCAAATTCGAATTTATTCTTCAACCTTTGGAGATTTATCATGAATTTGGGATGATTACTCAAGCATATTGGATAAAGAAAGATCATGGAAGATCTCTTATCAAATATATTGGAGATATTTATGAGAATATATTTAGAGATAATTATCTTCTAATTATTAGTAAGTTGTTGCAACCACGTGAGAAATATGTGATTTTGAATTTATTATTTTCTTTTCTTATTCTCGAAGCAAAGTTATGTATATATAAGATTGTCTTGTCCATTTCAAGTAATGGAGATTTGGAAGTTGTAATTAGCATTACTTGGAGAAATATATTTTTAACCCAAACTTCAATCTTTTGAAGCTTGCTCCAAGCTTATTTCACTTAATATATGTTGTTGTTCTAATTTTCAACTTCTGGTAGACAATCTAGTGTGCTTGTGGAGGTGTGGAGAGCCCCAACAAACCAAAGCTTGTGCACTTCTTTCCATGTGTTGTTCATTTATTTGATATATGTTGGTATGACTTGTATATTTATGCTCTTTCATGTTCATGATCTATGTATTGTATATTTTCAATTCTTTGTTCATAATAGTTGTTCATGCTTGTGAGATCACTAGTATATTCATTGCCATATTGTTGTTCATAATTTGTTCATATGCATCTTTGCATTAAATAATTTCAAGTATGGTTTATGAGCTTTCTTTATCAAATAATAATTGTTGTTTCAATGAACAATCTAATTGGAAAGTTGACCAAGGCATCAGGAGTGATATTCACCAATTTTATGAGTGAAGAAGGCCTCAACTATCTTGATAAATTTTAGACTTAGCCTTGGGCTAACAAACACAATAGTTCCATGTTTTCATTTCGTGCTTTTCTTATATCAGATTAATGGTTTGGGAACATATTGGTTAAGAGGATAAGTATAAGATTGTGACTGATCGCCCATTTTCACTCTCACAAATGGGAAAGGTCATAGTGCATTCTTAGCTTCTTAATTAGCATCGAGTAAAAAAAATATATTGATTAAAATAATTCTAGAGTGTCCACTTTCCTTCAGTGGCAATAAAGGTTCTAGTGCATTAATCAATCGCTTGGATTAAAACCCCCTTGAACATATTCACTTCTAAGCATTCAAGTGTGAACTTGACATCTTAAACATGATTGTGTAGACGACTCTAACTTTTGTGAGAAGTCATAGTGAATTCCTAGACTGGAGTGTTCATAGGTGTGTTTTACATTTCAAGTTTGTGTGGTTAGAATAGAGTTTTGTTTCATGCTTTCTTGATGTAGTATTTAGTTTTGATTTTCAATTTTTCTCCAACCTAAAAGTAACAACTAATTTAATTTAACTCATTCACATATTTTAGTGTGATTCTAAGTTTATGGACACTCTGATAGATATAAGTATTATGTCCTAATTTAGGTCTCTAAATTAACTTGCCCTTTTTGGCATTGTTTCTAGGGAAACACATTTTTAGTTACTTAGACTTTGATTTTCCTTGAAAATTATCATTTTTCACAAATATAAACATTTAGGATTTGGAGGAGTGGAGGTGGTAAGAAGAGAGGTAAGAAATTGTGCGTTCAATTTAGTTGAATATATGCAAGACCAAATCATGTTTATATTTTTTTGCTTAAATTATATTTAGTTTTAATTATGCATTCTCACTAGATCTAGGGATTATAAATATACATAAAAACCTCCCAGTAACTAATAAAACCAACCACTAATCCATTTGCAAGATAAGGACAAAGAAACATGCTAAATAATTTTTTAGTAAAGGAAGTTATGCCACCACAAGTATCTTCTCAAATCCTCGTCCATAATTCATAGTTGTCACTACGAATGAATCTTCATTTCAAAATATAGAAGAGGAAAAAGCATCCACAAAGAGGATCCAAAATAAGAAAACCTAAAATTTTATTCTAGTTATCCTTGTATGGAGGACAAGAATCCATGGACCACATCTAATTAAGAGATACAAGAACCCTTGTGCATTCAAGAATGTAATGAACAACTTTTACAAGAAGAACTTTATGGTATGACAACAAAGAATCAAATATCACAATGAAACTTGGTTCCAAACAGTGATTAGACCATAATAATGCTCCCTTTCTCAACATTTCTTGGCATCAAATCTATATGAGTATCTTATCTCCCATGTTCAAGCATTCATTAAGTATGCTTTTAAAATTTGGATATGAGTTTACTTATGATCTTGTTACGCAAATGGATGCATTGGAAAATCTCATATACTTGAGGAAATGACTCCTTTTTCTAAAATATCATAGGGTAGTATAAATAAATAAATTAGAATATAAGGGGAATTTTTTTCATAGTAAAATTGGTGCAATATTGCATGAATAGTCTTCAAATCATTGCTCAACACTCATTTTGAGAGGATTTCATGGGAAAATGTAGTTGCAATAATCCTATTGTAGAAGACCATATGAGCTTATTATCAAAGTAGGTTTCTATAAAAAGCAACCATTGAAACCTAATTTCCAACACATTTTGAATTTTTCAATTTGGATCTCAAACAAAAAAGATATTTCTCAAATAGGTACTAAGTCTCAAGTGGAAAAAGGACAAAATTAGTATGATAAATATTTGAGGGACTTAACGGGCATACTTTTTATTTCCTATTTCTATGGGATATAGCCCTTGCAATAGTTTCCAACCCAATTTGAATCACCCTGGCGTCTTATGAAAAAATTCTGCTCAAATTACTAACTATCTGTCATAAAATCTGCATTGTGATAATTCTACATTTTGATTATTCATCGATGTATTTCACATATCATATCATCTTATTTTCAAAACTTGTTTTTAAGGGAGATAGATATTAAAGTATATTTTAATACACAATTCAAGAATTATCTCATTTGCATGTCAAGTGGAAATGTTATGCCACATTTAGTGACTACATATCTTAAAATCAACATAGTAAAACTTTGCCTCCTAGGTCTATTTATCAACATTTTTTTAATATCAAATCAAGGAATATTAACTTCTTCTTCCTCAATTTTTTTTTTTTTTTAAATCTCGGAGATAAAAAAATAAATCCGCTTTAATATCCAACTTGAATCACACCTATTTGATACTTAATGAAAAATTTATGCTCTAAATAGTGATTGTTGGTCTAGTAAAAAATTCACAAACAACTCTATCAAGTAGGGTGCTCTTCATCATGTTTAGCACATCATTTTAAACTACTTTTAAAACATGTTTGTTCTTTTATCCATATTAGTTCACTTTAATTTTGCTTTGGATCAATCCAGTTAAACATAAACTAAATATTTTGTGAACAAAATATTGTCGGGAGGTCGAGGTTGGACACCACTCCACAACTGGTAAACACATGCATTTTTCTTTGTCTATTTGCTTTGGATTTGATTTATATGCATTAATTGCATTTATTTTGTGTATTTATTGAAAGAATAGAGATTGTACACCTATCCTCCTCCATCATCTCACATTATGTTGTAGGCAAATGTTAAGTTTTTGTAGGTCCCAAGAGTATCAAAAGGGTCAAATCTATGGACAAGTGGTTTTCAAAGTCAAGCCTTAAAAAATCATATATTATAATATGAAAGAAAAATATTCAATTCAAATCAAAGTGGAAAATCATATGATTTTGAGTTCATCAAAGAAGCTCAAAATCCTTAGAGCTTGCCTTCAGTTGCCGAATAATAGCATTAACAACCCTGCAATACTACAAGATGGATCAAGATCAAGGTGACTGACATGAAGTCAATAAGAAGAAGAAGAAGAAGAAGAAGTCTAAGTTCATTCTATGTCAAATCACATCCAACATTCCATTGCTACCAAAACAAGCCTTTCGAAATCCCATTATGGCATGGTATGCTCATTCATTTTCCTCCCTCTAAAATTAACAACCCATCCATGTTGAAGTCCAAATTTCCATTTGTTTATGTAGTCAACCTTCAACTTTTCATCTTCCTACTACTAGATCATGATTTCAACCCTTTTTTCGTTCATGAGTTTCCATACATTCCTATCTCACCTTCATTCACCCCTAACACATGAATACCATCATTCATATCACTTACAATGTTGAGATACCTCATTGTGCTCTCCTTTTTCCAAATAAATCTTGATTGATACTAAAAATATTTCATCTATGGTATTCTAAATCATTACTCTACATAATTATTTTCTACTTGTGTTATATGATGGGGGATTCCTTAAGGCCTCCCTTCTAACAATTATTGACCCATCAACCTCAACACATCATATGGGATCAAGACTAGAGACCTTTTTAGTACCTTGAGGCTTGCATGCCTTAATGGCAAGTTACCTTGCCAAAAAATAGTGGGAATACATTAATGTTCCTTGTTTGTCGTATCTTCTAGGTGACTCAACATGCATGCCACTTATTCGTACCTGGTAAGATGTACTTGGAAATCTTGAATTTCATTGACATTAATGGTGATTAGTCTCGGGTAAATTAACAACATGCAATAATGGATGGTAAACCAAAAATTTCTTTCAATGGTTGACCTTAATCTAATTTATTCACATATGCGGATATGAATAAAGGCTACATGATTTCATGAAACTAACAATTTGCAATAGTGTTCCAATAAATCAATATTTAGCTTTAGAGTTTATCGCCAATAGCTTAGTTCCAACAATAAGAGGGTATAGAGGTTCAAATCTTAGATCTTATCCTCTGTTCATATTGCTAAAAGGAAGGAAGAAGAAAATTAGATTATTTCACTTCAAGATCCATGATCTATTAGGAACAACCAAAAGAGTCCAATAATACAAGATCTCTTAGATACATAGCTCATGGACTTCTCAGGTAGGAGTAGGTGTTCTTTTTTCTTTTTCCTTTTTAACCTTTAATCAATAATTCATTAAATACAAGAACAAGTGTACTTGGAAAATTCCCTTTGCCTCTTTTTTATACTTTTTGCTACTCTTACATATGTCCTTCCCTCTTTGTTAAATTTATCTGAGGACAGGAAAAAACTATTTTTGGGGGAGAATATTCATACATTTTCTCACCACATGATCTCATAATCCCATACAACCATTTTTTATTTCTTGTGAAATGATTATGAAAAACATATCTTTTTCCCATTCAATTGTTGATGTTATAACAAATTCAAGACCATATAAGCCTCATTAGTTTGAGCACTAGCATAAATAAAAATCCAAACTTGATGGTTGGAGGATGATATGGATACTATGGGGATGCTTTGACAACTTCCAAATGATAGGACAGTCAAGCATCAATGTCATCAAAATATGCTCAAAGTATAAATATGTCTGCAAATTAAATTACATGAATACAAGGCACTTTATTTAGACTTTAATCATTGTGTAAAAGAAAACCAGAATAAATCCATGGTTGCGGGTAAAATTTCATGTTAATTTAGTGGTATATGCTTGTTGTAATTTTGATTTAGTGAGACAAGGAATTGCCTCTCTTCTACCATATGACAAAGGGAAATAATTGAGGCTATTTTAGTGAAATTTGTGAGCAATAAATAGAAATATGATATTGACAATAAAAAATATCCAACATTGGTCTTAACAAAGCATAGTGCAAATGAACTATAGAGAATTCCTTGTTTTAAAAATAATACCTCTACTTTTAAAAAGAGAATTAGTGCTCTTGCTTTCATAAAAAGGTTGGATGCCTTGTTTGGAGAAATAATAGCCTTCATATGCACCTATTGGACTGATGTATTTTTTATCAAAATTGGTCACCTACAAGACTACTTTCATCACAAAAAAAGGGCTATATTTTCAAATATGTTTTCTCACTCTTTAAGTATTACCAATACTCTTTTAATTCTCTTTTAAAAACCTCACTTGTGTCTTACTTAACACTCTAATTTGAGACCCCATTTGCTTCCTATATTGCATATTGATTTAAGGTAAATTTGCCTAAAACATGAGACAATAAATTGAAGTTTTGAAGGAAAATAAAGTGAGGAGAAGTTTAGATTAAAAGTTGAAGTTTGTAGCCTTGCATTATAGCCAATAGATCCAAATCATTACAGACTTCCACCTTCAACAAGCATGAAACAAAACTCATTTTGAAGCCATACTCGAATTGCTAAGGTGATCATAAAAGAGTTTGAGTCAACTATGGTTACAAGTGCATAATAGAATGATATCATGCTGAACCAAAAATCTTGAATCGAATTTCACAACATAGAGAGAGATAAAATCAAATAGCGCAACGTAGAACCCCACTCAAAGCATGAGTTTACAGGAGGATTGGAGCATACATTTGAAAGGGTAAATGATGTTGATTTTTCGTAGGTATTTTAAGTTGATAATTACTTCTTATGATTTTGTTAAATTAAAATTTCTTACATTCATATTCATCATAAAGTAATTACATAGAAGATATCAACAATAGAAAATTCTAGTAAGACCATGAAGTGAAAACTAAATAAGAATGGGGGAAAAACCCAACAAAATTTTCCTTAGAGAAATTATTCAAGCCAAAAGAGATACATCAAAACATAAATTCAAACTAACATCCCTCACCACATCTGGTCAAATTTCCCACAAGACAAGTCAATATGTTTCTGATCAACATCAACCTTCTTCTTCTTCAAGAAAGACTCGATTTTTTTCCTTAGATAAAATCATAAAATATGTCATAGATTTGACCTTTCTCTACTTCATATATATCTTCCTCAATAACCTCATATATGCTTCTTCGTTGGCCTAAAAAAAATCTATTTTTTGTCCTCATACTTGCCTCTTCGCTTGCTTGATGAGGAGGTCGGATTGGCACACATATATAGTGGTCATGCTAGCCGAAATGGTTACCTCTTCATGACAGGATTGACTTGAATTGTAGGAGGGCTGACCAGTTCACCTTTGGAGCCAACATACTAGACATAGGAATAATGATTGTCCTCTGTCTGACCATTCTCCCTAATTTGGGTCAACATACTTGACATAGGGAAAATGTCAGTCCATGATGTTATCTCATCAAGATTCCCTCTCACTGAGAGAGGCTTTCAAGTTTGTCCCTGAAATATATGCAAACTCCATCTTGGGACAAAGGCTTTGCCAACGATCCGATATATTGTAGAGTAATATTGGAGCCATACTATTTCATTATATACCTTGTCTTGACATTGGATCTCATTGTGCTTTAACTTTTCATCATGGTCATTACCTACACCTAATGAAGAAAATCTTGCAGTTAGCCTATGAAGCCATAATTCTTCTCAATTTTCCAATCCAACTGCAATATACGAGGCCTCTACAATATTGAGGGTGATAGAGGTCTCTTTCATGCTCATCCAAGAAATTATAACGGAGCCCACACTAAAGAAATATCTTGATGAACTCTTTATGCCTTCAACACTCTCTTACTAATCTAAATCTATAGTTGTACTTCATTGTTTGAGACATATCTTATATTATTCCATGACTAGCCCCATGCAGACCTACTAATGATTGGGCAGACCCAAGGATGGGGGGCAGACACAAGGATGGTGGGTGGACCCACCCATGGTTTTGCACATAGTTTTTGTGCATGGTTTTGGGCATGATGGTTTTTCCCATGGTATTTTATAAATTTGGTCAAGGGAACTATGGTTATGTTCTAATCTAGGGTTAATGGATTGGGGTTTATGAATGTTTCAACATGTATATAATGTATTGTAACATTGAAAGGAATATAATGAAAAATCAATTTGGTTTTCTCGGTTTTGGTTTCCAGGAGAAAATCTTTGTGCATATTTTTTATGTTCAATGTTACAATACATTATATCCATGCTGAAGCATTCATTAACCCCAATCCATTAACCGTGGATTAGAACATAATTGTAGTTCCCTTGACTAAATCTATAAAATACCATGGGCAAAACCATCATGCCCAAAACATATATATATATATATAGATATATATATATATATATATATATATATATATATATCTCTCTCTCTCTCTCTCTCTATATATATATATATAGATATATATAGATATCTATATCTCTCTCTCTCTCTCTCTCTCGAGATATAGATATCTATATATATCTATATCTATATATATATATATATCTATGTATGTTTGTATGTATGTATATATATATATATATATAGGCAAGGGAACTATGGTTATGTTCTGACCTAGGGTTAATGAATGCTTCAGCATGGATACAATGTATTGTAACATTGAAAGGTATAATGAAAAATCAATCTGGTTTTCTCGGTTTTGGGTTCCAGGAGAAAACCTATGTATATTTTTTATGTTCTCGCCATTTTTTATATATATATATTGTTTTTAAGAATTCGTTTGCAGGTAATTTTTGTATAGGGTTAAAACCTACATGTGGTATTAAAGTTGTTTCAGCCTCAAATTAGAGAAATTTTGAGGTCTAAAATGGGCCTCCTAAGGAATATTATAAAATAATAGCAGAAATAATAAAATAAGATTAGATTATATCATCAAATTTTAGAGGGGAAAAAGAACTACTTTTTCAACTCTCATTTTCAACTTATCTCCTTATGGTTTTACTTAAAGTTCAAGTGGGAGCACTCATTAGATGCAAATTTTAATTCCTTATCCATTGAGTACCCATGTTGCATACTTTCAATGGACCCTGCTACACAAAAAATGAGAAATACATGAAAAAACATGATTGCAATCACGTTTTTCATGTATTTCTCATTTTTTGTGTAGTGGGGTCCATCAAAAGTATGCACCATGGGTACTCCTTGGATGAAGAATTAAATTTTGCATCCAATGAGTGCTCTTGCTCGAAATTTGAGTAAAACCATAGGGAGAGAAGTTGAAAATACGAGTTGAAAAAGTAGATTTTTTTTTTTTAATTTTTTTTTAATTTTTTAATCTTTTTACCTTTTTACTCCAAAAATGGTGAATCATTCCCCATGGTTTTCATCATCATCTTGAATCCTATTGGTTCTTATAAAATTGATTTTGGTTGTACATTTTTTTAGGCCCATTTTAGACCTCAAAATTTCTCTAATAAGCGAATGCCTTTGCGGCTAAGGGGTTTATTGCTTAGACCTATGGTAGATCCCATTATAGTGGGAGATATGCAGGATCAATTCTTGTGGTGAAAGGATATGGTGAATAGTGGAAAGATAGACATCGAGAAATTTAATGGACGGAGTTTTGAGCTATCGAAGCTCAAGATGGAGGATCTGTTAGTGGACAAATATCAGTGGATTGTTTTAGATCTAGGTATGACATCAACAAGAATGTTGATAGAAGATTGGGTGAGTTAGATTAGAAGGAAAATAGCATAATATTATTATGTCTCTTGGATTAAATATTTTTGAATGTATTAGGAGAAGCTACGATAAAGGCTTTGTGGGACAATTTAGGGACTTTGTATCAATCTAAGTACCCTGGTGAACAAACTATTCCTATGGAAAAAAACTCTATAACCTAAGGATGAAGCATGGAGAGTTAGTGACAGAGCATCTGAATGCCTTCAATACTATGGTAAGTCATTTGTTATCTATTGATATTAAAATTTCAAATGAAGATAAGTTCATCAATTTGTTGTGTTCTCTACTAGACTCATGGAATAGTCTAGTTGTTGTTAGAGGTAGCAATACAACTAGCTTGAAGTTTGATGAAATAGTCTCATCCTTGTTGTCAGAGGAGATGAGACAAAAAAATATGGAGAGCTAGAATATAGATGTCTTGTCTATAAGAGGACGGCCCTAGAACAAAAATAGAAATAAGTTTGCAAGTGGGAGATCTAAATTTCCAAGAAAATCTGTAAAGATATGCTGGAAATGTGGAAAAGAAGGGCACTACTAAAAGGATTATAGATCTAAAAATCTTGAAAAGGGGAAGGGATTTGATGATGCTCCTTCTGCAGAGGTGAAAACTACATCAGATGAAAGTGCAGATGTGTACTTGGCTTCTTCTAGTACACATGTAGATGATGAGGTATGGTTGATTAATTCAGGTGCATCCTTTCACATGACTCCCCATAGTGAGTGGTTTCGCGAGTATGAGAAATATGATGGTGGTGATTTCTTCCTAGGTGATGAAAGGAAGACCAAAATCATAGGACGCGAAAAATTCAGGCTAAAGTTGCAAGGTGGAAGGATTGGAACACTTCCTGGCATTTTTCACATTCCTGCATTGGCTAGAAATATAATTTTTGTAAGAAATATGGATGATGCAAGTGTAAGAACAATGTTTAAGAAAGATACTTGCAAGATGGTTTAAGGAGAACTAGTATTGATGAGGATATTTCAGATCGAAACTCTATATAAGTTGATGGGAAGTATTGTTATTGATGAGTGCAACAATGATGTCGTTCCTGAAAGTGGAGTAGAAAATATTGTAGTCTTTGGTGAAAAGACTATGTTGTGGCATCAAACAATGGGACACATTAGAGAGAAGGGCCTTCGAATACTACATGGTAAAGGTATGATAAAAGGCAGGTCTAATTTCTCTTTGGATTTTAATTTATGAGAACATTGTGTATATGGGAATCATAATCAGGTAAGTTTTTCTTCTCATACTAAGACGGAAAAAGGGATATTAGATATTGTGCACAATGATGTATTTGGACCTGTGTCGGTTCTATCACTGGGTAAATCTATGTACTATGTCTCATTTATAGATGACTTCTTGATTCAGGTGGCTCCAGAAAGGCTCAAAAATCAGAGGTGGCTCTAGAAAGCCTCAAAAATAAAAGTCCTTGGATTGCAACAAAACTAGGATCATATTGAAGATCTCATCACAAGATTTCCAATAGTGAAAACGACACCTCAATCCGAGCCATATGAGAAATTTATTATAGTTTGAAGTTTGTACCAAACAACCAAAAAAGTCAAAGTCAAATTCAACCTTCTGCCACTTGGAAGGCCATATAGATGACATGTGGCAGCGATGTCAGCATGCATAGTGGGAGCCACATAACTAATTTGGAAGCCTAGTCAGCAAACCAGGTGGATCCACAAGCAGGTGATGTGGCAAAACCATAAGTTGACACATGGAAAGTAGGTGGCATATGATGTGGACTAATGAGAGCCTACCACATGGGCCAATCACATGGTGCCACATGGAACCTCAAATAATGCCCTAGTGGTCTTGGTGCAATATCCATTTTTATCTTATTCTCATGGTTTTTGGAGTCATTACAATATGGACATACGATTTCCATATATTATATAGTTTGAAAACTATATTAAAACCAAAATTGGGCTTTAAAACCATATTAAAGAAAAATTAGGAGTCCATGGGTTTTGAACCCAAAACCTCCCCAACAACAAGTAACTTAATATGACTATGCCAACCATTGTGCCAACCACACACTTTGTCTTATTCACCCTCACACTTTGTTATAAAATTCCATTTAAATGGTTCAAAAGGAACAATGGAGAATATATGAGAGATGAGGGAATATGCAAGCCAATGAAGACATGAATCTCAAGAATATTGTGAGAGCGCATGTTAGGGAATATTTCAAAAAATATTCTCTATGAGGAATATTTGAGGAATCTTTAAGATTTCCTAGGGGCAGAATTTTGAAGGTGTCAGAAATATGTCGAGTTTATACTCATTTGAACCAGTTTTTCACAAGGAACGTAATGTTGTGATAATATGCTTCATTTGAGTAGTATAATTTTAGTCATCCCATGGAAGAAAATCTTTGAGGAATCTTTGAAATTCCCGGGGAGCCCAAATTTGACCGAGTCGGAAATGGGTCAATTTTATAGTCACATTTCACGATTTTTCACCAAGAATTCAACCATGCAGTTTGTTTCTTCAGCAGAGGTGTGCAGTTTTAGGCCATCCCCAGAAGTGGAGGTATAAGATGCATTGATACTATGTCTTATTTTTATTTTTATTGAGGTGATGATTTGATGTAGAGATCCATGTATGTCACAGTGTGAGAGGATCTTCACATGCCACTTTATGTGAGATATTGCTATTTTTTCATGCGGAAGGAGAGCTTATATGAGTGAAATTTCTTATAGAATAATGTCTCGTGGACAGACATGCCACTATAGTTAAGAAAGTTCATGCTTGCATTTGACAAAGAATTGTTACATTGTACAATCCCTCTTGCGGACAAGAGAAATCTCCCTAGATCCTAAAAGGAAACTAGAAACAATCATGACAAATGAACTGAACCTTTCCCTAAGTTGAACTTATCTGAATTACAAGTAGTCTAACTAATGGATAGACCTCTTACCAATTTCACAAAATTCCTGATGAAGATCCCTGGTTGTGACTTGATGCAACTCTTTAATGCTTGGTAGAACCTGCAAACATAAACCATAAAAAGGATCAAAAGCACTTGTGATATAGTAATTCAAACAACTTAGCCTAATGATCAAGGAAATTAGGGATTGAACTTGCCTTAATGAACATAATAAGCAATTGCAAACTATTCATCATTCACAAAAGACAAAATCAATGGGAGAAAGTGCTCATTTGTATTAATCAGAAGATAAGAGGAGCCTTACAACCTTCGCCTTGATTCCATGAGGTCCCTCCCAAATTCCTTCAATATCCTCCTTAGATAACAAGCTCTCCAATCTCAAACTAGCAGAATAAGTTTGTATTCTTTGAATTCTAACCTCCTGCATCCCTCAACCCTCTAGTCCTTTTATAGATCAAAGAGGGGGGAGTTTCATATTCCTAAGAAGAGGATGAACCTCCTTTAATGAAGGATTAGGTTACCATGAGAAAAGGGATGGAGATGCATATTATGAGGGTTATAGTTCGAATACTCATCACCTGGAATCTTTCAGTTGGGAGATATTCGACCAACTATGTTTCTAGAATGTACTTTTTATTTTTACTTTCTAGAATTCACCTACGCGGGTTTATAGTTACATACAAAGTGCAACTCTACGTTGTTCTCAGAGTAAATTTCATCGCATGCACAGGAAACACTAGAGAAATCGGCATAGGTGGAACTTAACAAGGTGTGAGAACTATTTGACCCAAATTTCTCATGGACTTTAATATATTTTGATTTGTTGGACTTCCAAGGGAGATGGTTTCAACATGTTCATGGATGGTAATAATATCCACAAACTAATCAAGTGTCATGGCGAAAAATTGATGTGTAATAGATTGCCCCCTAAAGTGCGAAGTCTGAAAAATAAGTTTAAAAGATTGAAGCACTTTACTATTCTAAGGATCGGATCAGAGGCAATGGTCAAAAACATGCAAGCAACATTCAAGGGAACATAATGCAAAATATATATCAATAATTATCTTTGAGGTAGGAATTCCCATACTCAAAGTAAAGAGAACTAAATGAACAAGCATGGAAAAACTAAGATCATATAGATGGTAGACACAGTATGGACACAACCATCTGTCTACATAATCATGAATATAAAATCTCCTCACAACTTGGATTGATGAAACTAGATCCAGGGTCTTGATCTCCATCTCTCGATCCATAGTACAATTCTAACCCTTCGAGTGAATGTATCGAAGTTGAACATGGCGGAAACCACTTGATTGCCGGTCAATGATGTGAACCATTAACAAGCATGAGAGAAACCACCAATAATGACAATGGTTTTCAAGGTACTCCCAATACAATATATGAAGTGCGAATATGTGATCTGAAGTTGAACACTCATAGAATTGTTTGATCGAAGGCCAATGATGAGAACTTGTCATCGAAAGTGAAAAACCTGCCATTAAGGAATGCATACTTCAAGGTACTGAAGGTTTCTAAATCATCTTCCTAGATGATGAGCTGAAGTCGATAGGAAGTGATTCGTCATAGGAAAGCCTACGACACGAAACATGATATCAAGTTTTGAAAATAATTGCAAGGACTAACTCAAGGATGGCCGACGCGAATGAAGGCAAAGATTTTGCAAAAGGATTTGAACCAAGGTTGAACTTATCTTGAACACATAATGACACTATAATGATTTGGCAACATTTGACTCAACGATAATACCCAAAACCATGAAGACTTTCAATGAGGTTTGATTAAATGTAAGGCAAATGGATTTCCCAACCCGGACATGAATGTGACGGAGTGTTGTGTTCAAGAGTGACATGCTACCTTTTAACTGATGATGTAAAATGGACACCTTCCCCAATTCCCCCCCACCATTACTGGAAAGTACCTCTTTATTTTTTACAAGGTTGAGGAGGATAACATATGCTTGGAATGTAAGCTTAGCCTTTGGATGAGTCCATCGAAGTATTTTTAACGAACCCTAAGAAGGAATGGTTCAGTATCGTCATGCTTAATGAGTCCTATATTGTTTAATTTTAACGAGTCCAGTAAAGATGTAACTCGAAGTCGTTATTTTAAGAGTTTGAAAAAGACAAAAAGAAAACTCATTCAACTCTTTAACCATAAAATTTTAACGAGCATGGAGAAAGTAAAGCTCGACGTTTTTCATTTATAGAGAGTCAGAAGAAAAACATAAGTATACTCCATCTGGTTCTTTTTCATTAGTTTAGACTCTCAGGTACAAAAAAGGATAAAATAATATAAGAGAGAAATATGTTAACCATGTTCGATCAACGTATACCTTTTTTGTAAATAGTCCTGACTGAGTCCGTAAAAGGGGTAAACTTATACTAAGTGGACAATTGTTCATTTACTTTTACAAGTTCGAACAAGCAAGTACTCGGTAATCTTTTCATTTTTGAAAAAGTCTTAAAAGGGCTTAAAAGAAGACTTCATGATTTTTTTCGTTTTCCATAATTTTTTAAAGAGCATAAAAAGCAATAAAAGTCTGTTGAAATGTCAAAAATGATTCATCTTGACTCCGTAAACGATCCTACACACTCAAACTCAATAACCCATCATAACTGCTCAAACATATGTTTTCCCTCTTAAAAAGATTCAAAATATAAAAAATAATATTTTTTAAGCTTAAAAAACTTATAAAAGTGGGAAAAAGTAATTTATTTTTACCATTTTCATTTTCACCAGTTCAGAGCAGAGAGAGGGGTTTTTATCGTAAAACTTCCAGGACTGATTCTGAGCCAACT
Source organism: Pinus tabuliformis (assembly GCA_031772625.1). Taxonomy (NCBI): domain Eukaryota; kingdom Viridiplantae; phylum Streptophyta; class Pinopsida; order Pinales; family Pinaceae; genus Pinus; species Pinus tabuliformis. The sequence goes on from CM062820.1 coordinate 498,587,796, forward strand.
AGTGGATGAAATCATGCACCGTTTCCTCCAGGTAGAAGATATTTCCATAACTTAGCTTTCTATCCATTTATTTTTTCATTTTAAGCTTGCATTTGGTTTTTTGGGACAAAGATTTGTCCAAAAATGTGCCCTCGGCCCTGCATGGTTTTTTCTCAATCGGGCCTGCATAGGCTGATAAAATTTTCCATACGAAAATTCTCAACCTACACGAAATTTTGTTGGAAATTTCCGCATAGCTGCACCCTGTCCATAAAAGGGCTGTCGAGCAGGTACCGTGGGTTATTTTTAAAACAAACTTTGGGGCCCAAAAAACATGAAATGAATTTCAAGAAAGGTTATAATTGCTTTAAAATGGTCATTTTAGGTCATTTTTCTTGCTTAAAAATGGAATGGATGGAGAGAGAGCATGAAGCCAATGATGTGGTTTCTTTGGTGATCTAACCACTTTGCAGGCTCTTAGGAATTGTGGCCTCCTGAAATACTGGCTAATCCCTGGGATGAAAGGCCAAGTAGATCTAATGACATGGTTGGTGAGGACTTGGAATATCTAGGAACAATGTTTCGTGATCACTGATTATCACCTCACCATTGATGTCGATGACATATATTTCCTGACTGGGTTATCTCATCAGGTTCTGATCTTTCACTTTTTGGATCAAGAGGAGGGGGAGACACTACTGATGGATACTTACGATTTTTTTGCAGGGATGCACCGCCCAAAGAGATAGCTACGTAGAGGAAAAGGCAGATTCATTCCTTAGAATATGTAGAAAGCGAGGATATTAGATTGAAAGTCGAGGATAATAAGCCAGAAATGGAAAACTGTTTCTATTTTTCATGATTCGAGGAACTTCATTTAATTTTTCAGCGCTATGCGCAGACCTGATATTTTTAAAAATATTGTATTATTATTTAAGCAGACATGATGGATTGATTCAGATGTCCAGAATCTGAGTAAGAAAGCCTTGGGGGCTTGCATTTTTGTATCTCCAAGTCTGTCCTAATAGACTGGACCAGGTCCTGAATTTTATGAAGAAAGCTGAGTGGAGATTACATTTCTATATTTTCAAAAGCTCATCTTAATAAAATGATTGGATCAAGGTTCTTATTTTTTTGTTTAAAGAGGCTTCAAAGAGTCGCATTTCTGTACTTTTGGGAAGCTTTGGAATAAAGGAAAAGGACTAGGATTGTGTATTTTACAAAAGGAGCATGATACATCGGGTATTTTTATCAATGTTTTAATGTTCTGTTTTATATAATTTACAGTGATTTCATCTTTAAATTTGTCTGTTATATGTATATTATTAACATAGTTCAACATCATCTCATTTCTGAATATGCCGTTGTTGTAATATTTTAATACATTTAGCAAAAAATTGTTATTTTATTTGGATGGCGATATATTCTTTAAAAATTCTTTTAATTAATTATTTAATTAAAAGAATTAACTTAAAAATTTTCATTTCTTTTAGTATATGATTAATTTTTATTACCATGTACTAAAGACAATCATTTTAGATCGCATTCAAATAACAAGGAAACCAGGGAAATAAATAGTTTTTATATGCATATACCTTAGGGATTGAATATACTTCTATACTTCTATAAAACATTTATGTAACTATTCACTATTTACTAAGTGCTTGATTGTTATTATTTAGATTAACAAGGAGTCAAATCTCGAGAGCTATCTCCTTGATCTAATTCCTTCATTTTTACTTCAATTCCTTCTTTTAATAAATTAGCTCTTGATTGGGAGAATGATTCTTCTTTCCTTCAATCAAGATAGAGTAGATTAATTTCATCTTAGTTTAAACTTGCATGTGTTATGTTAGAAGTCCTCTCTTCGAGGCAAAGTTTTTGATTGGTTTGGTTGTTCCACAAAAACAACTTAAGGGTCATTCTTCTTGTTTGATCAACTAGAAGAATTGGTCTGATGTCCCTAGCTATTAGCAATTAAAGACATATTTAAAGCTAATAGTGATTGGGAAAGCGTAACTGGACATAATTTAATCAGTCGGAGCCACTACCCCAAATGGAAAAGGAGTTTCTTTAAGGTCTGGATCAGGTGGTTTTCCCCCATGTTGGTGCAGCGAATTTTGAGGCATCAACATTTTGGTGCTAGAAGGAGGGCCTTGAATTAGTTATTTGTTTAAATTTGTTTATATAATTTTTTAACTAATCATGGCTCCCATATGCATTCCTACACTTGGTCATGCGTTTAGTTCACCTAAGCCTACACGAGACATGCCCAAGAAGCAGATTGAGTCCTTGTCAAAGTTAATGTTCGATGGTGAGGGTAACATTTCTACGTTAAATCATATTTTTGATTTTGTTAATAGATGTAAGTCTTTTAATATAACCATTGATAATGAGATTTGCAAGATTTTCACTCTCACATTCAGAGGATGAATCCGCAAATGGTTCCTAGTGCTTCCCACGAAGTCGATTCATTCATGGAAACATTTCTGCATGGTATTTCTAAAAGCACATCATAATTACAATTATGATAGTTTGTGTTTAGAGTTAGACAATCTTTACATGTATGATAATGAATCTTTAGATGATTTTTATAATAGATTTTGGTCACTTTGTTATATATTTCACTTAGATGATTTTCCTTTAACGAAATATTTAATTGAATATTTTACTGCTCTTCTTTAACCTAAAATTGTAATTAAATCACAACATTCTTCTTTAGAAAATTTCAATTCTCATTTTTCTCATTTCTGAAACAAATATTTCCAATATAAATACAGAATCTGAAGATGTAATTGAAACAATTTTTAATGATATGTGTGATCGATCAATAGTTCCAGTAAAATCAAATCTACAGCAAGACTTGGATAATGAACATATCGATTTATATTCTTTAAAGGAAAATTCAGAAAATTAAGAACATGTTTTTATAATTGAAAGAATTGTTGGCATTATGATGTATGTGTTGTACTTGATGGAAACCCACTTGTAGCAGAACACCTTACTTGTATATGGTAACTAGATGAATCTACAGAAGAAATATTAGATGTGAAAGAATGCATGACATGAGTGTTTACAAATGTGATGAAATGTAGGGTAGCTTCAAGGAATTAGTTCAAAAAGAAACTCTCTCAGATGACAGATCACAAGTATTGTAGGTTAATAGCACAGAGTTACAGATCAGACTACACAAAATGAAGAAAGAGAGGTATACGCATCTTAACCAATGATCAAGCCGTGTATGCATGCGAGTTCACTGTATACAAGTTGCGTATACGTACACATGCACTTTCACAAAAGGAAAAGCACGTATATGTACACATGCACTTTCACAAAAGGAAAAGCGCGTATACCTTGGAAAACTAAGTGTTTGGTCCGAAGTATTTGGTCCATGGTATTTTGATCCTTGGTATTGGTCCAAGGTATTGGGTCTGAGGTATTGACCCCAGTTATTTGGTCCAAGGTATTGGTCCTAAGTGGTTTTGGTCCATGGTATTGAGAAAGGCCTAGAACTATATAAGGAGGAGAAGATCATTAGGCCAAGGTGGACAAGCATTTGAATATCTGATGAAGTGTGAGATCCAGTATGCAAGTTATGGGTTTATGATGCTCTGCTTGATCTGAACCAAGGAGGAGCCTTAGTGGTTGATGGAGAACAAGATCCAATGATGGATCGGGATCTTAAGGCTTGGAATGAATACTATTTATATGGTTTGATCATGTTTATTATAGATATGTATACTGATGCATGTGTTGTTCTGTAAATATTATGATCTGGTTATAACTGAAGTCTGGAATAACTGCAAAAATATGAATAAATATTTACAGATGTATACGCTGGTTGACTTTGGTAAAAGCACGTATACACGCAAGTTCAACACATCGAAGTATTGTATACCTTGTGAACTATGATTTGTGAAGTTGCAATTGGTTTTGGTTGATGATGCAGAGATTTGTATTTTTCTTTATGTTCTGGTGACTACATTCTGGTAACAGTGTTCAGATTGATTGATTGTGATTTGCTTCAGTAATGATGGATGAGATCTAATAATGGATCAGAATCATAATGGCTTATCATTATGTGATCTGATGGGCTAGATCTGGTTGCTAACACATGTATTATTTTTTATATGTGTTGATCTGGGTATGTCTAAAGTTGGGAAGTGCAGTGAAGTTATAAGTAAGTATTTGCAGATCTATACGCTGGTTCACTTTGATGAAGGTGCATATACACGCTGGTTCGGCTCTTCCAAGTTGCGTGTACACTCTGATGCATGGTTTTGAGGTTATAGCTAGTTCTGATTAATGATGCAGTGTTCTGGGTACAAATCTATGTACTAGCTACAGTGATCTCTCTGTTCCAGTTGATTTATTGAAGTTGATTAAAGTATGAATGAATGGTTGATTTAGATGTGTCAGAGGTTCAGAGGTTGTTAGTGATGGATTGAGTTTGGTTGATTCATAAAGTAATGATTGAGTTTAAGTGATTGGTTGATGCAGATATAGTTGGTGGTTGTATTACAGTGGTGATTGATTTGAGCTTCAATGTTGTTGATGGGTCCAATATGAAAATTGGATGAAACGTGGCCTTCATATTATGATGTTGTGTTCCAGGATTATCCAGTCTAAAAATTTATGAAACGAGGTCCCTGGAGGAAGAGAGAATGTTGTAGCCTTCTGTAGGTCGGTGCCTACGTACTAGTAAACATATCGGCTAGTACAAGAGCTAGGGGGTTCTAGCTCCCTTTCAGTAGAAGCTGGAGAACGAGAGAAGGTTGTAGCCTTCTACTGGTAGAAGCCTACGTACTGGTATGAGTTTGCACCAGTACATTGCTGTAAATAGATTTTCTTATTATTAAAATAAGACAGACACAACAACAGCAGGTGGTTTTCACCCACATTGGGTTTCCACCTTAAATCTTGGTGTTCATGTGTGTTGCTTATGTGTGATGGTTCACTCTATTATTAACTGCATATGGTTACTATTTAATGTTTAATAAAGTACTAATTCATAGATTAAAGATCAACATATGATGAATTAACTGAATAATTAGTTTGCTAGATATACGCTTGTTTCCTTAAGCACAGTTGTGTGTACACACGGGTTACCCACATGGAAGTAGCATATACAAATTTGAGTATGAAAAGAAAAAGATTATTGACTTGACTAATATTGATTCACCCCCCCCAGTATTATTTCCAACAATTGGTATCAGAGCAGGTCCTTTGGTAGAAGCTTGATCGCTTGAAGGAGATTCGTAGAACAATGGGAAAGAAGCTAAAGAAGAAAGCGCCTCAGAAGAAGAAGACATCTCAAAGGAACTATGATAGTGGGAGAATCGATTGGGGATTATGTGGAAGCAACTCTTCAGATTCAGAATCACCTCAGAATGAAGATGAACAAGCAAAAGAACTATCAGGTATGAATTTGTTATCCTCTGGTGATACATTTCTCCATCCTTTTGAAGATGATGAAAGTGATAGCGAAACAACTGAATTTGCTCTTATGGGCAAGAAAGAAAGATATCAAATAGAGGCAAAATTTAAAAGGCTTACAGACAAAATTAGAGATCAACAAGATCTATTGGACAAAAGGGAATGTGCGTTCAAAGAAGAAGCTACCAATCTAAAAGCTCAACTAGAGGAAGGAAACAAGGAAAAGGAAGATCAATGTCAAAAGCTGCAGGATGAAGTAACATCATTAAGAAATGAAGTAAATAAAAGGAGCACAACAATCAAGAAACTCAAAGATAGATCCAGTTACTATGAAAGTCTTGAAGCTAAGATCCTCTCTCTAAAAGAAGATCTTGAAAAATCAAATAAGCAGAATGAAGAACTACTCCAAGCTCTTGAAGAACAAGAAAACGAAGTTCTCGAATTAAGGCCAAAAGTGGAAGAAGGAAGAAAAGTTGAAGGAATCATGAAGAAGCAGTCTCTTGAAAAGGAAGAGCAATATTAGGTTGAGGTAAATATACTAAAAGGTAAATTAGAAGAAAAGCATAAACTTTTACGATTTCAAGATAGTACTAAGATTTTGGATGATATTCTTAGTATTCAAACGTCTCTTGCCATCAAATCTGGTCTTGGTTTCCATGAATATGTTGAAGGTGAATCTAGATCACAAGCTAAGGCAAGGAACTCTAATGTAAAACCTGAAATGCTCAACAAGGAGATGAGAGAGCAATCCCATTAACAACTAAGGAAAGAAATTCTTCAAAGAAAATCTTTTACTCCTAACTATGGAAGTGATAGTCGGTTATTTCCTGAAATGAATAATGTTAAATGTTTTATATGTCATAATCTTGGACATGTTGCAGCGAGATGCAGAAGTAGAATGGTTCAAGACCATCACACAAAAAGATCATCAGCTTCTAGATACTTTAAGGGATATTGTTTTTCTTGCAATATGTTTGGTCACAAAGCCATTGACTGCTATAGAAGAAACATGAAACGTGTAAGATGTTATGCATGTAAAAAATTTGGACATATAGCAAAGGAATGCAGGAGAAAATTTCGGGCACCATACTAAAAGGAGAAAACATCAGCACACTCGAAGATATGGAATAAGAAGGAAGTTCAGTCAGAAAAATGTGGCATGGCAGAGTGTGTAGACATGACAGACTCAGGGGAAGCCGAAAGTATGAAACTTCAATGTTCTAAATCTCATACGCAAGTTTCAGGAAGACAAGTCACGTATATACGCGACTTCAAAGCTGCACAGTCGTGTATATGTAGGTTTGAGAAAAAATGCAGTGGGAAAGACTCAGAAAAACTGATTTGATATGGTGATGATAGATGACTACAGTCTGTGGATGTTATTTAGAAGTGTTTTTGATCCTCACAAGTTGTTGATAACTTGATTTATATCTGATTAATGATGATGCCTTGATACTTCTTACTAATATATGCAATGATTAGATCTGACAGTGAAAAGGTGGAACAGGTTCACGGGGAGAACATGATATGCTTCTAATAAAGCATTGTTGGCATTATGTTTAGAAGTCTTTGGTACCTAATCAATGATAATGATGATTACATCTTGCTATGTTATGGTTATGAGTTGCCCATGATAAAATCTCATATGATTCTTGGGGTCACATAGTTGGTATTCAGATCAGATTTATGGATGATTGTGGATGACTCTTTGATGATGCATATAGTACATATATGTTGCTTACATGGTGATCTTCATAAGGACAAAGAAAAGTACAAAGCTTGAGTACACAACTTCATTATTTCATGATGAGACACACATTTCTTTTATGCTGTTGTGCATAAAGTTCATATGGCGAAGTTATGATGCTGGATTCCTATAGTTCTTGAATCTCACATGGTTGAGAATTGTTGATGTTGATGATAACAAGAAAGTTGGACAAATGACCATGCGCTCATCGTTTGCTAGATACATAATTGACGGACACACATTATGTTGGATACGTGGATGATTATTTAAGTTGCATATTGATAAATATTGTTGGCTGGCCAAGAGAATGATGTTATTGCAGGTTGCATGAAGACATATCTATTTGAAGACATGGACATTCGAAGACATGGCTTACTTAATCACATAATGATGATGAGTTCATACCTTATGATGATAGGTTGATACTCACATATGTTGATTATCATGGTTGATGCTTATCATATGTGGGATGTTCCTTAGTGATGATACATGGTTGATATATTGAAGGTTCATGTGGAAAGATCATGCACTTCTTGATGATGATGTTATGATCATAGATGATGACTATGGTGTTTTCACATACATATGATATGATGTGAATGATTTTGTGCTATTACTTGGAGATATGACATATGCTGAGTTGATTCATGGAAGGTTATGATAAGGCTCTTTGATCTTGATGAGATCAAGAGGATACGTTGATATCTATATACAGACATACTTTGTCATAGGTTGATGATACTTACACTGACATAGACATATATAGGTTGTTGGTCTGGATGTTATTGACAGATGCTTATGGAGCAGATTGTACATGGTGTATGATAGTTTAGATATTTTGTCTCTATCATGTATATCATTCGATGTAAAGGTCATATCAAGACCCATGATGTATTAAGTTGTCTCTGTTTGTTATAGTCTTTTGATGAGTCCCTTTTGGTCATATGATGTAATTTTTACCCCCGCTATGCATGGGAAGGATGATGTAATTTCTATCATGTATAAACAATTGGTATATCCCCACTTGATTGGGAGATTGATGTATGTATGAGTCATTGGTGATAGGAAGGTCAAACTCACATAGTCGAGTGATAGAGTCATGTTATTCTTTTTGAAAAAAAAAATATTTGCAGACTCTGCATGTGCTCAAAGGGAGCGTGGATGATATAGTGCATCTTAGCAGATACAAAGGGGGAGTTTAATTAGAAAAATAAACATGTGCTTAGGGGGAGCATGATCAATGCTTATATTCAGTTGTTCAAATATGGAAGTCTTCTTTTTTGTCAGCCCTTTGCCGTTGATATCAAAGGGGGAAAATATCTTGGTCCGCCCTTTGCCCTTGATGTCAAAGGGGGAGAGTATTTTGGTGTTGCTTGTTATCTCTAATAGTTTCTACAGCTTGCGGTAATCAACACCAACATAGTTGCCATCAAGTCCAAAGGGGGAGATTGTTGGCATTATGATGTATGTGTTGTACTTGATGGCAACCCACTTGTAGTAGAACAACTTACTTGTATATGGTAACTAAATGAATCTACAGAAGAAATATCAGATGTGACAAAATGCATGACACGAGTGTTTACAAATGTGATGAAATGCAGGGCAAATTTAACGAATCAGTTTAGAAAGCAACTCTCTCAGATGACAGATCACAAGTACTGCAGGTTAACAGCACAGAGTTACAGATCAGACTACACAGAATGAAGAAAGAGAGGTATAAGCAGGTTAACCAATGACTAAGTCGTGTATACATGCGGGTTCACTGTATACAAGTCGCATATATGTACACACGCACTTTCACACAAGGAAAAGCGTGTATACCTTGGAAAACTAAGTGTTTGGTCTGAAGTATTTGGTCCATGGTATTTTGATCCATGGTATTGGTCCAAGGTATCAGGTCCAAGGTATTGGCCCCAGGTATTTAGTCCAAGGTATTGGTCCTGAGTGGTTTTGGTCCATGGTATTGAGAAAGGCATAAAACTATATAAGGAGGAGAAGATCATTAGGCCAAGGTGGACAAGAATTTGAATATTTGATGAAGTGTGAGATCCAGTATGCAAGTTATGGGTTTATGATGCTCTGCTTGATCTGAACCAAGGAGGATCCTTAGCGGTTGATGGAGGACAAGATCTAATGATGGATTGGGATCTTAAGGCTTGGAATGAATAATCTTTATATGGTTTGATCATGTTTATTCTAGATTTGTATATTGATGCATGTGCCATTATGTAAATATTATGATCTGGTTATAATTGAAGTCTGGAATAGCTGTAAAACTATGAATGAATATTTACAGATGTATACGCTGGTTGACTTTGGTAAAAGTGCGTATACATGCAGGTTCAACACATCGAAGTAGCGTATACCTTGTGAACTATGAATTGTGAAGTTGCAATTGGTTTTGGTTGTTGATGAAGAGATCTGTATTTTGCTTTATGTTCTGGTGATTTCATTCTGTTAACTGTGTTCAGATTGATTGATTATGATTTGCTTCAGTAATGATGGATGAGATCTAATAATGGATCAGAATCATAATGGCTTATCATTATGTGATCTGATGGGCTAGATCTGGTTGCTAACACATGTATTATCCTTTATATGTGATGATCTGGGTATGTCTGAAGTCGGGAAGTGCAGCGAAGTTATAAGTAAGTATTTGCAGATCTATATGTTGGTTTGCTTTGATGAAGTTGTGTATACACGTTGGTTCAGCTCTTCTAAGTTGTGTGTACACTCTGATGCATGGTTTTGAGGTTATAGCTAGTTCTGATTAATGATGCAGTGTTCTGGGTACAAATCTGTGTACTGGCTACAATGATCTCTCTGTACCAGTTGATTTGTTGAAGTTGATTAAAATATGAATGAATGGTTATTTCAGTTGTGTCAGAGGTTTAGAGGTTATCAGTGATTGATTGAGTTTGGTTGATTTAGAAAGTAATGATTAAGTTTAAGTGATTGGTTGATGCAGATATAGTTGATGGTTGTATTGCAGTGGTGATTGATTTGAGCTTCAATGTTGTTTATGGGTCCAGTATGAAAATTGGATGAAACATGGCCTTCAGATTATGATGTTGTGTTCCAGGAGTATCCAGTCTGAAAATTTATGAAACGAGGTCCCTGGAGGAAGAGAGAAGGTTGTATCCTTCTATAGGTTGGCGCCTACGTACTAGTAAACATATCGGCTAGCACAAGAGCTAGGGGGTTGTAGCACCCTTCCAGTAGAAGCTGGAGAACGAGAGAAGGTTGTAGCCTTCTGTAGGTAGAATCTTACGTAATGGTATGAGTCTGCACTAGTACATTGTTGTAAACATATTTTCTTATTATTAAAAGAAGACAGAGACAATAGCAGCAGGTGGTTTTCACCCACATTGGGTTTCCACATTAAATCTTGGTGTTCATATGTGTTGCTTATGTGTGATGGTTCAATCTGTTATTAATTGCATATGGTTACTGTTTAATGTTTAATAAAGTACTGATGCACAGATTAAAGATCAAAATATGATGAATTAATTGAATCATTAGTTTGTTGGATATATTCTTGTTTCCTTAAGCACAGTTGTGTGTACATGCGGGTTACCCACATGGAAGTAGTTTATACAAATTTGAGTATGAAAAGAAAAATATTATTGACTTGACTAACACTAATTCACCACACACCCACCCCTCGGCTCTCAGTAGTATTTCCAACAAGAACTTCCTTAAACCTAGATTATAATACAACAAGTTATATAGATGAATCATTTCATCTGTCATTATATTTTGGCATGCATTATTTTCTTTATCCTAATGTGTTTTTAAATCAGAATATAGTCAATGATGATCACCTTAATCTTTCAAATGATAATCTTCCTAATATTTGTTTTGAAAATTCTGCATCTATTACTCATTTGGATGATAATTCTTTAATTGCAAAACCCTCTTCTTTTGTATTTTCTGATTATGTTAGTTCATATTAGCCATTTAATTTTCATTAGAAGAAGCTAATTTATGATGATTATCGTGACAATGAGGATAAAGAATCACATCTCTTACAAAGTGCACCAATTTTGAAAATTGATCTATCTTGTAAAGATTCACACACTTTAATTTTGTCTCCTCTTACTGAACACAAACTTAATTTTGAGAATTTTGATGAGTTAATGTTGCGAGTTTGTAATGTATTTCATTCTAATTCTCTTTTAGAAAGTTGCATTTATAAATTTTTCAGGGAACGTTCGTTTAGTGGCAATTCATTAACTGAAATCCATGATGAGTTTCAGAATTTCCTTGTAAAATTATTTTGTAATTTTAGTTTTCATAACAATTTATTTGATTTTCCATCCTTCCATTTTGTTTTCTTTTCCTTTTGCAAGCATGTTCAATCTGGCCATATTGAATATCCTCAAAATTTATTAAATGAGAATGATGAAATTTGTACTCATAATCCTGAATATAAAAAATCTTTTCATTCCCAATTTAATTCAATATTCAGAAATTCATTCCAATCATTTCAACATCAATCTAATCTAAATTTTGACAGTGTTCTTTCACAACATGTCTTGCCATCATCTCCTTTCGAAAGTTTTCACTCTCTAACAAATATTCATCCATTCTTTGATGATCCCACAAATATTTGTTTAGAGAATGCTTTCCAAAATAGATGGTTTACTAACAAGTTAATTTTAAATAAATTTATTTTTGTACATAATTTTACACTAAATGTAAATAATAAATTTTGTTTCATTTTGATTGTTTTCATCATATTGTTACTAATGTTTGACCTATATATATAGGTAGGTAACAAATGAGAGAATGGTTACATTGGAAGTATGACTATACCTAGTTATGTTCCCTCCATTCAGTTAGTAATTAGGAGTAGATTAATTTAGATTAGATTATTTTATGTTTTCATTGTAGATTTCAATAAGCAAGTAATGAATTTAATATTTTCAACATTGGTTTCTCATTTTATGATAAAGTGATTTAAAACATATCAGAGACTTTTAAATCGCATGATTGTCTTTATTTTGCAAAACTCCATCACACTGACAATAGCGCTTTTAGAAAACATGTGTGGATAATTGTTATGTTTTGACAATCTATGATTTACAAGTACTTCTGAGAAGGTTATAGTCACTACTATTGTCATCCTATGTGAAATTGAGGTGAATGTAATCCTAAAATTCATTACTTAGCATTTTAGATTTAATAAATAATGATTTTGAGTTAGTTTCCTTGCATTGGAGAAAGTCATCTCTCTCAGGTAAGATTAAATGAAATGATTCAATGGTAAGTCTCACATACTCACTTTCATTCATTTCTTTAATTTTTAGATTTAGTTTTTTTTTTAGTTTTTGTTGATATATAACTCTCTTTTGCAGCTCTTCACAAGCATTTTTACACCTCCACCAGATCAAACTTTGAGCTCATTTTCCTGATTTGCTTTAAGTTTTTAAAGGAAGCAGTAACGAGTTTCATCGAATCAGCCAAAATAGGGGATTTATAAACCTTATCTTTCTCTTTAAAGCATTACTTTGATTAGAAAATGGTTAAAATCTTTTTGCAAGTTTTTCTTTTGAAAAAGAAAATCCATAGCAAACATAAATTTCCTCATTTTAACTGAACTTTATTATTACTAAATGCTTATAACTTTACAAGTTAAAATTTATCTAAATTTCAACATAAGAAATAATGTTTACTTTATTATCTTCTTTTTCTTTTGTTAAGAAATTTATATAAACAATCTTGTGGAGTTTTCCTTTTTAGATTTGGTTTTGGTGATTTTACCATCATACTTGTGAACAGTCATATCTTGAGAAAATTATGTTATCATATCACATTTACATTTTCTTTTAGAAAATAATGTTAATAACATACCTTTGGCTTTTCACAAACATCTCTTGAAACCATTTTATGATTTTTTCAATTTGAAAGTAGAAATTTTTAAGGAAGTGGTTACAAAATCGAAAAATTAGATAAAAATTATATAACTCTGTAATTTTTTTCCATTAAGTTGTGAAATATTTTAAATCTCAAAAAATTATAAAGTCCCTTTTACTCTATTATCAGTTAATAAAGGTTATCTTTAAAAAGTAAATACTATCTTATGACTAAGCATATTCAACTCTAATTGTCATCCAAAACTCTTAAGGAGTCAATGATTCTCCCCGTCTGTTAAAACAAAATTTTTAGAGTGCAATTCTAAAATATAATAAATCTAAAAGATAAGAGGTCTCATCACAAACCTGCTTACCATGATTATAGAGAAATAATAAAACTGGCATTAACAATATTGAACACCAAATGAGGGTAATGTCTTATGATTGTTTCAATTATAAGATAAGGTGTCTCATCACGAGCTAGCTTGTTCAAATTGATTACTACCAGTGAATGACATTGTCACTATCTGGCCACCAAACCAGGACAATGGCTTTTAGGTACTAGTTTAAAAAATAAAATAAATATGAAAAATGAATTTATCTCTAACTACTGCACTCTTAAATGGATGGGATATTGAATCATTGGTGGTTAAAAGGTAACCCTGTCGAAGCTATGAATGCTTGCTGGCAGCAGTGGCTCTACCTGTGACAAACGAGTACATCAAAAGGTTAAGTTGTAAAAGGCCCCCTACTTTATCTTTATAACCGATTAATGACTGATATGGATAAATAGGTGTTTTCATCTATGAAGGGTTTTAAGAAATTGCAATTTAATGAGTTTTTTATGATCAAAGTAATTTTATTTATCTAAATGTTTCAAAAAGTAGTTTCCTCTTCCTAAATTATTTTTACTAAATTTTTGAAATTTCATTATCATTTATCAGAGATAACTGGTTCTTCCAGTGAATCGCCAATTGTTGTATTGTTCAACAACCCCCAATTTTTTATATAAAATTTCCTATGAAATTAATTATAAAAAAATAGGGGACCCTTTTTAAGTTTTAAAAAACACAAAAAAGAAAATAAAAATATTTTTGTTTTGAATAAAACAATTTTTATTTTTTCATAAAAAATAATAAAGCGTTTTTAGTTTTAAAAACCATTTGATTTTATTTCATAAAAATAAAAAATCCAAATAGCCCCAGAGACCAAAACTCATACTTAGGCTTTTAAAGCCCTAAGTATTAAACATGGGTTATTTAATAAAAAAATAAATAATAATAAACAAAGTTATTTGAGTTTAAATTAAAATCAAAATAATTGGAGTTTTAACCAAGCTTAGGCTTATCTAAAATCTCACTCCCCGCATTGCAACATATCATGGTTAAATGCCCCTCCGCTGGCCCATTGCGATTGCGATATTCAAGGTCGGACCCGACGACAATATTAATGCCATTTCATAATCCGTCACATCCTAAGGATTGCAACATCTACATATTTAAGTCCCAACCTTGACCTCATTGCGATTTAACAATCAACCCGGACTCGATGAGATCGTAAACTCCACTTTATAAATCGTCGCATCCATCGCATCACATAAACTGCAGGCTTGATCCCATATTCCTCCACCTTTGCGATTGCGATTTGCGATCTGGCCCGAACCTGATGGGAATATCAATGATAATACATAAAATATCGCATCCATCATCCACAAGGTTGAGTCCAAAACCCTCCACACTGCTAATTGTGATCTGCGATAGAAGCCCTGACGACATCCTTTCCTCTGCCACATCACCCATGACGTCATCCTCCACGTCAAATGCCACGTCATCTATCACGTCATCTGTTATATGCCCCATCAACTTCTATGTTACCCTCCACATCACCCTCCATGTCATCATCCACATCGTTGTATGACATCACCATTACGTCACTCATGATGTCATTGCTACATCACCCTCGGGCCATCACAATCACAAATCCCATAGCCCAAGTTTCGTAGCCTTTCCCTTTTGTGATTGTGATTGACCAGACCTGACGAGGTCATTAACCTTAATTCATAAAATCCCCGCATCCATGGTTATCGCAGTTCTATTAGCCATTCTGCCCGTTCCAAAGGCCCCTATTAACTGTGATTGCAATATTCCCAAGTATTTTGATTGCGATCAAGATGTAAATTGCGATGAAATTAGTCCTATCCTCGGCCTTCCACGATTGCGATATTGCAATCGGGAAATTCATGGGCCTCATGCCATTTCTACCCCCATCCATTCCGATTGCGATTTTTCTCCCATCCATTCCAATAGGGATACTCCCGACTTAATTGCGATTGCGATATAGCTCAATCTCGCTCCAATTGATTGCGATTATGCTGAACTCTGTCCCCGATTAAAATGCGATTGTGATTTGATTTCGTTATTGAATTGAAATGCCCCCCTTTTTTATTTTAATTATAACTCCCTGATTGTATGTGATTACGATAAAATCACCCTTGTTCTTGATTGATAAGCAATTGCAATTTAATTAAACAACCCGCCTATTTTCATTGGTCTTATCTTTTATGAAAACACAATCTCGATTCACGATTTACTTACCCATGGCTTATCCTTCTAGGTATACACAGAGCTCAATGAGGAGGAGATAGCTACACAGAGGAAAAGGTAGATTCATTCCTTAGAATCTGCAGAAAGCGAGGATATTTAGATTGAAAGTCAAGGATAATAAGCCAGAAATGGAAAACTGTTTTTATTTTTCATGATTCGAGGAACTTCATTTAATTTTTCAGTGTTATGCGTAGACCTGTTATTTTTAAAGAATTTTTATTATTGTTTAAGCAAACATGATGGATCGATTCAAAGGTCCAGAACCTAAGTAAGAAAGCCTTGGGGGCTTGCATTTTTGTAACTCTAGGTCTACCCTAATAGACTGGACCAAGTCCTGAATTTTATGAAGAAAGCTGAGTGGAGATTACATTTCTGTATTTTCAGAAGCTCATCTTAATAAAATGATTAGATCGAGGTTCTTATTTTTTTTGTTTAAAGAGGCTTCAAAGAGTCGCATTTCTGTACTTTTGGGAAGCTTTGGAATAAAGGAAAAGGACTGGGACTGTGTATTTTACAAAAGGAGCATGATACATCAGGTATTTTTATCAATGTTTTAATGTTCTATTTTGTATAATTTGCAGTCATTCCATATTTCAATTTGTCTATTATATGTATATTATTAACACAGTTCAGCATCATCTCATTTCTGAATATGCCAATGCTGTAATTTTTTAATACATCTAACAGAAAATTGTTATTTTATTTGGATGGTGATATATGCTTTAACAATTCTTTTAATTAACTATTTAATTAAAATAATTAACTTAAAATTTTTCATTTCTTTTAGTATATGATTAATTTTTATTACCATGTACTAAAGACAACCATTTTAGATCGCATTCAAATAACAAGTAAACCCGGGAAATAAATAGTTTTTATATGCATATACCTTAGGGATTGAATATACTTCTATCAAACACTTATGTAACTATTTACTAAGTGCTTGATTGTTAGTATTTAGATTAACAAGGAGTTAGATCTTGAGAGCTATCTCCTTGATCTAATTCCTTCATTTTTACTTCAATTCCTTAATGTTTTCTTTTAATAAATCAGCTCTTGATTGGGAGAAGTATTCTTCTTTCCTTCAATCAAGATAGAGTAGATTAATTTCATCTTAGTTTAAATGTGCATGTGTTATCTTAGAATTCCTCTCTTCGAGGCAAAGTTTTAGATTGGTTTGGTTGTTCCACAAAAACAACTTAAGGGTCATTCTTCTTGCCCAATCAGCTAGAAGAATTGATCTGATGTCCCTATCTATTAGCAATTAAAGACATATTTAAAGTTGATAGTGATTGGGAAAAGGTAACTGGACCTAATTTAACCAGACAGAGCCACTACCCAAAATGGAAAAGGAGCTGCTTTAAGTTCTGGACCGGGTGTTTTCCCCCATGTTGTTACATTGAATTTCGAGGCATCAACACCTCGTAGAAAGTAAATTTCATATCATTTTTCTATATGTTGATGATTTAATATTAACAGGTGATGAGCAGTTAATCATCTCTTTCAAGGAGGATCTTGCAAGGGAATTTGAGATGAAAGACATGGGTCTCATGCACTACTTCCTTGGGCTGGAAGTATGGCAAGGCGATGGGGAATTTTTTGTATCTCAAGGAAAGTATACTAATGAGATACAATAGAGATTGTGCATGGAGAGTTGCAATCCCATGGAGACACCTCTATCAACTAACTAGAGGAAGGAGATTGCCACTTCAGGTGAAAAGGTGGATGCTACCATTTATCGAAAATTAGTGGGTTCACGGATGTATCTTGTGAACACACGACTAGATATGTGGTATGTAGTCAACCAACTAAGCCAAGCTATGGTTATGGCGACCAAATTGTTTTGGAAGGTAGCGAAGCATGTTTTATGATACCTCAAAGTCACTACCCAGTGTGGATTATGGTAAAGGCAGACAGAGGGAGTGAAGTTGTGTGGCTTCAAAGATGCAGATTGGGCAGGGATTCCATGCTACTGAAAGAGTACATCAAGTAGAATTTTCATTGTTGGGTCCGCAACAATTTCTTGGTACAAAAGGAAGAAAATATTTGTGGAACTCAACTCGACAAAAGCAAAATACATGGTTACAAGTCAAGAAACATGTGAGGCGAAGTGTATGAGAAAGATACATGTGGGACTGTTTGGTCATATGATGGATCCAACCATTATCTATTGTGATAATCATAATTACGATAATCTCTATGAGAGTCCAGTATTTAACAATTGATCAAAGAATATAGATATCCAGTATCATCATTTACGAGACTGTGTGCAAAGGCCGATAATGTTGCTACAATACATTCTGACACAGGAACAAGATGTTGATATATTGACAAAGGATTTGTCAAGAGGGAAGTTTGAGTTCCACGGGTGTAGGATAGGGGTGGTTGATAATCCATTTCTTGCTAAGAAGGAGTGTTGAGAAGTGCAACAAGAAAGTATCAATTTGACTTTACCTTGGTCAAATTGAGAAAATTTGAATTTCCACATCAACAAACAACTTGGATGTAGTTAACTTGTGTGACATGGCTCTTGTCACTCGGTTAGCTCAGTAAATTCAAGTTATAGGGCTTGGTGTTTATTTAAGCATGTGTTATTGCTAAATTTTAGTAATCCAGATTAGTTATACCTAGTTGTGTTCAATTAAAATAGTTCTAACAACTGGAGGAACTAGTGGAAGGTTAGTTGTGTAGTGGGACAATAGTCTAACTCAGTGATCATCCAGTTAACTGATCGATTGGCCTAAAATAACTAGTGCATGCAAATAATTCGAGTTCCTAGCTATAGTGGAGATTCCAAGGCAGTGTGAAAAGTAGTTGTAATAGTTTGAGTGTACAAGTGTTGCATGTAGTCAAATGATCAAACCTTGGGAATTGCACAATAAATTGGAGGAAAATTCTTAAAAAATTAGGGGTCAATTCTCTAGGAATTATGCAAGGAAATAGGGGCTCAAGCAGAGGCAAAAATTGACCAATTCTGGGTCAGATCTTTTCATTGAGCAGAGAGATAGGTTATTCACTTGCAGGTTGTGCTCAATGCAGGTAAGAAAATGTAATACATCTCTATTCATTTGATTAATGCAAAGAGGCTTGAGGGGTTTTTCCCAATTGGGTTCCCCTAGAAAAAATATTGTGCATGTGTGTTATTTATTATTGCATGTATGATATTGTTGTTCTAAATTTTGAATTGAGTTCCACATATCAGTAGAGTAAAATTATGTCTCTTGATCTAGATTAAATTTTCTTGAGTAGTTGCGATTCTATCACCATATTTTCTACACACCATAGTTCCTTGTTTTCATTTCCTGCTTTCCTTAGATTAGATGAATGGATTGGGAACATACTAGTTAAGAGGATGAGTAGAAGACAATTATTGACTGTCCATTTTCACTCCACAAATGGGAAATACCATAGTGCATTCTTGGATTCTTAATTAATACTGGGTGAAAATCTATTAGATTGATTAAAAGACTACTGGAGTGTCCACTTGCCTTCAATAGTAGGGAAAGCCCTAGTGCATTAATTAATCTCTTGGATTAACCTCCCCTTCGCCATCTTCACTTCCAAGCATTTGAGTGTGAACTTGATATCTTGAACGTGAGTGCGTAGAGGACTCTAACTTGTGTGAGAAGTATAAGTAGACCAAAGTGTTCATAAATCAAGTAGGTGTGTTTTACATTTCAAGTTTTTGTGATTATAATAGAGTTTTGTTTCATGCTTCCTTGACTTAGTCTTTAGTTTTGAATTTCAATTTTACTCCAACCTAGAAGTGACAACTAATCTAATTTAACTCATTAACATATTGTAGTGTGCTTCTAAGTTTACAAACACCCATATTGATATAAATATTATGTCCTAATTTAGGTCTCTAAATTAGCCTGATAAAGATCACACTGGAAATTACCTTATCCCAGTTACCCTAAGCCATAACCTTCATGAAAAAATTGTCCTTTTGATGACCAATATGACTTATTTTTATCTAATTTTGTATTGTTATATTAATTTAATTTGAAGTGTTACATATTCTTTATTTCATAGTGATTTGTTTTTTATTATTGCATATGTTATATATAAAGGCTAATTTTATTCCTAGAGGCTAAGTGCAGTAAATTGGATCAGCAAGACAAGATTGATCTCCCTCATTCATTTCTCTAGAAAAACTTGAATACTATTGAGATTTTTAAGGAATTTTATCCCTTCACCTTCTTTAGAAAACTAGAGTAATCCCACTAAATAGGCTCTATAATTGTTGGGTAATTTAATTGACTATTAAATTACTTATAATTAATTGTCAAATTGGGGGTTCCGTGAATTTGCAAAGTATACATGTACTATATGTGCTAGGATATCTACTTCAATTCAAAGAAACTAATCTAATTTCACATGAGGATTTAAACCTATTTATGACTAAGTTTTGATAAGCATATGCACATGTTTTGTCTTAAAAGGCCAATGAATTCAAACTCAAAACTTTGAAATTTAAATGAAATTTTAAAGCAAACTATACTATGAAAATTTCGAGATATATTCTAATTGGACAAGAAATTAAAATATATTCTACTGAACATAAATTAAAATCTATTCTATTAAACAATGAAAGGAAATCTAACTAGCTGACTTGAAAAGGAAATTTATTCTATGAACTGTAAAACAATTCTACTCTAATTTTAATCTATGAGACTTGAAATAAATTTAATATAAAATACTGAAAATAAATATAACTATCAAATTGAAAGAACAAATATTGTTAAAAACATGGAACTGAAAGATATTATAGAAAGTAGTGAAAAACAATGATCTGTTGATAAAATTTCAAGTGCAAGAGCCTCCAAAGATTACTAATGTGCGTATTCTATCGAGAACCAACGATATATATAAAATGATGACTACAACAACCATGAAAATGAAAGAAAATACTTCAAGGAAAGTGTTTTTGGATTTTTGTGTTTATATTGAGCACTCAACCTGTAACAGACAAAAATAAAGTAAGAAAACTATATTGAAAACAAATAATTCAAACATCTAAAGAGATTGAAAATTAAATCGAAGAAAATACTAAAAAAATGAAATTAAAATGACAAATATACTATCTCAAAACTCCACAAGGGTACCTCCTGATGAGGGTGAGGAATATTAAACTCATATCACTTGATTTAAATCACCAATTTCATTAAGAGATGCACCACTTCAAAGATTACATTCACTGGAAAAAAAAAATAGAGTTTTTCTTCTTCAAACAACAGCAACAATTACAAGTTTCAGATTCATCATTGATGATCACCCCTCTCATCAAAGAGATTGCAATTTATAGAATTTTGAGGGAATTGACAAACCTGAAATTCTATTGCTTGAGTTCTAGTCATGAGATCTTTATAGATTAGTTTTTAAAATAAAATCCAATCTTATTTGATGGATCCTTGGATAAAAAATCAGCCCAGTTATGATAAGAATGATCTCCCTGCCATGAATTTGTTGAATCCTATCCCATTCCAACTTTTTTTTGCTTGATTGGGCGTTGATTGACACATTAGAAACCTATTTTCTCACACAATATGCAATATAGGACTCCACGGAACCTGGAGAATATCCTAAATGATAACAAATTTGAGGAAACCTCTCATAAGGAATGTAATTGGGCTCATGCTAGAAAAAATCCCATGTTTTTGTTTTTCAAAATTCATTTTCATTTGCTCAGAAATTGCGTTTGAAATTGACTGGTCAAAACTGCTACGTTTTTCCATTGATTTCTTGTTGGAGGTTCACACGTGCGAGCTGGGTAGACTTTGACCAACACAAATCCATATTGGAGCTTCTAGAAACCAATTCCAAGTGTCAGATTTCCTTCTAGAGTGGTGCTACTACCTTAACCATGGAGATAGCTACAAATATTGACTCGAGTTGCAGAATCTTGAATCTGGCCAAATCGTCATTAGTAAAACCACGCAAAATTCTTCTTAATCCATTAAAAATAAAGGAAATAATAATAATAAACTATGTAAACATGTATGTGGGAAGTTAGTATGTTTATGAAGTAATATGGTTGCAGGGATGGCAGAATGAAAGTTTTGAGCCATTGGGGAATGCCCAATGTGTTGGGTATGGAAGTTATTTACCCCGAGTTCGATTTCTCCTTCATGATAGTTAATGTATATGGACCCTGTCAGGCAAGGGCTGCTTTCTGGAATGCTCTCCTATCCAAAGATCTGTTAAAGGGGAAAAATCTGATTCTAGGGGGTGATTTAAATTTCTCCCTAGGGATGGCGGAGGCTTGGGGTCCCTCGGCTAGAACTGATCCGTTAACAGACTTTTTTACCCAATTACTCCTATCCCACAAGCTGATAGATGTAAACATTATAAAGGCCAAACCTACGTGGAGGAATAGGAGAATTGGGGAGGAGAGGATAGCAAAGAGACTGGACCGCTTCCTCATCAGTGATTTTATGGCCTCCAATGTTCCTATGTTCAGGTAATGGGTGGGTGAAGGAGGGAACTCTGATCACTTCCCCATCCTCTTAGAACTCTCTAAGCCTCCCCCTAAACCTGCAGCTCCATTCAAATTCAATGCTTCTTGGTTGCAAGAAGAATCGTATAACCAGCTGTTCAGGAATATTTGGAGACACCCAGGAAGAGAATCTATTGGAAATAAAGGAGCTCTCTTCATGGAAAATCTTAAAAGACTAAAGAAAGCAACAGTAGAATGGGCATCTGAAAGAAGGAAGAAGCAAAACGAGTCGTTGAACAAAATAGATGTTGAGCTCCGAGAGCTAGAAGCTCCCGAGGCGGATGCATATGCTACACAGGAGTCTAAAGAAAGGATTGTGAATCTGGAGAAATTGAGAGCAAAAATCTTATTGGACAAAGAGGAAGAATGGAGGCTCAAGAGCAGGGCAATCTGGCTGAAAGCAGGTGACGAAAATACAAAATTCTTCCACAACTATGCAAAGGGCCGGAAAAATGCTAATACCATCTGGAAGTTAAAGGATTCTGAGGGCAGAGAAGCATCGACTTTTGAGGCTTTGTCTGATATGGGAAAGAATCATTTTCAATCTTTGTTTTCAGACCCAGGAGGGGTTTCTTTGGCTGAAATTATCAGAACAGCTCAATCTTTTCCTCGTTTTGTGGAAGGAGAGGAGGCTGAAGATCTTTTTCGAGAGGTGACAAAAGAGGAAGTAGAAAGTATTATAAAATCTATGGCAAAGGACAAAAGTCCGGGGCCGGATGGCTGGACAGTAGAACTGTTCACTCACTTTTTCGAGCTGATAGGGGAGGAGTTAACGGAAGTGGTGGAGGAATCAAGGAGAAAAGGTGAGGTTTATTCCCTGTTCAATGCTACTTTCATTGCTCTCATTCCCAAAAAGGAGGCCCCGGAAACTTTCGAAGACTTTAGGCCAATTTCTCTGTGCAATTGCATTTACAAAATAATTGCAAAAACCATCGCGGTTCGCCTGAAGCCGATCCTTTCAAACTGCATCTCATTGGAGCAATTTGGTTTTTTAGACGGCAGACAAATCCACGAAGCTATAGGGGTGGCCCAGGAAACTATCCATAGCATCAGGAATTCAAACTCAAAAGGGGCTGTGCTAAAAATTGATCTGTCCAAAGCTTATGACAGAATCAGCTGGACGTATCTCAGGATGCTGCTGACTCACCTGGGCTTCAAGGTGGATTTCATAAGTTGGATCATGGGGTGCATCTCAAGTGTAAGTTTCGCAGTTTTAATAAATGGGGCCGCCTCCCATTTCTTCAGAGGTCAAAGAGGCTTGAGGCAAGGATGTCCACTTTCTCCACTGCTCTTTCTTCTAGCTGCGGAGGGCCTCAGCAGACTGATATCCAATGCTAAAAGATCAGGTTTGGTTAAAGGATTGGAAGTTGCTGTAAATTTGTTCATTACACATCTCCTTTTTGTAGATGACATTCTATTATTTACAAATGGGAGTCAAAATGAAATTAAAGAACTTAAAAGTATTCTGGATCTGTTCTTGAAAGCAACAGGTCTTCTAATAAATTCCAGGAAGTCCCAGATAATTTTGGAGGGCTTCAACAGGCAGGAGGAACTCATGATCTTATCTCATTTACCTTTCGAGGCCTGTAAGATGGAGAATTCTTTCAAATATCTTGGCTTTTGGTTAAAACCTCAAGCCTATAGGAAGCAGGACTGGAACTGGCTGGTGGCAAAAATTGAACAAAGAATCTCCCATTGGAGTTTCAAGTGGTTATCCCGGGCAGGCAGGTTGACTCTTGTGAACTCAGTCCTTCAGGCCATGCCAGTGTTCTGGGCAGCCTTGACATGGATCCCAAAAGGTACCCTCCACAAGATTAAACAAATTTGCAGCAGGTTCCTTTGGTCAGGGTCAAAGGAGGACTCAGTGCTCCCTTGGGTGGCATGGGACAAAATTGCAAGGCCAAAAGATTGGGGTGGATGGGGCATTAAAAACCTCTATGATTTCAGCATATCCCTAGCAGCAAAGTCGGGTTGGCGTTTAATCACTTCTGAGAATTTATGGACTAGAGTAGTAAAAAGAAAATACATAGATCCCCTGCCCCTAGATGACTGGATCAGGAACCCAAACAAGAAAGGCAGAAATTTTTCTGTGATCTGGAAAGCCACTGTAGAGGCTTTCAAGGTTATCGAACAGGGCCTGGCCTGGCAGGTAGGAAACGGAGAACAGGTTAGGATTGGAAGAGACCCCTGGGTGGGTTGCAATAAATCTTTCGCTCTGCCCCCTGAGCTGACTGCTCACCTCGATTCGATGGGGATTCAAGGTCTAAATCAGATTGCAAACACAGGTCAGTCAACCATCTGGGGCCAAGCATGGAAATCAATAGAGGAACTAGGAATCGACCCCAGGTGGAGGGATGAGTGGAGGAGTTTTATTCAGGAATTAAAGAGATCAAATGTCAGAATTCAAGATAGGCCAGACCAATTGGTGTGGGCACATGCTGAATCTGGTGCCTACTCTCCAAAGATGGGGTACTCTTTCTTAATGAAGAAGAAAGGGTGGGTTAACCCAGAATGGTGGGTTAAACCACTGCTAAAATTGAAGTGCCCCAAGAAAGCTAGATTATTCTCCTGGTGTATTCTAAGAAGGAAAATTCCTACCTGGGACATTCTTCAATCCAGATACAAACAAGGCCCAGGTAGATGTCCCTTATGTTTCTCAGACTCAGAATCCATTCACCATTTGTTCATTGCTTGTCCTTTTGCAAGGAAAGTTTGGGAAGAAATGCAGAAGCTTTTAGGGAAATTGGTCAAGTGGGAAGGGGACACTTTTCTTTCTGCTTGGGAATATTGGTGGAACCATTATCCAGAGAGGAACCTTAGAAATTTGCCCCCCATCATTTGCTGGGGTATTTGGATAGCTCGAAACAGAAGCATATTCAAGGAACAGCTTACCCCAGCAGAGGTGATTGCTATCCAAAGCTCAGCAATTTTGTCCAGCATTCCGGAACCAGAAGAAACTCGAAACTTAGGTCCCAAAAAAGAAGAGCGAATTAGGGAAGGCATCCCATGGGCCTATTTTGACGGGGCAGCTCAGAACAATAATGCGGGAGCAGGAATAGTCATTCATATTAGCCCCTCGCACTCCCTCAAAGCTGTTGTAGGATTAGGTCCCGGCACCAACAACTTTGCCGAGCTATCCGCCTTGAAATTGCTTTTATGCTGGCTAATAAACAGAAACATCTTCTCGGTTCAGATCTTTGGTGACTCTTTAAATGTAATCAATTGGGTAAATGGGAAATACAGATGTCAAAACTATATGCTGAGGCCACTTCTGGAAGAGATTCAAAACTTAAAGCTCCATTTTAATCCTTTTTCCATTGAACATATTTACAGGGACAGGAATGGAGAAGCAGACAATTTTTCAAAGGAGGGTTTGCAGCTCGCTATGGATTCGTGGAGGATAACAGAACAATCACATGACCAGATCCGTGTGTCGGATCTCCCTCCTCACTCTTAACTTTACCAAATTTTTTCTGCTGTTACAGGATATTGGTTTTGGAAATTAGTTTTGTATATATCCTGTACTTGCTGTTTCGTTAAGTTAATATTCGTTGGTTTATCTCCTCCCCGTTTTATTGCGGATATGTATCAGCTGAAAGCAATCTCTCAAATCAGTCCCGTGGGTCATTCTCCTGTTTAAAAGGAGGCCCATGTATTTTTTTTTGTCATGTTTTAAAATCTGTTGACAGATGTGCCTCTAGCAGGCAACGTATCAGTGCTGGAAGTATGCGAGAAAGGATTGTTATCCTTTTGTTGGACTTGATGAGCCAAGGGGAAGCATGTATCTCTCCTTGTGGACTGATGATGGTCACAAGATCACAGAAGATTCTGAATGTTAGCTCATATGATTGTAACTTTTTTATTTCTAATAAAAAAGTTCGTTTTTTTTTCCTTGGAAAATGAAGTAATATGGTTAAAAATTATGACAATGGGTGAATGGAATGAGGCGAAAATAGATGGTTTCATCAACAAAACCATGACAAGTTAGAGGACCAACAATAATTTTAGTATATTTTGGGATAGAATTCATCAATCAAGGGATTGATTGAAACAATTACTTAGGATTCTTTTTAAAGCATAAGATGAAGTATCATTTAGAGGATTGACATTCATCAATCTGTAAATTTGAATTTGGAGGTCATACATAATTTTGGATCAATTTTCTTGTTGAATATAGTGTTTTTCTTGAGGGATTCACCCCATTGCTTAATTTAGGTTTTGGGTTTGTTTTGGAGCTATAATGGAGGTTGAATCCCCTCTATCTATGGACCATATGGTCACTATTTTATTCTCTTTCAAGAGCTATTGTTTTATTTATGCCATTCTTGTAATTTCGTTGCTAGCATACATTTATTTTCATGTATTTACTTTATCACTTTTGCTTTATGGTTTTTCACCATAATAGTTTGATTTCTAGCTTGGGATTTATTGCTATTAGAATAGTATAAATAATGCAATTTAATTTCTATTTATTTTATTAATGCACATTTACTTTATTGCAACTTTCCTTTCTTGTTATTAGAGTACTTTGTTTTCAATTTATATCTTTCCTTAAAGTAGAATTGGCATTTTCTTTACATTCATTTGTTTGTTTAATTCATAGAATTGACATGCTCCATTTTTTAAATATGATTGTTTCAGTGTAGTTCACACATACAGTGCACAACATCTAGTAAGTTTGTATGAACCACGAGGTTGAAGTCTAAAGTGAGGAGCTCAATATTCTTGTTTCAATTCTTTGGCATGTCACTTCTCTTATTGTTTCTTGAAAAAATATAGTTCGAATTAAAAGATTTGATTATAACAACCTTGCATGGATGATGAGGTTCATCATTGGGTAACTATATGGACCTTAATACACATCCAAGCTTACTAAAATAAACTCTTCTCATAATTCCTTACATGTTTTAATTATATTTTGGTTAATGAGATGAGTAAAAGTAAGATGTTATGTCTAATGGTCTAATGTGCATCAATTGCAGGTTTTTGGGAGAAAATCATGGCTATTCTGGCTAATTAAAGTGCAGAAACTCGAATGAGACAAGAAGGAGAGATTATAGGAGATGGATCTTCCTCATTAAATCCTCACTCATTCAAATATCCATCAATCAAATCACACTAGCTCGGAGTTGCAGGTAGCCGAGTCATGAATATCATTGGAAACCGAGCCAGTGATAGTTAAGAACCAGTTCATCTTGAGTTTGGGAGCCAAGCCTCCCTAGATTTAAGGAAGTTGTTGGAGACTTAATTTTTATAAATAAGGAGTCCTAGAGCCTCATTAGGATTCATATTTTTTAGGCAAGAGAACTAAGCATTTTCGAGTTGAAGGATTGTGGCAAAACATTGTTATGTATTTTTTTGATATGTTAATGAAAATGAGCATTTCCTTGATCCAACACTGAGTTGACTGAAAGGGCTAAAGCTCTTGGGTTAGGGCCCAACCCTAGCAGCAGAGGTTCCTCTTATTGTACTTGTATGCTTAGGTTATTTCATAGATTACTTGTTGAATTGATTTTGGCATTGTTTCATTGCAAGTATTGGTGAATTTGATTAGTTTGCTTCCATTTGTGCATAGCTTTAGCAGTAGCTTTAGAGAGATAAAGGAATACCAAAAAGGATGATAGCAGGTGGATCTTGCCTCACTCCTCCCTTCAGGGACCATGGTTTGAGGAAAAACTCCTATTCAGCCCCAAAAAGACAGAATTCTAATTTCTTATGGAATTTAGGGTTTTCTGCTAATTAGGCCAGCATATTTTCAGTTTTCAAGGATAGGTTTCAGTTGTTATTTCTGATATCTCCAGCTTTGTATTAGATTTCATGTTGTTTCATTATATGCTACAAGTATTTCCATGCATGAACTAGGCAAATGAATGATGGAATTTTGTTTTCTTATGTTGATTGGAAATCTTTCTTGTTTTGACATGATTCATGGGTAAATGCCAATGATGTGTATTGTAGGAATTTCAATAGTGTAGGAAGACCTCATGTCAGTAGCCCCAGCCTAACCTCATCCATCCATGATCACCAAAAGCCACTAAGTCCATAAACTAATTTATCATTTTGTAAGAACAACTCTCCATGTATGTTGAGCAAATCCAACCATCCTACAAACTTTGGTTTGAGTTCTGAGGAAGTCCTAGCCACTCCCTTGCCTTATTCCTTCCATCATTCACCTTCCCTAAGCCCTATACCACCTTCCAAATCACTCCTTATGCTTTTGGCCGGATTCTATAGGAATGCAGGGGATCCTGTAGATGCATTAGGACATCATGTAGGATGACCTGTAGTGGCCTGTTTTGAGGCCAATTTGTGGAAAATGCACCCAGAAAGGTAGGAGAAGACCCATGCTTGACTCTCAAGCCATGTGAACCTTCACAACCATCTCTCTCCACACCTAACCCATCTGCCATACAATCAAGAAGAATTAGCATTCGTGTTTTCACAAAAAGGGCAAAAAGAAAAAGGTTATAGTGTTCATTCATATGCACAATAGTAAAGTGTTTGATTTCATGCTTAGGATAGTTAGGGTTAAACATGTGTTAGCTTAGAATTCTTCTAAAGTAAGATCTCTTAACAAATAGCTAGATTAGTGGTGTGTTTAAATCATTTATTTCAATCTGTCATTACTGTAGTAGATAATATTTCAAATCTCTCAATTAGGGTAAAATTCCCCTTTCTCCATTGTTAATCAAACTTCTTCTAAATCAATAGAAGGCTGGTTTGAGAAAGCCTAGTGGTCTATCGCTAGCTCAGCAGTAACAAAGAGTGGACCCATTGCATCTTCTTATGTATACAACACTGTCACCTCCAAGTTTTTACAAACCCCGGGTTGATAAAGTAAAGTTGGTAGCCCCGGGAGTTGCAACATCCTTGCTACAATACTGGTGCTCATCACTTTTGGTGCCGTTGACAGGGAGGTTTCTGAGTAGATGTGATTTATTCTTTCTTTCTTCCATTTCTTATCTCTTCCATTTTGCTATTAGCTTCATTTTTGCAAAAGTAGTTGTAAGTTGGTTTTCTTTCCTTTCCATTCTGCAAGTGTGTTCATTCACCAGTTAGCTTCAATTCAGTTTTCTGTAATTAGTCTTAAAGATTGAAAAACAAAGAAAAACAAAAACACTTCTTTCATGTCTCATAGGAATAGGGATAACTTAGGAAAATTTCTGCCAAATAGCCCCACCACTTCAAACAACCAACCTTCCCTCTTCTTTGGTGGCTGTGAATTGGAGGACCCCTTAGGCGAACAACCAGAGATTTTTGAAGAGCCTACAAGGGGAGAAGAAGAAGGAGAACCCATTCCAACTGACCTAATGGCTAAAAATAGAAATGATAGAGGAGATAGAGAAATAATTGAGGGTGATTTTCCATCAGAGAAACCAATGGGGATGCGAAGATGAAAAACATAAGCCCCTCTACTCTTCCTCACTTCCATGGCATGACCTCAGAAGATCCAGATACTTTCTTGTTTGAGTTCGTTGTCATATGCAGAACTTATGATTACACCACTGATGATCAGAAATTGAAATTATTCCCATCCACTCTCAAGGATGCATCTCTATGCTGGTTCATGGGTTTACCTGGGGATAGCATCACCACCTGGGCTCAGATGCAGCAAGCTTTCAACAACAAGTATCGAGACTACTGCAGGTCCAAGAACACCAAAGAGGAAACTTTTAGAATGACCTTGGGGCATGATGAGTCCTTAGAGGATTATAAGGAAAAATTCCAGCTTAGCTACAAAAGGGCCAGGTGGACACTTGATCCTGAGTCACTGAAGCTAGTCCTACTCAGGGGGGTTTAGCGAAGATCTTCTGGTACCCTAAACTTGTTATCAATAGGGGACATCTACTAGCTACCCTATGAAGATATCAAGGCTATCTTTAAGAACCATTCTAGGGCAACTAGGAAAAAGGGTAGGGGCAGTCAACTAGTGGCCAAATCATCCTCTTCCAACACATTTATAAAAGGTGAAATTGGAAACATGTTGGAATATTTTAAGAGTGAAATGATGCAAACCCTTGCCCTACAAATGGACATTATGCACATCAAGATGAATTGGGAAGAAGTAGAGAGAGAATTAGCCATCTTCTGCTCCAGATGCACAAGGAGGCACCCTAGGAATGAATGTCCATTAAACTTGTTAGAAATCTACTCGTTTTGTGAAGAAAACCACTCCATAGACAAGTGCCCTTGTCTACTGAGACTAAAAGTTGTGTATCAGGGAACTGAAGGGGTGACTGAACAGGTCTGCTACATAAATCAAATAAGGCCTCATGGGCCTCAATCATTCTAGCAGAGCATGCAAGGGTCATCCTATGCATTTACAACCCTAACCAAAATACATCCATTCCCTCTTGGGGGGGCCCTGCTCATCCCTCCTGGTCTACATGTTCTTCGTGTTTTTTCTCACCTCAGTACCATTCCTAGCTGACCAACCAGCCATTTCAGCCATATACTCCTCCACAGCCTCAGTGGAATGCACCACCTCAAGGGTGGAGGACCCCATACAAAAATGCTCTAGCTTTATTGCCTTCATCTCCTACTCAACCACAACTTTTACACCCTGCTCCACCTAAAAAACTTTAGATACCTGCCCAACCAAATCCTAACCTGAAAAACAAACAGGCACAATAGGTCTACACCAGAGAGACATCATGCCTTTCTTATGCTGTGGAAATTTAGGAAATCAACCTGAGGTATGGGAGAGTACTCCCGGACAACCAACCTCCATCTCCACCAAGGGAGAGTGAGAAGGAAAGAGAGGAAATTATGCCTAGAGTGAATCCACCACCCTTTCTTAAAATATTAACTCATCCAGTCCAGCCTAACCTAGAAGAGAATGATCTTCTGGGTGAATTGAAAAATCTATGTGTCAAATTTCCACTTCTCCAAGCCATTAAGGATGTACCTATTTACAACAAGATGATCAAAGAGAAGTGTTTCAAACATTCAGGGAGGCGAAAAAGAGACACTCCTACCATTAATGTCATTGGATAGTTGTCCGACTTAATGTTGGGGAAGGTAATTCACCCAAAATATTTAGACCCTCGAAGCCCGGTGGTAGATGTGCACATCAATAGCACCATTGTCCCACATACCTTGATAGATCTTGGGGCTACCATTAATGTAATGACTAAGGACACCATGCTCAAGCTAAATCTCCAGGGTTCATTAAGAAAGACCACCACAGTCTTGCAGCTTGTATACCGATCCACAGTATCTCCTGAGGGGATTCTTGAGGATGTGATTGTCTCCATTGACTCTTGGGAGTACCCTGTAGAATTCCTAGTTCTCCTTCCTAAGGCCAAGTTTAATGGTTATCCTCTCATACTTGGGAGGCCTTGGTTATCCACACCCGATGCCTACATCAGCTTCGAGGCTGGAAACATGACTATCAAAAATGGGCATCTATCCAAGCAGTTGGTCTTGTACCCTCCTAATCATCCATCTTTAGAACATGATTTACCTTTATGGCTAGAAGAGGAGGAAGAAGACGAAGTCTACTCCACCCAACTCTATACCCTAGAAACTTCCATGGGAGGAGGACATCCTGATGAAGATGATTTGATTTAACACATCCTCCAAAATCCAACTCCCAACACCTTGTCTTTAAAAGAAGTAGTGAAGGAAACCAATAGCAACCAGTGGATTGATCTATGCTTATTAGATTCAAACTCTACTCATGTCAAGACAATAGAATTCGGCCCCAAAAGAACTTTGAAAATCAACCCCTGTCTTTCTATACACCAAGAAGAAGAGTTATGTAACATGCTAAGGAATCATTTGGATGTCTTTGCTTGGAGTTACAAAGAAATGAAGGGAGTGCACCCCTTAGTGTATACTCACCACATTTATATCAAAGAAGGTTGCAAACTAGTCTGACAACCCCAAAGGAGAATGAATCCAACTCTCAAGGATATAGTTAAAGAAGAACTGCAAACGCTGTTGGATGCTGGATTCATTTACCCTATGTCGGATAGTGAGTGGGTGTCTCCTTTGGTGTTGGTTCCAAACAAAAATGGGAAGTGAAGGATTTGTGTTGATTACAGAGAGTTAAACAAAGCAACAAAGAAGGACCATTTCCCTGTACCTTTCATTGACCAAGTGTTAGATGGCCTGACAAGGAGTTTTTTTTTCTCTTTCTTAGATGGGTTCAATGGGTACAATCAAATCCAGATTAACCCAATGGACCAAGATAAAACCACCTTCACCTATCCTTGGGGTACTTTTGCTTATATCGTCCTTCCTTTTGGTCTATGCAATGCCCCTGCCACTTTCCATAGGGAAGTCCTGAGTATCTTTGTCGAGCTAGTCCATGACATAGTAAAAATTTATATGGATGACTTTACACCCTATGGGTGTGATTTCCAGGAGGTTCTCTCCAACCTGGGTAAGGTGTTGAACAAATGTATTGAAATGAACTTATCCCTTAGTCCCGAAAAATGTGAGTTCTTGATGATTGCAGGGACTGTTCTAGGTCACTCAATATCCCAGAAAGGACCACAGGTAGACCCAAATAAGATAGCCATCATCCAAAGGGTCCCAGCTTTGCAAAAGTAGAGGAATGTCAGAAGCTTTCTAGGTTTCGCCGAATACTAGAGGATATTTATAAAAGACTTTAGCAAGCTATCTTCTCCTTTATTTGGGTTATTGGCCAAAGAATTTGAATTTTTTGGGTCAAAAAGCTATCAAGAAGCCTTGGACACCCTAAAGGACAAGTTGACTACTGCACCTATTCTCTGAGGCCCAAATTGGGCTCTTCCTTTCCATATACATGTCGATGCCTCTCACAAATCCATAGGAGCATCTCTAGGCCAGATAGATGACAAGCTACCTTATGCCATTTACTTCATCAGTAAGAATCTGTCAAAAGCTGAGTTGAACTACACAGTGATTGAAAAAGAGCTCCTAGTTGTTGTGCATTCATTGAATAAATTTAGGCATTACATTATTGGTTACCAAACATTTGTACATACTGACCATGCTACAACTAAATACTTGATGAATAAACCTGATGTAAATTCCTAGATTATTATATGGTTAATTTTATTGCAACAGTTTGATTTAACTAATATTGGTAAGCCTCGCAATGAGAATGTTGTTGTAGAATTCAAATTGACTTTTCCTGTAGAGGAGGAAGGAATGGTTGATGATGAATTACCATATGAACACTTATTCGCCATTTCAGTTCTCTCTCCATGGTTTGTTGACATAGAAAATTACTTGGTGTCTGCACAGTTTCCACCAAATTGTCCTCCAAGGAAAAGAGCAAGATCATAAGGAAGAGTGCCCCATTCACTTGGATTAGGGGCAACCTCTTCAAACTAGGCCCGGATCAAATTATGAGAAGATGTGTCAGGGAAGAGGAAGTCTTTGACATCCTTCTGACCTGTCATGATGGGCTTTGTTGAGGTCACTTTGTAGCCAAAAGAACAACATTCAAGGTACTACAAGTTGGTTATTACTGGCCCACTCTTCACTAAGATGTGAGGAGGTATACCAGTCAGTGTGATCAGTACCAAAGGATGGGGAAACCTACCCCAAGGGATGAAATGCCTCTGCAACCTCAAGTGACTTTAGAACCATTTGCCAAGTGGGGCATGGACTTCATTGGACCCATTGACCCTCCATATAGACAAAATCAGTACATCATTGTGTGCACTAACTATTTAACCAAGTGGGTTGATGCCAAGGCCATCAAAGCAACAACAGAAGAAAAAGTGGCTGAATTCTTAAGGGAAAATTTGTTTTATAAGTTTGGGTACCCTAGATAATTGGTCACTAATCAAGGTAGTCAATTTACATCTCACATGATTGAGAATTTGTTAAGCCAGCATAAGATCAAGCATTGAACCTCCACTCCTTACCACCCACATGCCAATGGGAAAGTGGAGGTAACCAACAGAGTGCTGGAAGGCATTCTGACCAAAGTAATTAGCAGTAGTAGAAAGGATTGGGCAGATAGATTAGTTGAGGCCACTTGGGCCTCCAATACCACCTAGAAGACTACCACTGGGTTCACTCCTTATGAGCTGGTCTATGGGAAGAAAGCCCCGTTGTCCATTGAATCTAAATACAACACCTTAAGAATGGAAGAACAATTGGATCTAGACCTCACCAGGGCACAACAAGAAATATTGCTCCATCTGAATGGGTTGGATGAATTTAGGATGTAGGCCCTCCTGCACATAGAGGTGACTCAAGTTCAAAGGAAAATTTGGCATGACAAGAATATAAAGGACAAACAGTTTTAAGAAGGTGATTGGGTTTTGTTGTATGATTCCCGGTACAAGGATTTCAAAGGTAAGTTAAGGACTAGATGGTTAGGGCCTTACGTCAGAGAAAAATGTCATGATAATGGTGTTGTACATATAAGAATGATTGATGCAGAGGTTATCCCTTTACTTGTTAATGGGTATAGATTAAAGATCTACAAGAAGCCCTTATCAAAGAAAGAATTCATCAATAGCACCAGCAAGATAGTGATGGTGGTGGAGCAAGTCTCAGCTTCCAACCCACCAAGTCCCTAAAGAAAAAAAAAAATAAAGAAAAAAGGAAAAAAAAAGAGAAAAAATAAAGAGACTTAGGTGAAAACCTCCATGAGGCACTTGCGTCCCGCTGTTGGGTTGAAAACATCTTGAGGTGGGCCAAGGGTGTTTAAAAAAAAAGAAAAAAAGAGAAGAAAATAAAAAGATATCTGGGTGAAAACATCTTTTAAGGTACCCAGGGTAGGAAACTAGGATGAAAACCTCCTTGGAGGCAGACTAGGTGTTTTATAAAAGGCAAAAAAAAATAAATAGAAAAAGATACGAAAAAGTTGGAAATTTTGTTTTGCAAGTTAGCAAGAGGAGGATAAGCACATCATGAGAGGGACAAAAGGACCTACAAGAGCCATGTTTCAATCCACCCATCTCATATCTTTCATTATTCATCTATTCTTCCATTTATGAACCCCTCCAGCTCAACTTACACAGGCTTTGTGTTTTCTATAGGATTCCCTGTAAACCTACAGGAGTTTCTTGTAGGAATTACATTGGCCTTGAAAATCTCGAGAAAGGTAGTCCAAGAGCAAGGGGAAGCCTGTGTCTAGATAAAAAATCCATTTACTCCACCACATCATAGCCATGCCTTTCATCACCATGTCACCCCTGCATCCATCCAAGAAATCAATTCAAAAAAATACAGTTTAAAAAAAAAAAGGAAAAATAGAAGAGAGAGAGAAGAAGGAAAGAGGAACAATACCTAGAGACCACAACTCTCACCTACCATTCCCTACAACCCTTCTCCACTCATGTCAACATCCCTCATGCTTCAGAGTTGAAAAAAATATGAAATTTTAGGGGAGAGGCAGCTACAGGACATCCTGTAGATATCCTTTAGGAAATCATGTAGTAGCCTATCCCACAAAGGAAATCTCACAGTTTGCAGCCATCTTCAGCACAAGGATTCCAAGGATGAAGAAGCTTCTCCAAAGCTCAACAATAGCAACAAGATCACCAACATCACTCTCCAGCACCTACATATCAAAAGAAACAAGCATCAAAAGAGGAAAATACACAGAAGAATATGTAGCAAAAACACAGCAAAGAGGCATCACTCTCCGACATGCATCGTCATCAAAGCATCTTACCCACGAGTATGTCATCTTACTCATGCTCTCTTATTAGTACAATATGATCAAAACTGTAGGATTATGTGAGAGTTGGTTTTATAAGTAAAGATGTCCAGTTAACTTGGCCACCTTCGGCCTGTCGACAAGAAGAAAATAGTTAGACCACTCCACACATGGCAAAAGTCAAATCAAGAGAAAAAAGGAATGAAGCCAAAAATGGTTAAGTTATAGAGGAAAGGAGTGGGAGATGATTACGAGGTAAGGTGGAATGATGGACTGATAGTGGGATTAATGGTCCAAAAGTGGGTGCTCATAATTAGACAGACGACACACCACCCCACACAATCATCCATATATGGAAATAAAACATGTATTTCCATACAAAGAGAGCATTAGCAATTTCGAGGATTCATTGAAAAAGAGGTTTCTCTCGGCCTTCTTGAAGCAACACCTATAGGAGATAGTAAGCATTTATAGCATAGGAGATCTACAGGAACGTACATGAAAACCTATAGGAATCCTACAGGATATAGAGGAATCAACCTACAGGATTATTAGTGGGCACTAAGGGAGGAGAAATAAAAGGTTGTCTTCACTAGAATGTAGAAAAGTGAGGTAGGAGCTATACCTTCCATGTTTTCCAGTTGAAATAAGAAAAATCCTCAATTTGATTAAGGAAATTGCAGTATAGGAGAATTGTATTGAAAAGTTAACATTCAAGCCTATCTCACATACCAGAATTATTGAATTGTATCCATACAAGCCTCCACAGTTACCAGGGAAAGATGATAGGAGGTTTCAATAAGAGAGAACCCACAAACACAGTAAGGATTGACTGGCATCCTCCTGTAGTAGAAATTTTCACAAGGAATCAATGGAGGGGGTTCTTTGAGAGGATGAGAGGATACGATGATGAGGTGGCTAGATAATTTTCTCTCTCACTCATACCCCTCACTAGAACCAATGCCACTGCTGTGGTGAAAGGCTTATCAGTAGTAATTACCCCTGAAGTTATAAGCATAATTACTACACTCCCTTTAGGGTTACCATGGAGAAAAGAGGAAAAGGGTATGTTATAGACATATTTGGGCACTGCAACCCCAATCACATATGTCCATAAACCAAGGGCTTCTAAACCCATAAAAATGTTGTTTCATACCCTAAAGGAACAAGTTTAGCTGATTACATCATGTCCCAGAAGTTCTCCATGAAAAACTACTCAGAACTAGTCAAAATAGGACCATACAGACTGCTCCATGCATAGGGTGCGACGCATCTCACTTATTACACACGGGAGTGCGATGCATACTGGAAAGCCCTTCTGTAGGGTGTGATGAGTGAGAGCAGACAAATGGTAGAAGCAGTTTGCTAGGTGGAAACCCAGAGAATCTTCTAGAAATTGCTCATATGACACTTGCCTCTCTAAATTCGCCCAGGGATGAGTAAGAGATCTGAAATCTCCAAGTGGAACCAAGAACTATCAGTGAAATGACACTAATCAAAATCGCAGAAGCTGACTCACTCTCCAGTAAACATCTATATATGGATCCCTCATCCAAGAGATCCAGAGGCTGGAATTTTGTAATTTGCAAGAAAGTGTTGTTGGTTTCTCTTTGAAGACATTTTTGGGTGATCTTGCTTTGTATGAGGTGAAGAGGGCTTTCATGCTGGGAGGATGGCATTGGGTCAGACCAATGGGTTGTAATCCTCTCTTCTATTACTTCTATCAATAAAGCTCTTTGAGTTTTCCTCCATATTCTTGTATATCTCTGAATCTTGTATTGATATATGCATTTGTATGGTTAATATACATCTGATCCTATATTGTTTATGGTTATAGATCTCTATGCTTTGATGTTATTATGTTTCTTTGACTCTATAGGTGTTCTTTGAAGTGGGACAAGTAAGGAAGGAGTGGTGAATCTCTGTTAAAGGAGGGAGGAAACAAGCAAGGAGCCAAGCGAAAGACTAAGGTTGGTACTCTCTACTTCTCTCTCATCTATCTCTCATAAAGGAAAACACAAGTAACTTTAATTTGTTTGTTTCTAAGATAGCTACCCGTCTTAGTGGGACTAGCAGCTCTGAATAGGCACTAGTTTTCTCGATAGTGGAGTTCTTAGATCTTCCATTCTTCACCTTGGTGAGATGTTCTTTTATAACTGGAAGTATTGCATCACACTAGTTGAATACCTTTAGTTCAAGGCATTCCATAGCATACTACATATAGGACCTGTTGGCCAAATCAAGAGTCGCACTACCAGCTAATCTAGCAAAGGTGAATAAGATAGTCCTCAAGGACCGGCCAGTGACATCACGAATACTGATCTTGCCGTCCCTGCTCGGTTGAGATCCATCTCTATAGAATCGACGAATATAATCCCCCACAGATTCACCTCCATGGGCTAATCCTGATAGTGAGAGTGGGGCACCACGCCTCGATAAACCGGTCAAGAAGTACATATCCTCAATTTTCAAAGGGATGGATTTACCTTGAATCTAGAACACTTGGTTGGTAGGATCCCATGCATCGAGAAAATATTGCAACAAATTGA
The DNA here is from genome assembly GCA_031772625.1 of Pinus tabuliformis. Classification (NCBI taxonomy): domain Eukaryota; kingdom Viridiplantae; phylum Streptophyta; class Pinopsida; order Pinales; family Pinaceae; genus Pinus; species Pinus tabuliformis. The sequence goes on from CM062820.1 coordinate 498,626,082, forward strand.
TTCATTGCCTCATGCTGGATATGCGGAAGAATTTGATCAAACCACAGTTTCGCAAAGCAGTCACCATACCCAGATCATGTAAAGCAACCATGTCCTCTTCTTCATGCTCGCGTTCATGCCATGTAATGACCATCTTGATCCAATGAATCTATGAAAAACAAACAAGAGAAGAGTTAGGATCCCGATTTAGGCAAAAATAAGAAAAAATTTCCATGAAAAACAGTGCATAAACTTGCCCTTTTGCGCCCATCGCACCCCAGCTGTGTACTGGGTGAGATGCATCCTGACTGGCCAATGGCCAGCTCAGTATGCATCACACCTTTCGATATACATTGGGTGCGATGGGGAGAGAACAAATTGTTCAAACCCCAGAGGCCCAAAAGAATAGGAAAGCATGCTCAAAATCAGAAAAGGAAAGAATGCAATTGAAGAGCTCAGGGTTAGCTCCTACCTGGTCCAGACGGCACCGAAAATAGTCCACAGAATCTCCCAGAATCAGCTGGTGAAAATCAAGGGGAAAAACTCCTCCAGAGCTCCAAGAATCCCAAATTTGAATGAAATGGTAAAAATGAGAGGTAAAAACTATTTTTATGTTACTATTTACATAGTTCGAGTAAAATATGGTTTTTTAACTCATTTTTCAAGCATGTATTCACATTTCTAATCAATTTGATGAAGTAATTGAACAGGTAGCATGACCATCAAAAGAACATAGTGTTAATGGTGAAGTCAACGTCTCTGACTATTATCACGAGCAGTTTTACGCAAAGTTAAAACTCGTTAAAAAATAAACCTCGCCACGAGCAGTTTTACGCAAAGTTCAATCTCGTTAAAAAATAAACCTCGCCACAAGAAGTTTTATGCAAAGTTCAAGCTCGCTAAAAAATAAACCTCGCCATGAGCAGTTTTACACAAAGTTCAAGCTCGTCAAAAAATAAACCTAGCAATGAGCAAATGTTTCCATAGAGTTAAAGCTCATTAAAAAATGAACCCCACCTTCAGTAAATAACCATTCGCATGACTATCAGCTTTTGAACCTTGGTTGTGCTCTTACCATCACCTCCACTCTTTTTTAGCCGATCATACACCTCCATTTGATTGTTTACCCTTTTGAGGAACAGCTACGATGAGTTATTTTATTAGCCACCCTCTTTCCACTGCCGCGATTGGAAAGTTCCAAGCCTTTCCTGGAACTAGTTGCTACCCAAAAACATCACTCGTTCCTAAAAAAATGAGTCTCCTTTAAGCTTTTTTCATCTGACTCATAAAATATGAAAAGATTGCCAAGCAATTGGCCTCTCCAGCTCATTAAAATGACCGGAAGTGCTATCCCTCCTTTATATTTTAATCTTTTTGGACCTGAGGGATTATTACACAAAAAGATCGAGTGCTTGTCTTGTTCAGCTCGTTAAAACGATCGAAAAGTCATCCCTTTCATATTATTTTACACTTTTTCAGACTTAAGGGATTACGTTACGAAAAAGGACCACTGGAGTTACCTTTACATCCCTTTTTAGACTCTCTAAAATTGAAAATGACCGAGTTATCTTTGTTGTTAAACTCGTTAAAACAAAAGCAACAAACGTGTCCATGCAGACAAGATCGAGTTTCATTGTCACTAGGCTCGTTAAAACACAGCAACAGGTTTGCCCGAAGGGCATATTATAGAACAAGCATATGTTATCCTCCTCAAGCTTGACAAAAATAAAGATGTACTAGTCAGCAATGACTGGGGAAAAAGGGAAGAAAACTTGAATAACTTCATTGGTAGCAGGTCGCTCTTGAACATGACACTTTCACTCCGTCACCATGATTGAGTCGGGTTGGGTTTTTCCGTTCACCAGTCATATGACCATTGGGCCACCGTACCATCCACCTTGGGGTTAATGCTACCAATCCATTTTAGTGTTGCTGGTATGTTCAAGAGAAGTCACTCAGAGAATTCACCAACCTAGCCAACGTCTCATCCGCTGTAATACCTTCACTCTCCATTTTTCATGACCGCCACCCTGAACCTTGTATCATCAGATCGTTTTCACCTCCGCAAAATCATTTGCTCCATTCCGTGTCGTAGATGTGGGATTCATTAAGGCCCTCCTATGACGAGTCACTTCTTGTCAACATCAGCTCATTATCCAAGAAGTTGACTTAGGGACAACCCTTTTAGTACTTTGAAGCTTGCATGCCTCAATGGCAAGTTTCTCACTTCCGGTGACAGGTTTACATTAATGGCCTTCGACCGAAAGATTTTATGTGGTGTTTGACATCAGCTCATGTATTCACACCACGTGAATTGTACTGCAGTACCTTGAGGGTCATCATCATTATCGGTGATTACTCTCGCACCTTTAACAACTTACATCGTTGGCTGGTAATCAGGCGATGTCTTTCTGTGTTCGACATCAGAACATCTTTTCACATGGATTGACTTGTACTTCGGGCAAAGATTGAATGAGTTTAAAGACCCTGGATCTAGTTTCATCCATTTGGGCTGCGCTATATTCAGGAAAATAAAGACATCAAATGTACATCACAGCTGCACAGATAATCATCCAAACTAAAGGATGATGGCTCTACCAGAATCATCAGTCTGCCACACAGATGATTGTCTGTCTTATGTACATGAATATGAATTTATAAAGTTGAGCATGGGAATTCCCACCTCAGCTAGATCATGAAAATATTGTGAAGATAACGTATTGTATTGTATCTTATTACAGGTCACCTTCCAGTTCGAAAAACCTCGAATCCTCATTATAAAGCATTTCACCTGACATCAAAAGGATTTACGACCTCATGCTTTAGGGGGTAACTGTTATAGACATATTTGGGCACTGCACCCCAATCATATATGTCCATAAACCAAGGGCTTCTAAACCCCTAAAAGTTTTGTTTCTCCATGAAAAGCTACTCAGAACTGGTCAAAACAGGACCATACAGACTGCTCCATATATAGGGTGCAATGCATCTCACCTATTACACACAGGGGGTGCGATGCATACTGTAAAGCCCTCCTATAGGGTGCAATGAGTGAGAGCAGACAAATGGCAGAAGAAACTTGCTAGGTGGAAACCTAGAGAATCTTCTAGAAACTACTCATATGACCCTTGCCTCTCTAAATTCGCCCAGGGATGAGTAAGAGATCTGAAATCTCCAATTGGAACCAAGAACTATCAGTGAAATGACACTAATCAAAATCCCAGAAGCTGACTCACTCTCTTGTAAACATCTATATATGGATCCCTCATCCAAGAGATCCAGAGGTTGGAATTTTGTAATTTGCAAGGAAGTGTTGTTGGTTTCTCTTTGAAGACATTGTTGGGTGATCTTGCTTTGTATGAGGTGAAGAGGGCTTTCATGCTGGGAGGATGACATTGGGTTAGACCAATGGGTTGTAATCCTATCATCTACTACTTCTATCAATAAAGCTATTTGAGTTTTCCTCCATATTCTTGTATATCTCTTAATCTTGTATTGATATATGCATTTGTATGGTTAATATACATATCATCCTATATTTTTTATGGTTATAGATCTCTATGCTTTGATGGTATTATGCTTCTTTGACTCTACAGGTGTTCTTTGAAGTGGGACAAGCAAGAAAGGAGTGGCGAAAGCTCTATCAAGGGAGAGAGGAAACAAGCAAGGAGACTAGTGAAAGACTGAGGTTGGTGCTCTCTGCTTCTCTCTCATCTATCTCTCATAAAGGAAAACACAAGTAACTTTAATCTGTTTGTTTCTAAGATAGCTACCCATCTTAATGGGACTAGCAGCTTTGAATGGACACTAGTTTTCCCGATAACAGGGTAACAACACCCTTGCAAAGAAAAGATTATTTTTGGAAGGGGAGGAGCCAATGGAGGAAAAAAATTAGGTTAGAAGGGAAATCATTCCATACCCTTGGAATGAAGTTAGTTACCACCTCATTAAATACATATAATGTGAAGGGAGATACAGTGTGGTGTATGGATACCACTTCAGACTCCTCCAAGAAATGAGATTTGGAGAAAACACACCTCCTCAAAACAGATTGAATATACCCTATTTTCTTCTTCAATAAATGATATACATGAGCATCAAAGTGTAGGAGGGAAAACATCAACATATAGCCCATCATGGGTTGATCAAACTCATCCTAGAAGATGCTCTACAAAACCTGAGACTCCCTACTACATGGACAACCTTTAGAGACATGCAGGTAGGAGGAGCAACTCAAGCTATTGAATATGAAAAAATACCCACTCATAGTGAGAAGGAAGAAGAAACAGAGGAGGAAAATGAAGAAGAAATAGAGGAAGAAAAAGAAGAAGAAACATAGGAGGAAAAAGAAGAAGAAAAAGAGGATGAGAATGAAGAAGAGACAGAAGAAGGAACAAAAGAAGAGATAGATGGGCAGAGTGAGGAAATAGAGGAAGAATAAGAAGAGGAAGGCAAGAATGAGAAGGGAAATGGAAAAGAGGAAACAGGACAAAAGGATGAACAGAGGTCTACAGATAAAGGCAAAGAAGGGGAAGAATCACCAAGGGTATCTAGAGAACCCACTGAGAAAGCGGAAGCAACTTCTCTTACTTCCCTAAGTACACCTATCAAGTCAAAAGGGAAGAGGAAAAGACAAACCCCACTGTAATTCAGGACATGAAAGAGCACTAGGATTAGACGAGGGAGACCTCAACAGGGAAAATTTTAAGAACCCCCCCAAATTTATATGTATAATAAATGGGCGAATCTCCATGGTATATAGGAAAAATGGAAGGCGATTTTATCAATAATATAATATGTATATATAATTTTTTGGCGAATCTCTCACCAGGCATGGCGAATATTTTACTCAATTATAAAATCTTGTAATATCTTGGCGAGTCTTTCACTAAATAATAAAACTTTGTAAAGTCCTAGTGAATCTTAGCATTGTGAACTCTTAGAGAATTTTTTGAAAAAGTATAAAACCATATATGACAAGAGCCACATGGTGGCAATATCACTGTTTTTTTCACATTTCCATGACATGGAACTTGTTTATAAAATTATAAAAAATCCAACCAAGTCCCTTATAATATGCAGGTAAGCTTATAACAGAGTCTGATACCTCTACTATGCTTGTCTTCATTCAAGTGTCATAGCTACTATACTTAACACTGTGAATCACAACTCTCTCAGAACTCAACTCTATAGTGTAATTAAAACCTTTGAAAATTGAATCTGACAACTCTATAAAAAGTATTAGTGAAATAGAAGCTTTTGTGAATGATCCCACTAACTATCACTGCTAAACAATCAATCTAGACTATGAAGTCTTCCATCTTGATCACAATCGTGCTCATGATCAAGGGAGTGCGACCACTTGGCCTGACATAATGGCCATCATAGCTTCCAATAATCAACAACCACCTTGCAAGGACATCCTAGCTCATGTCTAATGAATTTTATTCATCAATCTTAACTGATATAAATCTTATAAAGATAATATTAGAATCCTCTCCAAATTCACTGTTAATACAAGGGTAAAGGAAATTTTCTAGCTCAAGGCACTAGCCAATACCAACTTTGGTATTTGTGACCCCTTTGTGGGGATGCACCTACACTGCCCCATTGGGTTTCTGCCTTGTAACATAGTTCAAGGATCACAAGACTTTCCAATCTTCCTACTCCATTAGACACACTATATATGCTATACATAGTGAATGGAAAAGAAGCATTATAGAACACACAATTTCACAGAAAGAAGAAAAATCTTAGCCAGTTCAATATCAAAATCTTAACCACTGATCAATAAAGAATAACAAGTAGTGTAATTGTTCCAAGTTATTTATTTACAAGCTGTAAAGGATGTAGTGGAATGGAAAATATTACTTAGGCAACCCTTAAATATTTTCTACTAATATGTTTGTGCATGTACATATTAAATTAAGAGAATTGTTGAATACAAAGTTTCCTTTTCTCTTGCCTCCATTTTGACAAATCAGTGTGAAATCAGTGTCACTTTGAATCTCCTTTCCTGTGTGGATGTTTTGACAAATCAATGTGAAATCAAAGTCACTTTGAATTCCCTTTCCTGCGAGGGATAGCATCCATAGTTGATTAGTAAAAGATAATCTACTATATATTATGTTTAAGAAACTGACTTCAGTCTACAGTCAAAATGAGACCTCAATTCTTATTCTGAATTTGAATATCTCAGGACAACATAAGAGATAAAAATGCATATGGCCTTAGTAGCTAGAAAACAATCACTCCATCATTACAATACCACCTAGATTTTGGCACTTAATCTAAATAATGGCACTAGTTGCAGTGCTTATTTGCATTAACACCATGGAAAAGAAACAACAATGTTTCAAAGTACACTTACTGGAAAAGTTGTAACGTTCCGAGAATATTTAATGATAGCATTTGAACCTCGTAGCTATGGTGGGGAAACTAGGGAACCCAAATCTTGGAAGATATTTCATACCAAATTTGAGAAAAAAATAAAAAAGGAAAAAAATCAAAATCTATAAATCAAGCAATGAATTGTTTACAAATCAAATACAATTCCTTTAACTAACAGTTAAATTATGGTGATATATTTAAATATTTAGTAAGAGGGGAACTTCAAACCATGGAATATTACCTTTTTCATTACTTTCATCCCTCAATGACTGAGATTACAAATCAATACTTATGGAAAGATTGTAATAAATTATGTGAAATAGTAAAGCATAACCTCTATTTTCAAGCAACAAAATCAAGACATTGTTACATCAAGAGCCATAATTGATACATAATCAATGAATCAAGTCCTTGTATGGCACAGGCTTGTTTCACAACCTCTATTTTCTCAATAACAAAATCAAGACATTGTATGTGGTTATTGCCAAAAGGAAACTGTGTTCTAATTTGGAAGAGGATCTTATAAAAAGACATGGATTTATTCAGAGCTACAAAGCCTAATGGGTTATTGAAAAATAAGTTGGAATATGGGATCATGATACTTAAATTGAAAAAATATGCTTTCCTTTTAGAAACATTACAGTTATACAATGTTTTTTGAAAGCATTAGAATTTGAAATTGGGCCTTTCTATCAAGACAAATTTTCATTAACAGAATGTACTTTTCTACCTGAAACATTGTAGATATCCAAGAAAAACTTGAAAAGCATAAGAGAACTTAGCATAATGTACTTTCTTTCCTTCCTTAACATTCTTAAAGAGTTTAGGTTCCCCAAGTCATTAGGTAACTTTCGAGAAATGATAGTTAGTAATAGTCCAATTCACAACTGAAGATGTGTCACAAATACGAGGGGGCATCTCCTCCAAATCACAAAAGTGCTCCAGGTTAAAATCTAGCATTATTGGAAGCTTAATGTTCGACTGGGTGTTATTGAACTCAGACATTTTTCCAATCTTCACTAAAAGCTTAAAGATAGCTTCTCTTAGTTCTACATGACTTTACTATGCTCTTGAAGTGGGGGCACATGCAACCTCTCTAAGTGAATAGTCTTAAACTAAGTGAAGATAAGGCCGATAGATCATTTAGTGTGGATCTCTTTAACCCATAATTGAATATTATGTCTCTCTTAAACCCATAATTGAATACTATTAGGACTTTCAAATTTTTCATGGAACTCAAAAATGTTGGAAGAAAGTATTTGCTTCCAGAAAAGAGTAAAACTAAAGCCTCTGCTTGAGGACAATTGATGTCACATCACTAATACTTCTCCATGGAATCTGTATAGGTAAACCACAAATGCAGAATTCCATTAGAATATTGTGTTTATTGAATACACAAATGAAATCATTGCATTTCTTTAAAATATCTTTTGAAATCAAAATTACGGAAATTACATATCGATAAGCTAGTGGGTGTAGGATAAAATTTACCTGTGTCATTCACATAAAGCATGAGAAAAAACTTAATACTATATATAAAACCAAGAAAAATTCAAATTGATCACTTCTAGGGACCTCGTAACCACCCTGCCAATACACAAGTATGTTTCTGTTTGCAGTTAGAAAAATTACCCAAATTACAATCTATTTACTCCAGCCTATGTTAGAAAGTTATAGAAGGATGACTAGTGCATTCAATCCATTCCTTTTAGCCCTGGATTTGTTTCAGTTTAAAACAGAAGTATACAAATATACTTGTCCAATGTCTATGCTTTAACCATTCACCTTAAGATGTTTTTACAATATAATTTCCTAAGTCTATTTAATATCTTCATTATCATAAAAACCAACCCATATCCATCTTAACTCCACATCTACCACTCTTAGGGGGATGCAATCTATTTATCCCTCTGAGCACTTGGTAGACCCAAAATTAAGATGGATCTAAGATGATAGAATTTCCCCTTTAAATAGTCTATGCTCACATGAATACCATGGTATTACCATGGGTTATCATAAACCTGGAGCTTAAAAGTTACTATTAGTAATTTATAAAAATCAATAAAATTAATAGTTGATTTTTATTTTATTTTTTATTTTAACCAAGCTAAAATGTTTAACATACATTAAATTACAACATCCATTTTTACTCTTGATCCACCAAGCCCCTAGAGGGATCAAATATTTTTTCACTCTATGCTAGTTTGCATATCACGATATTTGATACCTCTCAGGGGTTAGTAGATCCAGAGTAAAGATGGTTCTATGCTGGTTTAATTCCCCCATTTAAATAGGCTACATTCCAGGTCAATACCATGGGTCAATACCATGTGCCATTTTGGTGAATACCATGGGTCAATACCATGTGCCATTTTTATTTTTATTAATACTAATATTAGGGTTCATAATGTTTTTTTGCATGGTATTAATAATAATCTATCCTATGGTATTTGTCCCATAGTATTTTGCCCATAGGTTTCACCTAAATATAATGCATTTTTTGAGTGTTCGGTAAATATAAGGTGACTTATGGAGTAAATATGAAAAAAAAAAAATGTTTTATTTGTTTACCATACCTCTCATTTATTTATATTTTTATTAATTTACCATACCTCTTTTTACAGATATGGTATTTGGCCCATAGGATTCACTTAAATAAAACCTCTTTTTTGAGCCTTCATAAATAGAACGAGGGTTATAGACTAAATATAAAAATATGTTTTATTTATTAACCATACGTCTAGTTTATTTATATTTTTATTTATTTACCATACCTTTTGAGTAAGTATAAAAAGACGTTTTATTTATTTACCATACCTCCACTTTACTTATATTTTTATTTGTTTACACCCTTGCATGTATATAAGGTGACTTATGGAGTAAATATAAAAAATGTTTTATTTATTTACCATACCTCTCATTTATTTATATTTTTATTTATTTACCATACCTCTTTTATAAATATGGTATTTCACCCATAGGATTCACTTAAATAAAACCTATTCTTGAAAATTAGGGCGAATGGAAGGTTGTAACTCCTAATTTCAAGGGCTAAAGTTACCTTTTTTTACCCTCTCCCTTAAAATAAGGTGGGTTATTTGAGGTGATTTGTAAAAATGTACTATGATACAAAATATTCGCCCACTAAAAATTTAAAACCCCTTATTTTCGCCAAAGGGCAAGCATTCGCCCCTAAAATTTTCTATGGACCTCAAACCCCCACAAAAACTCCAATTGTCATTGAGGATTCACCAAAGCAGCAAGAAAAGGAAGCCCCTCTAGAGAAAAATCAAGGAGAAGGATCATCAGAATAAGCCTCTCCCAAATCTCCCATCACTTATGTTAGGAGGCCTATCACAAGGTCAGCCTCATCAAAGGGAAAAGGTCTCCTACAGGAGACACAGACAGACCTACAGGAAGCAGAGGCCATCCTACAGGAAACTCTGTCAAACCTACAAGAAACACAAAAAATGGACCAAGAAGGTATCACTTAGCAAGAAACAAAGAAAGAAGACCAAGAACTAAGAGAAGCTAGTCGACATCCCAACCTCAACTCCTACTATAGGTTCATTGAAGGAGGTAGGGTAAACCCATAGAAGTTTGTCATTCCCTTATTCTTTGAACTTGAAAAAGAGAGGGCAAGGACACACAGGTGGACACAGATTTCCAAAGCAAAAGGAGCAGAGGATGTAGACCACATGGAGGAGAAATTGAAGGAGATGGGAAAGTAAATGAGTAGCATAAGGGATAGAGAGGCAATGATGAAATCTCAGTTAGAAGCAGAGAATGCATGGCTAAGGGGATAACTACAAGAAAGGGAAATCCAGTTGGCAACTATGGCCAGTTTATCCTTGGAGGCAATCTAGTGCAAGATGCCAGCAAAGTCTTATGCCTTGTATCTCAAGGAACAATGGCTACAATTCCAAATTAAGACTTTAGCACAAAGAGGCACTATGCCCTTCCAAGACTATAGACAATTCATTGATCTCTGTGATCAAAGCACCTTGGAAGATAGAGCAAAAATGTCTGAGTTTTACCTACACAACTTGGCCTTGATAGATTTGAATGTGTGGGACCCAAATTCAAAACTAGGAGACTTGCAATTGATGGCCTTAGCATCATGGATGAATCATGAGGAGGAAAGAGCTACAGAGATGAAAAAGGTAATGGCAAGAGAAGAGACAAAACCCCTTATGATCAGAGTTGAACAATCTAACCCAATGGCTGTCATTAGCACCCACAACCTCATTACAAATGATCCTAAGCTTGCACCTAAGTACCTTGTGTTACACAACATTTTGTCACTATCCCTATACTTCCCGTCCACAATCCTGGAGGACCTCTACAGTGTACTTGACATGCTTTCCAATCATGAAGAAACTCCCATTGTATCCCTCTTCATGAGAAAAACAATTTCCTTTTGCATCATTTCCCATAAATCTTCTATTTATTCTAGTTTACAAGATCAACGCTAATGACCCGTGTCCTCCTCGTGCTGATATGTAGGGTTTACAATTGTCCCTAGCACCGATTGGATCGACTGAGCCCTTTCTCAGTCATGCTGATCCTCTTTTGGAAAGTTTTTTAAATATGGAGCCAAAGCTTCCAGCTCTAGCAGCTTCGTAACGGAATTTTGGTAAATGGTCAGGCCGGATGGAGTTGAAGAGATCAGTTTGGGCTCCTTTCCCATATTAGGATGGAACTAATCCAAGAGATAAGGCCTTCTCCCATGAGAAGAGGAACTATATCCCCTCCATACCAGCTATATAAACCTCTCTTTCTCCCAAACAAAAGCTAGTTGATAGCTTTTAGTCCTAATTAAGTTATGGTTGAGGTTTTGATTTTGGAGTAGTCAGTAAGCTACCCATAGTTTGTAGCTTTCTGGTTTGTGTTTAAGGGAGAATTGTGAGTTTAGTTTGGTGTGAAGACTATAGGGAAGAGCCTTGAGACTACCATTGTTGAGGTTGTCCATGAGGTGCTAGCAGAAATTTGGGAACCCGGATATGTCGAAGGAGAACAACAACGTCAAGACATCAGTTGTAATCTCTTCTTGAAGTAATGTAGATGCAACTATCAATTGATTTCCTACATGAAATGTCATCTCACATATTTATGGCTTAATGTTTCTTGACCTGTTAAGTAGGTTGAATACAATATTTTATGCTATTACAATTGTTGTTCGCCGTTGTTTGCTTATTTCAGGTGTGTGAAGGAAGGAAACAAAAGATAGTTGGGGCGAGGAAACAGGATCATCACTAAGTGGAATAGCATTCTAAGAGGTAGGACCTCTTAATTGATTCTAGCCTAAGGAAATCTTCCATAGATTGTCTGTTTGTGACTAGACCCGCTCTCTCGGGCTAGAGGAATCGTTTGTGTCGACACTTAAAATTTACCTGCATCACAAATTGGTGACTCCACTAGGGACCCAATCCTTCTATTTGATTGATTGTGATTTCATGGTTTTGTGTGAACTTTTCTAGTATCACCATTTCCCTCTAGTGTTTTCTTCTTTTCCTGGTTTACTGCTCTGAGTCTAAAATTTACAGTAGCAAGTCTAGTTTTTACCTGAAGAAATTTTCATTTTTTATTTTGAATCCTTGGCCAGTGCAGTTTTTTCTAAAACAATTGCACCGATCGAATTGAGTTTCACCAAAATAGTAGCACAGACGCCCCTCTAGCGCTTTTTGTCAGTTAGGTAATCATGTCGATGCCTGTAGGTGGAGATTAGGGTTTGCCCCAGATCTCAACTAGTGTGTCTTTCTCTCTTGATTTCTGCCTCTTAGCTTGTTTTAGGCTATTTCTCCCTGACTGGAAAGCTTGATTTGGCTTGGTTTATGTGCTTGTTGGTTTGCCTTCTTTTGCTTGATTTCTTGAGTCTTTGGATGGTTAGTGGCTCTAGGACATCTAGCTTGTCATCCATCCCATTGATTGTGAACTCAGTGAGTCAAGTTGTTGGTAAATTTACTCCTTGCATTTCGTTTGTAGTCCTCTCATTCCTTTGATCCCCATCATTTGAGCTTGAATAGTTTCATTTGATTATTCAAACATCCCTTTTCTGGCATAGATCACGTTTCTTGTCTTGTTTTCGGTAGATTCATTGCGTCATCGGTTTGGAAGAAGTTATTTTTTGTGTCTTTTTATCTTTTTTGGAATTGATTGTCTTGAAAACTTTTTCATTAAAGTGTTTTACAAAAATTCAATTTTGTCATTCATGAAACGTACACGATTCTAGTTTTTTGCATCAATATGTTACATTAGTTAGCATCATTGAAGACTAGAGTTGCATTTGCATTTGAAAAGCAAAAGAATTCTCTTTGCCTTTGAAAGGACTGCTTGAAGTGCACTTGTTAGGAAAATAGGAATTGGGAAGAATTTTTCATTATTTTGTTTTCAAAAATTGTAGTGAAAAAATCATTTTATTTTTTTTCCATTGCTTGGTTGTTTTCATTTTATTGTGTTTTCTACCCTCTCTAGTGTAAACAATTCATCGAATTGAAAGAGTCTTGTCTCATTTAGCTGCATACAAGATTTTTCGAGTCACATCGCTAAGGCCTGAAAACCGAGACATAATTCAAGATAAACTTTAAAATTAACTCAATTAACCTAAGGTGCATTTGAAACCTAACGATCACATCTAGAAGGTCTAGGCTAGAGATGTGTTCTGGCGTCTTTAAACCTAGCAGTTGTCATTCGCTTCAGCACTAGACAACGCTAGTATGAATTTGTGCTCCCCGTACCGTCGAGTATATAAAGGGAGACCCCACTAGGCTGTAATTCTTTATCCATAGGAAGCTGAGTCTTCTTCCTTGTAAACGTGATACACTGAAAACATCATTCGAGGAGATTGCATGCCCGTACTTCTCGGTTCACTGGGAGGTATTCTGAAGTTCAAGGTTACCTGGTAATCATTTTTACCTAGATCATCCTGAGTATTCATTTGATCTTTTTTACTCTTTAAGCTTAAAAGATCATCCGAGCACATGTCCTTTCGAGCTCGCTTCAAATCGAAAGTGATAGAGTCACCTTTGCTTCTTTCTCGACTCTTAAAACATGAAAGAGCACTATTTTTTTTATGCATCTTAAAATATTGATACCCACAATCTCATAGCATCTTTGTTAGTATTTTACAGACCAAATCATAAGTATTCCTTTTAAAGCACATTTAAAGCCTTGGAATTTATCTCCATGTTCCTGTTATTTGAGGCAAAGCCATCATGGCTGAATCTTCCAGTTCAGCTAGTTCCTCTTCCTCTCCTCAGTGTGAAAGATTGTCTGAGGAGCCATTTCCTGAATTACCACGGTCACTTAAGGACCAAGGTGTTGAACTTGGAATCGGTCTGAGAATTCAACCCTTGTCATCTCTTCCTCCACCTCCCTTAGATACTAGGTCACTTTCTGATATTGTCCCAGAATCTCTGGATAATCCTATCTAGACTCTCGAGAGTCATCCAACCCTTGATGATCAGCTTGGATTGGTCTTTTATCCTTTGAATTATTTGTTTGACCCTGTTATGATATCACCGCAGCGTCTGTATAGTCCGTATGATTAGCTGGCTATTCCTTTGGAATTATCCCCTTGAACATCTTCGGTTGTTCGCTGTCGCTTGTTTCCACCCATGGAACCCGAAGAAGAATTTCTAGTCTCCTCTCTGGGTCACTCGAAGGTTTCCACTCCACACATTGTCGAAGACGAAGAATATCAGCTTCCTCCGGAAGTTTTTCCCTACACGGGAAGCATTCCCATCAGTGTTTATCAGAACTTACATCCTAATTATGTGACTTTAGCACACTTGGTCTCAAGTACACCTAGTGCCTCTTCACTTTATCATAATCATGTTTCAGCGTGTGGTGCGATGCCTACCACGGGTCTGTTCATTCCGAATCCGACCCCCCAACAGATGTTGATTTCTGCAGTTACTTTAGCCCCCGTGCAACCCACCGTTCCAAACCCTCTTGTCTCGTCAGTCCAAGTCACCTGTCCGGTGCAATCGATGGTCTCGAGTCCTGCCTCTATCAGTCCTTCGGTCCCCCCAGTATGTGCACAAGTTGTGCCACCCCCTGGGGGCCAGAATCTGAATCTCTCAATGGTGTCACACACAACTAATGTGAGTATCTCGCAATGTCACACGGTTGGGGTGAACCAGCCTTCTTCTAGTGTTATTCAAAACCCTATTGGTCCTACTGGATCAAGCAATGTCCAGTACCAATAGGTCCAAAATCTCGTTGGTCTTTTTGGGTCAAGCAATTTTCAGTATCAGTAACCTTATGAGGCTCAGGTTCAGTACCAAACTCCTTATGTTCCATATGGTTCTCAAGGAATGGTAAATCCACCTTACATCATTCAGCCTGGGCAATACATTCAGCCTGGTCCAACCACCATTCCCTATGGCTATGGCTAGATACAGTTCGGAAATTTTCACGGTTTCAATTCTGGAACTGTCCAAGTACCCTTGCAACCACAAGGACAACCTCTATAACAACAAGGACAACCTTTGTTGTAGCAAGGCCATTCATGCAGCAACAAGGTCCGATGATGTAGTAGTAGGGACCACTACAACTGTCGCAGGGGAAACCCTCGCAGCTGTTGCCGCAAACCATGTAGCCACAAATGCAATATGTTCAACAAACCTCCAACCCTATGTCTTTGCAATGCCAACCTATGCAGCCACAGGCACAACTTTTGCAGCCACAATGTCAGCCCTTGTAGTAGCAAGGCCAACCTGGGCAGCAGCAACCCCTGTATACATATCAACAGGGTCAACCTTTGCAAGGACAAGGTCAAGGTCAAGTCCTTAGTAACAGGCCCCAAATCCTCATGTCCAAGGGCAATAGGTTCAAAATCCTCTTGCCCAAGGACAGCAGGTCCATAATCCTTATGTCCAGGGCCAACAGGTTTAAAACACATATGCCCATGGGCAATAGGTGCAAAACCCATACGTCCAGGGTCAACGGGCTCAACAGCCTTTTAACCTGTATGTTGCTCATTAACAACCTATGGGTGGGAAATTTCAAGGCTTTCAAGGTCAAAATCCTCCCTATGGGCAAGTTAACCTATAGTGGGGACAAAATCAAATGCCCTATGGACAAAACCCTCCACTAAGGGGACAAAATCCTTACCAGCAGGGATGGGCTCCTCCAATTGAACCCGCTTATCGACCTCCAATGCCTTTCAATACTCAATTGTCGTTCTTGGCTACACTAGAGTTTCTATATGTGTCTCGACTCACGAATGATCCAATTCTTCATTTGTCGTACTGGCCTTTGGTCCCATCCAAGATCCCGAGCGATTGTCCAAAGTTCGATGGGAAAGCAAAGGAATATCCTCAAGCCCATGTGATGACATATCACCTCTGGTGCTCTTCAAATTCTTACGTTGACGATTCTATTCATCTCCATCTTTTCCAACAAACTCTCACAGGCGCTGCAGCCAAGTGGTACATCGAGCTCCCTCGAAGTACTTATTATGACTTCAACTCTTTAGCCATGGATTTCCTCATGCATTTCCAATTGTCGGTTTGCTATGAAACCGACACCTATTTGCTTACATTGCTCAAGCAAAATACTGCGACCCACATCTCCGATCACATCCATGAATGGAGACGTAGGCGTTGCCTAATCAAATTTGAGATTTCTGATCAGTTATTGACCGAATGGTTTACCAAATCATTCATCACTCCAATTGCTCGTGATATCGCTATGGGTGGGTGCGTCACGGAGGAGCAAGCCATTGCTCATGCCTAGTACTTAGATCTTGTTTACTCTTAGTCTGGAACTTTGTATGAGTTATTACCCGATGCTCCGAGGCCATCATCCGATCCAACGACATCGAAGTCACTGGCTACACCTCTTGTTGATGGATTAATTGGTTCAGTGTCCCAGGCCCCCACCAAATCTTCTTCCAAACAGAAGTCGGCCTCAAGCACTACTTCCAGCAGTCCCTCTCAGAATCCACTTGGCCCTGGTAAAACCTTAGAGGTCCACATTTTTCAATCTACCACAGCAGACAAATCCTCGAAAGGTAAGAAGAAAGGCAAAGGAAAAGCTAAAGTCGATGCCCCAAAACAAGGTCCTCCTAAGTCGTCTACTGGTGTTGGGAAGCCTAAGTATACGTGCCTCATTTGTGAGGAGGATCACTATACTAGTGATTGTCCCAGATGATCCGAAGTTAGTCGTTTGCTCAAAGGGACCCCAGCTATCCTAAAAGAGCCATTTCCATCCCAATAGACCCAAATGGTAGACCAGCCTCAGTCATCCGCTTCCTCGGGTTCACAAGTGTTTATGATGAATACGCCCATTAATGTGGATACTAGATCAAAAGATTATCATACTGCCCTAATAGCAGGGAAAGAAAAATAAGTTGCCCCTTCTTCTTCTACCTCGTCAAGTTCTGGTCCTCTTCATATAGAGACAACTAACCTTTATTCCACTGTTTTACCACCTTCTTGAGGTGTGCTGCGAAAGTCCTCGTACAATCCCAATGCTCATGCCGCTTAGCACTATAATATTGTTGAGGATTTGGCTCAGGTGCCATCGGCTATGTCTGCCCTCGAGGTACTTCAAATTTGTCTGTCTCAATGGAAATCATTACTATCGACTATTGGGGGTATTGATCCTATTGATTCCAGTCTTATATGTTTTGATCTAGAAAACCACGTTCCGCGTCTTCCTCATCAGATTGCCTTTCTCATTTAGGTCATCATTAATGAGAAAACCATTCAACAAATTGTCATTGATGAAGGTGCTTCCACCTGCATCATGTCTGTTGCTTATTGGAAGGAAATTAGTTCTCCTACTTTGAACTAGTCCCCTAACACTTTGGAAGCTTTTGACGGGCGTGATTCGTGACCATTAAAAAAGGTGTCTTACCCAACCTTGCCATTACTTCGGAGGGCAAGATAGTGCACGTTGAGGTAGAGATTGTTGACAATAATATCAATTATAATCTTCTACTCATATGAAGTTGGACCCATGCCATGCATGTTGTAGCCTCCTCCTTGTTCTGCGTGATTCGTTTTCCCCATCAAGGGAAAATAGTCATAGTTGACCAACTGTCCTTCTTTGCCTCTTCCTCCTCGGATGGCAATGTTCCCTATGCCAAGCACACCGGTGTTCCTTATGAGAGTGTGGGGGTAGGACTCTTTAAAGATCCTGCTAACATGATGCCTATGTTAACATGATTTCGGTCAAGTCTGATCCTTGGGTCATTCCCTCCCCGGATATTGTTGACACATGGGGCGAGGTAATGCCATTAAGTCCTGCTGAAATTAGTTACGTGGAAATTGTTTCTCCTTCACCTTCGATATCCTCTAATCATCCTATTTCAAGTTCATCTCTCGACATGTTGTCTCAATCCCCGTGGCTTTGTTCTGGCTCGGTGGTCATGTCTATGTGTCTTGAGACGTTCTCTTCTCCACTGCCTATTGACATGTTAGTTCTGCCTACCATTGTCAAGATCTTTCAACTGAGGGCACCTTTATCCCTTCATGGATTCATGTTTTTTCTCCCTCCCTGATTTTTTACCAGTTGCCCATTCTTGCAATGGGGTTTTCATCTGACTCGTAACCCTCCCTCACCCAGGGGGCATGGGGGCAAAGCCTTATATAAGTTCTACTTTATTATTTGGCCGAGTCGATGCTTACTCATCATGTCAATGGTAAAACTCTGGTGTTCATCTGTGTTGATTGATTACCTGAGTCTGAGCATGGAATCTCTCATAACGTATTGTGCTTAGGCCATCTTGCATGGTTACTTTTGTACAATAAGTGTGTCATTCATTTTTTGTGCAGTGTGGTTTGGTGTGTTGTTTTGCAAGCAACTTTCCTGCTTATTATGATTTTTCCTGCTTTGCAGATGTCGATGTCTCCTCACATCGGTTTCGTTGATGGTGCTTGCCAAAGTACTCAGAACCTATCATTTGCAGCATGGGCCATTTATGACTCCCATGGTGAGTTGATCGATCCTCAAGGAATTTGTCTAGGTCAAACAACTAATAACATCGCTGAGAATAGAGTAGTTATCGAATTGTTGTCAGAAGATATCGCTCTTGGCATCTGGGATTTGGTTGTCAACCTTGATTCACAGCTAGTGGTTCTTCAACTCAACAGGCAATATTCCGTCAGAATCCTCATATATTGAGAATGTATCTCCATATTCATCTATTGGAGAGAAATTTTGATTACATTATATATCTCATATTCTAAGACATATGAATACATTGATAGATGCATTAGCTAATTATGTGTTGGATAGACATTTTCGAAACATGTAAAAAATCAAAAACAAATCATTTGTATCATAGTAAGAAGGGAAATGTAGCATATATATATATATATATATATATATAGATATGTCAATAATGTTTGTCATACATCAAAACCCTAAAAAATAATATTTGTGTCCAAAATACATCGGTGGCTCGTAGACCTTATACATCCGTGGCTTGCAAGCCTCAAAAATATGGAATGCTAAGACCTATGCACTAAACAACATGATGCTCATGGTAGCATGTAACTTCTCAGACTACGTGAGTCAGTAGTCAGTGGATTCGATCTGACACCCCCACCGTATGCCTCTGGTACTGGCGTGGGACATCACCCATCCGAGCATACTTTGGGATCCCATGGGTCAAACCCTTGAGATTCCACGCAATATCTTCCTCGTTGTCACTCCCCTCTTGATAAGGAGTGACATCAAACTACTGAGCGACGCGCCTAGTGATTGGGGACATCCCGACAGGGCATTCTGGTCCAACATCTACATTCATAAAATCAAAGTGTCATGAACACATATATTTCAAAAATAGTAAAAATATAAAAAATAAAATAAAATAAAATTTAAAAAAAAAAAAAAAATGTTTTTACCTCCATCATCAAAATCCTCCCCTTCTGGAAGGAGAATATTCGGATCTTCGCAGAAATCGGTACCGCTATAAGGCCAATCCTCCACTACGATCAGCTATCATCGTAGCCATGAGAAGAAGGTGGGCTTATAGGACATTTGTTGTCGCCCCCCCCCATAATCCTGGGTATCAACTCGCTCCAACAGACCATTCGTGGGTCTCATGGCATTGGTAGATCCACCTCAGTCATCTAGTATTGGAACAACGGAACCCACTCCAAGAAGATTGTCACTAGCACAGACCCAAAGAAACTGCTTTAGGTTTCTCGCCTTATCTTTTGATAGCTGGCGCTTCATGTTGATTTTCATAGATTTTTCCCAATTAAAAATAGTGGGCATTGTGCACTCGATAGCATACAGGAACTTTGACTTGTTAGTCTCATGTGGAACTTGTGACCCAGCCACTCTGTTGATAGTCAACAATAACACTCTCAACACAAGATCCCGAACAGTCGCGATCTTGATCTTTCCACTCTTGGATTTGAGAGCTTTTGGACAATGTTCGGCAAGTAACATGGAAAGACTTGCCCCAATCATCCTTGACCCATATAGGTTGACTAGTTCCCCTCTCCAAGATAGTCTTGTGATGAAATAAATATCTGAAGTCTCCAACTCCAACTCTTGGTCACCAATGATAAAAAATTCCCGATTTATGTCCCAGAGACTAATTAGGTATCGTAGCAGCTCAGGTTGAGCTCACATCCCTGGTGTGAGAAAGAACTTGAGGAGCCCACAGTTCCTCAAAGCCTCCAAGCAATTTGGATCAGCTATGGCTTGGGTATCGATATCCTCATGCTCTCTTTCTTTCCAATCCACCATTTTTGGCGATTTTCTTCCTGCAAAACCATTCAATCAAGTCAATAATCATCTTTTGACAGAGAAATTTGGATTCAAGCGGTCAAAATTGAGCAAAAACATGTAAATTTTTTGTTCATGACGCCAGCGTCACTGTTTTAAAAACAGTGGCGCCAACGACGTGGTTGGACGCTGATGACGTGGTTGGCAGTTTTAGCCACCCTAGATTGGTGCAATTCCGTGCCTAGAAATCACGCTGACCGAGGGTGAATTTTTTTTCCAAAATCTCCCCATGAAATCCAAAAAATGGATGAAAACAGGAAAAAACAGTATGAAAATGGAGCTTAAGGTCTTGGCTCTTACCTGCACCTGATGGCTCAGTGAATGACCTCTTGGATCTCCTGCAATCTGCTCCAGAAAAATTAGGGCACAAAAGGGTAAAAAGCTCTTCACACAAAGGTAAAATGGTAAAAAGTAAAAAATAATTACTTTTTCCCCTTTTTATTCATTTTTATGAAAATATTAGGGTTTTTTTAAGTGTTTTTGACTTATTTTACCTCATAATTGCATAATGCATTTACCTTTCTTGTGCAACGCCAGGTGACGGATTGTTGATGATGGTACTTGAGTCACCTTTAAGCTCTTTTCTAACTCGTAAAAGATGAAAATATCACCGAGTATTTTCCCTTTTGACTCATTAAAGCAAATAAAATGGGAGGTCTTCTTTCAGCTCTTTTCGACCTTTTAAACATGGAAATATTGTCAAGCTCTTGTTGTTTTGAACTCCTTAATGGATGTGAAACGTCGTTTACCTAGTATGCGTTTACCCCTTTTTTGGGCTGGGATAAACTATTTACGAAAAAGGTACTCCTTGACTGAAATGGTCAAGCGGTTCTCTCAAGTATCATTTTCTACCTTTTCAGGCTCTAGAGACACAAATGTACGAAAAGGGACCATGTGGAGTTTTCTTTTTTGTGTCTTTCTCAAACTCTCTAAACATGAAAAAGACACCAAGTTACACCTTTGTCGTACTTCTTAAAACATTAAATGAAATCGGATTCGTCACCATGACGAACATGATATTCTACTTCCTAGGGCTTGTTAAACTTATTAGGTCATATTTGTCTGAAGGATGAACTTACAGTGCAAGCATATGCTATTACATTCATGCTTGTGATAAAAAATAATTGGTGTACCTACCAGAAATGGTGGGGGAAAATTTGGAAATTCAATCAATTGTGTTGGCAGCTCACTCTTGAACATGACACTATCTGTTAGATTTCAAGCTACTGTGGAAGTTTTCTGTGTCATGATCCGGATTACCCACAGTTTCTAGTTCATTCTGTCGACATTTCAAACCCCAAAGGGGGTCCATCATCAGGACAAATCCTCAAGATTTCGAGAAGACAGATCTCCTTCCATGTTTCCCCTCCGTACAGGGAAGTTATGTTAGATTTCAAGCTACTGTGGAAGTTTTTTGTGTCATGATCCAGATTACCCACAGTTTAGAGTTCATTCTGCCGACGTTTCAAACCCCAAAGGGGGTCCATCATCAGGACAAATCCTCAAGATTTCGAGAAGACATATCTCCTTCCATGTTTCCCCTCCATACAGGGAAGTTATGTTAGATTTCAAGCTACTGTGGAAGTTTTTTGTGTCGTGATCCGGATTACCCACAGTTTCTAGTTCATTCTACCGACGTTTCAAACCCCAAAGGGGGTCCATCATCAGGACAAATCGTCAAGATTTCGAGAAGACAGATCTCCTTCAATGTTACCCCTTCGTACAGGGAAGTTATGTTAGGTTTCAAGCTACTGTGGAAGATTTTTGTGTCATGATCCGGATTACCCACAGTTTCTAGTTCATTCTATCGACATTTCAAACCCCAAAGGGGGTCCATCATCAAGACAAATCCTCAAGATTTCGAGAAGACAGATCTCCTTCCATGTTTCCCCTCCGTACAGGGAAGTTATGTTAGATTTCAAGCTACTGTGGAAGTTTTTTGTGTCATGATCTGGATTACCCACAGTTTCTAGTCCATTCTGCCGATGTTTCAAACCCCAAAGGGGGTCCATCATCAGGACAAATCCTCAAGATTTCAAGAAGACAGATCTCCTTCCATGTTTCCCCTCCGTACAGGGAAGTTATGTTAGATTTCAAGCTACTATGGAAGTTTTTTGTGTCATGATCCGGATTACCCACAGTTTCTAGTTCATTCTACCGACGTTTCAAACCCCAAAGGGGGTCCATCATCAGGACAAATCCTCAAGATTTCGAGAAGACAGATCTCCTTCCATGTTTCCCCTCCCTACAAGGAAGTTATGTTAGATTTCAAGCTACTATGGAAGTTTTTTGTGTCATGATCCGGATTACCCACAGTTTCTAGTTCATTCTGCCGACGTTTCAAACCCCAAAGGGGGTCCATCATCAGGACAAATCCTCAAGAATTCGAGAAGACAGATCTCCTTCCATGTTTCCCCTCCGTATAGGGAAGTTATGTTAGATTTCAAGCTATTGTGGAAGTTTTTTGTGTCATGATCCGGACTACCCACAGTTTCTAGTTCATTCTGCCGACGTTTCAAACCCCAAAGGGGGTCCATCTCGAAATCTTGAGGATTTGTCCTAATGATGGACCCCCTTTGGGGTTTGAAACATCGGCAGAATGAACTAGAAACTGTGGGTAATCCAGATCATGACACAAAAAAATTTCCACAATACCTTGAAATCTAACATAACTTCCCTGTACGGAGGGGAAACATGGAAGGAGATCTGTCTTCTTGAAATCTTGAGGATTTGTCCTGATGATGGACCCCTTTTGGGGTTTGAAACGTCAGCAGAATGAACTAGAAACTGTGGGTAATCCAGATCATGACACAAAAAACTTCCACAGTAGCTTGAAATCTAACATAACTTCCCTGTATGGAGGGGAAACATGGAAGGAGATCTGTCTTCTCGAAATCTTGAGGATTTGTCCTGATGATGGACCCTTTTTGGGGTTTGAAACGTCGGCAGAATGAACTAGAAACTGTGGGTAATCCGGATCATGACACAAAAAACTTCCACAGTAGCTTGAAATCTAACATAACTTCCCTGTACGGAGGGGAAACATTGAAGGAGATCTGTCTTCTCGAAATCTTGAGGATTTGTCCTGATGATGGACCCCCTTTGGGGTTTGAAACGTCGACAGAATGAACTAGAAACTGTGGGTAATCCGGATCATGACACAAAAAACTTCCACAGTAGCTTGAAATCTAACATAACTTCCCTGTACTGAGGGGAAACATGGAAGGAGATCTGTCTTCTCGAAATCTTGAGGATTTTTCCTGATGATGGACCCCCTTTGGGGTTTGAAACATCGGCAGAATGAACTAGAAACTGTGGGTAATCCGGATCATGACACACAGTAGCTTGAAATCTAACATAACTTCCCTGTAGGGAGGGGAAACATGGAAGGAGATTTGTCTTCTCGAAATCTTGAGGATTTGTCCTGATGATGGACCCCCTTTGGGGTTTGAAACGTCGGCAGAATGAACTAGAAACTGTGGGTAATCCGGATCATGACACAAAAAACTTCCACAGTAGCTTGAAATCTAACATAACTTCCCTGTACGGAGGGGAAACATGGAAGGAGATCTGTCTTCTCGAAATCTTGAGGATTTGTCCTGATGATGGACCCCCTTTGAGGTTTGAAACGTCAGCAGAATGAACTAGAAACTGTGGGTAATCCGGATCATGACACAAAAAACTTCCACAGTAGCTTGAAATATAACATAACTTCCTTGTACTGAGGGGAAACATGGAAGGAGATCTGTCTTCTCGAAATCTTGAGGATTTGTCCTGATGATGGACCCCCTTTGGGGTTTGAAACGTCGGTAGAATGAACTAGAAATTGTGGGTAATCCGGATCATGACACAAAAAACTTCCACAGTAACTTGAAATCTAACATAACTTCCCTGTACGGAGGGGAAACATTGAAGGAGATCTGTCTTCTCGAAATCTTGAGGATTTGTCCTGATGATGGACCCCCTTTGGGGTTTGAAACGTCGGCAGAATGAACTAGAAACTGTGGGTAATCCGGATCATGACACAAAAATGACACTATCTGTTTCATGTTGGGTTGGGATATCCTCCTTTTCATTGACCTTCTTGGGTTGGGCTGCCCATTTTGTTCCTTTCATTTGATCTCTACCACATCATCATGACCACTGATCCTACGGATCCCAAAGCTGCCAAACTCCGAAATCGTGTCATCGATATGTTCAAGAGTTAGTCCTTTTATAGTAACACTTACTCCTGATTCTCTGTATCATCTGAAATCATTTGCATCCCTTTGTCTCATGTCGATGATGTGGGATAAATCATGGCCCTCCTTTGACATGGTCGTTTCCTGTCGACTTCATCTCATTATCGAGGAAGCTGGCCGAGAGACTCCCTTCCAGTACCTTAGAGCTTGCATGCCCTAATTGCAAGTTCTTCTCCATCAACGACAAGTTCACATCATTGGCTTTCAATCGGGTGATTTCACGGGTGTTCGACATCAGTTCCTTTATTCACATTCCGTGAATTGTGCTTCCAGTACCTTGAGAGCCATTGTCATTATTGGTGGTTTCTCTCGCGCTTTTTAATGGTTCACATCATTGACCGATAATCAAGCGACTTCTTAGCATGTTCAACTTCAACACATTAATTCGCATGTTAGGATTTGTATTTTGATCGAGTCGTTCGAAGCACAAGTTGACCCTAGGCTAAGATTACATTAAGTCCAGGTTGCGAGGCGATATGACATGATCATGTTGAAATGCATGTCTCTTTCAGATGGATGGTTACGATGATACCATGAGTTGTTATATGTGATCCTTCTCATTATTGGATGGCAATGACCATACCTTGGTTTCGTGTGATCCTTTTTGTTGGATGGCTACGCCCATGCCTTGGATCCATTTACATGATCATTCTCTGGATGGATGCATCCATACAACGATTCATGTATTCTTATTCAGATTTTTTCAGTGATGTATATGTATCTATGCTTGCTTGCAAGCTCTCCGATGACGGACTCTGGTTCCCCGCACACACTTGTAAAGCATTTCACTCCTCACTCTAGTTCGGCCTTCATGCTTTAGGGGGCATATGTTACACAGCATTTTTTCACTATCCCTGTACTCCCCGTCCATGATCCTAGAGGACCTCCAAAGTGTACCCAACGTGCTTTCCTATCATGAAGAAACTCCCATTGTATCCCTCTTCATAAGCGAACAATTCTCTTTTGCATCATTTCCTAAAAATCTTCTGTTTATCCTAGTTTACAAGATCGACGCTAGTGACCCATGTCCTCCTCATGCCGATATGTAGGGTTTACAACTATCCCTATCACTGATTGGATCGACTGAGCCCTTTCTCAGTCGCGTCGATCCTATTTTGGAAAGTTGTTCAAATATGGAGCCGAAGCTTCCAGCTCTAGAAGCTTCGTAACATAAGTCTGGTAAATGGTTAGGCCGGATCGAGTCAAAGAGATCAATTTGGGATCTTTTCCCCTCTTACGATGGAACTAATCCAAGGGATAAGGCCTTCTCCCATGAGAAGAGGAACCATGTCCCCTCCATCCCAGCTATATAAACCTCTCTTTCTCCCAAACAAAATCTAGTTGATAGCTTTTAGTGCCAATTAAGTTCTGGTTGAGGTTTTGATTTTGGAGTAGTCAGCAAGCTACCCATAGTTTATAGATTTCTATTTTGTGTTTAAGGAAGAATTGTGAGTTTGGTTTGGTGTGAATACTAGAGGGAAGAGCCTTGAGACTACCATTGTTGAGGCTATCCATGAGGTGCTAGAAAAAGTGTGGGAACCCGGATATGTCGGAAGGGAACAACAACGTTAAGACATCAGTTGTAATCTCTTCTTGAACTAATATAGATGAAATTATCGATTAATTTCCTACATGAAATGTCATCTCTCATATTTATGGCTTAATGTTTCTTAACATGTTAAGTATGTTGAATACAATATTGTATGCTATTACGTTTGTTGTTTGTTGTTTGTTGTTGTTTGCTTTTTTAAGGTGTGCGAAGGAAGGAAACGGAAGATATTTCATCACCAAGTGGAATATCGTTATAAGAGGTAGGCCCTCTTAATTGATTCTAGCCTAAGGAAATCTTCCATAGATTGTCTGTTTGTGACTAGACCCGCTCTCCTGGTCTAGAGGAATTATTTGTGTCTGCACTTAGAATTTACCTGCATTACACCTTGTTGCACAAGAATAAGCATTCACACAGAAGAGGAACCATGTCCCCTCCATCCCAGCTATATAAACCTCTCTTTCTCCCAAACAAAATCTAGTTGATAGCTTTTAGTGCCAATTAAGTTCTGGTTGAGGTTTTGATTTTGGAGTAGTCAGCAAGCTACCCATAGTTTATAGATTTCTATTTTGTGTTTAAGGAAGAATTGTGAGTTTGGTTTGGTGTGAATACTAGAGGGAAGAGCCTTGAGACTACCATTGTTGAGGCTATCCATGAGGTGCTAGAAAAAGTGTGGGAACCCGGATATGTCGGAAGGGAACAACAACGTTAAGACATCAGTTGTAATCTCTTCTTGAACTAATATAGATGAAATTATCGATTAATTTCCTACATGAAATGTCATCTCTCATATTTATGGCTTAATGTTTCTTAACATGTTAAGTATGTTGAATACAATATTGTATGCTATTACGTTTGTTGTTTGTTGTTTGTTGTTGTTTGCTTTTTTAAGGTGTGCGAAGGAAGGAAACGGAAGATATTTCATCACCAAGTGGAATATCGTTATAAGAGGTAGGCCCTCTTAATTGATTCTAGCCTAAGGAAATCTTCCATAGATTGTCTGTTTGTGACTAGACCCGCTCTCCTGGTCTAGAGGAATTATTTGTGTCTGCACTTAGAATTTACCTGCATTACACCTTGTTGCACAAGAATAAGCATTCACACACTTTGAAGATATGTTCATATTGCTAGGATATGAAAGCATGCAAGCTTGCCAAAAGAGGTGGAAAACCTTGCCTTACAACCTAAAAATCATAGAATACCATTCTCCTCACAGAATGAGAGAGGCACTAAATAGAACACCCATGTATAAGCAGGCTCTACAAAGACTCAAAGTCAATTGGATTGGCTTGAGACCCAGTCCACCATTGATTTTAGGAATGTGGAAGGAAGGAAAGAAGAAGAAGAAAGAAATGAGTGGAAAGAGATAGAGAGGAAGGCATGATATTATTCACAGGAAGTGGAAACTATAGTAGAAGCATGGGATGTCAGGGAAGCCACCAGAGCAATGAAGGACATGGACATAGATTAAGTTGCTTAAAGGATGAGCAACACTTTCATTAGGGGGTGATGATGAGGCTCATCATTAGGTAACTATATGGACCTTAATACACCTCCAATCTTACTAAAATCAACTCTTTTCATAATTCCTTACATGTTTTAATTCTATTTTGCTTAATGAGATGAGTAAAAGTAAGATGTTATGTCTAGTGGTCTAATGTGCATTGATTGCAGGTTTTTGGGAGAAAATCATGGCAATTTAGGCTAATTAAAGTGAATGAAATCAAATGAGACAAGAAGGAGAGATTATAGGAGATGCATCTTCCTCATTAAATCCTCACTCATTCGAATATCTGTCAATCAAATCACACTAGCTCAGAGTTGCAGGAAACCAAGTCATTAAGATCATTGGCAACTGATCCAATGATACTTAAGAACCAGTTCATCTTGATTTTGGGAGCCAAGCCTCCCTAGATTTAAGGAAGTTGTTGGAGACTTTAGATGCATAAATAAGGAGGCCTAGAGCCTCATTAGGATTTGGATTTTTTAGGAAATAGAACTAAGCATTTTCGAATTGAAGGATTGTGGCAAAACATTGTTATGTATTTTTTTGATATGTTAATGAAAATGAGCATTTCCTTGATCCAACACTTAGTTGACTCAGAGGGTTGAAGCTCTTGGGTTAGGGCCCAACCCTAGCAGTAGAGGTTCCTCTTATTATACTTGTATGCTTAGGTTATTTCATAGATTACTTGTTGAATTGACTTTGGCATTGTTTCATTGCAAGTATTGGTGAAGTTGATTAGTTTGCTTCCATTTGTGCATAGCTTTAGCAGTAGATTTAGAGAGACAACGGGATACCACAAAGGATGATATAAGGTGGACCTTGCCTCACTCCTCCCTTCAGGGACCATGGTTTGAGGAAAAACTTCTATTCAGCCCCAAAAAGACATAATTATGATTGCTTATGGAATTTAGGGTTTTCTACTGATTAGGCCAACATTTTTTTAGTTTTCAAGGATAGATTTCAGTTGTTATTTTTGACATCTCCAACTTTGTATTATATTTCATGGTGTTTCACAATATGCTGCAAGTATTTCCATGCATGAACTAGGCAAATGAATGATGGAATTATGTTTTCTTATGGTGATTGGAAATCTTTCTTGTTTTGACATGATTCACGGGCAAATGCCAATGATGTGGATTGCAGGAATTTCAATAGTGTAGGAAGGCCTCATATCAGCAGCCCCAACCTAACCTCATCCATCCATGATCACCAAAAGCCACTAAGTCCATAAACCGATTTATCATTTCATAAGAACAACTTTCCATGTTTGTTGAGAAAATCCAACCATCCTACAAACTTTGGTTTGAGTTCTGAGGAAGTCCTAGCCACTCCCTTGCCTTATTCCTTCCATCATTCACCTTCCCTAAGCCCTATACCACCTTCCAAATCACTCCTTATGATTTCATCTGGATCTTGTAGGAATACAGGGGATCCTATAGGTGCATTAGGACATCCTGTAGGACGACCTGTAGTGGCCTGTTTTGAGGCCGATTTGTGGAAAATGCATCTAGAAAGATAGGAGAAGACCCCTG
Source organism: Pinus tabuliformis (assembly GCA_031772625.1). Lineage (NCBI taxonomy): Eukaryota > Viridiplantae > Streptophyta > Pinopsida > Pinales > Pinaceae > Pinus > Pinus tabuliformis. The sequence continues at coordinate 498,655,035 of CM062820.1, forward strand.
CTTTCCTCTCAAGCCATCTGACCCTTCACAACCATCTCTCTCCACACCTAACCCACCTTCCATACAATCAAGAAGAATTAGCATTCATGTTTTCACAAAAAGGACAAAAAGAAAAAGGTTATTGTGTTCATTCATATGCAAAACAGTAAAATGTTTGATTGCATGCTCAGGATAGTTAGGGTTACACATGTGTTAGCTTAGAATTATTCTAAAGCAAGATATCTTAACAAATAGCTAGATGAGTGGTCTGTTTAAAGCATTTATTTTAGTCTATCATTACTGCAGTAGATAATATTTCAATTCTCTCAATTAGGGTAAAATTCCCCTTTCTCCATTGGTAATAAAACTTCTTCTAAATCAATAGAAGGTTGGTTTGAGAAACCCTAGTGCTATATTGCCAGCTCAAAAGTGACAAAGAGTGGACCCAATGCATCTGCTTGTGTATACAAAATTGTCACCTCCAAGTTTGTACAAACTTGAGGTTGATAAAGTAAAGTTGGTAGCCCCAGGAGTTGCAGCATCCTTGCTGAAATACTGGTGCTCATCAATGGACTAGTAACAATTTTAACAAGAGAGTGTACTTAATTTTATTCAATTTATAATAAATTAAATTACTTTCCCAAGTCCTATTCATTTAAGATTGTTTAATCATAAGCCACAAAGGGATAGCTCAATTGGAAATGGCCATGTTATGAAGCATTATATAAAGTATGTGATTCAAGGTTCAAATATCCCTAATTTAACATGTGAGCAAAGTGTTGGGGCATGTGTGGTTTCACCTAGATGTTATAGTAGTAGAAATCGGAATTGACCCCATGCCATACGAGTACAAACCTAACCCTGTTTCCAATTCCTTTAGGCACAAAAAAGAGAGAGAGATTGTTCAATCATAGGAACAAGTAGTATTTCTAAATTGCCTCTCTTGTAATTGGAAAAAATCACATTTTTGCCAACCTTTGATTTTATTGTTGTTTTATTTGAGTAATAAGAAAGGTAAAACATCAAAACAAATTTGGGAAAGTGATAAGTGATTGGAACCATAAACTAAGCGAGACCACATTTCCATGTTGGAAACATTTATTGGGTATCATCAAACTTTTGGCAAGCCGAATGTTATACTTCATTAGTGCATTTAACGATAATTTTGGGTTTGAAAATGTCCCGGTAATTATCCATAAAATGGTTGAATTGGGATTAACCAAGAGAGGTTTCCCCTAAACTATAACTTTTATTCTAGGTGGTGTATTTTCACTCAAAATTTGATAATTTATGTTTCACGAATACTAACAGTATGCACTAATATATCCTTGTCCATGTCTAGATTCATAGGTCTCAACATGTAGGATATACCCCAAAAGGAAATCCCCTTTTAAACAATTCATTGTATAGCTTCCTCGAGCCTATCCTGCATAATTTTCTCCTTCATTTTATTTATGTGCATACAATGGTCTATTGCATTTAGGGCTTCAACATGCTAGCCAGTGTTAAGACAACTAGTAAAAAGAAATCTATTTTCCCATATAAATAGTTTCACCCAATCAAGAAGGCCAAGAATAAGTAGGATGAGTTTCAACTCCCATGACAATGGAGGATGAAGAAATATGACTTACCCAAAGAATGAGGGTGAGGAAATATGGCTCACTAGACTAGCCAGCTTGAAGTACGTGTCATTTAATATAACTATCTTTATCAATCACTTGTTTTGTCATATAGAGTTGGTGTGAAAATATTTTTCATTAATCCTAAATTTTTGGGTTTTCATTAGCACGTTGTGTTGACTTGTGTACCACTGATCCGGATCTTGGGGGGAGGCCCCCAAAATCTAAAAGATTGAAATGGATCTTGGGAGGAGAGACCCCCAAGATCTGAAAACTTGAATTGGATCTTGGGGGAAGGCCCCAAGATCTGAAAACTTGAATTGCCAGAAGAAAAATAGGAGAATGCCCAATAAAAAAAACCACAAAGAAACTTTTATTTAAAATAGTAATGAAAATAAACCAGCTAGGGTGATGGTAGCTTATCTCTGAGAAGAGATGTGTGGCTACATGCCTCTGAACTATAAAGGCTACATTGTGGCGGACAATCTGTCCTTTTACAAAATGTGACTTGTTACTTATAGTATTTTTCAGTTACAATACCACGGGTCAATTCCATGGGTGAATGAATACCATGGGTGGATTTTACAATACCACGGGCAGATGCCATTTACAATACCATGGGTAAATTCCATGGGTGAATGAATACCATGGGTGGATTTCACAATACCACGGGCCAATTCCATGGGTGAATGAATACCATGGGTGGATGTCACAATACCATGGGCACTTACCATGGGTGGAAGAGTACCATGGGTTGATGCCATTTTCCATTCGGATCATTCCTCCCTCCTTAAGAAGCAATGGTCCCCATTGCGTAAAGTTCCCTCTTGTGAAGCCTTTGTTGAATATGAAGAGCCACTGAAGATAAGGGTTTTATGTGGTTGACCCAAACCCCTGATAAACGAAGATCCGAGGATAGAGATACCCTGTAATGCTTGTGACCAACTGTGATTCTGACAGTGTGCGGCCTAGCAAATGGACTTCGATGACAAGGATTTTGTGCGGTTGACTCATAACCGTGATGTTGGTTGTTGATGAAGTGGCAGGTGCCTACATAGCCTGGGGTGGGAGGACACATCTCCAAATAACCCAAGCCGAATGCTGCTATGCTGAAACTGATGAATGTGAAGCAGGTGCCTACTAAAGTGGGGTGGGAGGGCACGTCTCCAATGGAAACCCACTCTGAATGCTGCTCCAAAGTTAAAATGGACATAACTTGGCCAATATAACTTAGAATATTTATTATAACCTGTTTTTAGAAGCAAAAGGATCATTTTGCATCTTCCCATGAGTTGGAAATCCCTATCTGGACACTTTGATATCTCAAATTTGCGCTGCAATAGTTCCGTCGTCACAAAAATTCTGATAAAATAGCTGATTTTAAATCAGCGATATCTCCCACATCCGAACTCCGATTCGACCCATTTGTTTTTTGAAATTGGGTGATTTTTCGAGAGGAATCCAGATCTAGTATTTGTTTTTGTAAATTTTGTACCAAACGTTTCAGATCTGATCTGCAAAGTCGCCGCCCATGGAATCATAACCTGCTCTGATACCACTGATCCGGATCTTGGGGGGAGGCCCCCAAGATCTAAAAGATTGAAATGGATCTTGGAGTAGAGACCTCCAAGATCTGAAAGATTGAAATGGATCTTGGGGTAGAGACCCCCAAGATCTGAAAACTTGAATTGCCAGAAGAAAAATAGGAGAATGCCCAATAAACAAAATCGCAAAGAAACTTTTTATTAAAACCCACTGATCTGGATTTAAACAGGAACGCAACAAATTACTGAGATAACCATAAAGACAGATATGCAGCGGAAATAATACTTCATTTCATTAATGTAAAATACTGAAATATGCTTACAATTAGAAATGGAAATAAACTAGCTAGGGCGATGGTAGCTTATCTCTGAGAAGAGATGTGTGGCTACATGCCTCTGAACTGTAAAGGCTACATTGTGGCGGACATTCTGTCCTTTTACAAAATGTGACTTGTTACTTATAGTATTTTTTAGTTACAATACCACGGGTCAATTCCATAGGTGAATGAACACCATGGGTGGATTTCACAATACCACGGGCCAATTCCATGGGTGAATGAATACCATGGGTGGATGTCACAATACCATGGGCACTTACCATGGGTGAATGAATACCATGGGTGGATGTCACTTACAATACCATGGGTGGATGCCATTTACAATACCATGGGTAAATTCCATGGGTCGATGAATACCATGGGTGGATGTCACAATACCATGGGCACTTACCATGGGTGGAAGAGTACCATGGGTTGATGCCATTTTCCATTCGGATCAGTGGTATCAGAGCAGGTTATGATTCCATGGGAATGAGGGCTTGATGCATACTTCAGTTTCAAATTTTGCAGCAATATTCAACAAATTTCAGGCATGTGCTACAACCTCCACATAGCACTTTCTTGGGTCAAGCAGGAAGAATTTTTCTTTTCTCATTTTTTTGCAGGAATTGTTCTTTTGGGCGGCGACTTTGCAGATCAGATCTGAAACATTTCGTACAAAATTTACAAAAAAAAGATACCAGATCTGGATTCCCCTCGAAAAATCACCCAATTTCAAAAAAAACGGGTCGAATCAGAGTTTGGATGTGGGAGATATCGCTGATTTAAAATCAGCTATTTTATCAGAATTTTTGTGACGGCGGAACTGTTGCAGCGCGAATCTTAGATCTCAGAGTGTCCAAATAAGGATCTCCAACTCATGGGAAAATGCAAAATGATCCTTCTGCTTCTAAAAACAGGTTATAATAAATATTCTGAGTTATATTGGCCGAGTTATGTCCATTTTAATTCTGGAGCAACATTCAGAGTGGGTTTCCATTGGAGACGTGCCCTCCCACCCCACTTTAGTAGGCACCTACTTCACATTCATCAGTTTCAACATAGCAGCATTCGACTTGGGTTATTTGGAGACGTGCCCTCCCACCCCAGGCTATGTAGACACCTACTACTTCATCAGCAACCAACATCATGGTTATGGGTCAACCGCATAAAATCCTTGTCATCGAAGTCCATTTGCTAGGCCGCACACTGTCAGAATCACAGTTGGTCACAAGCATTACAGGCTATCTCTATCCTCGAATCTTCGTTTATCAGGGTTTTGGGTTAACCACATCAAACCCTTATCTTCAGTGGGTCTTCATATTCAACAAAGGCTTCGCAGGAGGGAACTTTACGCAATGGGGACCATTGCTTCTTAAGGAGGGAGAAATGATCCAAATGGAAAATGGCATCAACCCATGGTACTCATCCACCCATATTATTCATTGACCCATGGAATATACCCATGGTATTGTAAATGGCATATGCCCGTGGTATTGTAAAATCCACCCATGGTATTCATTCACCCATGGAATTGACCCATGGTATTGTAACTGAAAAAAACTATAAGTAACAAGTCACATTTTGTAAAAGGACAGATTGTCCGTAGCGTTTACAGTTATTATCGGTTTTAATAAAAAGTTTCTTTGTGGTTTTTTTTATTGGGTATTCTCCTATTTTTCTTCTGGCAATTCAAGTTTTCAAATCTTGGGGCCTTCCCCCAAGATCCAATTCAAGTTTTCAGATCTTGGGGGTCTCTCCTCCCAAGATCCATTTCAATCTTTTAGATTGAAATAGTTTCACCCAATCAAGAAGGCCAAGAAGGCCAAGAATAAGTAGGATGAGTTTCAACTCCCATGACAATGGAGGATGAAGAAATATGACTTACCCAAAGAATGAGGGTGAGGAAATATGGCTCACTAGACTAGCCAGCTTGAAGTACGTGTCATTTAATATAACTATCTTCATCAATCACTTGTTTTGTCATATAGAGTTGGTGTGAAAATATTTTTCATTAATCCTAAATTTTTGGGTTTTCATTAGCACATTGTGTTGACTTGTGTACCACCTATATGCTTTAATGTTTGTAAAGTGTTGTAATTTTTTTATCCCTATGAAACAAGAAACTAAAGTAGGTGGGTTCCCCTAGTAAAAGTCATTAGTTATTTGTATGCCATGACATTTTCATTCGGAATCATAATTATTGGTTTAATTGTTTCTTTTGATGCATCACATGTTATGTTGGTGAATGATATTTTGTTCATAATGTGATTGGTTCTATATACACAATTGTATATGAGATCAAAAGGAGAAACAAGTAGTTGTTTTATATTTTGCTCACAACATTCATGAGTAAGTCCTAAGGTCCAAAGCTCCATGATAGCTTTTCCACAACTCAGATGTATATCTTTTGATTTTTCATTTAATCAAATACATGATGGTTTTTGAGATGCAACAAAATCCTAATCATAAATAGGTGGAGTAGTTATCTCACATATGAGTTTTACATAAGCTCTCATATCATAAAAGAGTTGTTTGAATATGAATCATATTATATATGTTATGGTTATAAGTCTAACATGTGATGGCACTCTAATTATGTAATGGCATAAAAATTTCAATGCAAATACAAATAAATGGTTCTAAAGGGTATGGCATAGTATATGTGTTAGGGTTCAAGCTTGGTAAATATGGTATATTTTTAAAAAGTTTCATGTGAAGGACAATGCCCTACCCACAATATCATGCAAGTGTTAGGAATCAATCTTTGTATTATTGGTATGATTGGTAGCATACCTGAGGTGATATGCTACATATCCTTGGTTAATTTTGTGTTTTTTGAATGATTTCTTATGAGGTATGGTGAATAAGGTTGGCAGTGATATGGGTCGAGTTAGCAACAATGTAGCTTCCATAATTTCAAGAAGATGGTGTCACCTTAGAGCATCAACTTTGTAGCTAGCTTGTTTTGGAATTAGTTATTAGCATTTTTAAAATGGAATTTCATTTGTTTCCCTTATATGGAAGGATTTGTTTCTTACATTATTTATAGAGAATTTTAAATCACCTTATACTTGGTAGTTTCTCAACTCCTCATACAAGGTTATAAGATTAACTTTGGGTAGTTTCTTGTTCTTTTAAGGTTAGTACTTATGTGTTTTTTTCACTCCAATTTCTATTTTTGTTAATACATGTTAAATTTGGCTTGAAAATAGTATGAATGGTCTTGTTACTATATTTCCCATGCTTCTTTTCCTCACATAGAGAAGAATTGATTCGTTGTGAAATGGTTGAAGCTATGGTGATAGTTTTTTCTTTGTTTGAAATGATTATCTGCCATTGTATTCTTGTTTTCTATACATGATCTAAAATCACTCGTGAATGATCTCAGTTAATTAATGAAGGTATTACAGACCCATGTGCTGGGATCTGTCTATGTTGTTTTAAGAAACGGATCGATAAGATTGCGAAATACACAAACACTTGAAACAGTAAGAGAAACACAGTAAGAAAATATAAAAACACAACAAATTTAATAAGGAGTTCACCCAATCCTCCTGGGCTACGTCTCTTGGTCTAGCCTTCAGTGGTGGCCTTTTCTATTATGTCTTAAAGCATAGATTTTACAATAAGGAGCTCAATTTGAGTCTCACTTAACAGATGATGATTAGTAGGGTGGTACTTGGATTCCCCAAGCCTCTAGAGTACACAGACTCCCCCTTACTGGATCTCGACCTCAACTGGTCTCAATGGTATGAGCCCAATTTGGTACTCAATACCTGACAGGTATACACAGAGGAGTTGCTTGAACCTCTCAAGCCTTCTCTGGAGTTCACAGACTCTCGGACTCTCTCTATCTCTGTCTGCTCGGCGTTGCCTTTGCTCTGTAGGTCAGCTCGGCTTCTTTGTTCTTTGCAATTCGCTTCTTTCTCTACTTCTATTCCCCCTATTATTTGTTTGTTCATGGCTTAAAGCCAATCTGCTCCTTGACTGTTCGTTTCCTCTTCCCAGCTCTCTAGATTGCCTACCTCTATTCGCTGGAATTCCCTTGCTCTGTGTCGTCATCGTTGTGTAATGTTGCACAGAGAGGTGGCCACTTGTCGCCTTACGGACTGAGTGTCAGTTTTCTTTTGAATGGTCATTATTTCCGTTACTCCAGGATTTGCCCACGAAACTGATCCTTCTGCTAGCTCATCGGTCATGCCGGACCTCAAATCTTTATGTGCCTTAGTCTATTTTCCCGTCGAATCCGGTCATCCATCAGATTGATTCTCCGTCATTGATCTAGAGCCTCCAGATCCTGCGGTCTCTGTTTATATCACGCGGGTAAGCTGCTTGACCATTATCACCGATGTAAGCGGTTTTCTCTCTCATCTGCTGGACACGTGTCGCCTGGTGTATGGCATTGCGTTGAACTCGGCCAAACCCGCTTACCACTCGAAGTACATGCGATATCTTGCTAGTTTTGGGTGCGGGACCAACCTTTTGACGTTTTCCGCACCATTTCCTGTTTTCCCTCGTGACTGAGCGCTCGGGGCTTTCCTTCTCTGAGGGTTTTGTCTTGCGATGATTAGCGCTTTGTGCTAATCGCGTATTAGAAACTGCCTCTATTTCTGGATTTGGGCTTCCGATTGCCAATTTGCGTCCATGCACGGTCTCCATGGGCCAACAGTCAACGCACTTTGACCGAGGGTCCTTGTTGTTCTGTGTAGGCCACGATTGCCATTGTCTATAGGTCATTTTTGATACTTGTTATTCATAAGATTTGATCTGACATAATTTTGAAACAGTCATGAGAAATGTTTAAGGATCCAATTCGGATCATGGCCTTCCCACTGAAAAAGCTTTTGGACCACCAAAATTTGGTTTTCAAGCATTGACTAAGTGAGGATATAACTGTCTCACTTGTCCAATCTCTATCCATTTTGCACTGCTTGGCTTTGAACCCTTGAGTCCAATCCTGAGGTACTCAACATCTCCCCTATGCATCATCCTCACCTTCCTGTCCAGAACTGTGTCTTCCTGCAATTTATTGAGATATTCAGGTAACAGATTATCAATAGAAGGAAATTGACTTTGCTCTTTGGGATCTTCAATTAAAGAAGGTTCAAATAATCTCAAATTGTCTGCATTAATGAATGAGTAGATGTGCATGTAAGTTGGTAAATCAAGGTGAAAATCATTCTCACCAATTTTCTCAAGTATCTTGAAAGGTCCATACCTTATTGGCTTTAGCTTTTTACCTTCACCTTGCATTCTGTCTTTGCTGATATATAGCCAGACTTGATCACCAACTTGGAAACTATGCTCCATCCGATGCTTGTCATGCCTTGCCTTGTATTTGGCTTGGCTCTTTTCTAGCTATTCCTGTACTGCCTGGTGAATCTCTTGGATTTGTTCAATGAACTTGGTTGCCTTGTCCACATCACTGTGTCCATCAACTGCTATGTCTTTACCAAAGACAAAATCCAAGGGAGACCTTGGTGTGAAACCAAAACAGGTCTCAAAAGGAGATCTTTGTGTAGAAGAATGTTTTGCTCGGTTGTAAGCATGTTGAACATAACACAAATGTTCATCCCAAAATTTGGGATTCTTGCTGTAATTTCCTCTGAGCAACTGGATCACTATCCTGTTGACCACTTCTATCTGGCCATATGTCTGTGGATGAAAGGTTGTGCTTTTCTTCAGTCTGGTATCCATCAGTTCCCATAGACTCGACCAAAACTTCCCAACAAATCGAGTGTCTTGATCAGATACAATGGAAGTGGGTAATCCAAAATGAACCCATACATGTTGAAAGAACAACTTTGCGGTTTGTTCAGCTGTAACCTGTTTATTACAATGTATCAAAATACACATTTTGTTGAACCTGTCCACAACAACATATAAATAGTCATGACCTTTCCTAGACTTATGTAGTCCTCCAATAAAGTCCATGGAAATAATTTCCCAAGGATGAGAAGGAACTGGTAGTGGAGTGTACGAGCCTAGTTTTCTATTGCTGGGCTTGATTTTAGCACACATGGTACACCCTCTTGCATATCTAGAAACTGTCTCATTCATTTTTGGCCAATAATAAAATCTTTGTAGTTGTGCAACCATTTTACTTACACCAAAGTGACCTGATATTAGAGAAGTGTGTGCTTCCCGAATTATCTTTACTCTTTCAATTTGTGGAATGCATAGCTTCCCACAATGATACAAGAGTTGGTCCTTAATGTGATAATCCAATTCTCTGTTGGGTCCCTATAATATTAGTGATTACCCCATTACTATTGTAGTTATACCCCTTATTTATATTGTTGTGCCCCTATTACCCCCATGTTGTTATTTCTGTGCCCCAAAGAATCCCTCTTTTGTTATTTTTGTGGCTTTATATTATTATTGTTAGGTCGGCTGGATTATATTGTGACTCCTTAGACTCCTATATATAGAAAGGAGGTTTTGTCATTTGTATCATCCAAGAATTGTTCATTTATGTAATGTAAAGGAGTTTTCCCCCTCGAAGAGGCTGAATTCTAAGGCGTTGATCTATCTTTTCTATCTTTTCTTGAGCTGGTTTCATAACATTTGGTATCAGAGCTTTGGATTCTAGGGTTTTGCTGCTCCAAACAAGTCATCGTGGAATTTTCGCTATAACTTTTTTTCTGTGACGTTTCAGAAGTCGCAAAAAAAACCCATTTGAGAAGAAATCACGCTGAACCTTGGGTCCAAATTTCAGAGCTTTTTGCGTGATATTTGCGGAGATATGATCTGAGGAAGTTGGTCTTTTTGCAGACTCCTGAATTACATTCAAAACAGGTGACCTGGGGAAAATCGTCATAACTTTCTCTCTGGGGATCGGATTGAAATTTCGTAAGAAGTTACAGAAAGAGGACGGACTGTAGTTTCTTGTATGTATGTTTCAGATTCAAAGGTTGAAACAGTGACTCGTGGCACGTTGTACAAGTTCGCTCTACTGAACTAGTCTAAAAGCAAGTCACTGTGGGAGATTTCACATAACTCTTCCTTGGAGAATCCAATTTGGCTCAGACTTGTGGCATTGGAAAGAGGACGCAGAAGGCTACTATAGGCAGCAATTTCAGAACTGGATGATCCGAAATTACAGAGATACATCAGATTCAATATCAGGCTTCTATAAAGTGAAAAAAGGTGTGTAGTTTTTTTTAAATTTTTGCTTAAGCTTGGTTTGAAAATTTATTTTGAAGGAATTCAAAGGGCATAGTAGAGCATTATTATCGGTAACTGATGCCCCGAAAGAAAATGCAAACACCTAGTAAGGAACCTGAAAGCTCTAGCATGACTCATGAAGAAGAGGAAGAAATGCTACATGATATATCAAAATTACAAGAACAAGTGCAACACATGTCACGCTCACAAAAGCTAACAGAAGCTAAGATAAATGGCGTAGAATCTAAGATAAATGGCGTGGAATCTAAGATAAAGGGCATGGAAGCTAAGATGGATGATTCGAAGAGAGACATGGCAGATTTGAAGACAGATTTGAAGACAGACATGGACGAATTGAAGATAAATATGAATAAGTTGCTACAAGAAATGGGCACTAATGGTGAAAAGGTACTAAAGGAAACTCATGATGAGAACAAAAGAAATGTTAATCATGATTCCATAGACACTAATGTTGGATCGAAGACTCACCATATTCCAAAAATCGATATGAGGAAGTTTGATGGCAAGGATCCCGCCACATGGATATTACAGATGGAGCAATTCTTCGATCTCAATAATGTGCAAAACACACAAAAGGTACGTATGGCAACTTTATATTTGGAACCAAATCAGTTTGTATGGTATCAATGGCTTTGCTCTCGTAAACAATTTATCACTTGGGCAATTTTTACGGAAGAATTGATAGCACATTATGAGGATACAAAAAGCAACACTTTTTTTAGCCAATTGATAAGTCTCAAACAAAAGGGTTCAATAATGGAGCACATTGAGGAGTTCCAAAAATTGAACATAAGGGTAAAAGATATTCCAGAGGAGCATAGGATTGATGTGTTCATAGGGTCTTTAAAGGATAATATCCAACATGATGTTCGCCTTTGGGAACCTGATTCATTAGAGAAGGCATTCAGGTTAGCAAGAAAAATGGAAAGCAAAATTATGGCAACCAGGAAGCATACCACTCACAACTATAAAGACGGAAGTGTTGTTGCCCTAGTCTTCCACAACCTATAAGGTTGACACCACAACAATTGGAAGAAAAAAGAGCAAAAGGGCTTTGTTACAGTTGTGATAGCAAATACACTAAAGGTCATAAGTGTGCTGAGAAGAAATTATTCTACATAGATTGTGAAGAGGAAGAAGAAAAGGAGCAAGAAAGGTCAAAAGAAGAGGATATACTCCAGGAACAAAGCCTAGATGAAGAACAAATAAATCCGACCATATCTTGTAATGCATTGGCAGGAATTACCACTCCTCAAACCATCAAGATAGAAGGACAAATCAAGAAGAAAAAGGTAATAGTGTTGATTGATTCAGGAAGCACCCACAATTTTATTCATTGTAAGGTAGCAAAAGAATTGAATTGCTTCCTATATCCAGCACCAGAGTGTCAAGTGATGATTGCAAATGGAGGAACAATAAATTGCTCTGGAAAGTGCCATAATATCAAGCTATCCATGGGAGAATATGTATTGACTAGCCCAATGCTTTCCATTCCAATGGGAGGTGCTGATGTTGTACTAGGAGTCCAATGGCTACAATCCTTGGGTACAATAGCTTTTAATTTTCAAGAACTTTTCATCAAATTTTCTACGGAAGGAAAGGAAGTTGAATTAAGGGGTATTGCAGGGAAACCAGGAAAGATAATCAGCTCTAATGGTATGACAAAGCTTCTAAAAAAGGAGCAAAGAGGTGTAATTGCACAATTATGTTCGCTAGATGTTTCCACATTGGAATCATCTATTTCTCCAGATCTCCAAAAAGTCCTGGACAATCATTCCAAGGTATTTGAGACTCCCAAAGGTCTCCCACCTATGCGTGATCATGATCATGCTATTCATCTGATTCCAGGAAGTGTTCCTCCAAACATCAGGCCGTACAGATATCCCTATGTCCAAAAAAGTGAAATTGAACGTATGGTTGCAGAAATGCTAGAGGCTGGTATAATTCAACCGAGTCAAAGTTCTTTCTCTGCTCCAGTAGTATTGGTGCACAAGAAGGATGGATCATGGCGCATGTGTCCAGATTATAGGGAGCTCAACAAGCTCACTATTAAAGATAAGTTTCCCATTCCTGTCATTGATGAATTACTGGATGAATTGCATGGATCAATTTACTTCACCAAGTTGGATCTTCGTTCGGGATATCATCAAATCAGAATGAAGATTGAAGACATTCCAAAAACGGCATTTAGAACTCATGAGGGTCATTATGAATTTTTGGTCATGCCTTTTGGCCTTACCAATGCACCTTCAACATTTCAAGGTTTGATGAATTCAATTTTCAAACCATTCCTTAGAAAATTTGTGTTAGTATTTTTTGATGATATACTAATCTACAGCAAGTCTTGGAAGGATCATGTTGAACATGTTGACAAGGTGCTACAACTATTGGAGGAGAAACAATTATATGCAAAAAGATCCAAATGTTTCTTTGGAGTCCAGGAGGTGGAATATTTGGGTCATATTGTATCTCATGAAGGAGTTAAGGTAGACCCTAGCAAAATTAAAGCCATTAAGGAATGGAAAATCCCCACATCCATAAAGCATCTGCGAGGATTTCTTGGGTTGACAGGGTATTATCGCAAGTTTGTTAAGAATTATGGGAGAATAGCAGCACCTCTAACAACATTATTGAAGAAAGATGCATTTTCATGGACTCCGGAAGCAACAAAGGCCTTTGAACATCTTAAAGAGGCAATGTGCCAAGCACCGGTCTTAGCTACACCGGACTTCACAAAAACCTTTATTGTGGAATGTGATGCTTCAGGAAATGGAATTGGTGCTGTTCTAATGCAAGATGAAAGACCCATTGCTTTTGAAAGTCGTCCAATCAAGGGAAAGTTTTTAAGCAAAGCTATTTATGAGAAGGAAATGTTGGCAATACTCCATGCACTTAAGAAATGGCGACCCTACCTAATGGGAAGACACTTCAAGGTAAAAACGGATCATGATAGCCTTAAATACTTTTTAGAACAAAGATTATCCTCTGAAGAGCAACAAAAGTGGGTCACAAAGATGTTGGGTTATGACTTTGAAATCATCTACAAAAAAGGGAAGCAAAATGTGGTGGCAGATGCACTCTCAAGAAAGGATGAGGATGTGGAAGCATTGTTGTGCGCCATTTCTATTATCCAACCAGATTGGATAAATGAAGCAAGGGAGGAATGGAAGAATGATGAAGAAGTGTGGGCACTTATTCGAAAGCTACAACAAGATTCCAGTACGTCTGATACATTTAGCTGGAAAAATGATTCGTTATGGTACAAAGATCGCTTATACCTCTGTAAGAATTCCCAGCTAAAACAAAAGATTCTTATGGAATTGCACACTTCTCCCTTAGGAGGGCACTCAGGATTTTTAAAAACTTACCACAGGGTTAAGAAGGAATTTTTTTGGGATGGCCTTAAATCAGATATTCAAAAGTTTGTGGCGGAATGTTTGGTTTGCCAACAAAATAAAGTTGAAACAATTAAGACACCGGGTCTATTACAACCTTTATCCATTCCAAGCCAACGTTGGGAGGAGGTTTCAATGGATTTTATCACAGGTTTACCCAAGTCTGAGGGAAAGAGTGTCATCATGGTGGTAGTTGACAGACTTACCAAGTATGCACACTTTTGTGCATTATCACATCCATTTAAAGCCAGTACAGTTTCTACTGCATTTATGGAAACAATTCAAAAGCTACATGGAAACCCAAAGATTATTGTAAGTGACAGAGATCCCATTTTCACTGGAAATTTTTGGACAAAATTATTTTCTTGTCTTGGTACTCAGTTAGCTCATAGCTCATCTTATCATCCTCAATCTGATGGGCAAACTGAGATAGTAAACAAATGTTTGGAAGGATATCTTCGTTGCTTTGTATCTGATAAACAGACACAATGGGTCAAATGGTTGCCTCTGGCTGAATGGTGGTATAACACTTCCTTCCATACAGCAACAAAAATGACCCCATTTATGGCACTTTATGGGTATCAACCACCATCCATCACATCATATTTAAGAGAAAATTCTAAGGTTCAGGCAGTGGAACATCACATCGAACATCAACAACAAGTCCTCCAACTCTTAAAGGATAACCTCGTGTTGGCACAAAATAGAATGAAACAACAGGCAGATCAACATCGCAGTGAAAGAAGTTTTGATGTAGGTGATTGGGTATTCCTACGGCTACAACCATATAAGCAAATGTCCCTAAAGCAAGCTAAGAAGGATAATAAATTATCACCAAAGTATTATGGTCCATACAAGGTGTTGCAAAAGATTGGTACTATGGCATACAAATTGGAGCTTCCTGCAGCTTCTCGATTGCACCCAGTTTTCCATGTTTCATGTTTAAAGAAGGTTATAGGCGACAAGCTCCCAGTTCAAACAATATTGCCAGAACTTGACGAGGAAGGAAAAATTATATTGGAACCGGAAGCAGTCACAGAAACAAGAACTCGACAGCTACGAAATCGATCAATTTCAGAGTATCTTATCAAGTGGAAGAACTTATCCGCTGAAGATTCCACATGGGAGGATGAGAATTTTATGCAGAAGTATCCAGAACTACTCAAGCATTGAGGACAACACTTTTTTGAAGGAGAGGGGCATGTTGGGTCCCTATAATATTAGTGATTACCCCATTACTATTGTAGTTATACCCCTTATTTATATTGTTGTGCCCCTATTACCCCCATGTTGTTATTTCTGTGCCCCAAAGAATCCCTCTTTTGTTATTTTTGTGGCTTTATATTATTATTGTTAGGTCGGTTGGATTATATTGTGACTCCTTAGACTCCTATATATAGAAAGGAGGTTTTGTCATTTGTATCATCCAAGAATTGTTCATTTATGTAATGTAAAGGAGGTTTCCCCCTCGAAAAGGCTGAATTCTAAGGCGTTGATCTATCTTTTCTATCTTTTCTTGAGCTGGTTTCATAACATTCTCCTACTTGTTTTCCTTTACTTAAAGTTGCATATACATCTTTGAAATCTATATCTTGAGCATATTGTTCAATGTAGCTCTCATGCAATACTGAATTATGCTTAAGTATAGTGGATGCATTTATAATAGGTCTAGACAACATATATGCAACTTTATTATGTATGCCCTTTTTATATCTGATGACTAAATGAAACTATTGTAGAAAACTCATCCACCTATAGTGTCTTGATTGCTGCAACTTAGTTTGGGAGTGTAGCTATTGAAGTGGTTGATGATCAGTATTTATGACTGTCTCTTTGCCCAGTAAGTAATATTTCCACTTTTTCACACTTTGTACTAATGCATACAATTCTTTATCATATGTGGGATAGTTAAGTATTGCAGAATTAAATGTCTTAGAATGATAACATATGGGTTTATCGTGTTGTATCAACACTGCTCCCATGGCATAGTCACTGGCATCTGTTTGGATCTCAAACGGTCTTTGAAGATCGGGCAGTGCTAGTACTAGTGTTGTACTAATCTTTTCTTTCAAGGTGTCGAAGGCTTTCTACTGTTTTCCTCCCCACTAAAACACCTTGTTCAATCCTGTCAAAGCATGTAAGGGAGCTACAATTAAGGAAAAGTTAGAAATGAACTTTCTCCAATATTGTGTTGCTCCTAAGAAGCTTCTCACTTCTGTAGCAGATTTGGGTTTAGGCCAGTTTATAATGACTGCAACTTTAGAGGGATCTATCTTCAATTCACCACCCCCTACTATATGTCCCAAATAATTCAAATATGTTTTGCCAAATTCACATTTTGAGAGTTTAACATAAAAATTTTCTCTTTTCAAAACATCTAGTGTCTGCTTAACATGCTTTAAATGTTCTTCCCATGTTTTTCTAAATATAAGAATTTCATCCAGATATACAATAACAAAATCATCAAGAAAAGGTCTGAGTACATCATTCATTATTCTCATGAAAGTAGCAGGAGCATTAGTTAATCCAAAAGGCATAACCAGCCACTCATACAATCCCTGCTTTGTTTTGAAAGCAGACTTCCATGCATCTTGTTCTGCAACTCTGACCTGATGATATCCAATATGCAAGTCTAACATGGAAAAATAAACAACTTCCTTTAACTGATCTAGTAGATCATCTATGCGAGGAAGGGTATAACGATTTTTTATCATTATCTTATTCAATGCTCGATAATCAATGCACATTCTCCATGAGCCATCTTTCTTTCTCACCAAAACGATTGGTAACCCACATGGTGATGTGCTAGGTCTGATGAACCCCTTCTTAAGCAACTCCTGCACCTGCTTCTTGATTTCTGCATTCTCTAAAGCGGACAACCTGTACATCCCAATGTTAGGCAATGGAGCATCTTGCTACAAATTAATATCATGCACTATTTCCTTTTTCGGTGGCAAACCTTTAGGTTCTTGAAACAAGATATCATACTCTAAAACAACTTTTTCTAAATCAGCTTGTTGTTTAGCATCACAGCCCTCAAATACATTGGTTTTATCAGGTTTCTTTTCCTTTACAACCATCAGTAAAAATTGTTTGCATGAATTTACAATTCATTTCATCTGCCCTGAGTTTATGAGAGTATGATTATTCGTGAGCTTATGAGCTCTTACAAAGTATTCGATTCCATCTTTAACGAGTAGATACTTGTTGTCAGCTCTATAGAAATAGCTTTTCAATCATACAAGTAAGGACTTCCTAACTCAACCTCATCTACAAATGCTAACCCAAAAGAAAACTTAAATTTACATTGTCTAGTCACTTGTAGTTGTGCTTTATCACTTAACCAACCTAATGGGTATGGTTTCTTTTGAAGTGTAGTTAGTAATCCCAACTTCTTTACAATTGCTTCAGGAATTAAATTTACTTGCGAGCCACTATCAAACAAAGTATCAATCTTTCGATGTTTGGAAACAACTCAAATATGGAAAAGCTCATGTCTTTTTCTCTCATTTTCTTCATCATTAATAGATTGTGCAGAATTACTAGTAGATGCTTCAAAATTTTTATCTCTTATACCTATGGTTGCAATGGTTGTTTCATCTCCTGAGTTTGACCCCAAATCTTTCTAAATAGTTGTAGCAGTCTTCTTCTTCTTTCCCTCGAACTTCTTAGGTCTTAGCTCCGGAAGCAAAATCCAACAGTGCTCATCATCATGCCCATCCTTTTTACAGTGAGTGCATGAAGACTTTGTCTTTTGTGCAGTATTGGCCTTCCTTTCTTTCCATTTATGTTTTCTTTTCTCCTTATTCTTGCTTGCAATGGGTTTGGATGATCCCCCAACTTCTGGGTTCCCATTCTTTCCTCTAGCTTCTAGATGTGTAGCTTGAACATATACCTCATCTATACTAGTGGGATTAAACATGAGGATAGTGTGCCTCATGTAGCTGTGTAGACCCCCTATGTACTTCAGCAGAGTCTCAGGTGAGTCTAATGAAATTCCTAGAATCAAAGCTCTCTTCCTAAATTCTTGAGTGTAACCCTGTACACTTTGCCCTTTCAATTGGCGAAGAGTTTTCCAGCTCATCATGGCTTGCTACATGTAAGCTAGTGGATAGAAGTATTTTTTGATTGCAGAAACAAATTCACTCTAGACAGAAAGAATCTTACCATGTTTCTTCATGTCAGCTTGTGTCTTTCCTTCCCACCATACCAAGGTAGTGCCTCCTAGGCGTAGGCTGGCCAGCTGAATCTTACTCTTGTCTGAGTCGATACTCTGCACTCTGCAATAAACATCAATTTGTTTGATCCAATTATGCAGCTTCTCTGCATTCAACTCTCCATCATATATGGGTAAATCAAACTTAACATCTAATTTAATCAAAGATGTCTTCCTTTTATGTTCAGGACTATTAGGAGGTGTGAGAAATCTTTCTTCTTTCGCTTTCCCTTTTGAGTGGTCATAGAGGAGAGATTCTTCTTCTCCTTTATCTTGCTTGGAGCCTGATGAATCCTTATCTTTATGTTTCCTAAAGTCCTTATACATTTCCTCTACCATGGACCTCATGGCCAGGAAACTATCTATGAATTGAGGATCTGGCCCCAAGGGACTTTCTTCTAACATTTTCTTCAGAGGATAGACTCTTCCAATCTTTGGGTTAGTTTCAACCAACTCTCCTTCTCCTAATTTAAGCTTTGATCTAGTTAGCATTCAACAGCAAAATCCAGCACAATCTTGTCTAACCTTAAACAACGTAGGAGCTCTGATACCACTTGATCTAAAATCACTCGTGAATGATCTCAGTTAATTAATGAAGGTATTACAGACCCATTTGTTGGGGTCTGTCTATGTTGTTTTAAGAAACGGATCGATAAGATTGCGAAATACACAAACACTTGAAACAGTAAGAGAAACACAGTAAGAAAATATAAAAACACAACAAATTTAATAAGGATTTCACCCAATCCTCCTGGGCTATGTCTCTTGGTCCAGCCTTCAGTGGTGGCCTTTTCTATTGTGTCTTAAAGCAGATATTTTACAATAAGGAGCTCAATTTGAGTCTCACTTAACAGATGATGATTAGTAAGGTGGTACTTGGACTCCCCAAGCCTCTAGAGTACACAGACTCCCCCTTACTGGATCTCGACCTCAACTGGTCTCAATGGTATGAGCCTAATTTGGTACTCAATATCTGACAGGTATACACAGAGGAGTTGCTTGAACCTCTCAAGCCTTCTTTGGAGTTCACAGACTCTCGAACTCTCTCTGTCTCTGTCTGCTCGATGTTGCCTTTGCTCTGTAGGTCAACTCGGCTTCTCTATTCTCTGCAATTCGCTTCTTTCTCTACTTATGTTCCCCCTGTTCTTTGTTTTTTCATGGCTTAAAGCCAATATGCTCCCTGAATGTTCGTTTCCTCTTCCCAACTCTCTGGATCTCCTACCTCTGTCCGCTGGAATTCCCCTGCTCTGCGTCGTCATCACTGTGTAATGCTGCACAGAGAAATGGAAACTTGTCACCTTACAGACTGAGTGTTAGTTTTCTTTTGAACGGTCGTTATTTCCATTACTCCAAGATTTGCCTGCGAAACTAATCCTTCTGCCAGCTCATCGGTCATGCCAGACCTCAAATCTTTATGTTCCTCAATCTATTTTCCCGTTGAATCTGGTCATCCATCAGGTTAATTCTCTGTCATTGATCTGGAGCCTCCAGATCCTACGGTCTCCGTTGATATCGTGCAGGTAAGTTGCTCGATGTTTACTCACGCAATGTAAGCGGTTTTCTCTCTCATCTGCTGGACACGCGTCGCCCGGTGTATGGCATCACGCTGAACTCGGCCAAACCTGCTTACCGCTCGAAGTGCACATGATATCCTGCCGGTTTTGGGTGTGAGACCCGCCTTCTGATGTTTTCCGCACGGTTTCCTGTTTTCCCTCGTGACCAAGTGCTCGGGGCTTTCCTTCTCTGAGGGTTTTGTCCTGCGAATCGCGTATCAGAAACTGCCTCTGTTTCTGGATCTGGGCTTCCGATTGCCAATTTGCGTCCATGCACGGTCTCCATGGGCCAACGGTCAACGTGCTTTGACCGAGGGTCCTCGTTGTTCCATGCAGGCCACAATTTCCATTGTCCAGAGGTCATTTCTGATACTTGTTATTCATAAGATTTGATCTGACATAATTTTGAAACAGTCATGAGAAATGTTTAAGGATCCAATTCGGATCACTACATAACCTCATACTCTCACTTTTCATGATAATTTCCTCCCTTAGATTACACATTTTTGAAATATTATTGGGCTTGTATTGGAAGTGGAACAATGAATTTAAACCCTCCTTGACTTAAAAAGGTATTGAGTATTAAAATTGTATATATAAAATAATTGAATATGGGTAATTTATAGTCTGTTGTAGATGATGATTTAAATGTGTATATTTTGGGTTCCATTTGAACTCTATACATAGTACCAAATGGTAAATAATATGAACCATACTTAAATTTGAATGCATTAGGATTCTCATTATGAATGAGTTTGGTGCAGTGTTAAGAAATAGGTTTTAGGAAAATAATGTTAGTTTAAGAATGAAACCCTGAACTAGGAACTTGACAAATAGAAGTAATATAATTTGGAATACAAGTTAAAGAAACATTATATTTTTTTTAAATTTATGGTCCAAACTAGATTATGACTCAAGTTAAAGATAGGTTTTATTCGACAGATATTTATGTTAAACCTTGATTACACTATAAATGACAAACCAAATTGTATTAGTATGATTGTTACATGTGGTAATAAAAAATGATGTTGTAAATTTTATCATTCGAGCACTACTAAATATTGACCCAATTTTCCTTCCTTGCTTCCTTTTCCTTCATTTTTATTCCTTTTCCTTCCTTTTCATTCCTTGTCCTTCCTTTTCATTCCTTGTCCTTCCTTTTCTTTCTTTCTTTTCCTTCTCCTCTTGGTGCTCTTCTCCTCTCTAAGACTAACTCCAAAATTGAACTGACCAAAAGCTACCAATGGATGCTCTAATGTATTTTTATTATTGATGCCTCTAATTTCATCATTTTTCTTCTATTTTGCTTCAATTTCCTCCTCACATGAAACATAGGACATTTCACCTCCCTTTTCTCCTAATTTCCTTTATTTTCATAAAAAAAATATGTCAATTAATGTCTCTTTTCATTTTCAAATCCTTAAAAATTGCCTTTGCCAATTTCCCTTTAGCCATAAACACAACAAGTGATGCCCAATAGGATATTTTTCCCAACATTCAGCTTGAAATAAGTGTCCCATGACCTTGGTCTTATTTTTCCTTTATTAACTTTTATTACATGAAATTTTAACCTGGGGTTGTTATAGACCCTTGTCCCTTAGGGGAACACTTTTCTTGGTGTTATATGACACCTACAACTAGCAAAACCATTGAAAACCAAAACATACTGCCCATGGAGATTTATAACCAAACTTGTTGCAGTGTTTATAATGAACAACTTGCTTAAAAGCAAAACCATCATCACAAACATGACAACATGACAACCATACCACTTATTGGAGCTTTATAACGCAACTCATTATGGTATTTAAGATAAAAAACATCCATAAATATGTAAAAATACCAAAAACTCATTTTCCTCCACCTAAAAACAATGAAGGACACATAGCCCGCATATGACCATCCATCTCCCAGGTAGCCTCATTGGGCCTAAAGTGCCTCCAATACACTTTAACTTTCTCGATTTCTCTGTTTTGGAGCATGAGTTGTTTCCATTGAAATATGCATTGAGGTTCTGGCTTGAATTCTCCTTTTGGCTCCACCTATAATACAGACCAATCAATAACATGATCAACATCCTTTACATGTCTTTTAAGCAATGAAACAAGGAAAACATCATGGACTTTCATTGTTGGAGGCAGTGCAAGTTTGTAGGCCACTAGTCCAATCCTCTCAAGGATCTCAAAAGGTTTGCAATACCGTGGTGCCAACTTGGCACATGATCCAATCCTCAAGGAGCTCTTATTGGGCTTGATGCATAAATACACATGCTCCCCAACCTGAAACTCCTTAAATTATTTGTGTTGGTCTTCTTAACTCTTATGTATGCCTTATGTTTCCTTTATATTATTCTTTATAACCTGAATTTCATGTTCCATGTCTGCCAACATATCTGGTCCAATAAGCACCATGTTCACTAGATCACTCTAGCTGATGGGAGTATTACAACTCCGCCTATACAGTGCCTCAAACAGACTCATCCTTAGTGACTCCTTATAACCATTTTTGTAAGCAAACTCAACCAATGTAAGGCAGTCCTCTCACCTCCTTTGTTGTTGAATCACATACATCCTCTTCATATCCTCCAGAATCCTATTAACCCTCTCTTACTGTCCATGTATTTGTGGATGATAAGTTGTACTAAAGGCCAACTATATCCCCAAACCTATAAACATCTCCTTCGAAAACTTGGAAGTGAACTTAGCTGATCCAAGTGGATATTGGTGGCAACCTGCCAAGTCCACCTGGACCCCCACCATTGTTTCTCTCAGCATTTTTAGTTTCCTTAATTGTAGCACAACTTACTATTTTTAGCAGTTTTTCGGGTCCTGAACTTCTGGGGCCGTTTTGAGGCCCTAAACGAAGTTTTTTTGGGAATCTGGGGGCAACATGGGTCCATGGACCCATTTTTCCCTTCCCAAAGTTGTAGTGCTTGGATAGATCTTTCTAACGAGCTATTGTACGTGTCAAACGGAGATTGTATGCCAAAGTTACGACCCCGAGAAGTTGATGTACCAATTTACCCCAAACGGGACCCACAGTTTGGCGTTTCATCTCCTAGGGTTAGGTTTTGGAATGTTAAGGGTTTTCCATTGTTTCTCAACAATAAATAGGCCTTTGAGCCTCATTGTAACACAGTTCATAGGCATGTAGTCACCACATCTCTTCTCAGAGATAAGCTACCATCGCCCTAGCTGGTTTATTTCCATTTCTGGTTGTAAGCATATTTCAGTATTTTCCATTAATGAAATGAAGTATGATTTCCGCTGCATCTTTGTGTATATGGTTATCTTTGTAATTTTTTGTGTTCCTGTTTAAATCCAGATCAGTGGTATCAGAGCGATCTGCTTTTTCTCTATTTTTCTTTGCATGTCCCCAACAAGGTCGGGATATAAGGAGTTAGGGCTTGAACTGGTCGAACCTTTGCAAGACCAGCGTCGCAAATCCCGACGGCCTCCCATGGCGGATGAGAAGAAAGACGAGGGGGCAGGAGATCCCATCAAAATCTTGCTCGAAGAAGCCCTCGAGCAACAACGGAACG
This sequence comes from Pinus tabuliformis, assembly GCA_031772625.1. Classification (NCBI taxonomy): domain Eukaryota; kingdom Viridiplantae; phylum Streptophyta; class Pinopsida; order Pinales; family Pinaceae; genus Pinus; species Pinus tabuliformis. The sequence continues at coordinate 498,678,390 of CM062820.1, forward strand.
CGATGATGGACAGCTTTGCCCAGATCCTTCAGCGGCTACCCAGAAGCGATGCATCAGCTTCCAGCAGCTACTTTGGAAATGCCAAGCCCTTTAAGGTACAAGTTAATTTTGAAATCCCCATATTCGAGGGTCAGATAGACACAGATGCCGTAGATAAATGGTTAAATCTGCTAGAGGGTTATTTTTTTGTTCATGAATTTTCGAGTCGAGAAAAGATTGTTTTCGCTCTTCTCAAAGCAGCCCCCCACGTCAAGGACTGGTGGGAAACCTACTGCGAGCAGAAGGATGAAACTATTGGCTCACTATTTTCAGCCGCACCCACCTGGAATTCATTCCGGGATGCCATCAAGGAGAAGTACTACCCTGTTGGAAGCTATGAGGATGAATACATAAAGTGGACCACGCTGCGGCAGGGAAGGGACCAAGACGTGCCGGAGTTCACCAATCTTTTCCATACCCTTCGCACAAAGTTGGTTATCAAGGATTCGGAGCAACATTTGATACTCAAATACTGTGGCTGCCTGCACAAGTACATCCAGGAAGAAATACAATTCCTGAACATCTCCTCGCTCGGCGCAGCATACCAATATGTCGTCAAGGTCGAGCAGAAGTTTAAACAAAAGAAGCGAGACTTTGGATCTGTGAATCCAAAGCAGGGGAAAGGTGCCCCTAAACCATAGAACAAAGGACAAAGCCAAGTGGGATAGCCCAAGACAAGCCGCCAAAGCTGCAAGCAAAGAACAGCGCCGCGAAGCCGAAAAAGGACACTGGAAAATGGTGTGAGTTCCATAAGAGCTCCACTCACAACACAAGTGAGTGTCAGGCCAAGCAGTCACTGGTGGCTGAGCTAAAGGTTTTAGAATCATATGCATGTTCCGACTCTGAGTCAAGACCTGATAAGGGGAATGAAAAATGGAAGCAGATCATTGATGCGGATCCCAACGCCACTGTTGCTACTGCCAAGATCCAGAAAAATGAACCCGAAGATCCAGAGGAGGAGGAGTGTCTCTTCCACTCCCAGATGTGGGTAAAGGGCTCCCCGATACAGTTCATTGTTGATAGCGGGAGTCAAAAGAACCTCATTTCGGCAGAGGTCGTGAAGCGGTTGGGCTTACCGACCACAGCACATCCACAACCATACACCATTGGGTGGCTTCACCAAGGACGAGATCTTCGCGTGAGCCAGCAATGTCGCCTTCCATACAAAATCAAGCCCTTCACGGATGAGGTATTATGTGACTTTTCTCCCCTTGAAGTTTGTGATGTATTATTAGGACAACCATACTTGTGGAAGCGACATGCTGTGTATGAATCAAGGCCCCGTGCTGTTATTATTACATTGGGAAATAAGTTGTACAGGATACCAGAGGTAGTACCACCTACCGCCATCTCTTTGATTACTGCAAAACAATGCAGTAAGATCATTTCCAAAACCAGGAAATTTGTTTTCCTGATGATACGCCCTCAAGGAAGGAAGAAGACGGTGGCCGCGGCCTCCAGACGGGGTCCCTCTGCACGACAACTACAGATGGACAAGGTTGTGGAGGAGTACGAGGACATCTTCACCTCCCCTGCAGGGGTTCCTCTGCACTGTCAGGTCAAGCACTCCATCGATCTGACCCCAGGTGCACCGCTACCCAATGGACCAATTTATCGGCGCTCCGTTCTGGAGAACAATGAAATCAAGAGGCAGATTCAGGAGCTCCTGCAGAAAGGTCACATCCGTCCGAGTTCATCGCCTTGTGGGAGCCCGATCGTGTTGGTACAGAAGAAGGATGGGACGTGGAGACTCTGTATTGACTATCGGGCGCTGAACAAGATCACTGTCCGTAATAGGTACCCGATCCCGTGGATTGATGACCTCCTGGACCAACTAAAGGGGGCGAAATATTTCAGCAAGATCGATCTGAAGTCAGGATATCACCAGGTACCAATCGAACCCTCTGATGTGTGGAAGATTGCCTTCAAATCCAAGGAGGGCCTTTTCGAATGGTTGGTTATGCCTTTCGGATTGACGAATGCTCCTGCAACCTTCATGAGGCTAATGGATGACATCTTGCGGCCATTCACCAACTCCTTTGTAGTAGTATACTTGGATGACATTCTGATCTTCAGCCTGAGTTGGGAAGAGCACCTCCACCACATCCGACAGGTTCTCCAAACACTGCGGCAACACAAGCTATGTGCCAATTTGGAGAAATGCACTTTTGGCATGACCCAGGTTCAGTATGTGGGATACATCATTGATGAACAGGGGGTGCATGTCGATCCAGCCAAGATCCAAGTCATTTGGGATTGGCCATCTCCAACCACTCTAACAGAGCTCCGCAACTTTCTAGGTCTTGCCAACTTCTACTGCAGGTTCGTGTTGGGGTTTTCTCATATTACTTGGCCCTTGAGTCAAGTCACCAAGGGAGGGGCGAAAGCAAAATTCTTTTGGTCTGAATCTCAACAGAAGGCATTCATGGAGTTGAAGGATCGCCTCTGCACGGCACGAGTGATCACGTTACCAGATTTACAACAACCATTTGAGGTCGAGACAGATGCCTCTGACTATGCTATTGGGGCAGTCCTTACTCAACATGGACATCCAGTGGCATATCACAGTGAAACACTTTCAGACATAGTCCGGAAGTACCCCACTTATGATAAAGAGATGTATTCCATTGTACAGGCCTGCCGACAATGGAAGCATTACATTTTGGGGAAGGAAACGGTCATCCACACAGACCACTGACCCCTGCAGTTCATACAGACCCAAGGGAAATTGCAGAATGATCGCCATCAGAAGTGGTCTACATACCTGCAACAGTTCCACTTGAATATCAAGTATAAGAAGGGCAGCACCAATAATGTTGCAGATTGCCTCAGTCGACCACCGATCATGGCGTTAACCACCGTGCTCAACTCTTGTGGGCACGAGACTTCTGATTGGCCACTTCTCTACAAAAGCGACCCAGAATTCAGCCACACATACCAGACACTCTTGGAGGGTCGGCATGTTCCAGATTTTCACCTCCAGGATGCCCTGTTATGCCACCTGGGTCACCTTTGTGTTCCTTCAAGCGATCGTGCCAAGATGATTTGGGAAGCACACTACAGTCGGGCTGCTGGGCATTTTGGGGTCGAGAAAACAGTGGCAGTACTGCAAAATTATTTCTATTGGCCGAATCTTTGACAAGATGTTGGGAGGTACATCAGATCATGTACTGCCTGTGCCATTGCCAAACCGACCATTAAGAAGCACGGCCTCTATACCCCGTTGCCTACCCCTAGTCGACCTTGGGAATCCATCTCCATGGATTACATGTCAGGCCTTCCTTCCACTAAGCATGGAAATGACTGTGTTTTTGTGGTCGTCGACAGGTTCTCGAAGATGGCCATTATGGCGGCCTGCAAGAAGAATATCACAGCAGAAGCCACTGCTAAACTCTTCTTTGAACGAGTGTGGGTGCACTTTGGGATCCCGTAGTCTATCATCTCAGATCGGGACAGTCGGTTTCTCAGCACATTTTGGTCCAGTCTCTGGTCAATGTTGGACACCAAACTCACAAAGTCCACAGCCTTCCATCCTCAAACTGATGGCCAGACAGAGGTTGTCAATAGGATGATTGTGCACATTCTACGCATGTATAACTCAAAGCATCCACGCACATGGGATGAGAGCCTCCCCTATGTTCAGCACAGCTACAACCGAGCTCTTCATAGCTCCACCGGCCATAGCCCTTTTTAGGTGGGTTTGGGATTCCAGCCACTATGCCCCATTGATGTGGCCATGCCACTTGCAGCTACTCACATAAATTCAGCTCATGTCCAGTCCGAAACAGATAAGGCCACTAGCTTCATTGAGCGCATCCAACATATTCACCAGCAGGTCCATGACATTCTTGAGAAATCAAATGCCAAGTACAAGCAGCGACATGATCAACAGTGGGTGCCACACAAGTTTCAGGTGGGCGACAAAGTCTGGTTGCATTTGCAAAAGGAACGCCTTACTGGAGCCTATCAGAAATTGAGACCACTCCGTTATGGTCCTTACATCATTACTAAGGCTATGGGAGACAATGCATTTGAGCTCAGCATTCCCCCATTCCTTGGCCTGCACCCAGTGTTCAATGTGGACCGCCTTCGGCCATACTTTCCACCATTGTTAGACACATCCGACATTGCAGAAAAGTTCAAACCCACATAATTAAATCCAGATTGCATGGAACAAGCTGCAACTGATCAGATCATGGACACATAGGTCAAGAACACTCGCCAACAGAATATCCAACTGTATCGAGTTATCAAAGCAGGCCAACTCCTTCAGCAGGGCAAGTGGCTCACCAGGGAACAAGTTCAACAAAAGTTTCCTCATCTCATGGAGGAACTCAACGCAATGGGGTCCATTGCTTCCTAAGGGGGGAGGAATGATCCAGGTGGATATTGGTGGCCACCTGCCAAGTCCACCTAGACCCCCACCATTGTTTCTCTCAGCATTTTCAGTTTCCTTAATTGTAGCACAACTTACTATTTTTAGCAGTTTTTCGGGTCCTGAACTTCTGGAGCCGTTTTGAGGCCCTAAACGACATTTTTTGGGAAATCTGGGGGCAACATGGGTCTGTGGACCGATGTTTCCCTTCCCAAAGTGGTAGTTCTCGAATAGATCTTTCTAACGAGCTATTGTACGTGTCAAACGGATATCGTATGCCAAAGTTACGACCCCGAGAAGTTGATGTACCAATTTACCCCAAACGGGGCCCACAGTTTGGCGTTTCATCTCCTAGGGTTAGGTTTTGGAATGTTAAGGGTTTTCCATTGTTTCTCAACAATAAATAGGCCTTCGAGCCTCATTGTAACACACTTGAGAGGCATGTAGCCACCACATCTCTTCTCAGAGATAAGCTACCATCGCCCTAGCTAGTTTATTTCCATTTCTGGTTGTAAGCATATTTCAGTATTTTCCATTAATGAAATGAAGTATGATTTCCGCTGCATCTTTGTGTATATGGTTATCTCTGTAATTTTTTGCGTTCCTGTTTAAATCCGGATCATTAGTATCCCTGTTTGACACAATATTCTTTGGAACACCATGTAATCTCATGATCTCCCTGATGAAGACTTGTGCCACCTCACTAACTGAATAAGTAGTTTTCACTAGAATGAAGTGAGCTACCTTTCTCAACCTGTCGACCACAACCATGATAGAATCATGATGCCTTGATGTCCTCGAAAGACCAGTAATTAAGTCCATGTAAATGACCTCCCATTTCCATTCTAGAATTTGAATCGGCTAAAGCAATCCAATTGGATGCTTACACTCTACTTTCACCTGCTGACAATCCAAACATCTAGCCACAAAGTCTGCCACTTCCTTCTTTAGATTCAACCAATAGTAGAACTTCTTTACTATTGTCAATGCCTTCTGGTATCTTGGGTAACCTGAATATGGTTTGACATGAAACTCCCTTGAGATAAGATTCTTGAACCCACTGTCATCCGACACATAGATCATGTCCATGAATCTCACCAAGCCATTTTCCATGAGATGATAGTCCACATCCTGATTAGTGTACCCTGTTGTTATAACTTTTTCCTAAGCTCCATGTACCTATCATCCTATTGTCCTGCCTGTAATATCAAATCCTATAAATTTGTCCCACATGAGCTCATTGCTACAACATGGTTCATCTTCACTCTCCTGCTGAGAGAATTTGCAACCTTGTTCTTCTTACCCTTGATGTATCTGATATCAAAGTAAAAATCCTTGATCATTTCCAACCATATAGATTACCTAGCATTTAGATTTGGTTGTTAAAATAGGTACCTCAGTCCACTGTGATCGCTCATGAATACAAGCCACCTGCCAAGAATATAATGCCTCGACATATTCAATGCATGGATAATAGATTCCAACTCAGGGTCATGAGTCACATAGTTATGCTCGTGCTCAGTCACCTTATTGGACTCATAACACACCGCATGTCCCTCCTGTATCAAGACTCCACCAAGTCCTCTCTTGTAGTATGTACACACCAAAACTCTTTATCTAGATATGCAATCTTAAGAACAGGAGAATTTGTCAACAACTGCTTAAGCTGCTCAAAACTTGTTGCACGTTCCTCTATCCATTCAAATTTCTTCCCTTTCCTATGCAAAGATGTAATGGGATATGAAATGAATGAGAAGTTCCGGATGAACCTCCTATAGTAATGTGCTAACCCCATGAATGATCTGACTTCATCCACATTCTTAGGAGCTTCCCACTCCATGATAACCCTCATCTTTTCTGGATATATTATTATGCCTTCCTTGGAAACAACATGTCCCAAGTAATGCACCTTTGTCTGAAAGAAACTACATTTTCTAAGATTGGCATACTATTGAAGTCTGAAATTGTTCTCTTTTTTACTATCCTTTTTCCCTCTCCTTTATCCTTTTGTGACCATCTTGTTGTAGTTTCAGTCTAATCAAGATAATTTCAGACTTTCTCAAGCATATAAAAGGTATTAATCATCCATGTTTTAGAATGTATTGTTTCTTTGTGAATTATAATTTAAACATATCTACAACTAAAAAATCTTGCACATTTCATAGCTAATCTTGGATTTTGCAGCTATCTCCATGGTTAGACATGTTTCAATGTACTGATGAGGAAATGAAAAGTACATGTAGATGACAAATGTTCCCGACATGGATGCCCACCTATCTTCATGATCTAGTAGGATATAGAGATCGAAAAATCTAAAGGTCAAATAAAAAGTCAAACTTTGATTATGATGTTTCAGTAGTCAAGCACAGTTTGGCAGGAAATCAAGCGAGCGTGGAGAAGACTTATTCAACTGTGAAGACATGATTTGAGAAGAATCCCTCATTATTTTCTCTTCCAATAGCAAATCGTGAGGAGATAGACTCTTAATTTTAATTTACTTCTTAAATGGCGGATTATTTTAATTTCCTATCGGCATAGGACTCTTAGAACAGTTCGATGAAGAATCGTATAAAAGACGTAAGGAAAAACCAAAAACACAGTTAGCCCTTATTTTATTTCAATATTTACAAACTCCGTTTTAAGAACATATACATATTAATATAATACTTTGTCTTCTTTTCCAATGTGTTGCTGAGCAATATTTAATCAGTGGCAAATTTAAGCTCACGGGAGAGCCCCCTTGAGAGTTGTAAGGGTAGTTGGTTTTCGTTTGAATTGCAATTACTCATCGATAGCTTGTATTTGCATCGAAATTTTGTATAGTTTTTATCTTTCTAAATAGTTACATTTCAGTTGTGTTCTAATCACCTGCTGTTTTGTTTCCAAAGTGCTCATAAAATAAAATACCAAAGAGATTTATTTCTAGCATGCATTTTGTTCATGCAATTTAGTTTTATAACTCAGTTAAATTCATGGATAATGAATAGATTGTTTTTTTAGAGCTATTAGTGCACATTAGTAATCACTTTAAGTTACATGTTTTTGTTTACTTTCCTTCTACAAGCAATTAGCATTAGCATTTATTTTCACAAAAAGAGTTAAATTTCTTTTTTTTCAATTTAGAATTAAGTTTCCTTTTCTGCAAATAGTGTTAAAGATTTCCTTTTGCAAAGTAGTGTTAAAATTTCAATTCTGCAATTAGTATTAAGATCTCTTTTCTGCAATCTAGCATTAATATTTCCTTTTTGAAATTAGACATAGACTTTCAATTTCACAATTAGAATTAATTGAGATTTCAAGTTTTAGATTAATTTTCATTTCAGTTTGGCATTGGGTTTCAATGTAGCTTTAATGGAAAGAACGTGTCCGTGAAAACTCTTTAATTTAATTTAACATTTATCCACACTTAGATCAATTTCATTTCAAGATAGAATTCCTATCATATATGGTTTGTTGGCATTATGATGCATGTGTTGTACTTGATGGCAACCCTCTCATAGAATAACATCTCACTTACATATAACTAGATCAATCTACAGATGTGACTAAATGCATGGGATGCAGGACAACTCAAAGGAATAAGAAGATCAAGTTCTAAGTATGACAAGTTAGCTTTGCCATCAAGTCCAAAGGGGGAGACTGTTGGCATTATGAGACAAGTGTTGTCCTTGATGGCAAATCACACAGATGACAGATTAGAGTGCAGCAGGTCAGTAGCAAAGAATTGATGATCAGACTACAAAGAATGAAGAAAGAAGAGTATATACGCAGGTTCACTATATACCAAGTAGGGTATACACGCAAGTTCACTATATACCAAGTCGCGTATACGCAGGTTCACTATATACCAAGTAGGGTATATACGCAGGTTCACTATATACCAAGTCGCGTATACACAGGTTCGCTATATACCAAGTAGGGTATACACACAGTTTCATGCACGGAAAAGCGCGTACATGTCAGAAAGCTTATTTTTGGGTCCGTGGTATTGCACCCATAAGTGTTGATCCCAAGTATTGGGTCGATGGTATTGTTTTATTATGGTTTTGGTCCGTGGTATTGAGCAAGGCCTAAGACTATAAAAGGAGAGGAAGATCATTAGGCAAGTGCATTCGAAAAGTCTTGAATATCTGAAGAAGTATGAGATCCAGGATGCAGGTTATGGGTTGATGATGCATTGCTTGATCTAAGCTAAGGAGGGATCTCACCGGTTGATGGAGAACAAGATCTAAGGAGAGATCGGGATCAAATGGTTTGAAATGAACTATCTTTATGATGCTTATTCTAGATCTGCATACTGACGCACGTAATATTCTATAAATGTTATAAGTATGACTGATGTCTAGTACAGCTGCAAAGTTATAAGAAAATATTTTTAGATCTGCACGCGGGTTGTCTTTGGCAAAAGCGCATATGTACGCGGGTTTGATTCATCGTAGTAGCTTATACATTATGAAGTATAATATTTGAAGTTGCAGATGGGTCTGATTGTTATGGCAGAGTTCTGTAGTCTACTTTGTGTTCTGGTGACTGTGTTATTGACAAGGTTTCAGTGTTTCAGTGATTTAGAGATTGATGATGCTAGTAGTGATTGTTTTGAGCTTCAATGATAGTTATGGGTCCAGTATGAAAATTTGATGAAACAAATTGCAGCAGGTGGTTTTCACCCACATTGGGTTTCCACCTTATATCATGGTGTTCATGTGTGTTGCTTATATGTGTTGATCTATCTGTTTTACTGCTACTGTTGACTGTGAATATGGCTAATAATGTTTTGATGCATCCATTGAAGATCACATAACTGAATCATGAGTTTAATGGTTATACGCTAGTTGCAGTAGACACAGTCACGTATATATGCGGGTATACTTAACTGAAGTAGCATATATGAATCTGAGTATGAAATTGAAAAAGTTCAATTGATTAGATAATACTGATTCACCCCCCCTCCCCTCTCAGTATTATTTCCAACAATTGGAATCAGAGCAGGTCCTTTGGTAGAGGCTTGATCGCTTAAAGGAGATCCGTGGAACAATGGGAAAGAAGCTTAAGAAGAAAGCACATAAGTGGAAGAAGACATCTCAGAAGAACTATGACAGTGGGAGAATCGATTGGGGATTCGGCATAAGAAGCTCTTCAGATTTAGAATCAGATTCAGAATCATTTCAGAATGAAGATGAACTATCAGGTATGAATTTGCTATCCTCTGATGTTCCAGCTATCTATCCATTTGGAAAAAATGAAAGTGATAGTGAAACAACTGAATTTGCTCTTATGGGTGAACAAGAAAGATACCAAATAGAGGCAGAAGTTAAAAGTTTGACAAACAAAATTAGAACTCAAGAAGAACTTTTAAACATAAAGGATGGTGCCTTCAAAGAAGCTGCTACTAGACTAAAGACTCAACTAGATTTATTTAAGGACAAATATCAAAAGTTGCAGGATGAAGTAACATCCCTAAGAAATGAAGTCATTGAAAAGAACACAACAATCAAGGAGCTCAGAGATCGATCCAGTTATTATGAAAGTCTTGAAGCTACGACCCTCTCGCTAAAGGAAGAACTTGAAGAAACAAAGAAGCAGAATAAAGATCTACTCCAAGCTATTGAAAAACAGGAAAACGAAGTTATCAGCTTAAAATCTCAGCTGGAATGTGCCTTCAGAATTCATCAAATGCAGCGCGATGTGAATGAAGAACAAGAAAAGGAGATTCTCAAACTAAGGCAACAAATGGAAGAGGAAAGAAATGTTGAAGAAAACATGAAGAAACAATGTCTGGAAAAGGAAGAACAACTTCAAGTTGAGGTAAATATCTTGAGAGGTAAATTAGAAGAAAAGGATAAACTATTACGATTTCAAGATAGTACTAAAGCCTTGGATGATATTCTTAGTAGTCAAAGGTCTCCTGCTATCAAGACTGGTCTTGGTTTTCATGAATCTGTTGAAGGTGAATCTAGTTCACAAGGTGAGGCAAGGAACTCTAAAGAGAAATCTAAAATGATCAACAAGGAGATAAGAGAGATGAGAGGTCAACAATCAAGGAAAGAGATTCTTCAAAGAAAATCTTTTACTCCTATCTATGGAAGTAATAGTCGGCTATTTACTCAGATGAATAATATTGAATGTTATGAATGTCATAATCTTGGACATGTTGCAGCTAGATGTAGAAGAAGAATGGTTCAAGATCATCACATAAAAAGATCATCACATTCCAGGTACTTTAATGGATATTGTTTTTCTTGCAATATGTTTGGTCACAAAGCTGCTGATTGCTATAGGAGGAATATGAAACATGTAAGATGTTATGCATGTAACAAGCTTGGACATATAGCAAAGGAATGCAGGAACAAAGGATGGACATCACACCAAAAGGAGAAAACATCATCACACTTGAAGATATGGAAGAAGAAGGAAGTACAGTCAGAAAGATGTGGCACAGCACAATGTACTCAGATACAGCACAACACAGACATAACAGACTCAAAGGGAGCTGAAAGTATAAAACTTCAGTATCATGAATCTCATATGCAAGTTCCATAAAGGGAAGTCGCGTATATACGCTAGTTAGACACTGCAAAGTCGCGTATATGTCAGTCTGACGAAAAGCAGTGGGGACAGGCTCAGAAAAAGGATCTGATATGATTCAGTCGATTATTTGCTCTATTGGTTAATAGTTACAATCTGCTGAGGATGTGTGGAAATATTTTGATACTTGTAAAATGTCTAGAAGTGTTTTGATCCTAACTTGATGATGATGATGTCTTGATGCCTATTGCTGATATATGCATGATCAGATCTAACAGATGGCACAGGTTGAGGGGGAGCATATGCCTTTAATAATTCATTGTTGGCATTATGGTTAATAGTCCTTGGTGATGATGCTTATATGGCTAAATGATATATCTTACTATGATGTGGTTATGAGTTGTCCATGATAAAATCTCATATGATTCTTGGGGTTACATAGTTGATGTTCAGATTAGATTTATGGTTGATTCTTTGATGATGCATATATGGTGCTTACATGGTGATCTTCATAAGGATAAGGAGAAGTACAAAGCTTGAATACACATCTTCCTCACTTGATGATGAGTCACTCATATGCTGCTGTCGTCATATGCATAAAGATCATACAGTTATGATGCAGGCACTCTTGTGGATAAGGATTGTTGTTGTTGATGATATCAAGAAGTTTTGTCAAATTAGCTTGAGCTCAAGATACATAGTGCTGATACATGGATGACTACTCAAAGTTGCTTTGTTGGAGACATGATGATGAGTTCTTATCTATATGATGATAGGTTGATACTTACATATGTTGATTGATGCAGATGTTGACGTTGATGTAATGGCTGTGGTGGTTTCACATATAATGTGAATGATTTCATGATGATGTTTAAAAGAAGGAGTTGACATCTATGTTTAGACATACCTTGTTACAGGACATTTACAGGTTGCTAATATGGAAATGGTTGTACGTGAGCTTCATAAGGACTATCCGCGTATATACGCCTGTTTATGTGGATACAGTTGCATATATGATAATTTGAAGGAAATCAGTGGGTCAAACTCAGAATGAGAAGATTCTGATATGGGTCTGACAGAGACCATCTGGCACAGGTTCAGGGGGAGCATATAAACTTCCAATGATGCATTGTTGGCATTATCTTAGAAGTTTTTGGTTCTAGTTCACAGTTGTTGTTGATGGAACAAAGGCAAAAGGAGAACAAAAGGATCTCTTGGTTGCTGATCTAAATGGTGATTGACATATGCTGTCGATATCAGCTATTGGTGACTTTCGTAAGTCTTGCTCTAGATATTTCGTCTCTATGTCATATATCTCTTTTGTGGTATCTCTTTCATGGTGTCAAGGTCATGTAACGGCCTATATTGGTTTCCCCACTATGCCTGGGATGAAGATGTAATGTTCTTGTTTTATCATGTGTAAACTTTTGATGTATCCCCACTTGGTTGGGTGGATGAGTCAATTGTAGTATACCCCCACTTGGTTGGGAAATGGATGTATGTATTGAGTCTTTTGGTGATAGGAAGGTCTTTTATGATGTATAAGTCATGGTTCTTCTTGAAGACCATCTTTTTGCAGATCTTGCCTACAGTCAGGAAGAGCATGAACAGCACATCTCAGCAGTACAGAGACTCGGGATGTACTCAGGGGGAGCGTGGACAAATTAGTACACCTTGGCATATACAAAGGGGGAGCTCATTCAGAGATTTCAACAGATACTCAGGGGGAGTATGGACAGCGGAATGTTCAGCAAAGGAAGAGAATATCTTGGTCCGCCCTTTGCCCTTGATGTCAAAGGGGGAGAGTGATTTGGTGTTGTTGCCATCAAGTCCAAAGGTGGAGATTGTTGGCATTATGATGCATGTGTTGTACTTGATGGCAACCCTCTCATAGAATAACATCTCACTTACATATAACTAGATCAATCTACAGATGTGACTAAATGCATGGGATGTAGGACAGCTCAAAGGAATAAGAAGATCAAGTTCTAAGTATGACAAGTTAGCTTTGCCATCAAGTCCAAAGGGGGAGATTGTTGGAATTATGAGACAAGTGTTGTCCTTGATGGCAAATCACATAGATGACAGATTAGAGTGCAGCAGGTCAGTAGCAAAGAATTGATGATCAGACTACAAAGAATGCAGAAAGAAGAGTATATACGCAGGTTCACTATATACCAAGTAGGGTATACACGCAGGTTCACTATATACCAAGTCGCGTATACGCAGGTTCACTATATACCAAATAGGGTATATACGCAGGTTCACTATATACCAAGTCGCGTATACGCAGGTTCGTTATATACCAAGTAGGGTATACACGCAGTTTCATGCATAGAAAAGCGCGTACATGTTGGAAAGCTTATTTTTGGGTCCGTGGTATTTATACTTATGGTTTTGGTCCGTGGTATTGCACCCATAAGTGTTGATCCCAAGTATTGGGTCGATAGTATTGTTTTATTATGGTTTTGGTCTGTGGTATTGAGCAAGGCCTAAGACTATAAAAGGAGAGGAAGATCATTAGGCAAGTGCATTCGAAAAGTCTTGAATATCTGAAGAAGTATGAGATCCAGGATGCAGGTTATGGGTTGATGATGCATTGCTTGATCTGAGCTAAGGAGGGATCTCACCGGTTGATGGAGAACAAGATCTAAGGAGAGATCGGGATCAAATGGTTTGAAATGAACTATCTTTATGATGCTTATTCTAGATCTGCATACTGACGCATGTAATATTCTATAAATGTTATGAGTATGACTGATGTTTGGTACAACTGCAAAGTTATAAGAAAATATTTTTAGATCTGTACGCGGGTTGTCTTTGGAAAAAGCGCGTATGTACGTAGGTTTGATTCATCGTAGTAGCGTATACATTATGAAGTATAATATTTGAAGTTGCAGATGGGTCTGATTTTCATGGCAGAGTTCTGTAGTCTGCTTTGTGTTCTGGTGACTGTGTTATTGACAAGGTTTCAGTGTTTCAGTGATTCAGAGATTGATGATGCTAGTAGTGATTGTTTTGAGCTTCAATGATATTTATGGGTCCAATATGAAAATTTGATGAAACGTGGCCTTTCAGATTATGTGTTGTGCTTCAGGAGTATCCAGTCTGAAAATGTATGAAACGTGGTACCTGGAGGAGAAAAGATTGTAGGTCGGCGCCTACGTACTAGTATCTTAGCTAGTATAAGAGCAAAGGGGGTAAGATCTCCCTTCCAGGAGAGTCTGGAGAATGAGAGAAGGTTGTAGCCTTCTGCAGGTTGTAGCCTACGTGATGGTAAAGGACTGCACTAGTACATTGTAAAAGAAGTTTCTTAATTAAGGAAGATAGAAACGAATTGCAGCAGGTGGTTTTCACCCACATTGGGTTTCCACCTTATATCATGGTGTTCATGTGTGTTGCTTATGTGTGTTGATCTATCTGTTTTACTGCTACTATTGATTTTTAATATGGCTAATAATGTTCTGATGCATCCATTGAACATCACATAACTGAATCATGAGTTTAATGGTTATACGCTAGTTGCAATAGACACAGTCGCATATATACGCAGGTATACTTAACTGAAGTAGCGTATATGAATCTGAGTATGAAATTGAAAAAGTTCAATTGATTAGATAATACTGATTCCCCCCCCCCCTCTCAGTATTATTTCCAACATGGTTCACATACATCTCATAAGTACATGAACTTTGATTGACAAATAATGAAGTAATTTAATGACAATTAAATTTGATGCTCTCTTAGCAATCACTACACTGATGATAAGTGCTCAGAATTCTCTTCCTCATACTTAGAATATATCAAGATGTCATTAATGAATACAATAACAAAATTGTCCAAATAAGGACCCAACACACCATTCATCAAGAACATAAAAGTAGCTGGTGCATTAGTCAAAACGAATAGAACTAAAACAAACTCATAATTCCCATACTCGGTCCTGAAAGAAGTCTTGTAGATGTCCTCTTCTTTGATGCATACCTTATGGTATCCTGATCTCAGATCAATATTTGAGAACAATGTTTCTCCCTTCACATGATTAAAAAATCATCAATCCTTGGAAACAGGTACATGTTCTTGATCGTCACTTTGTTCAACTACTTGTAATCAATGCACAGCTTAAGAGTACCATCCTTCTTCATCATGAAAAACACTGGTGCATCCCAAGGCGATACACATGGCCTAATATATCCCTTATCAAGCATTTCCTTTAGCTGCAACTTCAACTCTACTAACTTTGGTGTGCTCATCCTGTAAGGTGCCTTTGATGCTGGTGTTTCCCTTGGTACCAACTCAATAGAAAATTCCACCTCCCTTTAGGGAGGAAACTCCTGAATCTCTGCTGGAAACACATTGTGAAATTGTTGTAATATAGGATACCTCTTAAATATTTATGCATCCTCAACATCCTTACCCTTGTCACTAGAGAAATGGACTGCAAACATCACACCTCCTTTCCTACAACTGCACTTATCCTGCATAGTGGTGATCGTCCTCACTGAACTAGGCTTCTTCTTTCCCTACAATATTATTTATTCCCCACTATCATCTAGGCACTTAATATCCTTTTCATAACAATCTACTTTGGTCTTGTGAAGATATAACCAATCCATGCCCAAAATCATACTAAATGATCCCAGTGGAAATACATTCAGATGTGTTGAGGCATGCATATCATTCAACTCAAATGCAAAAGATCTTACCCAATGATGAACTCTCTTCTTAGTACTTGTATCCAATTGCACCAACGAAGGCTATGTATGCACCTCTTTTCTCAATCCACACTTATCCACCAAGTCAGGATTAACATAGCTATAATTAGATCCAAGATCAATCAAAATAGAAACAACTCGACCACATATCTTACCTTCCATCTCAATTATGGACGCCTCGTGACCTTCCTGCTTGTTGTCCATAGCTATATAAATCCGAGGAATGCTATGACCAACAACCCCAACTGTCTGCACCTCCTGAGCACTATATATCTTAGGCCTACCACCCTGGTACAATGGACAATCCTTCTTACGATGATCTTTGCCACATATCCGACACTGCAATAGTCCCCTACCATCACCTCTATTTTGTTGCTCTCCACGCTATGACCCATGTCCCTTCTCAACTGCATTGAAATTATTTTAAGGAACCACATTTTATTTCTCTCCTACATCCTGAGGTGTTCCCCACTTCAGTGGCCACTTTCCTTTAATTTTCTCATTTCCTTTCAAGTCACGCTTAGGCTCAGCTTTTCACTTTGACTGTTGATAACAATGATTCAAATTTTGGATGGCCTCCTCCAATGATCTTGGCTCATCAAACTCAATCCAGTCTCTATATGTTGTTGGTAGCCCACTAATGTATCTCTGGCACACACCTCAATAGCTCTAGGAACCTTCTAGTATGTGCATCATCTCCCATGGAACCCATATACAACTCATAAAATTCCTTAGCTCTGTCATCATAGTACCTTTCATACAAGTACTTCTTCTTGAAGGGTCTCTCAAACTCATCCAAAACCAACTCTTCTTCTTGAATTCCCTTGATATTCTTCACATCTTCCCACCAAATATATGCTTTCCCTTTGAGACTGAAGGTGTCTATCTTGGATTTCATGTTCTCTAAATAGTTATTCAATTTGAAGAATTTATTCATCCCAAGCAACCATGTCTCTACATCTTCTGACTTATTTATCTCTCCATCGAATGTAGGCAACTTGACTTTCTTGAATTCCTTAGGTAAGTACTCACCCCTCCTATAAGGATGATGACGGTGATGACTGTGATGATGTCTCTTGGATGAGGAACTAGAATGATGCCCATACATACCAGTCTTCCTATAAGGTGTATCTGGTGACCTACCACCTCTTATTGTATCCCTTTATCCAACTTATATCTGGACCAAGACCCGCTACCATAGGCTCCATTAGTTTTCTCTTCCTTCTCTTGACTGATCCTCAATTGTCCCTATCTCTATAATTCTAACAAGCTATGAAGAATCATTGCATTGACCTCTACCTGCTTCTCTTGAGCCCTTGTAAGTCTTTCTTGAGCCTCAACCGACCTATCATTGTCCACTTTGCAACTTCTAATATCTTCCCTCAAACTCCTAATTATATATGTGTTACACAGTATTTTATCACACTTCCTGCACTTCCCTGTGACATACCCCGAAGTGCCTGAAACATGACCATTATGTAGTATACTCATTCATGTATATAAATCAGATCCCTCCTAAGAAATTGATTGGAAAATGCCTTGAGCTTTCCCTAAAGAAATAGCTCTAAAACTCTAAATTGAGAATCATCGCTCTTATAAGGCTTAAAACAGTGATGATCACGTGTTGTGTTGTACTTTACTAGTGATGGCATCACTCTGTTCCCTTGCATACCCATGATGATCCCAAAGAGTTAATTTTCCCAAATAGTATGAGAAGCTTCGTGATCTAGAAGCTTCCAAAGCAACGAGCTAAAGGTTGTTTGGCATAGATGAGGTCGAATTCTCCCAACTTGACCTCTTGGTATTATCCCTATGAGCTACCTCCTTAATATGAGGGCCTAATCCTATCTTTGGATAGGTCCTAACTCATTTTTCCAATCTATAAATTCATCCTCTCCCATTCCCAAATGGTTGATCTATGTCTATTTGCACCCTTATGCTAAGATTGTGCCTAGAGGCTATTCATTTGACTTGGAGAAGGAGTGATTGGAGATTTCTTGGCTTGGACTTGGATTACCACTCAAGGAGATCCTATCAACATCAAGGCTTTGGTTGTAAGCTTCCCTTTATTTTCTAATAATACACAACTGTTGGTTCATCTTCCCAAAATGCATATGTTCATGTATCATTTAGCTTGACATTCCTTGATCAGTTAAGTAGGTTTCTATTGGATTTGCTATTTGTTTTGGCATGCCTTGTTGTGTCTTGATCACTTGTGTAGGTACATAAACACTGAGAGAAGCAGGAACAAGCCCATGATACAAGTGATTCAGGGTCCTCAACAAAGGAGATCAGAATAGCATCAAAACGAGGTAGGCCATATATTTCGTTCTTATTTTCAATTGTAACTTAGGAAGATGTCTAGTTGATTGTAGAGGGATTGCCTTTGTCCATAGAGAGGATTAACATTGTCAACAAAATGGTGACTCCACTGGGGAGCATATGATCCTTTCCTTTCAATTCTTCACCTTGCCTTTTGATGAGTTTGATCAACCATCCATTCCCATACTTAATTGTTTGTCTGTAGCCAGTCTCAGTTTCTGGTAGATGCTTGAAGGTTGTTGATTTGAGCTGTTCTTAAAGATTTTGTGTTTTTTATTTGTTTTTCTTGCCCATCGCGTTTTTGGCCTTGACAGTCGCAATGATATCGCGGATGTGTTGATTACAGTAATGATGATCATTTCTTTTCTCTTAACAGGTGTGATGATAGTAGAAGTTAAATAAATTTAGGGTTTTTCTTCTTGTTTTCAGTTGTTTTTGCCTTCTCCCAGTGATTTACCACTGTGATTTTACTTGACCCTTTTCTTGTCTGATTGAATTCGCCTCTTAACTTGGTTTAAGTATGTTTGAAGTCTGATTAGCCTTTTAGGGTTTCTAGGTTTTCTAGGTCATCCTTCATCTGCTCGTTGGACTTCTTATCAGAGATCAATTACCTGTGTTAAAGAGTCTTTTGTGTGTTTGGGCGTCCTTTGAAAATCACTTTTGGTTCTTGAGTCTTAAGTTGTTTTCATTAATGTCGGATTGAGTAGGCACTGTGAAAGTCGCTTAAGTTCTATTTGATGAACAATAGATTACAAATTGATTGTCTCATTTGAATCAAATGGAAGTGTTTGCTTTGAGTTTGTGTTTCAAAAAGTGAAAATGAAAGTGTTTATCTTTTAAGTAGTTTTTGAAGCCTTTTTTTGTTGCATTCAAATCATTAATGTGAAAGAGATATTCATGTTTGTTGGCTTGCTTGCATTCTCCTTTACTTTTTGCACTAGATTACATTGATTTCATTAAAGTAAAATATATATATATATATATATGCTCTCTCTGTCGCTCCATCCACATCTGTCTCTACCCAATCAATCAGTTCCGGCTACTCCACATCGGGGCGCCCGTAGCAAGGTCTCATCAAGAGTTTGGGTACCTCAAGGATCTTGCCCCTCCTCCTTGGGATGATCAATCCACATCACCCCACCTCCTGCCTGGAGGTATGGCTACATGTGATCCCTCAGCCCACCTAGCTCGAAGTTTCCCCCTACTGGAGGTCTCTGCATGAGTAGATGTCTCTACTCGATCTCCTCTCAGCTTCCCTTGTTGTGGCTGCTCCACAACCTCCTGAAGCTGCTGCACCAATCGTGGCTCCTCCACAATCGTCTGATACTTCTTCTGGCTCTACATGTTGAGAGGTAATATACGCTCCCTCTCAACCACCAAGTCTCCAACAGTTGCCTCGCTGCTCAAGGCTTTGGATGCATCTTGAACCTCAAGAGCATACAGGTTCTTGACCCGTGAACCAATCTGCTTCACCTGTCTAGTGATGATGTGTCTAAGGAAAACCTTTCCCTTACTGAAGACTACATCATAGCCTCTATCTTCCAGCATCGCAATCGACACCAAGTTTCTCTTCAGTCCTGGTACATACTTGACATCGATCAAGGTAAGGCGAGCTCCATGCTCCCTCTGAAAAATAACCGTGCCTACACCTGAGACACTATACTTCTCATCATTACCCATCCCTATGAGTATCTGGAGATCTTTCTCCTCCAAAGTACTGAAAAAAAAATTGTCACCGGTCATGTGGAAAGAAGCTCCACTGTCAAGAAACCAACCACTTCCCACCATGGATGAAACCATGCATGCGAAGAGTGTGAATTCCAACTCAAACTGTGAAGCAAGTGAGGCTGCCTCACCTTCAGATCCTTCCCCGGATCCCTTCTTGGACTTCTTCTTTGGGCAATTAGTAGCATAATGGCCCAACTCATGACAACGAAAGCATCTCACCTTCGACTTGTCAACCTTCTTCCCATCATTGGAAGAACTGGATTCGGAAAGAGAAACCTTCCCCTTCCCCTTCTTCACCTTACTCGCTAAGGCACAGTTCTCCTCATCATGCATAGATGAAGAACTATCTCTGGTGCGCCGTCTAATCTCCTCTTGCACAAGATCTGACCAAAGTCTCTCCCATCCTGGCAATTTCTCCCTTCCATTCACCGAGTCCTGGTAGCTATGCCAACTCTTAGGAAGGCCAAGGAGTGTTAGACCCACCATATCCTCATCCTCAACAGTTACCCCCACACTTCCCAGCTCATCCCGGCATTGGGTGAACTTCATGAGATACTGGGGCATACTGTCTCCATTCTCACACCTAATGTTTCTAAGTTTATCCTTGAGCACCATTCCACCAACTCAAAACTCAACCGCTTCTAATCTAAAATTTTTGAGAACAAAGTATTTCTTGTACAGAGATCGACTGTATGGGCATTCACCGGATATCTCACCTTCCAAAGGAAGGATGAATCCATAGGCTACCTGGCCCAATTACAGACTCTGCTTGAAGAAATAAAATGTAAACACTTTCTGAATAGTAGATCTAATGATCAACAGCTCTGATATCCTGTAGAACTTTTTCTACAAATCAACCTTCTCTGATACCATGTAGAAATTTTGAATAATAAACACTTATTCGCAGAGATTATCCCGATTATACATACATGCACAATACATAACCTCCTCTACGTTGATCATCAATTTAGCAGCATTAAAAACAATGAAACATCAATCGCATGCACACATTAACACAGTATGTAACCCGGGGAAAGCATACAGCTGAAAACCCCACACTATCTGTATATTATAATGATTGGGAACATGTAACAATACATAGTACAATACTCCTCACAAGTACTCAGTACTATCTCCACCTGTTACACACAAAACTAGCTCAGATCTGATCAATCACAGCTCAAATCTCCACAGAACTCAACCACATGAGTTCTAACTGATGTCCTGCATGCAATAGCTCAACTGACCCACAAAGAAAGCGTATTTCCTTCTGACAGCTGCATGTGCCACATCTGTAGCTCAAACTGAAATGCTCCAAGAGAATAAGATAAATTTTATAGTCCAAATATTATTATGGGACAATAATATTAGACTTTTCTATTTTTGACTAGCAGTCTAAAAATAGACTCTGATCACTCCTGCTGTGATCCAAAAATAGACTTTGCGCCATAATTTTCCTGTGGGCCCACTTAGTGAAGGCGACTCCTTTCCACTAAGCTCCATCATCTTGTTGCATTCTCAACAAGCATTTCTTATTGCACACTTTTCAACACTCTAGCCATCATGCCTCACCCTTGGCCTTGTTAATTGTATTTTCCACCCTGGTTATACCCAACTTGGTTGAACCCGGTAATCGCAGTCTTTGTCCCTTAGGGTCCTTGCACCTGGAACGAGTCAAAAATGCACTCATGTATCAACTCTAGTGCGTGGAAATGATGGATATCATGCCCTACATATTTGCAAAAGCTGCAAAACAAATTGCAGGTCATGGCCTCATACTTCTACATCATTGGAAAACTCGTCGGTATGTGGCCCCACAGTCGAAAAATCTCACACCACATTCCTCTGTCATGCACAAGCGGATTTGTTGCACCAGTCACCATGTAGTTTGTCAACAACTTGCATTAATTTCTATTTTTCCTTCCCCATCTTCAAATCCTAAATTTGTAAGGTTAATGCAGTAATTTGTGGTTAGACCTGTGTCATGCCATTGTTCTCTCCACCTCCTCCTAGCAAAGCCTCTAGTTTCAGTGCAAGTTCTAAAGCCTATGACTATGGGCCTATCCAATGTTGTGTCAATGGTACCCTGATATGTGGCAGGAGTCCCATGATTAACCATTATTTACGCTTTGCATATGGGATATGGAATGTCATCCTGTCATTCAAAACTTTGAATCATTGGTCAAAGTCCCATACTGACTAACCTAGATCCTAAGTGATTTCCTTAAATTATGTAATGCATTGGGACTCTAACTTCAGCTTCTAGATCTCCCTAATCAACTCCTACTTGATATCTACTGGAGTCCTATTTTTTCCATCTAGAGTCACGCTTTTGAAGTTCATATACCACGTCAACGCGCCGTCCCTGAAAGTTTCTTACAGTTGCGTAATCTTTGTAGCCTCATTCTAAACCTGATTGGTTGTCCAAACAACCTCACACATGACTATCTGTTGTTCTTGGTACTTTGTCCCAGCACCATAGAACATTTACATTCACAATTATACGCCCAACATTTTGTTATTTTAGTACTTCATGACGAAGTAATTCCTCCTGCACCTGTTTAACTACCAGACTATGAACCACTCTGAACTTGGTTACCCTGTGTAGATCCTCCTACAGTCTGACCAATTCCACTACTACTAGTATTTCCTCCTCTTTGACTATAGTTACCCTCTATGCTAGTTGTATCAGTGCGCTGAGTACTTACCTCCTAGTTTGTAGATGCTCGCAGAGTTGTGGGATCAACACCAGGCACAGTTTGATTCTAATGTTCTAGTTCCAAATCTTTTGTACTGTGTGGACTCAATTGTTCTCCTTCTCCTTCCTTTGTTCGCAGCATACCAAATTGTTTCCCTTTGTAGCTATGGTCACTAACACTACTCCTTTTCCTTTGGTGACCTATCCTAGCCCCTCCCTCCGAGCTTCTTCTCTCGACAAGCATCGATGCTAACTAGCCTCCTCCCTTGTCAACCCATCGAAACCTCCTTCTATTCCTCAAAGTGACACCCTCGTATATATCTTGCTCCATTTTATTCCTTATTCTTCATGTGTGCAATTTTAAGCGCACTATCAGCTTCCACCGTAGTCTTACCTATTCTCCTTTCCTTTTCCTCAAACCATCTACTCATTCTGCACTACTTCTTCTTGTGCATGGGCAGCCTAGTTTCTCATGTTATTAGATTCCAGAGGCAAAAATATATGGTCATATAACATCTTGATAAGAAATGGTATTGACCTTATACACCTGCCTCTCAGTCCCTTCATAAATTTCCACTTAGTTGTAGTGTAATACATTGTCACTTCCACTGCAAACTCAATAATATATCCTTCCAACATGATTTCAAACTAAAAATCAATAGCATGGGAGGTTTTATTTCTTACCACTTGGAGTTGACGTACTTCCTTCGGTGGCCACTTCCTTGGTTTGTCATGGGTAGAAGTCGGGTTGTTGTCCTTTAATCGTTGGATCCACTCTATTAGTATTGTTGGGAACTCCACAAAGAAAACTTCATGGAAATCAGTACACATGTACTTTTACCAGCGTTTCTTTGTGCTCTGATTCCTTTCCCTGATTTATTTCACTGCAATTGCATTCTCATTCTATTTAAGCGACCTGGTGATCTCCTTATGGGTGGGGTACCATGGCTTCGACATTCCTACAAGAAAATCCCATCACACAACCATCCTAGCCCCAGCAACAAAACCATTTGTTGGTGCATGTAATTCTAACAAACTTGGGATTTGTTATGCAGTGGCTAACAAAAACCCACTCAGCATTGGCCCTTTCAGCAACACCCATGAAGTGGGTGAAGTCTCACCCATGATGTTAATGGGTGACTGTCGGAACCAGGTTTTTGCAGTTTTATGGGATTGTCTAAAGCCTATGACACTAAACTCCCACCCGACAAACACTTCACCATCTTCCTAGTAATACGCACCATGCAATTCTTTAACCCCTCAGTTCACCAGACAACATACAAGTCTGAAGCGATAGTGCGCAAGAGGCCACTATGAGTTACACTCTCAGCCATTAGTGGTTATCTCATCAATCTCAAAGATCGGTGCCTTTATAGATAGCTAACAATATTTACTCATCATACAAACATCCAAACCATCTAACGCATTCATAAGTATTTGAAACTGTAATAACTAAGTGAACATACAGAAAGCCCATACAGCATAAACAACAATGTACATTCAGACATCAACAGAAAACATAGAGGGGGAAACTCAAACATCCATTAGATAATATTATCATAAAAGAGAAAGGTGTTACACATTGTGTTATAATCATAAGACCAATAGGCTCACTAACCTTTCAAATCATAACATGTACAAACAGTGAACAAAACCCATAGTCCAAAACCCAGATATATATATAAGCATAAATATTACAGTTGGGTTGCCCAAAAGCTACAAAATCTAAAATGCATGCCTATAACTATGGACATGCATACATAGACATCACATAACCAAGAAAAAATTCCATATTTTCACTTCCTCCTTCGTCCAACGTCCCACCCCACATTCTGTATTCAACATCTCTTTTTATCCTCACATGGAAGCCCTTCAAATCTTCTCGGCCTTTTACTTGATCTCTCTATTTGTCCTGCAAACTGTTGGGATATTTCCTTATGTGATCTTTGAGCTAGATCATGCATAATAATGGCCCTTCAAAATATCTTCCCATCGAACTGCTCCACTTCACCATTCCTCATTCACATGCAAAATATCCATAACCTCCTTCCTACCACAACATCCTTTTTCAACTCCATCCTACAACAAAATCCTAACTATTGATATTTCCATGCATGCACCTCCTGTCTTTGGGCACCGCTACCTTCTTCCTGAGTGACATCCACCTGCATCACGCCTTACCTCCTGCGCGAGCCTTATCCTTCGCACCATCCATACCTTTTGCACCCCTCAGTCCTTTTGTGTGGTCCCACACTTAACAAAATTAAAAAAAAAAAAATTAAAAAATTGGGCTCCAACAGTATACATTACATCCAACATTACTTTAGAGCTCTGCATGAATAAATATATAAATTGCATAATCATAGGAATAAATTTTAGTATCATAAATTAAACATTACAACTTCTACTTTCTCCTGATAATAACTAAGACTTCTAACAAATTACTAGGCCTTTATTGTGTATACTATCCCTTGGTCTCTACTATATATTTGGGTCACGCATTAAGAAATGTTTGCTCTATTTATGCCTATATACTTCTATAGGATTTATTGAGATTTATCACAAGTGAGGCTTAATCATACATGCTTAATGGTTTATATTTCACTAGACCCAAATCTTACCCCTAAAACTATGGAAATGTGGGAGGTATTAGGTGACCTAAACACCTTCATATCACCGTGCCAGATTTAAATGAAAATTTTAAAACATGTACCCATTCTAAATTCCATACAAGAGAAGACATAATTTTTTCATATTTATTTTGCTAACAAAATTTAAAGAGAAAATGGAAATAATCATAGGGATTAGAGGCAATACTTATATAAAATTGTCAAAATGGAAACTGACTTGGGAATGAGCCTTTTCCACCCAACTACAGGGTCAATTACACCAATACTTTCTCTAGTTGGCCACTCACTAGCTATATTACAATATCACAAGGGGAAACTATCAACACATTGAAAATTAGGGTGGGTGAATGCAACTCTCCTTCATAAGAACAAAAACATCAAAACTCATTTGTCTCCTGAGCTTGGGGTCTTTACAAAATCTCAGATGCCTGTTAGCTAACAAAGATGGGAATGCATAAATCCATTCACTACTCTATAGTCCCTCAACAATTTCCATTCCCATTGGTTCTCATATTGGCCCAATATGCATAAATTCACAATCCTCACTATTCATCTAGCATATAGAGTCTTTGGTGAGTAATGGGCATGCAAAATTTGTTTTCAAAGAGCCCAAAGCACACCAATGATGTTTCAATCCATGATTAGCACTTTTGTAGGTGTATTTGGGTACCCAAAACTCCATATACACACTCAGAATAATAAATAAACTTTTCACTCGAAAATGGCATCTCTTTCCTCACAAAATCACTACTCTAAGCACCCATGTGCCTCTGCTCACTATGGGTGTCTCTCTTTGTGTGTGAATTAATGAATTCCATATGTGAATGAATGTGTTACACTTTTTTTCTTTCATGGGTTTCTGCCCCCTTATAGATTTTTCCATAAGTAATGCAGTGTGTTATTATATAGTTCCATATTTACCTTAGTCTCCCAAGCAATCCATGGGTTAACTTTAAAATCCAAGAAATGTACTCAGCCCATTTATTCCATTAAGTTATGAAGCATTATTTTGCCACCAGAACTTCCATATTTATGAGGATGATTTCTCCAACTATTCAATCCTTTAAAACCAATTGGTTCTTGGGAAAGAGGGAAAAAAACTCAAATTTAAATTCGAATTTCATGGAAAGGCTTTTGGCAACACAACTCCCATAATGCCCTCATCATTTTCCCACTTGTGATACCATAATCTATATCTAATCTAGATTGGATCATTATATTATTTATCATCCATATTGATGCTTTTAGAGTGGAAAAAGTGGAGGAATCATCTCACATGACCATTTTATATATGGGTCATCATTCGCTGAATTGGGGTCTAAAACCTTTTGAAAGTAGTTTGAGGCATCAAATGGCATTTTTGTGGGGTAAAACTTTGTCGCTTAAGTGTAGCACTGTTGGGGGCTATTATACACATAGGTACATTTCCAACGGGGCAAGAATCACCTCAATCAGTTTGTAAGCAAAAGTTATGCCACCTGGAAATTGAACTTCCTATTTTGACCACCATGATTTGAGAGGATGCCACACCAGCCCCCATTATGGAAAGGGGCTAGTCACATGGTCATGATGAAGAAGACTCTAGAAGATTTAATATTTTAGCTATAGTTGAGAGTTGAAGGATTCAAACTTAACCACTAATTGGCTATCAAGTTGTTTTATAAGTGGGTCATTAGGAGGAAAAGATGTTCCATTCTATTTGAGTGCATTTTGTTCCATAGATGAGCATAATAGTTGAGAGTGGATATAGAGAGAGAAAATAGAGAGTGTTTCTACACTGTAGTAGCCCATGAGCCATATGTATCACTTCTTTGAAATTTCATCCATTTCCATTTAGATAAAGAGAGAGCAGTGTAGCCTCACCTTCCAACTCAGTTTTCTCCCAAAAGGATTTCCAGGTCATATCTTATGCTATTAAGGTTGTGAGTGATCATATTTTTGTCTTTTCTCTATTTTTTGCATTTTCTATATTACATGCATATAAAAATAACTTAATGAATCTAGAATTCTAAGGAAAATAACCCTCATAATATAGATTTTGGACTTTTAGTATAAATTATCAGATCTGTTGTGTGATGAGCCCCAATTTTGGTACAATTTGGGCTCATTTTGGCCTATTCTACTTGCTCAAACCATTCATCTTTTATTGCTTATGCATGCATTTCTTAGTTTATTCATGTTGTTTGTAGGAAGAAGGGTAGGCACTCTATCCACGTGACTAATGCATTATGATTTCAGGTTTTTGCATTAAAAGGGAGAAAAGACCACGTGAAAAGGAGACAAGGAGACAATGAGGTGGCACTGCTGGTTTTTAGGAGAGGATGTCCACAGTCTTGGGACCCTCCTCGTGATTCCCACCATAGCTCCGAGCTCCAATCCATCTCCCCACCGAGCTTAGAAGCAGCCAGCTGTTCTACAGGAACAGCAGTTATAACTGTTCTACAGGAACAACAATTATGACTGTCCTACAGGATCAGCAGTTTAAACTTCAGTTGGACAGCCGAGCTCCTAAAATCAAGGACACCTATTGGATGATCGTTTTTGCATAAGTATAGAGGTCATAGCCTTTGATAGGTTGAAACTTTCGCATTACTATTGTAATTCTTGAGCACAGCTCTGTGTTTTTGTTCCTTTTGTAAGCCAGTTTGGCATGACATCAGATTATGAATAAAGAAGGCAGATTTTGATCTAGTTCTGAGTTTTCTCAAGGAGCTATAGCTCTCAGGTTAGGGCCCAACCTGAGAGCAATAGATCTCCTCGGTGTTGTAATGTGTTTGCATTTAGTTCCAGCACTTTGAGTTTGTTTACTTTCACATGCAATTCGAATTTACAGTTTGTTAACTCAGTCTTTTTCATGAGCTTAGATAGGATTAGTTTATGGTGCATTTGTTTCAGTTGCTTAAGTTCAATAGGAGGATAGTTATACATCATTGGAGCTCTAGCAAAAAGGTTGTAAAGGCCCACTGCCATCTCTGTTAGGGATTGGGGTGCAGTCCATAACCAACCACCAAAAATACGCATTTCTTTACTTCATGATTGCTGCAACACAGTCACGGTTATGTTAGATGCTTCCATGTAATTCACACCTACACCACACACCTTCATCACAGCTTCATGCACATTCCTCTTCGCGTTTTGGATTGCTGTTCATTGAATTCATAGCACAGGTAGTCTAGGTTAATGCATTCTCGTCTTGGTGACAGTCATAAGCATTTGTTTCATTTACACTGCTCTTCCTCGTTCCATTACCTTCTCCTTCATCTTGATCACGCATGCAACCACGTCCTTGACCACTGCTCCGCTTTGTTATCTTCCAAATTCCTCCACTCCTCACGTAACTTCATTCTTTAGCCCTTTCATTGACATAGCCCTCTATCTTCCAACCTACTCCATACACTCGTTCCCTGTCCTACTTCTCCACTCCTGAACCATCACCAGCCTTATTCCTACCTTACATATCTCCCCCTACCATTCCATCACTCCTCCATCACTTCAAACACCCACGGTAGGTCATCCTGTAGCAATTTGTAGACTTCCTGTAGAAACCTCTGAGTTTCTTGTAGGATCCCCTGCAGACATCCTGTAGGAGGCCACTCACTCGGTTGCTGAGCTTCTGAACATGAGGAACCTCTGTGGACAGATGCTAAGGATCCCTGGGGACCTCTCCTAGCCTTCCCAACCTTTCCCATGCTTTCCTTCCTTCTCCATCCCATCTGCACAACCAAACCCTAATAAGCACAAAATCACAATCATTCCATCCACTTAAAGAAAAAATACAAAAACATGTCTTTTAAGATGCAAGCAGCTTAGATTCATGCATTTTCACTTATTAGAGGTAATGACAGCATTGGTAGAAGTTTCATTCACATTCTTTGCATTATAGAGGTTAGACTAGTCAAATTAGGGTTTCCTAGGTTTACATGCTTTGATTTGCTTTCAGTCCATTTTTTTCAAGTAAAGTAGCTTTTCTTTGAGTTAGCTTTCGTCCATCATTGATAAAGCTTCTTCTGAGAGCCTATAGAAGTTGGCTTGAGCCCTAGCGGACTTGTGCCAGCTGACCAAGTGACAGCTGCGACAAGAGCTAGTACTTGTGCATACAGCGCCGTCGCTTCCAAGTTTGTACGAACTACCGGGTTGATAAAATTAAGAGACAGGAAGCCCCAGGAGTTGTAGCATTATTGCTACAATATTGGAGCTCACCATCTTTTTGGCGCCGTTGCCGGGGAAGCATCAGAGTATTAGTAATTGTTGCTTTTCTTCTACTTTCGTACTCTTACTTCTGCTCAGTAGTTTATTTCATTTTCATTCTGCAAAAGTAGCATAGATTAGCATTTCCTGCTTTCATAGATTAGCATTTCCTGCTTTCATAGATTAGCATTTCTTGCTTTCATAGATTAGCATTTCCTGCTTTCATAGATTAGTATTTCTTGCTTTCCTAGATTAGCTTTCCAATTCTGCAATTTCATTTGAGCAATATAGTTAGTTGTAGATCACTCTGTTTCAGTTTTGCAGGTACCAAAGAAAAAAAAAAGCAAAAGCAATCAAAAAAGAAAAGTCCTTTCCATTTCATGCCTCGTAGGAACCGAGATAAATCAGGCAAATTCCTACCCAACACCCCCACCACATCACTAAGTCACCCTTCTCTCTTCTTTGGTGACAGTGACCCAGAGGAACCTATAGGCGAACAACCTGAGATATACCAAGACCCTATAGAAGAAGAAGAGTTAGAAACCACTCCATCTGAAGCCATGGCTGATAATAGAAGAGAGGATGAGAGAATAGAAGGAGCTTTCCCCATCCGAGAGACCAATGGAGAGATGAAAATGAAGAACATTAGCCCCTCCGCCTTGCCTCACTTCCATGGACTGACCACTGAGGATCCTGATACCTTCTTGTTTGAGTTTGTTGTCCTTTGTAGAACTTATGACTATACCGAAGATGAGCAAAAGCTGAAGCTTTTCCCTTCAACTCTTAAGGATGCAGCATTACGCTGGTTCATGGGATTACCTGGGAATAGTATCACTACTTGGGCTCAGATGCAGCAAGCCTTCAATACCAAGTATAGGGATTACTATAGGTCTAAGGAAACCAAGGGAGAAATCTTTCGGATGACCATGGGAAATGATGAGTCCTTAGAGGATTATGAGGAGAGGTTCCAACTTAGCTATAAGCGGGCCAGGTGCACACTTGACCCTGAATCCCTCAAGTTGGTTCTACTTCGAGGAGTCCCTGAAGATCTCTTAGACACCCTTCACATGTTAGCTGGGGGGGACATTTACCAACTGCCTTATGAGGACATCAAGACTGTGTTTAGAAATCATTCCAGGGCGGCTAGGAAACGAGGTAGAGGAAATCTCCTCTCCACTGGTGTCCCTTTCTCCAAACATGAGTTTACAAACCAACTAGAAGATCTTAAGAGTGAGGTGAGACAGACCATTGCCATGCAGCTGGACACATTCAGGATCCAGCAGAAGAAGGAAGAAGCTGAGAGAGCCTTGGCTGTCTTCTGCCCTAGGTGCACCAGAAGACACCCTAAGAACGAATGCCCATTGCACTCGGTTGAAGTGTGTTTTGTTTGTGAGGAGGACCATCCAACAAATCAGTGTCCAACCTTACCTGGGTTTAAAGCCATGTACCAAGGAACTGAAGCCCCCACTGAACCTCTCTACTTCATCAACCAAAGGAGGCCACAAGGATCTAGACCTTATCAGCAGGGAATGCAAGGGGCACCACAAGCTTATTATAACCCCAACCAATCGACTCCCATGCCTTCTTGGGGTCCCCCTGCTCATCCTTCTTGGTCCATGCCTCCTCCATGGTCTTATCCACCTCAGTACCCTACTCAACCTACTTCTCATTCATATCATTCACACGCCCAGTCACAGCCTCAGTGGAGTGCACCTCAGTCGGGGTGGAGGCCCCAATACAACACTCCTCCTGCCATTTTGCCTCCACCACCAGTTCAACCTCAGCCTTTACCTCCTGCTCCTCCAAGGCAACCTCAAATGCCTGCTCAACCAAACCCGAACCCCAACAATAGACAGGCTCAGTAGGTATACACTGGGGAAACATCATGTCCTACCTATGCTGTGGAGATCTAGGAGATCAATCTTCGATCTGGAAAGATCCTTCCAGATCGCCAACCTCCTCCCCCAGAGGATGAGGAAGATCTACAGGAAAGTGAACCAAAAGCTATTCCACCCTTTCCTGAGAGACTAACTGCCACCACACAACCCAACCCAGAGGAAGATGAGCTTCTGGGTGAGCTCAAGCAGTTGTGTGTAAAAATACCGCTCCTCCAAGCCATCAAGGATGTGCCCATATACAACAAACTGGTTAAGGAAAAGTGCTTCAAACACCCAGGCAGGAGAAAGAAAGATGCCTCAACCATCAATGTCATAGGACAACTGTCTGACCTTATGTTAGGACAAGTCATCTGCCCCAAGTATCTAGATCCTGGAAGTCCTGTAGTAGATGTTCACATCAATGGCACCATCATACCTCACACCTTGATTGATCTGGGGGCTGCCATTAATGTGATGACCAGGGATACCATGCTCAAACTCAATCTTCAGGATTCCTTGAGGAAGACCTCGACAGTACTGCAACTAGCAGATCGCTCCACCGTGACTCCCGAAGGGATTGTGGAGGATGTCTTGGTCTCTGTTGACTCTTGGGAATACCCTGCAGATTTCCTGGTTCTGCAACCAAAGGCAAAGCTTACTGGATATCCTCTCATTTTGGGAAGGCCTTGGTTAGCTACTGCAGATGCTTACATAAGTTGTCGTGCAGGAAACATGACCATCAAAAATGGTCCCATGTCCAAGCAGCTAGTCCTATACCCTCCTGCCCAACCCTCCTTAGAGCATGATTTACCACTCTGGTTAGAAGAAGGAGAGGAAGATGAGGTGTACTCAGCACCGCTATGCACCCTAGATACCACTAGAAGAGACCCTCCAACCGAGGATGACTTGATTGAGACTCTGATCCAGAATCCACCTTCCAGTGCATTATCCTTAGAGAAGTTGGTGGAAGATGCCTAAGCTAGCACCTTAGTGGATCTTTGTACAACCAACCCTATCACTCCCAGAGTCAAAAACGTGGAGTTCGGCCCTGAGAGAGCATTAAAGATCAGCTCCTCCCTATCTCCTTCCCAGGAAAAGGAGCTGTGTAGTCTGTTGGCCAAGCACCTAGATGCTTTTGCTTGGAGCTATAAGGGGATGAAAGGAGTCCATCCCTCGATCTGTACCCATCATATATACATCAAAGAGGATTGTAAACCGGTTAGGCAACCCCAGAGGAGAATGAATCCAGCCCTTAAGGACATTGTCAAGGAAGAATTGCAGAAACTGTTGGATGCCGGATTCATCTACCCCATCTCAGATAGTGAATGGGTGTCCCCTCTGGTCTTGGTTCCCAAGAAAAATGGGAAATGGAGAATCTGTGTGGACTACCGAGAACTGAACAAAGCTACCAAGAAAGACCATTTCCCTCTACCTTTCATAGATCAAGTGTTGGATGGACTGGCAGGAAAGAAGTTCTTCTCTTTCCTAGATGGGTTCAGCGGGTACAACCAGATTCAAATCAGCCCGGAAGACCAAGATAAGACCACCTTCACCTGTCCTTGGGGTACCTTTGCCTACCGTGTCCTTCCCTTTGGGCTATGCAATGCTCCTGCTACCTTCCAGAGAGCTGTCTTGAGCATCTTCTCGGAGCTGGTCCATGATGCAGTAGAAATCTATATGGATGACTTTACTCCTTATGGGGCCAACTTCCAGGAAGCATTGTCCAATTTGGGAAAAGTCCTAACCAAGTGCATCGAGATGAACTTGTCCCTTAGCCCTGAAAAATGTGAATTCCTAATGACTGAAGGGACCGTGCTAGGCCATACCATCTCTCGCCAAGGGTTACAGGTGGATCCTAACAAAATTGCTCTAATCAAGAAGGTTCCACCTCCACAGAAGGTAAGGGATGTTAGGAGTTTCTTGGGATTAGCAGGGTACTACAGGAGATTCATTAAGGACTTCAACAAGTTAGCCTCACCATTGTTTGGCCTTTTGGCAAAAGATGTGGAGTTTAATTGGACTGATGATTGTTAGAAGAGTTTGAATGAATTAAAAGACAAGTTAGTGTCAGCACCAATCCTGAGAGGTCCAAACTGGGCCCTACCTTTCCACATCCACACTGATGCCTCGAACAAAGCCATAGGTGCAGCCTTAGGACAAGTTGAGCAAAAACTTCCATATGCCATTTACTTCGTTAGCAAAAACTTGTCCAAAGCTGAGCTGAATTACACTGTAACAGAGAAAGAATTCTTAGCTGTGGTCCATGCACTGAACAAGTTCCGACATTACTTCATTGGCTATCAAACATTTGTACATACTGACCATGCTGCAATCTGATATTTAATGAATAAACCAGATGTGAATGCTCGTATTATTAGATGGTTACTTTTATTGCAGCAGTTTGACTTAACCATTGTTGACAAACCAGGTAGAGAAAATGTTGTTGCTGATTTTTTATCTAGATTGGATTTGTCTGCAGATGAAGATGGGACGGTGGATGACCAGATGCCTGATGAGCATCTGTTTGCTATCTCAGTACTCTCTCCATGGTTTGCTGATATAGCAAACTACCTTGTTTCAGCTCAGTTCCCTCCGCACCTCTCTTCAAAAGAGAAGAGCAGAATCATCAGAAAGAGTGCCTCATTTACCTGGATCGGGGGCAATCTGTTCAAGCTTGGCCCCGATCAGATCTTAAGGCGTTGTGTAAGGGAGGAGGAAGTCTTTGACCTCCTCCTCACCTGTCATGATGGGCCTTGTGGAGGACATTTTGCAGCAAAGAGAACTGCCTTCAAGATCCTGCAGGCGGGCTACTATTGGCCCACACTCCATCAAGATGTCAGAAGATATGTCAGTCAGTGTGACCAATGCCAAAGAATGGGGAAACCGACCCAAAGGGATGAGATGCCTCTCCAACCTCAAGTGACTCTTGAGCCATTTGAGAAGTGGGGCATGGACTTTGTGGGCCCAATCAACCCTCCTTCAAGGCAAAGGTCTTACATCATTGTGTGCACTGACTATTTGACAAAGTGGGCAGAGACCAAAGCAATCAAAGCAGCAACAGAAGAAAGGGTGGTCGAGTTCTTAAGAGAGAACATCTTCTACAAGTTTGGCTACCCAAGAGAGCTGGTGACCGATCAAGGGAGCCAGTTCACATCCAACTTGGTTGAAGATCTACTAGCTCATCACAAGATCAAGCATAGGACTTCCACCCCCTATCATCCTCAAGCAAATGGGCAGGTGGAAGTCACCAATAGAGCATTAGAAGGGATCTTGACCAAGGTGGTGAGCAGCAGCAGAAAGGACTGGGCAGATTGCCTGGTTGAAGCCACATGGGCTTACAACACCACTTGGAAGACCACCACCGGCTTCACACCTTATGAGCTGGTCTACGGGAAGAAGGCTTTGCTGTCCATTGAGTTCGAATACAACACTTTGAGGATGGCAGCTCAGCTGGATCTAGATCTCAGCCATGCACAACAAGAAAGGCTATTGCAGCTGAATGGACTGGATGAGCACCGCATGCAGGCCCTCCTTCACTCAGAAGTGGTCCAACTTCAGAGAAAGGTGTGGCATGACCAACATCTCCATGACAAGCAATTTCAGCCGGGAGATTGGGCTTTGTTGTATGATTCCAGATACAAAGACTTTAAGGGGAAGCTGAGAACCAGATGGCTCGGGCCATATTCAGTGGAAAAATGTCATGACAATGGATCTGTTCTTATTCGGACCATTGATGAGGAAGCCATCCCCATGCTTGTCAATGGGCATCGATTGAAGATCTACAGGAAGCCTCCCTCCAGACAAGAGTTCATCAAAACTATGGAGAAGGTAGTATTGGTCATAGAGAAGGGTTCTGCCCCTGCTTTGGGCACACCCTGAAGAATTAAAAAAAAAATAATAATAATAATAATAATAATAATAAATAATAAAGATCCTTGGGTGAAAACCTTTCTGAGGCGCCCAAGACAGGTGGTAGGGGTGAAAACCTCATTGAGGCGCCCCTGCTATCTTTCAAAAAAAAAAAAGAAAAAAGAGATAAAGATCCTTGAGTGAAAACCTCTCTGAGGCGCTTAAGGTAGGTGGTAAGGGTGAAAACCTCATTGAGGCGCCCCTGCTATCTTTCAAAAAAAAAAAAAAAAAAAAAACAAAAAAAAAAATACAAGATCAACAAGTTTCTTATGTGAAAGTTGCATGCAGATTGCAGGTGTTCTATGGAGGAGAGGAAGCCTCTCAACTCAAGGCCAAAAGTCCTTATCATGCAGCCAGGACACCTCACCAGCACCTCCTCCAAGAATGCTTATGTTCTTCAAAGTATGTGCACTTTCATTATAGATTGAGTCTCCTACAGGAAGACGCAGATTTTCTACAGGAAGGTGCGATTTTCTACAGGAAGGTGCGATTTTCTACAGGAAGGTGCAATTTCTACAGGAAGGTGAAAATTTCTACAGGAAGAGTTGTCTGTCTACAGGAAGCTCTGTATTTCTACAGGAAACTTCCTGTAGAAGCTCATAACAGCCCAGAATGCATTTCATGAACAGATCTGATGACTACGGGTTGGTTTGGATGCATGCAAGCCTCTTTTGGGCCCATGCACGACGCTGTTACCTTGCTCCACCATCCTCGTCAACATGCACCCAAGATCCCTGCACCAGCAAACCATATCAATGAGTTCTTGTGGTAAAGCCATTTGTCAAAGAAAAACAAGCACCGAGAGCTCATACCACATCCATGTCGAGCATCAGAAGCTCCGGGAGCGTGATCAGAAGATTCTATCCATCGTCGTGCAGCATGCACCCAAGGAGGCGAGACTGTTACAAGGCACCCCGCGGGAATCCTGTAACAGTCAAACCTGCATGAGTGGATACCATTCACAGCACCGCCATCTGCAAACAACACACGGGCGCAGGCAACCAGAGCATCCACTCCATCGCCAGCATCCTGTAACCATGAGCCTCCGGGACTGTGTAAGCCACATGCAGCAGGTAGATCCGCTCCCCGTCGTCCAAAAACCGAAAAATCGTGTGCAGCCGCGCGCAGGTAAGTGTCTCAACCCTTCCTTCCACCAAATTGCATGAGTATTACTTTGATTTGTTTGCATGGCGTAGAAATGAATGGTTGAGTGGCCGTATGGCCAGTTGACTGGCCACGTCGGCTAGTTATGGTATAGTCGGATGATTGGGTGGCAGCCACGACAAAGAAAATACGCAGCACGCACGTGAGGATAGTCCCGTTAACCGAGAAACGAGTTTAACCGAAAAGGGCGGCGGCAGATCTGTGGGAATGAATGCGGCAGCGAGTGAATATGCAGGCGAATGATGGGTGACGTCGCCCAACGGTCCGGCGGGGACAGCTCACCCCCCGCGCCACGAGCTGCGCCGATTCAAAATCTAACCGGCTAGATTATGCGCATGTATTCATCAACCTCCACTTCAAAACTCGAGTGGCTCTTCTGATTTCCTCTGCACGTTGATACGCCGAGCTTTCGGCTACCAGAACGCCGGTGAAGCACATCTCGACCGCTGGCCAACTACAGTCCTCCCCGAAGTTTGCACACTGCTCCTACAGGAACAGTTTCTACAGGAACGCAGTCCTACAGGAAGCAGTCTCTACAGGAACGCAGTTCTACAGGAAGGTGAATTCCTCACGTAAGAAAAGGTGGCAGAAAAAAGGTAACCCTGAAACTCCTTCCGCAATTGGCTTTCAAAGGTGGCAAGATCATTATTCACAGTCTGGTCATAAAAATATCGGATTGCTGTGCCTATACTATCGCTTCTACAGGATAGTAGTATAATTAGACTGTGTTTTGTGAATTGTATGCATGCTCTGCCTAAAATAGACCGAATCTCCTTTGCATTTGTCACCTTTAGTCAAAACCCCCGTGTTCATCATGCCGGGTGGATTTATCAGGCGAGAACCCACGGATTCAGATAAATTGAGGAGAAATCAGGCAGTGGTAGAGCTCTTTACACGAGCACAGTGGATGTCTTTTTGTGATAAGTTGCAGGGGTACGATGAGGAAGTGGCCGAGGAATTCTTGCAGGCCCTGAGGCCAAAATCCAAAGTGCTGGCCACAGTCAATTTCAGAGGCCTAAGCCTCAAGATCACCCCGCAGTCTATCAGTAGAATCACTGAGCTTCCTATGGGTCTTCCGTGGGATAAAGACGAACGGAAGCTAAGCCAGCAAGCCAAGAAAGAGTTCTTCCCACCTGAAGAAGAATTCACGGAGGATAAAAATGGGGTGAGAAGGACAAGCCTGTTGCCACCATGGAACGAAGTCAGTTTGCAAATCATGAAATATATCACCTGTGAGGGTCGTTACAGCATCGTGTATGCATATCACTTCAGGCTGCTCACCGAATTAAGACACCGGATCAATCTTCCTGTAGAGCAGAAATTAAGCATTCCTTATTTCCTGTTGCAATCCTTGATTGAGTGCGCTACAAAGCTCAAAGATGGCATACCGGATCAAGTCGCACACCATGGACTGATCAAGCTTCTTGTGGAAGACGCGCTCCACTCACAAAAGGTTCCCCTCTCATGGGAATCCTTCCGGAATTTAACACGAGAGGGAGACATAAAAATGTTGATGGAAGAAACAGGGTCGTCTAGCAGTGAAGAACAAGAAGCAGTGGCCGAAGAAAAGAAGGAAACTAGCCCAAGTACCCCGACTACCATGCAGGAGAAGCAGCACGAAGAAAAAGATGCTGAAGAAAAAGCTGACTCCCCCATCCTGTCAGCGAGGGAAATAAGGTCAAAGAGCAGAAGGGACAAAGTTGGGGTGGGCCATGTCAGCCCAATTACCTCTCCAGCACTCACGAGCAAACAAAAAGATAAAACCCCTGCAGCAAAGCGAGCGAAAGTGAAGACGCCTGTCACTACAGGAAAGGAGAAGCAGGCTTCTACAGGAAGCCCGAAAACAGCTTCTACAGGAAGCCATGCAAAATCAAAATCAAAGGAGCAGAAAGTGGATGTTCTGGCCAGGGAGGCAGCGGCTGTATTAGCTGGCCTTAGTACGCCGCCTAAGCCAAAAGGAAAGAGGAAGAGGGACCCTCCTCTCTACTTCAAAGCCCGGAGAAGTGTTAGGATAAAAACAGGGAAACCACAGACGCAGTCCAGCAGCCCAATTGTCATCGAAGACACCCCTGCTTCTCCCAAAGAAAAATCCCCCTCAAAGATTACAGTTACCTACGAAAAGGGAAGTCCAAAGAAGAACACATGGCAAGAAAGGTTAGATCTGTTGGATGAAAAAACCCGGCTACAGGAAGCTGAAAATGTCCTACAGGATACTTTGGCTCGACTACAGGAAACCGAACAAAGAGAAGGGGAAGGACCCTCGTCACCAAAGGAGGGTGAGCTAGCACCTCCTGGAGAGGAAGAAAGAGAACATATCCCTGAACCTAGCCCTTCACCTAATCTGAACTCCTACTACACCTTCTTGGAGGCGGGAAAGATCATACCGCAAAGATTTACTGTACCTCTATTTTTTGCATTGGAAGAGGAGAGGGTCCGTTCCCACACATGGATGCAAATCGCCAAGTCCAAGGGTGTGGCGGACATAGGTCCCCTGCAAGAACAACTTAAGGAGGTCAGGAGTGAATTTGCATTGGCTAAGCATGTGGCTAATTGTCAACGTGTGCTTCTACAGGAAGAAAACCAGAAGTTGAAATTGCAACTACAGGAGCTAAGGGCAGGGGTAGGAACATCCTCCAAAGACACCACAAATGAGCAGCAAGGAAAACAAGAGCTGACCACCCATCTTGAGGAGCCAATAACACTTCTACAGGAAACAAGACAGCAGGGCCAAATTGAAATACAAGCTCTGAAAGAGTGAACCTTTACAAGAAATCCATGCAAAGACTTCAGGCCAGCTGGATTGGCCTTAAACTCAGCCCCCCATTGCTGCTAGGATTGGCTGAAGGGAGTACAGAGAAAGATGACAATGCACAATGGGAAAAGGTGGACAAAACAGCCGGGTTTCATATCAACAAAGAGGACATCACCACAAAAGCTTGGGATGTAAGGGGAGCAGTGAAAGCCATGAAGGATGAGGATCTTGACTGAGTTACTCAAGGATGAGCAAATGGTTCAGCTGGGGGGTGATGATGAGCCCCAATTTTGGTACAATTTGGGCTCATTTTGGCCTATTCTACTTGCTCAAACCATTCATCTTTTATTGCTTATGCATGCATTTCTTAGTTTATTCATGTTGTTTGTAGGAAGAAGGGTAGGCACTCTATCCACGTGACTAATGCATTATGATTTCAGGTTTTTGCATTAAAAGGGAGAAAAGACCACGTGAAAAGGAGACAAGGAGACAATGAGGTGGCACTGCTGGTTTTTAGGAGAGGATGTCCACAGTCTTGGGACCCTCCTCGTGATTCCCACCATAGCTCCGAGCTCCAATCCATCTCCCCACCGAGCTTAGAAGCAGCCAGCTGTTCTACAGGAACAGCAGTTATAACTGTTCTACAGGAACAGCAATTATGACTGTCCTACAGGATCAACAGTTTAAACTTCAGTTGGACAGCCGAGCTCCTAAAATCAAGGACACCTGTTGGATGATCATTTTTGCATAAGTATAGAGGCTGTAGCCTTTGATAGGTTGAAACTTTCGCATATTATTGTAATTATTGAGCACAGCTCTGTGTTTTTGTTCCTTTTGTAAGCCAGTTTGGCATGACATCAGATTATGAATAAAGAAGTCAGATTTTGATCTAGTTCTGAGTTTTCTCAAGGAGCTATAGCTCTCAGTTTAGGGCCCAACCTGAGAGCAATAGATCTCCTCAGTGTTGTAATGTGTTTGCATTTAGTTCCAGCACTTTGAGTTTGTTTACTTTCACATGCAATTCGAATTTACAGTTTGTTAACTCAGTCTTTTTCATGAGCTTAGATAGGATTAGTTTATGGTGCATTTGTTTTAGTTGCTTAAGTTCAATAGGAGGATAGTTATACATCATTGGAGCTCCAGCAAAAAGGTTGTAAAGGCCCACTGCCATCTCTGTTAGGGATTGGGGTGCAGTCCATAACCAACCACCAAAAATATGCATTTCTTTACTTCATGATTGCTGCAACACAGTCACGGTTATGTTAGATGCTTCCATGTAATTCACACCTGCACCACACACCTTCATCATAGCTTCATGCACATTCCTCTTCGCGTTTTGGATTGTTGTTCATTGAATTCATAGCACAGGTAGTCTAGGTTAATGCATTCTCGTCTTGGTGACAGTCATAAGCATTTGTTTCATTTACACTGCTCTTCCTCGTTCCATTACCTTCTCCTTCATCTTGATCACGCATGCAACCACGTCCTTGACCACTGCTCCGCTCTGTTATCTTCCAAATTCCTCCACTCCTCACGTAACTTCATTCTTTAGCCCTTTCATTGACATAGCCCTCTATCTTCCAACCTACTCCATACACTCGTTCCCTGTCCTACTTCTCCACTCCTGAACCATCACCAGCCTTATTCCTACCTTACATATCTCCCCCTACCATTCCATCACTCCTCCATCACTTCAAACACCCACGGTAGGTCATCCTGTAGCAATTTGTAGACTTCCTGTAGAAACCTCTGAGTTTCCTGTAGGATCCCCTGCAGACATCCTGTAGGAGGCCACTCACTCGGTTGCTGAGCTTCTGAATGTGAGGAACCTCTGTGGACGGATGCTAAGGATCCCTGGG
This sequence comes from Pinus tabuliformis, assembly GCA_031772625.1. Lineage (NCBI taxonomy): Eukaryota > Viridiplantae > Streptophyta > Pinopsida > Pinales > Pinaceae > Pinus > Pinus tabuliformis. The sequence continues at coordinate 498,719,171 of CM062820.1, forward strand.
GACCTCTCCTAGCCTCCCCAACCTTTCCCACGCTTTCCTTCCTTCTCCATCCCATCTGCACAACCAAACCCTAATAAGCACAAAATCACAATCATTCCATCCACTTAAAGAAAAAATACAAAAACATGTCTTTTAAGATGCAAGCAGCTTAGATTCATGCATTTTCACTTATTAGAGGTAATGACAGCATTGGTAGAAGTTTCATTCACATTCTTTGCATTATAGAGGTTAGACTAGTCAAATTAGGGTTTCCTAGGTTTACATGCTTTGATTTGCTTTCAGTCCATTTTTGTCAAGTAAAGTAGCTTTTCTTTGAGTTAGCTTTCATCCATCATTGATAAAGCTTCTTCTGAGAGCCTATAGAAGTTGGCTTGAGCCCTAGCGGACTTGTGCCAGCTGACCAAGTGACAGCTGCGACAAGAGCTAGTACTTGTGCATACAGCACCGTCGCTTCCAAGTTTGTACGAACTACCGGGTTGATAAAATTAAGAGACAGGAAGCCCCAGGAGTTGTAGCATTATTGCTACAATACTGGAGCTCACCATTGTGACAAACTATTTAATGGAATATCCATGGAATTTTACAGATCATATTGGTATCAAAGTGAGTTTATTTGGGTATATTATGGGGTTTTGTAGGGGATCTGGGTCGATTAAGCCGAAAGTCATAAAACCCTAGTCATGGCTAACAAATCTATGAATAACCCTTAAGATACCCCAGAGGAGAGGTTTGCACAAATGGAAGCACAAGTCACAAATATAAAGCATAATGTGAGCCTCTTCATGGTGACCTTGACCAATAAGATTAGGTTATTTATATAATATGGAGTTTCTAATGTGGAGGTAAAATAAGAGGAGAAAATGAAAAATCGAGAAGAACCATAGGGAGGATCTAGGAAAGCACCCAAAAAGAAACAACCTAGTTCAAGTGTTGTGAACCATTCATAGTCCCTATTCAAAATGGAAGTGAAGGTCAATATCAAGCCATATCAAGTTGAGATTTATGTTTTGAACTTAAATAGAGGAAGAACATAAGATTTCATTTTCTTGGTTGAAATTATAGGGCCATGCCCTAACATGGTGGGAAATTCAAACAAAGACTCTTAAGTTGGAGGGAGATCCTCTACTTAGTAAGTGGGAGGATTTCAAGACTCTCATAAAGTCATAGTTTTACCTTATTGGGTATGTAGAGGACCAATGGATCAAGTGGCATTACTTCAGGAAGAAGCAAGGGTAGAGTGTATAGGATTACACCACAGAGTTTAGAACGATGGCCATAATGTTGGGTATCTCTCCAAAGAACCCAGTTGTACTCGTCAAGTATCTTATGGGTCTACACATCTAGAAGCAAGTGATGTTGTTGAAACCTAGATTAATGGATGAGACTTGTGTATGGGCACAATATGTAGAGAAAATAGGCTAGAAGAAATGGAAATCAAGTGGTTCAAAGATGAAGAAGCACCAGGAAGCTTACAAGAAGGGGAAGAAGAAGTGGAAAGGGGAGAAAGAAAAAAAGATAGCAGCCACAACATGCCAATGAAACTATCCTAGTAACCACTGCAACCACTGTGACATTGATAGTCATATAAAAAACAAGTGTCAGAAGTTCCGTCAATAGATCAACCTGAACAATAGAAAGAAATATGCTAGGAAGAAAAATATCATGGCCACATATTCAAGTAATTCGGTGGAAAGAAACTCGATTGTGGATGAGAATATTGTTTGTACATTAGTGCAGAAGGGGGTGAAGCTAAGTAGCCTTCAACAACATGAAGAACAAAAAATTATTAGACTCTTAAATATAAAGATAAAGGTCAAGAACACTAATATTGATGATATGTTCACCTCAAGATCACAAGAAAATCTCATTGCAGTACATTTGGTCAACAAATTGGGATTGCAAGTTCGTGATCATCCAAGCCCAAATCCATTGGGATGGGTAACAATGTAAATTCATATTTGTTGTCAATGTTGATTTTATTGATGAAGTAGAACTAGATGCGGTTCCCCTTGATATATATGGAAAGGTGTTTGGAAGTCCCTATATGCACATGCAGGATACAATCTTCATGTAGAGAGCCAACCAATACCACCTCATAAAGGATGGAAAATCCTCCATCATCAACATGCACAAGGGAAAGTCAAAAATTTCACTAGTAAGTGCCAACCAAGCCAAGAAACTAACCATTTCGATCAAATCAGTTTAAGAGAAAATCAATTTGTATAGGATTCAATGAGAGCAAAGACATCCCTGGAGAGGTGTACTAAGGAAAAAATACAACAATTGGAAGAGTTTCTAGAGGCACACAAGGTTGTTTTCAGTAGCATAAAGGGATATTTCCCTAGAGGGAAGTGGAGAATGGGATCTAGTTATTGTCAGATTCCTCATTTCCAAAAATTGGGTTGCACATACAATTTGTTATCGAATCAACTGAGATGAAGAAGTAGTTGCAACAACTACTAAAACAGGGTTTCATTCAACCAAATACCTCACCATGTGAGTCACCCATAATCATTGTTCCGAAGAAGGATGGGAGTTGGTGGATTTGTATTGATTATAGGGTATTAAACAAAATTATGCTCAAGAATAGGTAACCCCCACCCAATATAGAGGATCTGCTAGGTTAGCTACAACAAGCCAAATACTTCACCAAGTTGGACTTAAAGTCTAGATATTATCAGGTTCAAGTCAAAGAAGAAGATACCTTGAAGACCGTCTTCAAAACTAGGCAAGGTTTGTATGAGTGGTTAGTCATTTTGTTTGGCCTATGCAATCCACAAACTACATTTATGAAGATAACGAATGTTATCTTGTTCCCTTTTATAGATTCATTTGTTATTTTTTATTTGGATGATATAATGGTATGTTGGGAGGAGCACATCTGACACATGATGTAGGTGCTATAGACATTGAGGAAGTACCGGTTGTTGGAAAATCTCAAGAAGTGTGAGTTTACACAATAATCTTTGGTGTATCTAGGGTATGTGGTAGGTGGAGGAGAGTTGAAGATATATTTTTCCAAGATGGAAACCATCTTGAAATGGTTGGTTCCTACTAATGTTTCTAATGTCAATATTTTTGTTGGGGAAGCACAATACCTGAGGAAGTTTATAGCCTCGTTTTCAGTAGTAGTAGCGCCACTCCATGATATAATAACAAGTGGCAAGAGTTTCTAGTGGAGATAAGGTATACAGAAGGCCTTTGAGGAGTTAAATAAGAATATTAGTCAAGCATCGATTCTCGAATTACTGAACTTACAACATCCCTTTGAAGTGGAGACAGATATGAGTGGGAATGTTATGGGAGTAGTCTTGATGCAGGGAGGAAGACCTATATATTATCATTCTGAAGTATTTCATAGGGAAATTCTCAACTACCCTACCTATGACAAGGAGATATATGCCTTGTGGAAGCTATGAGGAAGTGGAAACACTATGTTTTTGGATAGGAGATAGTAATCCATAGAGATCACTAGCCAGTACATTAACTGCAAGCATAGAGTAAGCTACAACAAACTAGGCATTACAAGTGGGTTTCTAGTAGTTTCATTTAGGGATCAAGTACAAGAAGGGAATCACAAACAAGTTGGTTGACATTATTTCAAGGCCACCCACATCAAATATCATATATTTGGGAACTCTTATTCACATGAAACATTTCACCAATGATGCATATAGAGAGGCATGCATAGAGGATGAGGACTTGAGGTGTTTCAACAGTTGCAAAGCTAGAGTCATTTACATGTCGGTTAAAACGTAGTTGACTACCATCTATATAATGAGTTAATCTATAGTTTAGGTCAATTATGTGTTCCTAAAGGTGATCGATTATAATTGATTAGAGAGGATCACACCTCTAAGGTTGCGGGGCATTTTGGCATAGGGAAGACAATGGCCCACTTGAAAAGGTATGTATATTGGCCTAAGATGTAAGAAGAGTTAACTAGGTTAATAAGATGATGCATTCTTTGTTGTACCATCAAGCCCATTAAAGGAAATGGTCTATATCATCCCTTACCTATACCTACTCATCCTTGGGAAAGCATTTCCATGGTCTTTGTGGAAGGTATAACAACAATTAGGAAGGGACATTACTACATGTTTCTGATAGTTGATATCTTTAGAAAAATGTGTGTTCTAATGCCCCCTATAAAAATACCATCGGCGGGAAAGAAGCGACAAACTTGTTCTTGGAAAAATATGGGTGCACTTTGAGATACCAGGGAGCTTCATTTCAGAAAGAGACACAAGATTTATGAATGCATTTTGGACGACATTGTGGGAGAAGATGGACATGAAGTTAAAGAGGTATATAATTTTCCATCCATAGATAGATGGGAAAGTAGATGTAGTCAATAAGACTTTGATAGAACTTTTGTGGGGTTGTAATTAGAAGCATTTGAAGTCTTGAGATGGAAATATGGTATATATATAACACTCTTATAATAGAGCATTCCACACTTTTACTAGTAAGTCCCCATTTGAAACTAGTTTTCGATATTTTCCACGTACACCTCTAGATATTGCATATGGGTAGCAAAGAGGAGTGAGGGAGGATCTTAGAGGGGATGCCTTAAGGGAAGAAAAAATTATTGAGGAGATGAGGTAGATATTTTCACACTTTTACTAGTAAGTCCCCATTTGAAACTAGTTTTCGATATTTTCAACCTTCACCTCTAGATATTGCATATGGGTAGCAAAGAGGAGTGAGGGAGGATCTTAGAGGGGATGCCTTAAGGGAAGAAAAAATTATTGAGGAGATGAGGTAAATATTTTTATAGGTACAAGAGACATTGCATAAATCACAAGAAAAACAGAATGTTAGGCATGACCAAAATAGAACAAAGAATCATTCAAGGTGGGAGAACGAGTATGGTTACATTTGACCAAGGAGAGCCTAAAGGGTCTCGGTAAGAAATTCAAGGCTCTGAAATATGGTCCCTTTGATATATTGGAGAAGGTGGAAGATAATTCATATAGACTCAGTCTACCCCCATACACGTGCATTTACTCGATGGTGAATGTAGAGAATATGAAACTCTATGTCCTTCCACGCTAGATCAAGAATAGGAACAGGTCCTACCTTTTGTAGAGGATTTAGCACCATAAGCTTAGGTAGAGTTGAGAGAGGATACTATTTTGCAGAAGAGATCCAGAACAACAAGATAGGGGAAGTGATCCGAATGGAAAATGGCATCAACCCATGGTACTCATCCACCCATATTATTCATCGACCCATGGAATTTATCCATGGTATTGTAAATGGCATCTGCCTGTGGTATTATAAAATCCACCCATGATACTCATCCACCCATATTATTCATCGACCCATGGAATTTACCCATGGTATTGTAAATGGCATCCGCCCGCGGTATTGTAAAATCCACCCATGGTATTCATTCACCAATGGAATTGACCCGTGGTATTGTAACTGAAAAATACTATAAGTAACAAGTCACATTTTGTAAAAGGACAGATTGTCCGCCACAATGTAGCCTTTATAGTTATTATCGGTTTTAGTAAAAAAATTCTTTGTGCTTTTGTTATTGGGCATTCTCCTCTTTTTCTTCTGGCAATTCGAGTTTTCAGATCTTGGGGGTCTCTCCTCCCAAGATCCATTTCAATCTTTTAGATCTTGGGGGCCTCCTCCCAAGATCCGGATTAGTGGTATCAGAGCAGGTTATGATTCCATGGGAATGAGGGTTTGATGCATATTTCAGTTTCAAATTTTGCAGCAATATTCAACAAACTTCAGGCATGTGCTACAACCTCCACAGAGCACTTTCTTGGGTCAAGCAGGAAGAATTTTTCTTTTTTCATTTTTTTGCAAGATTTTTTTTGGGCGGCGACTTTGCAGATCAGATCTGAAACATTTGGTACAAAATTTACAAAAAAAAATACCAGATCTGGATTCCTCTCGAAAAATCACCCAATTTCAAAAAAAAAAATGGGTCGAATCGGAGTTCAGATGTGGGAGATATCGCTGATTTAAAATCAGCTATTTTATCAGAATTTTTGTGACGGCGGAACTGTTGCAGCGTGAATCTGAGATCTCAGAGTGTCCAGATAGGGATTTCCAACTCATGGGAAGATGCAAAATGATCCTTCTGCTTCTAAAAACAAGTTATAATAAATATTCTGAGTTATATTGACTGAGTTATGCCCATTTTAATTTTGGAGCAGCGTTCGGAGAGGGTTCCCATTGGAGACATGCCCTTCCACCCCACTTTAGTAGGCACCTATTTCACATTCATTAGTTTCAACATAGCAGCATTCGGCTTGGGTTATTTGGAGACGTGCCCTCCCACCCCAGGCTATGTAGGCACCTGCTACTTCATCAGCAACCAACATCATGGTTATGGGTCAACTGCATAAAATCCTTGTCATCGAAGTCCATTTGCTAGGCCGCACATTGTCAGAATCACAGTTGGTCACAAGCATGACAGGGTATCTCTATCCTCGGATCTTCATTTATCAGGGTTTTGGGTTAACCACATAAAACCCTTATCTTCAGTGGATCTTCATATTCCACAAAGGCTTCACAGGATGGAACTTTACGCAATGGGGACCATTGCTTCTTAAGGAGGGAGGAATGATCCGAATGGAAAATGGCATCAACCCATGGTACTCATCCACCCATATTATTCATCGACCCATGGAATTTACCCATGGTATTGTAAATGGCATCCGCCCGTGGTATTGTAAAATCCACCCATGATACTCATCCACCCATATTATTCATCGACCCATGGAATTTACCCATGGTATTGTAAATGGCATCCGCCCGTGGTATTGTAAAATCCACCCATGGTATTCATTCACCCATGGAATTGACCTGTGGTATTGTAACTAAAAAATACTATAAGTAACAAGTCACATTTTGTAAAAGGACAGATTGTCCGCCACAATGTAGCCTTTATAGTTATTATCGGTTTTAATAAAAAAATTCTTTGTGCTTTTGTTATTGGGCATTCTCCTCTTTTTCTTCTGGCAATTCAAGTTTTCAGATCTTGGGGGTCTCTCCTCCCAAGATCCATAACAAGTTTTTAGATCTTGGGGGTCTCTCCCCCAAGATCCATTTCAATATTTTAGATCTTGGGGGCCTCCTCCCAAGATCCAGATCAGGAAGCATGACATTTGGCATATTGGGTTAAAAGGATAGCTTCCAGGCAAGACTAAATGGTACACTCGATAGAAAGCAGAGGAAAATTTTCCTCACCACATTCAATAGAAGCTTTTGGGGACCAAAATCCTCCCAAAATTGGGAGGTATGATCTATATTGGATCATTATATTATTTTTCATCCGTATTGATGCTTTTAAAGTGGAAAAATTGGAGGAATCAACTCATTGGACCATTTCTATCGGTAGGTCCCAATTTGGCGAATTAGGGTCTAAAACCTTCTAGAAGCAGTTTGAGTCATCAAATGGCGTTTTATGGGGGTAAAACTTTATCGCTTAAGTGCACACCATTAGCACTATTATATACATAGATACCTTTCCAATGATGCAATAACTGACTCGATCATAGTTCATATTCTATGGTTATGCCACCTAGAAGTTTAACTTCCTATTTTTTCTCTAGTCTTCTTCATCATGATCATGTGGCTATCTTGTTTTCCATGAATAATGGGTGTTGATGTGGCATCCTCTCGTATGTAGCTCTAGTTAAGATTTGAAGGAGTCAAACTTAACCACTAGTAGGCTATTGAGTTGTGTTATAACTAGGCCACTAGGAGGAAAAGGCTTTCCATTCTATTCAAGTACATTTTGTTCAATAGATGATAAAAATAATTAAGGGTGGATAGGAAGAGAGAAAACAAAGAGGATTTGTGCATTGTATTAGTCCAAGGGCCATAGGTCTCACGCCTTTGTACTTGCATCCATATGCATTCAGAGAAAGAGAGAGCAAAGCAGCCTCACCTTCCTGCTTCGTTTTTTTCCAAAAAGGTTTCAGAGGTCATATTTTGTGTTATTATGGTTGTGAGTGATTGTATTTTCTCATGTTCTCTGTTTTTTGCATTTTCTATGTTACATGCATAAAAACAATAACTTAATAAATCTATAAGTCTAAGGAAAATAACCTTTATAATATATATTTCATATTTTTAGAATAAATTTATCAGATATGTTCTGATGATCTAATGGAATATCCATGGCAGTGTATATATTAGTATCAGTGCTCACACTCCTACTCGATTTTTTAGGATTTTTAATTATCGAAGAAATATTTAAATATGTATCATTTTTAAATCACCCAACTCAGTTTGTCATAATGGTGATATTTAAATGTCAATACAAGCGACATAATACTATTAACATAACTAGAATTAATTGGAATTTAATCCAGGGATTTAAGATAAGGATATTACAGTTTATATATATCAATAGTTAACAAGACCATAAAGATTCATGTTACATCCCACCGTCCTCAATCCTTCCATTAAAGAGCCCATTGTAGATTTGTTTCCTAAGTTCATTGAAACCTCGAGAGGAGACCCCATGGGCCTAGAAACACATGTTGGACCACACCATGGTCGTTATGAAGACCATACCTGCAAACCTTCAAATGGATCAAATAATATATTATTTTTATTATTTAGAACATTTTTTTTTTTTTCCCATTTATACGAATTTCAATCCTTTTTTAATTTGGTTTATTAGTACAACATGTAATGTAACACATCTATTTGATTTATCAATACAATTCTCTACTCTCCATGCAAATATTATATCATTTTTATTTTTTTAAACAAAGCAGAATTTATATTACTTTAAAATAGAGTTGCATCGAGGCTAGCAACATTTATATTTGCTACAATTTTGAGACTACACCAAATCTATACATATTTCTAGATAATCTAGTGTATCCTCTAATGTCCTTTATAAACATGAGTTCCATGAGTTACAAGTGGGTTTTCTCACAAATTTACGCCAAATGCAAATGATACATAAATACATACAAAACTAGTAAGGGTCATGCACTGTTGTGAGCTTTCCAGCCCCATCTGTGAGAAGAGCTTCATTCCTCAATCTCCATTGGGTTTTAATTCTACTGAATAGAGTCATCCTCCACAATTCCTACATGTAATGAATTTCCAATGTCAAGGTTGTTAGAAGTGAGAGAAAGGGCATCCATTTTCTGAGAGAGAAACAAGGATTTGAGATGATTACATTTAGCATCCAAGGTATTAGTTCACTACTTTTGCATAAGAAGGAGGTTCATTATATTCACATTGTGGGTGGTGCTAGCATGGTCAAGCTTTGGACATTTAGAAGATATCACCATTAAGAAACTATTGTTCACCTAGTTTATCTCCTCATGCCTATGAAGCACCCTGTGGACTTTTTTCAACTTAGGGTTATCCATATCTCTTTTGTAATATACCCCACACTTATACAATAATTTCAAATTTTTTTTTAAATATATGTAACATAGCATAACAAGGGGAAGTAAATATAATTGTCTATTTTCAAGCTCTTTTAAACTTACACAATAATTACCATAACTTCTCTATTTATTTCTTCTCAGTTCATATGGCTTCATAAGCCTTTGGTGTTCTTAGGGAATATGTTTGTAACACCCTCCTCCCAAATATACCCAAGCAACCATCTAGCCGAGGTAAACATCTGATTAAAGGCCACTATGATATGATTTGACTTCCTAGGTCATGTTAAGGAAGTTGAACAAACAAAAACACACCATACATACATTCAACATCAGCTTCAAGACCCTCAGGAACCAATCCAACACTTCATACAACTTCCCCCTTGGGTCCCACTGAACTTTTGGACAACTTAAGCCTCAATCACTCTCATTCTATAGGCATGACACCGTCCAGAAACCCAAATTTTTTCTCACAGGCTTACCTGCTAGCGTCAAGAGACTAAATTTGTTAGTGCTATCCCAGCGTCCATGGGATTTGAGCCACCTTTTTAGGCCCAGAGCCCAGGTCACTGCCCAGAATTTCATGACACCTTCAAAATAGTAAAATAACATGGAAATGATAGCACTAAAGCAAATACTTGAATCAAACCTTGATTGGACCCATACTAGCCATGACAGGCATTTCGTCAAACATATCACAAATATGTAAACTACAAGTGTAAATTACAGTTTTGAGCATAGGGCTCTCATAATTTGCTGAGAATCGCTAAGAACCATTGATGCCTCAACACATAAATTGATCATTCAATTACAAGTAAAAGCATGGTGAAATCCATACATGGATGTTGTCATAAAACACATACATTACCAGCATAATAGCAGCAGAAATACTCATGAAAGTACAGCCATATACACCACATAATCCATCAAAATGATCATAGAAATACAAGGATAAATAACCTTTCATTAATGATGCAAAATCCATAGCCAGGATGGGACTTCCATGTTCCACCTGACCATAGAATGGTTGAGCCAAATATCTCTTCAGTCATTCACCCCCATGTCATATTCCAAGCATGAATGTGGGATCTCATAGAATAAATCAATCAAAACTCATCCAGGGATTCCAAAGGCCATCCACCTCAACCTATCAAATAGTGATTCCACCTCACGGTCAGACATCACAAAACCATCATCAGATTAGTCTCCATCCAAGCCTTCCAGTGCTTCAAGAGTGTTTGTTCCAACCAAGGTTTCCAAGACAAGTACTCAATCCATAGTTGTCATCGGGGTTCCAGAGCGTTTTCCCAACCAAGGCTTCTAGGACTAGTAACCCAACCCACCAAGGACTTGCAAAGTGTTTTTCCAACCAAGGCTTCCAGGACTAGTAACTCAACCCAAGTTGTTATAGGGTTTCCAAAGCATTTGTCCAACCAGGGCTTCTAGGAATTTATAACTCAACCCAATCTAAGGAAACATGAGAACCAACCAAAAAAATAATGAAAGTAAACCCACAATAACCATGGCTATCCAGGAAATGGAAAGGCTAGGTAATCCATTATCAATCCAGGCAATCCTCCCTGCCAATGACAAATCACAACCAATAATCCACATGCATATTCCATTCATGCCAAAACTAGTGAAGGAAACATACACGCAACTCGGTACTTGCAAGAAAATATGATGTAGCTACTGATCCTGATGCCCTTTTGGACTTTCCTACTCTTCCTTTTCCTTCTTGCTCCAAGAATCCAAGTATACCACACCCACCAAGAGTGCTTCACGAAAAATCTAAGTCTCCAAGAGTATGAGAGAGAGAGAATGATGGGAGAGCTCCAAAACTGTACTGACAAAAGGTTACCAACTGATCCTCAGAAGCATTTTTATGAATGAGGCCTCTATTTTCTTCAATTCCAATTATTTTCCTATGTTTTCCTCCTCACATGCACCTTGTGACCTTTCACCTCCTTTTTCTCCTAATTTCCATTATTTTCATAAATAAATGTGCCAAAAATTCTTTTTTTCCTTTCCAAAGCCTTAGCCATTTCCTTTGCCAATTTCCTTAGCCATAAACAATCATAAGTGATCCCCATCACTAGGATTTTTCCCAACATTTAGCTTGGAATAAGTGTCCCATCATCCGTGGTTATTATTTTTCCTTTATTTACTTTTATTACATGGAATTTTCACCAGGGTTGTTACAGAACCCTCCCCCTTGGGGGAACATCATCCTTGATGTTCAACAACACCTATAACCACAAAATTGTTGTAAGAAAAATATATTGTTGATGGATCTTTATAACTTAGCTCAATGTAGTATTTACAATGATCAACCTGTTGAGAAGCAAACCAACATGAAACATAACAACATAACATCATAATGACATGACACCCATACCGCTTATTGGAGATTTATAACATAGATCATGGCAGTATTTACATCCATATACATATGTACATATACTAAACATCACCAAAACATATATCAAAACATATACCAAAGCATATACCAAAACACCATGCCAAAATTGCTTCACCTCAACCGGAAATAAGGAAGGATACATAGCCTGCATCTGATCTACCATCTCCCATGTAGCTTCAACGGACGCAAAGTTCTTCCACTACACCTTAAATTGATCGATTTCTCGGTTCTGGAGCATGCACACCTTTTTCTGCAATATATATTGAGGCTCCAGCTGGAATTCTCCATCTGGTTCCACTTGTAATACAAACCAGCCAATTACATGATCAACATCTTTAACATACTTCTTAAGTAATGACACATGGAAAACATCATGGACTTTTATTGTCAGAGGTAGTGCAAGTCTACAGGCTACTGACCCAATCCTCTCAATGATACTAAAAGGTCCACAAAATTGTGGTGCCATCTTTGCACATGATCCAATCCATAAGGAGCTCTTCTTTGGTTTGATGCGCAAGTACACATGTTCTCCAACCTGGAACTCCTTAAACAACTTATTCCGATATGCATAGCTCTTCTGCCTATCCTATGCTACCTTTATATTTTTCTTGATTGCCTGCATTTCTTATTCCATGTATGCCAACATATTTGGTCCAATAAATATCATGTTGGATCACTCCAATTAATGGGAGTGTTACAACTTCATTCATATAATGCCTCAAAATGACTCATCCTCAAAGATTCTTGATACTTGTTGTTGTATGTGAACTCTTCCAATGGAAGATACTCTTCCCAGTTCTATTGTTGATGCATCACATACATCCTCAACATGTCCTCCAATATCCTGGTGACCTTCTCTATTTGTCCATATGTCTGCAGATGATAAGCCATACTGAAGGCCAACTATGTGCCCAAACCTACAAATAACTCCTTCCAAAACTTGGAAGTGAACTTCACATCCCTTTCTAACACAATATTCCTTGTAACACCACGAAATATGACGACATCTCGGATGAATACATGTGCTACATCATTGTTGGGATGGGGTCCCCTGGGTCAAATTTTGTAAAGTTTTGTTAAATATTGTAAAGTCTCCGCATTTTGAGGAGTGGAGCACGAGTAGCACAGGTCGATAGGAGCCAAAGGGGCTTTTAGAAGGTCAAAGCCCCTTATTTTGTTAATATTCAAGTTTCTTCTAGACCCGCCCATGGTTCGTGGACCATGGTATTGTAATGAATAAGAATATAAAAGGAAGTCATAGGAAGTAGCTAAGCATAGAAGTGCATGATTTGAGTCTGTTTTTGCCTATTCTGTACTTGGGCGAAGGGGAAGGCTCCTAGAGCTATGTGTGTGGAGACATTGGTAAGTCTGCAATTGTGTGTGTGGGCCCCTGCTACTGTGTGCGCGGAGTTCAAAAGGACTATAATTGAAGATTTGAAGCATAATAAAGGCATGTTTTGAAGAGCTATCTGTGTATCTACGTATTGATGTTTATCTCTGAATTTACTATATTTATGTTCAGTTGAATGCAATTAATAAGTAAAAATACTTAATAATATTTGTGAAGACATAGATCTATTTATTTATATGATGTTATGCATGTTTAGCGTAATCAGCGAAGGGCATAAATATGCTAACTGTTAAATATTGTAATTTTCAGGTTTTTAGGGTTAAGGGTTCGCGAAGGTCAAGATAAAGCCCTAAGTTTAGTAGAAACACATCACATAATCCTCTGGATGTAGAAACATGGTTCTGGCCTCCCCCAATACTGCCTCGGGTGAGACTCCAGCCTATGCTACGCAGGTTGTTGCTGAAAGGGTTGGTAGTGTAGGGTTTTGTTGGTTAGCACAACTAACTTTGAACCTGGGTCCAAGCCCCCTCAAGCCAATAAATGGTTTTGTTTCCAGGAACGGGATCTATATGAGGAATGTGTGATGTGGCATAAGTGGATACCAACTAAGAAGGAGATTTAAAAGTGGATAGATCAAAAGTTGCACAAGTTTGCAGCCCAAGAAAATAGGAATCCACGCCTGTCAAAAGAAGAGTGGTTGCAGAGATACCTATATACAGAGGAACACAAAGTTTTCTTCTACTCTTTTCCATGCAAATTATACAAATGGTTGGCTAAATTGGCGGATGGTCAACCTACCTAGAAGTTGGATAACCCTATTGTGTGGACTCCAGAGTTAGTGAAGCGCCTGGAAGGATTAGAAAACAAGGTCGCGAAGGTTGTCAATTATTGGATCGATAGTATTTTGGGTGGATTTATTACTGAGTTCGTGATTGATACGTCTGCTAGTTATAGTGAAGCTGAACGCCGGTTTTTCAAAGGACCAAGAGGTAAGTATCTGAAGTCTCTGAAAACTTGGATTAAAATTCTATTGTGCGAGAAACGGGTTATGCCACTAAATTGATGTTTAGATGAGACTTGACGGGAGCTACGCGAAGTGGGAAACCATTCAGAAGATATCTAGATACAAGTGTTGAGTATAGTCCTTTGTTGGGAGCATCTGATAGCGATGAAGAAAGTAATAGCTTGAAGATGCCTCAAGGTGCGCCGCAGATGATAGATTAGGGTATTGCAGGAATACCACATCCATCCATGCCACCTCCACTTCCACCCCCACCTCAGCTATTCAGTATGGAAAACACTATGAAGATGTCTATATTCAAGGGTCTAGGGACAGAAGACCCTAATCAATTCTGGTTTGTAGCAGATGTTGTGTGGAAGTCACAGTAGATAACAAATGACGATCTGAAGAAAGTGCAACTAGTCACAGCATTGCAAGACAGGGTGTTGAGTTGGTATATTAAGTACAGTACAACTCATCTAGTTGTGTCATTAAAAGACACAAAAGATGCATTGAATAATGAATTCAAGAAGCTTATGTCTCAAGCCCAGTCCGTGACTGAGGTCAAAGAAATTAAGCTGAAGGTGAATGAATTTGGATGGGATTTTAGTCAAAGGTTGAAATGTTTGCTACAACATGCTAATCTACAGATCTCAGATGAGCAACAAAAGGACTGGTATATTGCTTTGTTGTTACCTCATTTGAGATTACCATTGTCACAGCAAAAAGGTTGGATCATAGGTTGAAGCACTAAAAATTTCTATGAAGTTAGAGGCTTCACCTATTCAGGATATGAATTTGGGAGTGCAGTAGATTTAGTCACAGTTGGCTAGCCTGCATATGGAGTTGCAGGATCTCAAAAAGGGGAAAGAGGTCCAAAATGAGACTTGTGCTAAAGTATGGTGCTTAAAGTGCAAAGGGCATGGTCATGACAAGGATCATTGCCTGGTATATCAAAACTATCTAATTGGGGGAGGTCCTATCCCCCTGAAGCCATAAAATTTCACTGGATCAAGTAATGGTGTAGTGCCATGGTGCGCTATCTACCAAATAATATGAAAACACTCAATAGACAACTGCCATTTGTTGTAGAAGTTTGTACATACTCCCCAACAACTATTCTGCAATTTTTGTAAGTCTTTAGGCCATGATGAGTGCAATTTCTGAAGCTATGAGTTAATGATGGACAAAACTCTAACATATAGAGTACAGGCTGACGCACGTCCTCAGCAACATCAACGCACACTTGCAGTGCACAGAGGATTCCAAGGACGAGGAAGAGGATAAGGGGGAGGAGCTAGAAGAGGTCATGAACAAATTATTTGTTACAATTGTGGGGAACCAGGCCACTTTGCGCGAGACTGTCAAAACTCGACTCACCCTTATTGCCAATATTGCTTATAGTTTGACCACGTTATAGAAGATTGTCTCGTACTCATCACAAAGATGCAAGAAAATAAGAACCAACAACCCACTCAGAACATCCAGATGATGATATCAGAACCATGTTAAGATGAGTCTAGTGTTAATATAGTTATGTGAAGCAGTATAGCTAACGAGGAAGATAAAGCCACAAGAAAACAACCAGAATAAAATATATGGGTGCGCAAGGTTTTTGACAAGGATACTAAGTTTTATTTGCATACGGAAAACAAAACTTTTATGAAGGTGAAAAAGATCTTTGTGGATTCAGGAGCTTCCACATCAAAGACTTAGAGTGCACGGATGAAGAAGCCTGAAGAAGTCATTGTTGCGTAGGAAATAGATACTTTAGTGTTGACATCCTTCTTACAGACTTGCTTGAAACTCCTAAGGGACCATAAAGCAGTGGAGGGACTGTAGGAGTTAATAGAAAATTGTGTTGGCAAGGGTAAGTTGTTGCCTGAACAGTGCGCAATGCATAAAGTAGACAAAGGTAAGAAAAGGATTGGTCGAGAAATGAGATTGACTACACAAATTGGAGAATTTTAAATAGACTAGGAGATCCTAGATTTTGGATCTGATGCGAATGTTTTGCCTAAATAGACCTGGGAAATAATGGGAAATTCGGCACTACAGTGGTCCCCAATTCAGTTGCGAATGGCGAACCAACAGAAGATTATTCCTATGGGGCACTTACATGGAGTAATTGTAGACATTGAAGGGGCATGCGCTATAGCTAATTTTGAGGTAATCGAAATAGTGGATGATAGTAATCCCTATCTAGCATTTCTTGGAATTGATTGGGCGTTTGATATGAATGCGGTCATCAACCTGAAGAAGCACAGTATGACATTTGAGAAGAAGGAACTGAGGGTCATTGTTCCATTGGATCCAGCCGAGGGTGCGCGGTATACTGAACTAGTTTGAGATTAGTTTCAGGAGGATGATATTGAGCAGATCTATAAGCTTACTACGTGGAATGGGGATTGGATCAACCCTACAGCAAATGGCAGAATTACTTGGGAATATGACAACTCCTGCAACTTGGATTTAGATGAGGAGCTCAAGCGTTGGTAGAATAGATTGCATGAAGTATCAACATTGCGATGCAACAGACTTACTAAAACACTTTGGTGTATATCCACTGAGGTACACAAATTACCATATTATGATGGCTTACAAGATGTAAATTTGTTTCTTGATAAATTTGAAAGGGATGCACTGGAAAAGCATCAGTTCTAGGCATTAGACATCGCACTAAGGGCTACGCCTACCAGATGGTGGGGTACACATAAGAAAAATTTTGCAGACTGGAATGAGTACCAAAGGACCATGAAGTTGTGGTTTGGATATGCCAATACCCGCATTACTGAAAAATATACAGGGAAGGATGATTTGCGTGAGCATCTGGCTCGTTGGATGAAATCATGGGGAGAGGAACCACAGCCTAAATGGGTACATATATTCTACCACACTTTGGATATTATTCCGATGAATTGGTATTTAGAAACAGAGTTGTGACACGAAACGGCGAAGTGGGATGTTTTAAAGGAAATCTTTCTATTAACATTCAGTTTTGAGGATGGATTTGAATGTATTGATGAAGCATTATAGGAAATCAAGGCTACAATATTCAGAACTCCTGTAGAGCCTATCACGTGGGTACAACTAGACTAGAGTATGCAGTTGTGCCATGCTCTAGAGTGCTACAATGTTACCACAGAAGAAGGTGAGGAAGACCCAAAGGATATCAGTATCCCTGAGTCAGAAGGGCAGTGCGAAGTCACTAGGCCTAAGGTAGAGGTTCCTGACATTTCAAAACCATTGAATACCAAGCAAGTGAACATTGGGTCAGAAGCAAAGCTGAAGTTCGTGAATATAGGTGATTACTAGGAGGAGGACACAGTTGACAAGGTCACAGAGTTGTTGCAGGAATATCAGGACTTGTTCCCAACAAATTTCTCTAATTTGAAGAGGATAGTAGGTGATCTGGGTGTTATGAAGATCAATATGAAGCCAAATGTGAAGCTAGTAAAGCAACGCCCATATCGGTTGAATCCTAAATATAAAAAAAAAAAGTGTGTGAAGAACTCGATAAGATTCTTGCAACATGAATTATTGAAATTGTAGAAGAGTCAGACTGGGTTAGCCCTATGGTGGTTCAAGAGAAGAAAACAAGGGGCAAAATCAGAATCTACGTAGATCTAAGGAAGTTGAATGATGCTTGTGTACATGATCCATTCCCTACATCGTTCACGGGTGAATTCTTGGAAAACATTGGTGGTCAAGAAGCCTACTCTTTCACAGATGGGTTCTAGGGATATCACTAGATCAAGATTGTGCCAGAAGATCGAAGTAAGACTACCTTTGCTACGGAATGGGGCTCTTTTCAATATACAATTATACCCTTTGGACTTAAGAATTCCCCTGTGATTTTTTCTAGGGTGGTGGTTGCAGCCTTTAGATAATATATTCATAAGTTTTTGGAGGTTTACTTTGATGATTGGACAATGTTTGGGTTAGTGAAAAATAATTTTTCAAGTCTTTGCCCAATGCTGGTTACTTGTAGGAAGTATTAGATCTCCCTAAGTCTAAAGAAGTGTATATTTTGCGTACCATATGGGATACTTTTGGGCCACATTGTTTGTAAGCAAGGGTTGATGGTGGACCCTACCAAAATTGCAGTGATTATCAATTTGGAGCCCTTGAGGAACGTAAAATAGTTGCTCACAACATTGGGCCATACGTGATACTATAGAAAGTTCATTAAGGCATGTGTACAGATCATTGTGCCGATGGAAAAGTTATTCAAGAAAGATGCGACATTTTGTTGGGATGATGATTGCCGGAAAAGCTTAAAAGGGTTGAAGGAAAATATGGTCACAGCACCTATTCTACTGTTCCCCAATTGGAAGAAGGAATTCCATGTACATGTGGATGCATCCTACATAGCATTAGGAGTAGTTTTAACCCAACCAGGTGCAGGAGATATCGACCACCCAATTGCATTTGCAAGCAGAAAGTAGTCTAAGGCATAGAAGAATTATTCAACCATGGAGCACGAAGGGTTGGAAATGGTATATGTGCTCTAGAAGTTCAGACATTATTTGTTGGGTGTGCATTTAAAATTGTACACCGACCATTCCTCTTTGAAGTACTTGGTCAACAAACCTGTGTTGGGGTGGGGGGGGATTTGTAGGTGGTTACTGTTATTTTAGAAGTATGACTTTGAAGTAGTTGTGAAGCCAGGAAGATTAAATGTTGGACCCAATAACCTTCTGCGGATTGAGAATGGTGAAGACCCTGCAAGTCTTGATGAAGGTTTGCTTGATTCGCAGCTCTTTGTTGTGCATGTTGCATATGAACACTTTGCAAATATAATCCAATTTCTAGCTACAAGTAGAGCTCCTAAAGGATATATGATGCAACAAAAGAAAGAATTGATGATCATGGCTGCAAATTTCTCTATCATTGCAGGGCACTTGTATAAAATGGGTTCAGATGAAGTTTTGTGTAGGTATCTACCAGATTATGAAAGAAAAAGTATCCTCGCTAAAGCTCATTGAGGAGTTGTTGGTGGATATTATGCAGGGAGAGTGACTACGTAAAAGATCCTACGGGTTGGGTTATGGTGTCCAACTGCGTACAAATACTCTAAGGAATATTGTAGGGCATGTGATGTCTGTTAGAGGACCAGGAAGTCGTCAAGGAGGATGAATTGCTTATAAATATGCAAGTCTCGTTACAGGCATTCGATAATGGGCAAATAATTTTGTCGAACATATTCACCCTCCAGGAAAGAAGACAGGAGCACGATACATCATCACGGTGATAGAATACTTAACCAGGTGGTTTGAGGCACAGCCCATGAAAGATTACAATGCAACTACAGCTGCGAAGTTCATATTTGAGTACATTCTATCTTGGTTTGGTTGTCCTAATATTTTGATGAGCGATAGGGGTCCGCACTTCTTGAATGAAACATTTTTTCCTTGCTTGAATAATTCCAAATGTGTCATCAGAAAAGCATGTCGTATCATCCACATGCAAATGGCACAGTTGAAGCCTTTAATAATATCCTAGAAAATGCTTTAAAAAACATTTGTAACACGAATACGAATGATTAGGATGTGCGCATACCATCTGTTCTTTGGGTCTATAGAACTACCGGTGAGAATTTGACTGGACATACAAAATTTAGGCTAGTTCATGGAAAAGAATCAGTGATGCCAATGGAATACATTGCACCCAATTTCAGGATTGCAGCAGTCACAGAGATGGCAGATCGGTATACAATGGAAGAACACCTCACGCAGATAGTTGAGTTAGAAGAAGATCTCTTCTTGGCAGGCTTTCATCAGCAGGTGCAAAAGCCTAGAGAAAAGGTGTGGCATGATCACCACATGGAGCGGTGCACCTTTAAAAATGGAGATTTAGTATTAATGTATGATAGCAAGTTTACAAAGTTTCTAGGAAAGTTTCAGATGCATTGGCTGGGACCATACATCATCAAAGAGATTACGGATGGAGGTGTAGTTCAACTCGCGAAGCTGAACGAGGAGCTATTTCCAGGAAAAATCAATGGGAGCTGGTTGAAGTTGTGCAGGGGTGATCCCACTCCTACACAATGACTATATGGATTCAGGATAGTCTTAGTACTTTAGGCAGTTGCAAGGAAGTGCAGAACTATAAGATACATTTCCAAAAGGACAGATTGGATAAGCGAACGGGTTGTGTGATGATTAGGAGAAAGGCACAAATGGGCGATGCAACGAAAGAGTTGCACTAGCAAGGTGGGTCCCATGTAGCCTAGCCAGAAAGTAACCATTGACAACACTGTAGATGATGGGATGGCTATTTTTCCATTAAAGGGAGCGGGGGGAAGCATTTAAGTAGCATATCTTTGGAAATCTATCATCGAAAGAGAATTAATGAAGGATATCTTGAGGGAACCATTGGGTTTGAATTCAAAAAGGGTTATAAATACAGCATCCTAGTCCACATTTGAACACTTTTCTTCCAAAGAGATTGCCTTGAGATTTTGTGCCTAAGATTGAGTTGAGACGACTACTACATGTCTGAATGAGATTAGCAGGAGATAGAAAAGGAGTTTTCACAGCAAGGGCTTGAATTTGAGGTGGATTTATCTGCGTGGAAGAAGAAACTATTTTGGGAGAGCATTGACAAAATGACTACAACACCACCAGTCCCTATAACAACGCCTAGGTCACCGAGGCCGAAACCTACTACTTCTGCGATAGGAGAGAAGAAGCAAAAGAAGCCACAGCAAGCATCGGTTTAGAAATCACCATGCAAAAACCCAACTGAGGTTAGATAGAATGGTCGAATGGATAAAATCAAGAAACCAACAAAACCCCTAGACTTAGATGAGGAATAATTGACTATGGGGGTTGAAGATATCGACATAGAGGAAGCAGTGTTGATTACTCAGCTACCACCTTATGTACCCCCTAGGAAATCCACTGCCAAAGTGACTAAGGACCCAGACTCGGTGAAATACAAGGTCTTCACACCATTGTTGTCGGAGGTTGTACCAGTGGAGGGTGACTTGTTGGCCCAGGTACCATTTCTAAAGATGGAGGACTGGGATTTGGGTGATCATGCGAAGTTCCCATAGTTGGAACCTAGTAAATATTTGAAATCAATCTACTATGAAGAGTTGGGTGTCACAAGACTTGAGCCGATGAAATGGGCAGTCGAAATTGAGCATATAAGATTGCTCAACGTGTTCTGGGTCCCACACTTTAGCCGCAACATAATTAATATTTATGTGTGTGTAAATTGTTGGTGTTGGTTCATGATGGGTGCCTCTGGATGGGAGGGTCCATTCCAATTAACGACATGTTGGTCCATAGAATCACATTGTTACCTTATTAGGGTGTGGACCCTGCAGATTTCTTTGTGGGGAAGTCATAGGAGAAGAAGCTCGTGGACCAGATGAAAACCAACTTCGGGTTGGTGAAGAAGTCGCGAGACTATGCCATTAGCTCTATATTGGATGGATTTGTGCAGTTTGCTGCAAAAATCTTGGCCGAAAAGATAATGCGGAAGTGTCGCGTCGATGAAGTGTTGGCCCCAGTAGTATCTTTAACTGCGCAATGCAACAAAGGGGTCTAATACAATTGGGCAAAGTACCTCTGTCATGAGTTCCTAGAGGATTGTTGTGAAGCCCAAAAAGATGGAAAGGCCTTCCACTATGAATGGTTGCTCGTGTTGATCTCGTTGGTAGCATGGAGGATACCTGAGGATAGCCAGTTTCTAACACAGGATCCAGACTTGTGTGAGGCTGCGAAATTTGCCTTGTTGTGGGTGATGAAGGATCATGAACACATCATTGAAACAAATATGTTCTGGGTATTGTTCGAGTCAGAGTTGTGGATGGTGATCAACTAATGGTCATGTTTGTCACCTAGTTTCCATGTGCAGTATGCAAATATTGTTGATTTCAACGTAGATTTTCACAATCTATCCATACGTGCAAAGAAGGATGCCACAGGAACATGGCATAAGTTGTCATATTTAGTCACAGAAGATGACATTTTGGGGGTCATCAACAAATGGCCGAGCGAATGGCTCACCCCATCTGATGAAAGCGTAGGAACAAGTAAGGTTGCAAAAGGCGAAACGGGGACAACAATAGCTATGATAGGGGCCAAGAAAGACGGAGAAAGAAGCACATAAGGCTCCTACCAAATAAAAGGTAGGATAGAAAGATAAGGTAGCGCGGAAAGAAAAGGCAGCATAGAAAGAATAGGTAGCAAGAAAAGGCCTCTACAAAAGAGAAGGAAGCATGAGAGAAAAGGCTTCTACAAAAGAGAAGGAAGCGTCGAAAGAAAAGGCTTCTACAAAAGAAAAGGAAGTGCCAAAGGAGAAAGTTGTGCAAGCAGCAACATCGCAGGTCACTATTGACCTCGAAGAACTTGAGACCGCACACACTGATGTTGAGGTTGAAACCGAAGGTGAAGAGGAAGGGGACGCAGACTTAGAGTCCCCCTTCAGGGTCAGGAAGAGGCAGAAGCGCAGTGCCACGGGACCTCGCAAGAAGCAAAAGTCTGATAATTTTGTGAGTGCGACACCATTGGTCCTCACAGAGGGGGACCTTGATGAGATAGGTGATGTTGTCCACTCTACCAGTGAAACTATATAGGGACACATCGAGGACTAGTACCACCAGGTATTAGACAAAGTACAACAGGGCCTGAAGGAATTGTAGGTCCAGACAGGGATGATCCAGGCGAGCGTGGGAAAGCGAGCATTCATAAAGTGAGTGTACCGAGATTTAGTGCAGTAGAAATCACATCCGGGCTCTGGCAATACCACTACCAGGGGGATCTCTCCAATTTGAGACACTCGAAGACCAGGAGTGCACACAGTTCAAGAAGAATCTAAGTATAAACCTTGCAACACTATCGATCTAAACCTTTGATGAGTTGCACCAAGGAGTTTCAGATGAGCTCCATGTCTGAGAGAAACGAGCATTGTTGATTATCAACGAGGTCAAAACTAAAAATCAACATATTTTTGAAGAGAAAGTGCAGGCCTGTGATGTGGCAATATAGCAAAATCAACAGCTAGAGACAGCCCTTACCCAAGTGTGCAGTGAGCTCCCTCAGCTCCAAATTCCAGCAGAAGCAGCCTCAGTGGAGAAAATTAAGAAGTTAGCTGTTGTGGTGAAGGAATCTAAGGAGGAAATTGGAAAGGTCTGGTTTGAGTTGCAGTTGCATATTTCATAACTTCAACTTAATTTTCATCCAAACCCTCCTCCAAAAGTCAGAGAGAAGTGTGAGGCTACTATTAAAGAAGATATGACCACTCTGGAAGTTGCAGTCAAGGAATAAATCCAATTGTTCGAGAAGACAATGGATACGTTGAACCCGATGAAAGAGGATCCACACTTGCAGATGATCGAAGTAGACATCTGTGAAAAAAAACTGCAGTTTGACGAGATCAGGGCGAGAGCGCAGACCTTAGCACCTTTGCAAAGGTTCATCGAGCTTTAGGAAGGAAAGTTCATCCACACCTAGATTGATGAGCTACATCGAAAGGCCTCGATTATCTCCTCAAGGATGCAACCATGGGCTGACGAGGCAAGCCAACTATCAAAGATAGTCCAAATTAAGTTAAAAGCTCTGCAACAGACACAGAGAACCATGGGCCTTATAGTCGATGATCCAACCACGGAGAAACTGATCGAATAAGTTCATCAACTTGTCCACGACAACCATGATAGAAGCATGTTGTCTCATTGTCTTTGGAAATCATGTGATGTGTTGGGTGTGGTGCCTAATTATCTTCTTTATTCATATGTATCACCGCATTGGACCCCATTTCGTAACGTGGCAGAAACACCGCTCATTTATGTGCCCCGCTAGGGGGGTCCAGGGGAGGGTGATGGCGATTATTTGGAGCCCCCCTGAAGGGGGATCAGGGGCGCTGCCCCCGAAGCTAAAAATAGATGTAAAATTTCCTTGTAAAATGTTTTAATGTTGTAGTCAATCTGGGCCGTTCATTAGGTGGAAATATGCCGATAGAAATTATGTTTAATTTAGGGTTTTTTTCCCTAGAAGGAAACCCCTCACTATATATGAGGGAATTGTATTGCATTTGTATACATGTGTATTCTGAGCAAGAAAGAGAGAGGAGATTCAGATCGAAGAGGGAATTACAGTGGATCTGTTGTATGTTGTATCTTAATTTTGCTGGATAATATAAAAGGAAGGACTGGTTGTTTCTCCATGGATGTAGCCCAAATTGGGTGAACCACGTATATCTGTGTCTCTCTTGTTTTATGTGTTTTATGTGTTTTATGTGTTTTATGTGTTTATATTTCTGCAATATATTTTATGTGTTCCATTGCTCTATAATATATAATTTTCTAACATGATGAATTACATGGAAATGACTTCCCATTTCCACTATGGAATTGCAATCGGTTGTAGCATTCCACCTGTATGTTTACACTCTACCTTCACTAGTTGACAATCAAAACATTTAGCCACAAACTCTGCTACATCCCTCTTCAAATTCGACCAATAATAAAATATCTTCACTATTTTCAGTGTCTTCTGGTAGCTTGGGTGACCTGAATAAGTTTTTGCATGAAACTCCCTCAATATCACCTTCTTGAGCTCATTGTTATCAGACACATATATCTTCTCTTGGAACCTGAATAATCCATCTTCTTTAAGACAAGAATCCATATCCTGTGCACTCGCACCTATGTCTGTACCTATACATGTACCTATACCTATACCTACACCCGTACATGTTCCTACACCTATACCATCACCTGTACATGTACATGTGCTCTACTGCAACCTGTGCACAGTATCCATATATCTGACATCCTGACCTGCCTGCAAGATCCTACCATGTAGATCTGTCCATAGGAGCTCATAGCTGCTAAGTGATTTACTTGTATCTACCTACTAAGAGCATTGGCCACTTTGTTCTATTTACCTTTGATATATCAGATCTCAAAATCAAACTCATTGATTGTAGCCAACCACTAAGCCTACCTACCATTCAAATTCGATTAGTCAAATAGATATCGCAAACCATTGTGATCACTCATCAATGTGAACCTCCTGGCCGAAAGATAATGTCTCCACATATCCAATGCATATATAATCATTGCCAACTCAAGATCATGAGTGGGATAGTTCTGCTCGTGCTCATTCAACTTTTGCGACTCATAGCACACCACCTGTCCATCCTGCATAAGGTCTCCACCAAGTCCTCTCTTGCAAGCTTCTATGCATACTACAAATTATTTTTCTGGATATGCAATCTTTAGCACTGGTGCATGTGTCAACAACTTCTTGAGCTGATCA
Organism: Pinus tabuliformis; assembly: GCA_031772625.1. Classification (NCBI taxonomy): domain Eukaryota; kingdom Viridiplantae; phylum Streptophyta; class Pinopsida; order Pinales; family Pinaceae; genus Pinus; species Pinus tabuliformis. The sequence continues at coordinate 498,744,606 of CM062820.1, forward strand.
AAACTAGCCTCACACTCCTTTGTCCATTCTAATTTCTTACCTTTCCTTTGTAATGATGTAATAGGATAAGAAATCTGTGAGAAGTTCTAGATAAATCTCTTGTAGTAGCCCATCAAACCCATGAAATATCTCACCTCATCCACATTCTTAGGAACTACCCATTCCATTATGACTCTTATCTTTTAGGGATCTACTACAATGCCCTCCTTGGAGACAACATGCCCCAAGTAGTGTACCTCATTCTTAAAGAAACTACACTTGTTGAGCTTAGCATATAACTGATGCTCCCTTAACAACCTCAACACTTTTTCTAAATGTTTGGCATGCTCTTCCTCATTTTTATAATGTGCCAGTATATCATCAATGAACACAATAACAAACTTATCCAAATACAAATGCAACAAACTATTCATCAAGCACATAAACATAGTTGGAGCATTAGTTAAGCCAAATGGAACCACAACAAACTCATAATGCCCATACCTGGTCCAAAAAATTGTCTTGTAAATTTCATCCTCTTTGATGCGTACCTGATGGTATCCCGACCTCAAGTTGATATTAGAGAATATTGTTGCTCCCTTCAATTGATCGAACAAGTCATCAATCATCGACAATGGATACCTATTCTTTATGGTTACTTTGTAACTTCCTATAGTTAATACATAATCTAAGTGTACCATCTTTCTTCTTCACAAACAATATCAATGCGCCCCATGGTGATACACTTGGCCTAATGTATAATTTTTCAAAATTTCCTTCAATTGTAGCTTCAACTCAACCAACTCAGGTGTGCTTATCCTATAAGGTGTTTTTGATGTTGGAGCTGCCCCTGACACTAACTCAATAGAAACGTATGCCTCCCTGTGAGGTGGAAACTCTGTAAAGTGCTCAGGAAATATATCCTTGAACTGTTGTAAAGATGGGTACCTGCTCAACACATCTATATCCTCAACTTCCTTACCCTTATCACTAGAAATGTGCATTGCAAATAAATTAAACCCTTTCCTGCGACTGTGCTTTTCTTGCATAGTTGTTACCATCCTAACTGATGTAGTTTTCTTCTTACCTTGTAAGACTCTTGGTTCTCCATTGCCATCAACACACTCAATGGCTTTGTCATAATAGTCTACCTTGGTTCTATGAAGATACAACCAATCCATGCCCAACAACATAATGTATGATCCCAATGATAATACATTTAAATGTGTTGTGATAGGTATACCATTTAAATCAATTGTGTAAGCTCTTACCTAATGATGAACTCGTGTCTTTGTACCTGTAGCTAACTGCACTAACCAAGACTCTACATGAAACTCTTTACTCAAACCACACTTAACCACCAAGTCAGGACTAACATAGCTATAATTAGATCCAGGATCAATCAAAATATAAATAACTTAATCACAAATCTTACCGTTCGTCTCAATGATAGATGCTTGATGCTCTGCCCATTTTTTATCTAATGTTTCATAGATACGTGGAACACTTTGACCAACATCCCCAATAATTTGTGCCTCCTTTGATAATCTTTTCCACAAATCCAACACTCTATAGGCTTCTAACCTATCTCCTTGTTCTTTTCTCCTAATCGGAATCCCTGTCCTTTATTTGATGCATTGAACTTCTTAGGTGGTGCAACATTCTCCTTGTTACTTGTATCCTGAGGCCTTGCTTGCTTTTTGTCCCATTTTCCTTTGTTATTTTCATTACCTCTACCATCTGACTTAGTCTCAGTTTTGTGCTTTAATTGTTCATAGCAATTCCTTAGCTTCTGAATGGCCTCCTCCAGTGATCTAGGCTCGTTGAACTCAATCTTGTCTTTAAATGCAATTGGAAATCCACTAATGAACCTATGAATCTTGGCCTTTTCCTTTGTGAGATTAGGCACATAACTCAGTAACTCTAAGAATCTACTAGTGTACTCATCATTTTTCATGGAACCCATCTTTATCTCATAAAATTATTTCGTCATGTCATCAAAGCATCTCTCTAAAAAATACTTCTTCTTAAATAGCCACTCAAACTCACTCCAAGTCAGATCCTCCTCATGGATACATCTGACATTATTCATATCTTCCCACCAAATGTATGTTTTACCTTTGAGACTGAATGAAGCCACTCTATCTTTCATGTTCTCTGAATAGTCATGCAATATGAATAATTTCCTCATTCCAAGAAACCATGCCTCTACATCCTGCGGTTTCTTCATATCTCCATCAAATGTTGGTGGATTTTCTTTCTTAAACTCATCTATAAGATATCCCCTATCACTCCTCCTGTAACGATGATAACGATGACGATCATGATGCCTATTTGAATTAGAACTAGAACAATACTTGTGTTTATCCCCTCTCCTATCCGGAGTGTCCAAAAATCTGCCATCTCTGACCATGTCATCTCTATCTGACCTATGACCACCATGTGACCAACTACCATATGCCCCGTTAGTTCTATCCTCCTGCTCATAGCTAATCCGACGTGGTCCCTATCACTACAAACCTGACAAACTCTGAAGTATTACTGCATTTACCTATGCTTGTTTCTCTTGCTCCTGCATGATTATGTCATTATTTGCCTTACAACTCCTTATTTCTTCCTTTAATCTTCTTAGTGTAACTGCCAAATTGGAAGAGTTCCCAACACCATACTTGCTTCGGATTCATAGGGAGAGTCTTTGTAATCAACCATCTTGCTATCCATTTGATATTTCTTCCTAAAAGGTATATCATGTCAACTAAACCAAATCACAATAAACCAACATACCTTAGCATAGCTCAGGGAGGATACCTTGTCTGCAAGATCAACAAATCAGCGTGATACATGTATAACATAATCATGACAACATATAGAAACAATATACACAAGCATATGACCATGCAACCGTCATTCTAGATAGGGTCCAGTCATCAATGCATGACCTCAACAACAACACACACCACGACCTCATACATGACAACCACCATCATTACATCACTATACACTTGACCACATGCAAACATGAGCATGCATAAGCAACTACACATATACATAACCAGATATGATCAAGCTTGAGTGAACAGTACTTTAAATCAAACCTGCGAGAATGATACATGCAACCAAGCATACAAGAATGTAACCAAACATGCAAGATTGTAACCAAGCATACTACAACGATACATGTAAGCGACATAAATCGACATGTAACCAGTCATATACTCACGATGCTGCATTCCACCATAACAACCTCAAGATTCACATGATGACATCACTACAACCATGAACAACATTGTGCAAATGCAACAAGCACATGGAATGCAAGGGTGAAAGACACACATGCAACTGAAATGCATGCATGACCAACACATGGCCCATCTAGTCCAAGGGGTAAACCATGCTCTAATACCACACTGTAACACCCTCCTCCCACATCTACCCAAGCAACCAGCCAGTCGGGGTAAACATGTGACGATAGACCACTATGATATGATTTGACCTCCTAAGTCACATTAAGGAAGTGGAACCAACAGAAACACACCATGCAGACATTTAGCATCAGCTTTGGGACTCTCAGGAGCGAATACAATAGTTCATCCAGCTTGCCCTTGGGTCCCACTTAACTTTTGGACAACTTAAGCCTTATTCGCTCTCATGCTATAGTCATGACACCGTCCAAAAACCCAAAGTCGCTCTCACGGGCTTACCTACCAGTGTCTAGAGATTAAATTTGTCAGGGCTATGCCAGTGTCCCTGTGATTTGAGCTACTTTTTCCGGCCTATAGCCCAGATCACTTCTGAGAATTTCATGACACCTTCAGAATAGTAAAATAACATGTAAATTACATTACTAAAGAAAATACTTGAATGAAACCTTGACTGGACCCCTACTAGCCATGACATGCATTTCGTCAAACATATCACGAATATTTAAACTACAAGTGTAAATAAAATTTATGAGCATAGGGGTCTCATACTTAGCTGACAATTTCTAAGAACCATTGATCCCTCAACACATCAATTTTCATTCCATCCATTAGGTCATAGATGCATTGATCATTCAATTACAAGTAAAAACATGGGGAAAGCCATACATGGTTGTTGTCATAAAACACATACATAACCAGCAGAAATACTCATAAAAGTACATCCATGTTGGTTTGTAGGGGCCTGACCCAGGTTCAGAGGTGATTTAGCCAAACAAATCCTGGTACTATTGGCCCTTTCGGCTACAGTTCGCAGAGTATGAACTGAGGTCTCACCTAAAGTAGTATGGGAAGGTGTTAGAACCAGGTTTCCACACCCTTGGGATGTCTGATGAGCTTCTGGTGGTCCACGGTTTGACCATGCACGCACGTCGCTACACGCATCTATTAATCCCTCGCAACCTGTGATGCTGCCTTCGCGCAGCCCTACTCGAGGTGCGATATGTATTGTTACCCAAGTTCCTTACTATTAACCTGTTATTATCTGATTACTTAACTTATCTTTGTAATTTAGTGATATTTAACAGTATATCCAGCATTCATATAAGTACGCATGATAAATAAAATAGTATAAATGTATAGAATGAAATATACAAGCAGATGCACAGAAATTGGAATCAACTTCTCTTTATTATTCTTCGTTCAAGGTTACAAACTCGACACCACCCTGCACACTTAGCTGTAGGGGTCCGCGCACTCAGCTACGAACTCTACTAGGCCTCAGCGCACTCAGCTGCAAAGCCTCTTCCTACTACTACGACCCAATACACTTAGATTCTTACTCTATGCGTGAACCATTCGTATTCATCTATATCCTTTTTCCTTCGCTATCTTTACAACTTAGAGCCTCGCTCTATTTATACAATCCCATGGTTTGTGGACCATGGGTAGGCCAACATGACATTACATTACAAAGCTTAGGGCAGACAACCCTATGACTCAACCTATACTTCGCACTCCGCGCCCGCAATTCGCGAAGTCTTACAATACTTTTGACCAAAACCTAGGCTTTGAGCCCCAAAACATGTTGTGGGGGGGTCTGATGCCCAACAGGCCCATAACACCAACATCGTGACTCACCCTTGAGTCATTTTTGCCGACGCGGCTATCTTGGCGTGGAGTCCCTCCAACTGGTCCCGATCGACCTGAATGTTGGCAACGCACTGAGCTGCTGCCTGTTGTACCTGTTGCATTCTTGCTTTTGAATCATCTATACCTGAATTGTGTCCTTACCTTGGTATCGGCATCTGATGCATGTGTTTATAGTCCCGCGCCCTTGTCCAGCTCCTCAGGTCATGAAGACTATGCTTCGGCTAGTTAGTCAGATGATCGGCCCAACCGTGTAGGGCTTTAAGCGACTGCTGTTTACTTTTCCTAGTAAGGGTTATCCATTTAGTTTGACTAGCTGGACCATGCCTCCATCTGTGACCTAGTTAACCACATATGGTCCTAGCCAATGCATTCTGAATTTTCCATTTAAAATTTCAAACTTACTGTCATATAGCAGCATTAAGTCGTTTACCTTGAAGGTGCGCAACTTGATATGGCAGTCGTGTCAAGCCTTTTCACGCTGCTTTTGTACTTGCTAATGAAATCCAACCAGAAACCATTCTTCCTCAAGTTCTTCTAGTTGCACAAGCCTTTCTTCCAGGGCTTCGTGGTCAATCATGCCTGTGAGCGCTATTATTCACAGACTAGGTACGATGTATTTCATCGACATGACAGCTTCTATGCCATATACCTACCAGAAAGATGTCTGTCCTGTCAATTTCTTGCACGTTGTCCTGTAAGCCCATAATACGGCAGGTACGCGCAGGTCCCAATCATTTCGCTGCGCATTACATACTTTGGTCGGTGCAGTCTCTAGTATTTTTTTGAATGCCTCCACTGTCCCATTAGCTTGTGGGTGGTACAGTGTACTTTTCTGATGATACACCTGGAACTCTTCTGTGAGCGCGCTGATGGTTTCATTCAGAAAATGTGTTTCACGATCACTCATTAAGATTTTCAGACAGTGAAATTGTGTCAACACGTTTTCGAACAAAAACTTCACAGTGGTAGCGGTCATGCAGTCTTTGACCAGTTGCGCTTCTGCCCATCGTGTCAGGTATTCCAACGCAATAATGATGTAGCACGCACCTATCTTTCCCTGTAGTTTGATCAATCCCACAAAGTCAATTGCCCATTTTTCAAACGGCTGCAGTGTCATTTGTGGATTTAATGGCATCTCATTCCTCCGTGATGGTTTTCTAGTCCTTTGACATATATCGCAGGCCTTACAATGCGCTTTCAAATCCTGGTGTAGGGTTGGCCACCATAACCCTGCGCGACAAATCTTCTATGTTGTCACACGTCCTACATAGTGTCCTCCTGCAACGCCCCCATCCGCTTCCATGAGGATCTAACCTCGTTTAAATTTAGGTAAGTATCTTCACAATATCTCATTGTTGCCCATTTTGTAGAGGTGCCCCGTGATGACAGAAAAGTCCACCACGCGTACCACTAATTCCTTCTTTTGTTGGACTAAGTATTCCTTCGGCGCAGTCCCTGTTGTTATAAAATGGATTATATCTTCGAAGTGTCCATCCACGATGCGCACTGCAAAGAGTTATGCATCAGGTAGTCCCTCCCCCAAAATCGTTGGTTCCTCGCCCGTATCAATTCGTGACAAGTGATATGGTCCTACGTTTAGGCATCCCAGCTTAACTATGACCTCAAAATTGTATTCTTAAAACAGTAAGATCCATTTGCATATGCTTCCCCCCAACACAGGGTTATTCACTAGGTATTTCAACGTGGAATGGTCGGTATACATCTTGCAATGTTCTCCGAGTTAATAGTGTCAGTATTTTTGGAGCACGTACACCATTGCCAACCCCTCACATTCAGTGGTAGAATAGTTCTTTTTTGCTTTGGATAGTCTCCGACTTGCAAAAACGATCAGGTGAACCATGCCCTCCGTGCCCTCCTGTGTGATTATGGCTCCCAGCGCAATACATGATGCATCAACATGTACATGAAATTCCACATCCCATTTTTGGAAGACCAAGATTGGAGCGGAGGCCAGTTTCCCCTTCAAGACATCCAACCTCTTCATGCAATCATCATTCCAGCAATATGTAACATCCTTTTTCAAAAGCTTTTCCATCGGCGTTGTTATTTGGGCATAACTTTTGATTAACTTCATATAATATCTAGTGTGTCCCAAAGTAGCGCGCAGTTGTTTAAAACTTCGCGGTGCTTCCAAGTTGGGAATAATGGTAATCTTCGTAGGGTCCACCATCATTCCTTAGTTTCAGACCACATGTCCCAGCAGGTTTCCAAAGGGAACGAGGAATGTGCACTTCTTAAGGTTTAACGCAATCTAGTGTCGGCAGCAAGTATCCAGCATCAAGCGTAAGCTTTCTACATGGTGCTTAACTAATCCAAAGACAGTCCAATCATCCAGATAGACCTCCAAGAACTTGTGGATGTATTCTTTGAACGTAGCCACCACGATGCGCGAAAATATAGCTGGCGCGTTCTTCAGTCCAAACGGCATAACGATGTATTGAAAGCAGCCCCATTCTGTTGCGAAGGTCATTTTTCTCCTATCTTCTGGCACGATCTTGATCTGATGGTACCCCAAGAACCCATCCATGAATGAGTATGCTTCCTGACCACCAACATTCTCCAGTACTTCATATGTGAAGGGTGTCGGGAATGGATCGTGTACACAGGCTTCGTTCAGCTTCCTGAGGTCCACACATATTCTTATTTTTCCCTTCTATTCTTTCTCCTATGCTACCATAGGACTCACCCATTCGGATTCCTCCACTGGTTCAATAATTCTGGTTGCGAGCATTTTTTCTAATTCATCGCGAACCTTTTCTTTATACTTCGGATTCAATCGGTAAGGTCACTACTTAATTGGATTCGTGTCGGGTTTCAGGGTGATCTTCATCATCCCTAAGTTGCCAACGATCCCTTTTAAGTCCATAATTTTGGTCGGGAACAAGCCTTGGTATTTGCAGAGTAACTAAGCGACCCTATCCACTATGGCATCATCCCAATAGTCCCCAAGCATTGCGTACTTCGGCTCTGCCTCCGTTCCAATGTTGACCTACTTTGTCTTTAGAGGCGTGGTGATGTCGAGATCTTCAAGTGATGATCCTTGAATCTCGCGACAGCCTTCCATTTCTGAAATGTTAATATTTCGTGGGTCCTCATCATCCTCCTCAACATTTACATTGTAACACTCTAGCATGCAGCTTAACTGTGTCGCCCATTCTGGTTGAAGTACTTCCATTGGCTCCTAGGGTATTTTGAAGATAGCTACTTTTACTGCCTGTAGCGCATCGTCAAGAGTATCTAACTAATGATCTTCAAACGTGAAGGTTAACAGAAATCCCTCGTGCAAGGCATCCCATTCACTCGTACCATGGCGGAGCTCCGTCTAAGTATACCAATTCATGGGTATGACATCCAGGGTGTGATAGAATAAATGTACCTATTCAGGATGTGGCTCTTCCCCATTTGGTCCATTTTGCGAGGTGTGTGTGTGGATCATCTTGTCCGTCATATTTGTCTACTAGCCATATCTATGGTTTCCCAAATTGTAGGCACATCATTCTTCTACATCTGCACCAGTTCTCAAAACTTCCTTGATGTGTACCCCACCATCGTGCAGGCGTTGCACGAAGTGCCCACTTTAGAGCATCAAACCGCTGTTGTTCTAGTACTGCACTTTCAAATTTGTTCAGGAATTCATCCACTGTTGTTAACCCATCATATGTAGGCAGATCCCTTGCCTATGTTGTCGCGCAGCCCAGTGATCTAACCGTCATGTTGCAATTAAGCGTTTTTACTTCGTGCAGTCGATTTTGCCATCACTCTATCTCTTCATCTGAATCCAAAGTGCAGGAGATTTCGCACTCCCACAAAATCCTTCCATCTATAGTCAGATTCACCCAATCCTCTTCTCGCGCGGTTATCTTGTAAATACAATCGAGATCATCATCATTATCATTGTCGCGCACTGGTTTAGTGTATCGCACTCCTTTGGCTGGATCTAGCGGTACTACTACGTGTAGTGACTTTTTTTCAAAGATCATTTTTCACTTCTTCAGATTTATGACTCCGTTCATATCGGTGGCCCAGTCTATTCCTAGTAGCGCGGGATAGGGATTACTGTCATCGACAATCTCTATCACTTCAAAATCTGCCTGCGTGCTCGCACCTTCAATATCTACTGTTACCCCTTGCAATCTTCCCATGGGCAAGATCTTCTGTTGGTTCACCATTCGTAACTGAATAGGAGACCACTGTAGCGCAGGTCTGCCCATGCATTCCCATGTTTGTTTTGGCAGTACATTCGCATCTGATCCAAGATCCAGGATTACCTAATCCATTTCATACTCATCGATTTGTGCAGTCAACCTCATTTCCCTTCTTGTGTGCAATGCATGCTTTCCAAGTTTCCGGACCACGCGCGGTTCTCCTAACCCCGTGCACCTAGCGATAAGTTCCTATAGTCCTTTTACTGCCTTACTGTCGCATAGCAGTTTCATGCATGTCTCCAGAAAGGTAGTGAGCATTGAAGGATCCATCCCTGGTTCTAGTTGATCCTTACTACCTGAAGTGGAGGCCTCCATGAAGCTCTTCTTAGCTTCCATGAAAGTCTCCCTCATGCTCTAAATCAAATTCAAGTTCCTTTGTAGGAGCCTTGCGAACCCACGCACTTTCTTTTGACTACTTCCCTTTATCGTCGCTAATGGTCATACCGCTCCTGAGCATCATGTTTACATTCAGGTCTTCTTCGCGCGGCTCAGACCTCATCATCTGCAAATTCTAAGTCGGAGGGGGCTGAAGTACCCCTTTTTTGCGTAGTCTCACTATCAATGTAGGGCAGACTTTTGCCTCATGATCAAACTAAGTACAATACAAACATGATGTCCTTGTTGGGTTTGTACAATTGCGGGCATAGTGCCCTGGCACTCCGCAATTGTAACAAATTAACTGTATGCGACCCCTTCCTAGTCCCATTCTGCCTCGACCTCGACCGTGCCCCTGAAATCTAGCACGCGCCATTCCTGCATTTGGGTCGAGGTCTCGCATTTCGATCTGCACCCTGTAGGTAGGAGTCTGATCCATCATTAGTTCGTAGCTTCTGCAGGTGCATTCATCATGGCCTATCGACCTGCAGAAACTATAAAACAATTGTTGGGACGTCTACATATACTTCTACAATAGATGACAATTATCCGTAGTGTGTTTTCCTCCTATTTGACAGATCGCACACCATAATGAAGGTGCCACGCTTGGCCATGCCTATGCCTCAGGTCTTAACAGCATCAGCCCTCCTCCTACTAAGTAATTCACGAACACTAGACAGTGGTCTTTGTCATGCCCCTGGCCTTTGCATTTCATGCACCATACCTCCTCACATGCCTCTAGCTAAGGTGTCCTGTCTTGTTTCAAACTCTGCATCTCTAGACGCAGATTTTGCAGTTGCGCATGGATTTGCTGGACACCCAGGCCAGGGTCTTGTATAGGGGTCTCATGCAATCTCATTTCCATCTCCAAAGCTTCGGCCTTGGTGGAAATTTTTTGCTGTGACAACATCGTCCTTAAGTGCGGTGTTAGTGATGCTACAAACCATGCGTGGTGCTATCCATCCGTCAACATCATGTTGGCTTCGCGAATCATACCCTTTAGTCTTTGGTCCAGATCCTAGGGGGTCTTGCCTGGGAGCATTGTGATCTCCTTAAACCTGATGATTGTTTGTGTTTCCGACTTTGGCCTCCTAAATTCCCTGTTCACCGCGGTCTGGATTTCTACGATTCCTGCGTTCGAATGGTCATTAAAATGCTTGATGTACCATGTTAATGCGCGATCCTCAATGCACTCACTAGCGTGGCATTCTTGATATTGTCATCCATGATGCCTTGTGCTTCCCATACCGCTCTTACTATGAACCAGAATTGGTCTGGATCTTCATTCCCTACTCCTCTGAATACCGGTAGTTTGATCGCACTCGCCATACTGAACTGTGGTGGTGGCGGAGGTGGGGTGGGTGGAGATGGAGGTGAGGAGGGTGAGACGGGTGAGACGGGTGGTGGTGTAGGTGGAGGTGGTAAACGCGGAATTCGCTGCCTTATCAGACTGACCGCACTTCTCGGAGAAACTTTCGCGAGCTCTTCCTCACTTTCCCGCGAGGGGGAAATTAAGGGACTAGTTTCCAATTCTTCACTACTTCCACTCCTGTAGACCTTCCCACTTCACGTAGTCCCAAACATTAATTTATTTGCATAACCCTCTTTTCACACAATAGCATCTTAATCCAAGTGTTCAAATATTTGATATACTTACCTCACGGTCCCTTGAGGAAACGTCGCTCCACTTCATTGAAGCTGACGATCGTATCTACCACGAACTTAGTGATAAATCCTCCTATAATTCGGTCAAGCCAATGGTCCACAACTCGCGCGATCTTATCTCCTGACGCTTCTAGTCTACGCACTAATTCTAGAGTCCACACAATTGGTTTGTTGAGCCTACACCTTCCCTGACTGTCTGCTAGCTTCGCGATCCACTCATACAACTCAAAAGGAAAGGATGCAAAGAAAATTTCGTGGATTTCCGTATACAAGTAGCGCTCCAACCACTGTTCCTTAGATACTCGCAGATTTCTGTTTTCTTGCGCCGCGAACTCGTGAATCTTCTTGTCCAACCACCCTTCAATTTCTTTCTTTGTTGGATTGCAGTGGCATGACATCAGACATCCCTTATGCAGATCCTGATCCCAGCAACGGAACCATTTGTTGGCTTGTAGGGGCCTAACCCAAGTTCAGAGGTGATTTAGCCAAACAAATCCCAGTACTACTGGCCCTTTCGGAAACAGTCCACGAAGCGCGGACTGAGGTCTCACCCGAAGTAGTATGGGAGGGTGCTAGAACCAGGTTTCTGCACCTTGGGGATGTTTGATGAGCTTCTGGCAGTCCGCAGTTTGACCCTGCGTGCATGTCGCTACGTGCATCTATTAGTCCCTCGCAACCTGTGATGTTGCCTTCGTGCAGCCCTACTCGGGGCGTGATCTATATTATTACCTAATTTCCTTCCTATTAACCTATTATTATCTAATTACTTAACTTATCTTTTTAATTCTAGCGATATTTAACAGTATATCCAGCATTCATATAAGTGTGCACGATAAATAAAACAGTATAAATGTATAGAATGCAATATACAAGCAGATGCACAGAAATTGGAATCAACTTCTCTTTATTATTCTTTGTTCAAGGTTACAAACTCGACACCACCCTATGCACTCAGTTGTAGGGGTCCGCGCACTCAGTTGCGGACTCTACTAGGCCTCTGCGCACTCAGCTGCAGAGCCTCTTCCTACTACTACAACCCAATACACTTAGATTCTTACTCTATGCTCGAACCATTCATATTTATCTATCTCCTTTTTCCTTCGCTATATTTACAACTTAGAGCCTCGCTCTATTTATACAATCCCATGGTTTGTGGACCATGGGTAGGCCGACATGACATTACATTACATTACAAAACTTAGGGCGGACAACCCTATGACTCAACCTATACTTCGCGCTCCGCGCCCGCAATTCGTGGAGTCTTACAATACATTTGACCAAAAACTGGGCTTTGAGCCCCAAATATATGTTGTGGGGGATCTGATGCCCAACAATCCATATAGACCATATATAATCCATCAAAATGCTTATAGAAATACAAGGAAAAATAACCTTTCATTAATGATGCAAAATCCAAACTCGGGATGGGACTTCCACATTCCACCCGACCATAGAATGGTTGATCCAAATCTCTCTTCATCCATTCACCCTCGTGCCATATTCCAAGCATGAATGTGGGATCTCATAGAACACATCAATAAAAACTCATCTAGGGTTTCCAAAGGCCATCCACCTCAACCCATCAAATAGTGATTCCACCTCATGGTCGTACATCACAAAACCATCATCATATTGGTCTCCATCCAAGCCTTCCAAAGCATTTGTTCCAAACAAGGTTTCCAAGACTAGTAATTCAACCCACAGCTGTCGTCGGGCTTCCAGATCATTTTTCCAACCAAGGTTTCCAAGAATAGTAACTCAACCCACCAAGGGCTTCCAAAGCGTTTTTCCAACCAAGGCTTCTAGGACTAGTAACTCAACCCAAGTTGTTACAGGGCTTCTAGGGCATTTGTCCAACCAGGGCTTCTAGGAACTAATAACTCAACCCAAGTTAAGGAAACATGAGAACCAACCAAAAACAATAATGAAAGTAAACCCACAATCACCATGCCTATCCAGGAAATGGCAAGGCTAGGCAATCCACTGTCAATCCAAGCAATCTTCCATTCCAATGACAAATCACAACCAATAATCCACATGCATAGGCCATGCATGCGAAAACTAGTGTAGGAAACATACATGCAACTCGGTACCTGCAAGAAAATCTAATGTAGTTTCTGATCCTGATGCCCTCTTATGCTTTCCTGCTCTTCCTTTGCCTTCTTGCTCCAAGAATCCAAGTATGCCACACCCACCAAGAGCGCTCCAAGAAAATTCTAAGCCTTCAAGCATATGAGAGAGAGAGAATAATGAGATAGCTCCAAAACTGAATTGACAAAAGGTTACCAACTGATCCTCATAAGCATTTTTATGAATGAGGCCTTTGTTTTCTTCATTTTCCATTATTTTCCTTCATTTTCCTCACCTCCTTTTTCTCCTAATTTCCATTATTTTCATAAATAAATGTTCCAAAAATGCCTTTTTGTCTTTCCAAAGCCTTTGCCAATTTCCTTAGCCATAAACAATCACGAGATCCCCATCACTAGGATTTTTACCAACATTCAGCTTGGAATAAGTGCCCCATCATCTATGGTTATTATTTTTCCTTTATTTACTTTTATTACATGGAATTTTCACCAGGGTTGTTACAATGTTAAAAATATTGTTAGGGTGATGGAAACATACCCCAAGTTATAGCATATCTATACATTCATATAATTATTATTTCATGACCCCTTATGAGTATCGAACCCTACTTGCTTCATTGATAACATTCTTGAGAACCACTTGCCTAAGGTAAACCTTGGAATATGTTTTATGTATGGTTTATTGTGATTTAAACCTCTTTTTGACAACCCTCAGTGCATTTTAACTTCATAGGTAACATGAATTTATTGTATTATGGGTCTTGTTATGCTACGTGGATAGTCTCCAGGTTATACACCTCACCTCACCCACGTGATTGATTAAAAGAAAACAATTAGGATTTGTTTTTGCAATCTAATGGTGGTCAACTCTTCTCCTTGGTGGTTAGGGTAACCACCCCACCCCCTCCTCTAACCTCAACACCATTTTCACTCTGGAGTTCTATTGTTAGAAATTTTCATACTAGTTAGCAATGAGGTTTATTTTATTGTTTCCTTGGCACTTTTGTCATCGAATTTTGTAGTAAGAACTTACTAGGCTACAACCATTACCGTTTTTTCGGTAACCCTGGCATTTTTAAGAACTTTTTACTTGTCAGCATAACATTTTTGTGACAGGTATGGCAACATACAAAGGTTCTTCTTTTATGAGTTGTAAATTTGTTTCATGAAGCTTTAGTCTCTGTAATCTATTGATATTCTTCAAAATTTTGTCCTTGTCTCAGGTCTACGGCTTGCGCAGAAAGTTCAGATGAATTGTGGTCATGACAAAGGGGTTTTTGCAGAAATCGCAAAGTTTTGGTTAGGTATTTTCATGTCCTCCCACAACTTTTCTTAAACCTAAAGGAAATAATTAGTAATTCGACTATCATTGTTTATGTTTGATGAGTTTACCCTTACTTTTCCTTTTTGTAGGGTTGGGGATATATGTTCTCTTTATTCGTCTTTATGAACGATAAGCTCTTATGTTCTTTGATTTCTTGAAGAGAATCCCAATCTTTTAATTTTACCTTTCTTACTTGGTTTTCAAGGTCTATCCAAGCTAGCAAACTAGGGTTTTTATCACAAGGTTGAGACTTTTGGCCATTGTAACATTTCTTTTAGGTAAAATTTGTAGAAGTAGACATTTTATCCATGTTTTAACTAGAGCATTTAAATATTTTCTTTTCTTTAACTCTTTGCATCTTAATAATTTTGGCTATGTTACTCGCAAGTTAGTACCATGCTAATCTAAAATTTTACGAAGAGAAAGCTTTAGGGTTTTATCTTCGAAATACTCCCAGGCAATCAAGGAATTATTATTATTTTTCTTGGTTGTCTATTATAGGGCCTTACTTCAATATAGAGAATTTAGACCCAGACTTAGCTAAAACTTCAATTATACTTGTGTACATAATTGTGTAGAATGTTTACAGCACTCAAACTCTGAGTTTAGATTTATTTTTCCTTTATGTTAAATGATTTGCTTAATTAGTACTTCAGGTCTTTTATGACCATTAAATTATAACTATTATAACCTAGGTTGAGCTGGGTATAAACTGATATTGTCTATGTATATAGTGTACATTTGTACCTGAACCCTACAGTACCCTTTAATTCATCCTAAATTGGAATTGTGAAATTTAATTTCAATTTTTTCTTATAAAAGACCAATTATGTACAATATTGTTTATTTCTTGTCAGATTATGTTCTTCTTGATTAACAAATTCTATTTTTTTCTAAATTGGTGATTACTTGTGAAAGTGTTATACAACCTATTGTAACTATGTTTTTGACATTCTCCTTTAAACTTGGTACATATTAATTCCAAGGTTTTACACATTTGCAATCTTTATCTTCCTTTCAGTTTTTGTGGACAATTCTAATGCACAGAAAATAGAGTTCAAGAGTCCTCATTTTTGGGTTTTTAAACTTCTATTTTTCTAAAGGAATTTGTCACTTGGCAAGCATTTCATACTAATTGAGGGGTATCTTGAGACCCTTATCTCAATGTTAACCCATGACCATGCTAACCCTATGTTGATGGCCAAAATTATCTGCATCAACATTTGGGAGACCACTTGGAGAGAGCCCAAGTTAGACTCTTTTATGTTTGGGTTGGTGGTTCTGATAAGTTTTAAATTAGGTTCAGTTACCCGTATGGGAATTGCTTCAGTGGATGGAGGCTTAAGAGATGGGAAAGATATAGGGAGAAGATAAGAATGGTTTGATAATACTTAATGAGAACATTAAAATGAAACGTAAGCTAAACCATAACATATGCTAATTAACCTGGGTGTTGATACACATATGTGAAAAACAAAGATAACTCATAACTAAAAAAATAGATTATCAAGCTATATTGTTAATTAAAATAATTTGAAGACGAATTAATTAATTTAATTAAATATCTAATTGAATTAATTCATAAGAACATTCACATATGATTTTGTTTCCTTATACTTGTAATGATGATTACAAGAACATATAAAAAGTGGCAATATTTCGATCAATCAAACATAAGCGTAAGTGATAATGTCTAAGAAAATATTCCAATTATAAGTTGAACGAAAACACAACTAATAAAACTACAAATTATGTTTTACTCCTTTGCAACGTGGAATATGCAAATGGTTCAAAGATTATATTAAAGAAATAGCAATGTATAAAAGTGAAACAAGTCTTTTCTTGCAAAATTTCAGAACCCCTAAGCCTACACTCAAGAAGGACTTAAATAGTTTTTCAAACAAAAGGAGAGAATAGTTGCATGTTCAATATTCTCTCAACCAAAAAAAACCAAACTAGAATAAAATAGACATTAGTTACAATTTGAAAATAAATAATCAACTTGGAGGAAAAACTATAGATGAGGAGTCAGTGGGCATTTTCCATTGCCAATAGACTTCTAGAAGATGTGCCAGCTCTGGAGGAGAGTGAGGTTTAATGCTCACTTGAAAACTAAATACTTGAGCTCGTAATGAAGGCAATAATTGAGTAAATTGTGCAATATTGACCTTGGTTACTTATAGGTAACCATGGGGTTTAATAAGTAATTCTAGGGTTAACTCAAAATCCACCTTTGGCAATTGTTCAATCCTTTTGTTGAACTCTGCCCTGTCATTTTTCCAATTGGATTTTAATATTTCTGCCTCTGGACGAGTCTCTTATAAATTGTATGATAATATCTTTGCTTCCTTAAGTGATTGAATGACAGATTGAATAATTGAATTAGAAAGCCTTTCAACATCTCTTACCAAGTTTTTAGCCAACCGTATCTCATCTTTCCAAATATGAAGCACTATAGACATTTGCATTTCATCAATACTAGGCAAGTTTGGATAAAATATTTTAGGATCATCTTGTCATTGCAAAAGCTTATTGATTTTATGCTTAGTTTCATCATATTGGCTTTTAATATCAACAGCGACATCAAGAAAATAATTGACTAGTTTTTCTTGAGCCCGATTTATGCTAAACTTGTTGTGGAGAGATTGCTACTCATGTTGAAGTTGTTCATTTAATTCATAAGCTTCAGGCTTAAATTTAACCAAGTCCAAAGTATTAGCCTCATTTTTCTTTATCTTCTCTTGCAATTCACCTATATTGTCATCCCTTTACTTAATTTTGTTGAAAATGCAACAAGATGATGGAGCTTAGTGAAAAGGAGTCGCCTTCACTAAGTGGGCCCGCAGGCTATTTTTGGGGCAAAGTCTATTTTTAGACTATGTCTATTTTTAGACATATGGATCATGGTCTATGAATTGCAGGATGCTGTTTATGGATGATTGGTCATGTTAGTAAAAATAGATGGACTTCTATTTTTAGACATATGGGTGGAGTCGATTTTTAGACTGCTAGGCTAAAAATAGAACAGTCGAATATTATTAGCTCTTAATAATATTCGGACTATAAAAATTATCTTATCCTCTTGGAGCAGTTCAGTTCGAGCTACGGATGTTGCACATGCAACTGCCAAAAGGAAATATGCTTTTCTTATGGGTCAGTTGAGCTATTGCATGATGGACTTCAGTTAGAACTCAAGTGATGGAGTTTGGTGGAGTTGATTGAGGAGTTGATGGAGTTGTGTTCAGTTTGACTTAGTTGAACTAGTTGTATTTAGTCTAACTGCAGAATACACTAGTGATGAGTGATGTGAATTAAATTATTAATTAATTCACTAATTATTAACTCATAAAGCAACTAAAGAATACATCAGTTAACTCAGTGCATGGACAGTTCAGTGGAGACAAGTGTTAGAGGTGGGTGAAAGAGTGAGACTGCTATCAGTTGTGACTATAGCTGTGCATGAGATTTGCACAATCATTGATTGAGATTACCAATGAGGATTGCGCAATACACGCCAAGGAAAACAAGCTTGGATCATTCCTATTCTTGCTTTGGATTGTGCAGTAGAGGCAGGCAGACAGCGGAGGAGATTTGAACCTATGACTTGATTCAGATCTGAGCTAGTTTGTGTGTAGCAGGTGGAGATAGTACTGAGTACTTGTGAGGAGTATTGTACTATGTATTGTTACATGTTCTCTATCATTATAATATACAGATATTTGGGGGTTTTCAGCTGTATGCTTTCCCGGTTACATACTGTGTTAATGTGTGCATGCCATTGAAGTTTCATTGTTTTTAATTCTGCAAAATTGATGATCAACGTAGAGGAGGTTATGTATTATGCATGCATTCCACAAATAGTGTATAATCGGGATAATCTCTATGAATAAGTGTCATATTATTCAAAATTTCTAGATGGTATCTCTGCAGAGTTGATCATCAGATCTATTATTTAGAAAGTGGTTACATTTTATTTCTTCAGGCAGAGTCTGTAATCAGGCTAGGTAGCCTCTGGATTCATCCTTCCTTTGGAAGGTGAGGTATCCGGTAAAAGTCCATACATTCAATCTCTATACAAGAAATACTTTGTTCTCACGAATTTTAGACCAGAAGCAGTTGAGTTTTGAGCTGGTGGAATTCGAATTTGCAGCAGTGTTTTCCTGGTGTCAAAGTTGAAATGTCTTTCAACGGATTGTGATTGGATTATTCTCTTGAAGGCAGCTCAAATTATATTGCATGGAAATACAGGATGGAGGCGGTATTAGATGACAATGGGCTGAAGGAGTTCATAGAGGCTGAGGTCCCAAAGCCTACTGATGTTTCTCACGTTGAGGTTTGGCAAAAGAAGACAGCAAAGTGTCGAAGGATTCTGTTGGAGGGCGTGAAGGATCACATTGTATCCAGCCTGCATGGAAAGGCTTCTCCATACTTGATGTGGAAAGCGTTGAAGGATTTATTCCAAAGCAAGAGCAACCAGAGGAAGTTGGCACTCAAGGATAAACTTAGAAACATTAAATGTGAGAAAGGAGACAGTATGCCCAAGTATCTCACGAAGTTCACCCAATGCAGAGATGAGCTGGGAAGTGTGGGGGTGACTGTCGATAATGAGGACTTGGTGAGCTTGGCTCTTCTTGGTCTTCTGAAGAGTTGGCATTCCTATCAGGACTCTGTCAATGGTCGGGAGAAATTGCCAGGATGGGAGAGACTTTGGTCAGATCTTGTGCAAGAGGAGATCAGGCGGAATACCAGGGACGGATCTTCATCAAAGGCATCTGATGAAGAAAATTGTACTTTGGCTGCCAAAGCAAAGAAGGGGAAGGAGAAGGGTTCTCTTTCTGAATCTAGTTCTTCCAATGATGGGAATAAGGTTGACAAATCGAAAGTGCGATGCTTTCGTTGTCATGAGGTGGGCCATTATGCTGCAAATTGTCCACAGAGGAAATCCAAGAAGGGATCCAGGGAAGGATCTGAAGGTGAGGCACTTGCTTCACAGTTTGAGTTGGATTTCACACTCTTTTCATGCATGGTTTCATCCATGGTGGGAAGTGGTTGGTTTCTTGATAGTGGAGCTTCTTCCCACATGACCGATGACAAGAGTTTGTTCAGTACTTTGGAGGAGAAAGATCTCCAGATACTCATAGCGATGGGTAATGATGAGAAGTATAGTGTCTCAGGTGTAGGCACAGTTATTTTTCAGAGGGAGCATGGAGCTCGCCTTACCTTGACTGATGTCAAGTATGTACTAGGACTGGAGAGAAACTTGGTGTCGATCGCGATGCTAGAAGACAGAGGCTATGATGTAGTCTTCAATAAGGGAAAGGTTTTCCTTAGACACATCATCACTAGACGGGTGAAGCAAATTGGTTCACGGGTCAAGAACCTGTATGCTCTTGAGGTTAAAGATGCATGCAAAGCCTTGAGCAGCGATGCAACTGATGGAGACTTGGTGGTTGAGAGGGAGCGTATATTACCTCTCAACATGCAAAGCCAGAAGAAGTCTTAGACGATTGTGGAGGAGCCACGATTGGTGCAGCAGCTTCGGGAGGTTGTGGAGCAGCCACAACAAGGGAAGCTGAGAGGAGATCGAGTAGAGACATCTACTCATGCAAAGACCTCTAGTGGGGGGAAACTTCAAGCTAGGTGGGTTGAGGGATCACATGCAGCCATACCTCCAGGTAGGAGGTGGGGCGATATAGAGTGATCGTCCCAAGGAGGAGGGGCAGGATCCTTGAGGTACCCAACCTCTTGGATGAGACCTTGCTATGGGAGCCCCGATGTGGAGTAGCAGGAACTGACTGATTGGGTAGAGACAGATGCGGATGGAGTGGCAGAGAGAGCAACAGTGTAGGGAATCCCAGGACAGCGCATAGCTAGCAGGCTGCAGCAATGCGAGAGGCACAAGTGTTTTGCACAGTGCTAGGTGGCACAGAGAAGTGTGCAATGGTGCAAGATGCATGGAGATGTTGCAGTAGCGCAGATGTCAGAGAGGGAGCACTTGTTAGCAGCAGGTAGAGCTTTAGCATCAGAGTATGTTCCTAGCCCAACAGAGTGGTCAATTGGGAGTGTTTTTGTTCCAAGTGTTGTTGGAGCAAGTGGACCGGGAAAATGTGTTACATGCAGAACATTCCAAAGTTGCAGGATAGGGGTTGCAGATAATCCATATCTTGTTGAGAGGGAGTGTTGAAAATGCAACAAGATGATGGAGCTTAGTGAAAAGGAGTCGTCTTCACTAAGTGGGCCCGCAGGCTATTTTTGGCACAAAGTCTATTTTTAGACTATGTCTATTTTTAGACATATGGATCATGGTCTATGAGTTGCAGGATGTTGTTTATGGATGATTGGTCATGTTGGTAAAAATAGATGGACTTCTATTTTTAGACATATGGGCGGAGTCTATTTTTAGACTGCCAAGCTAAAAATAGAACAGTTGAATATTATTAGCTCTTAATAATATTTGGACTATAAACATTGTCTTATCCTCTTGGAGCACTTCAGTTCGAGCTATGGATGTGGCATATGCAACTGCCAGAAGGAAATACACTTTTCTTATGGGTCAATTGAGCTATTGCATGATGGACTTCAGTTAGAACTCAAGTGATTGAGTTTGGTGGAGTTGATTGAGGAGTTGATGGAGTTGTGTTCAGTTTGACTTAGTTGAACTAGTTGTATTTAGTCTAACTGAAAAATACACTAGTGATGAGTGATGTGAATTAAATTATTAATTAATTCACTAATTATTAACTCATAAAGCAACTAAAGAATACATCAGTTAACTCAGTGCATGGACAGTTCAGTGGAGACAAGTGTTAGAGGTGGGTGAAAGAGTGAGACTGCTATCAGTTGTGACTATAGTTGTGCATGATATTTGCACAATCATTGATTGAGATTGCCAATGAGGATTGTGCAGTACAAGCCAAGGAAAACAAGCTTGGATCATTCCTATCCTTGCTTTGGATTGCACAGTAGAGGCAGACAGACAGCGGAGGAGATTTGAACCTGTGACTTGATTCAGATCTGAGCTAGTTTGTGTGTAGCAAGTGGAGATAGTACTGAGTACTTGTGAGGAGTATTGTACTATGTATTGTTACATGTTCTCTATCATTATAATATACAGATAGTTGGGGGTTTTCAGCTGTATGCTTTCCCCGGTTACATACTGTGTTAATGTGCGCATGCGATTGATGTTTCATTGTTTTTAATTCCGCAAAATTGATGATCAACGTAGAGGAGGTTATGTATTATGCATGCATTCTGCAAATAGTGTATAATCGGGATAATCTCTGTGAATAAGTGTCATATTATTCCAAATTTCTACAAATTTCATATTCATATTGGCCTCCAACCAGAGAATCTTGTGCTTTCATTTGTGCTTGGACCTATGAGGATTCTCGTTCCAACTATTGTATTCTTTCATCTTTCTATCTAATAAAATCTCTGACTTTAGATACTTTATCCACACTAGTAGTAACATAATCTCCTGCATATTGAGTCAATTATTCAAGCTCTTCATCAAGTATTGTTGATGTGCCTTTACAAACTATTTCCAAAGAAGGTGCTTGTAAAGCAGTGGTTATTGTTAAGACCCATGTCTTGGTGACTTTACTCTTCTTCCTACTCTTCTTCAAAATGGAATTATGTTGTGGACTATAGAATACCTCTATTGGTGGTAGTTCTTTAATGTTTAACTAAATAGTAGTAGTTGGAGATGTTGGAATTATCTCCATGCTCCATTTAGAATCTATAGGAGTTTTAGTAATAACTGTTACGCAGTAATTTGTCACCATTGGTCACCATCCCTGTTACCCCTGTTTCCGTACTTTGGAGGACTCATTCTGGGACCTGTGAGCAGTGACATAAACTAAAAACACTTGCATTATGTTCCCCTAGGTATGTACTTCATGTTCCCTGAAGACACCTCCTGCAAAATATCCCTGAAAAGTGCCCTTTTTCCATTGGCGCGGGTCCACAATGTACTGCCCGCGCCAATCAATGAGATCCTCAAAAGAGGGTGCGACCATTGGCGCTCTGTCTTAGAACAATACTCGCGCCAACCAAGTTTGGTAAAGACTTTTGACAAAATGCGCGCCTAGATGTTTTTTCCCTTCAAGTCATGAAGTCTTTTAAGGATAAAGCTCATCTTCTAGATGTCGAGAGTCATCATCTATCCTTGTCATCTATCCACAGCGGCTTTTTGGAGATAATGCCAATCCATAATGGGTGTCCTGATGCATTGTATCTTCCTCCCCTCTTCCATCTATAAAAGTCTGTCCTCATGCATTTGACAAGCTAGTTTTGGAGTAATTCTAGTTATGATAACGCTTGTCTTGAGTGATAGTAAGAGTCTTGAAGCATAGGGAGGTTATGCTGCCGGAAGTCTGAGAGAGAGAAGGTCTATTGCAAGACATGTATAGCTGCTCGCCCAGCCAAATGAGAAGCTCAACGTCAGAACTTTGGTTGTATCTTTCTCTGTTGATTATTTATTAATGAACGACTATCATTATGGTTCCGATCTTACTGTTTATGATGATAATGTTTGATCTATTTCCTTTCTGACTGAAATATAGTTGTATTTTAGTGGATTTTATGCTTGTATTCGCTTCGTTCTTTGCATGTGCAAGTATCCATTAGCGGAGATCGTGAGGATTGTGACCTGCCGAAGCAAGGGAACGGCTCTTCCTCGACATTAGCGTTGGACTCCAGGTTGGTTCTCATAATCCACTTTCAGTTTACAACTAGGAACTTGCTTGGTAGCGTGAATTGATTGTTGCTAGACCCATTTTGGGCTAGTGGGATCGCCTTTGTCCGCAGAGGGGATTTACCTCTCCAACAATTTGGCGACTCCACTGGGGAGGAGCTATTTGTTGTTTGATTCATAAACCTTGGACGGAGTCTGAAGCACGGCCAAGCAGCCTTTGAAACGCTATTGCTTTGCATTAGCGGAGTAGATCAACGCCACTTCAGTCAATCTCCGGTTTGGTTTATGAACCGAACAGCTTGGAGTTTGTCTTGCATGTTAGTTTTCTCTTGCCTGCTTGCGTAAATGAGCTTTCTGGGTCAGTTTTAAAGTTGTCATTTGCTGTTGGATCTATCTGAGTACTGTTAACCAGACCCTGGGCTGCTTTATTTATTTTTTGAGCCATCAAACTGTGTTGGCGCGTTTTTCTGCCTGACAGTCGTGCCAGTTGGCGCATGTTGCACGACAGCAACTCGCGCCAATTCCTTAATAACGCAAGTTACAGGCTGACAGTCGCGCCAGTCCTGTAAACTTTGCCAGTGTGTGTGTTGAAAGCTCTTTAAAATCAGATTTTTGTCTTTTTACATCCGTTGCAGCTTCTGGAAGTGTGTTGGAACTTTGTTTGACTGGTTTTTTACCTTTGTCCTTCGGTTGTTTGCCTATTTCTATCGATTTTATATCCCAGCCCTAGAGTATCTAGTGGCCTTGTATATCGAGCCTTCCGTAGGAGTTTTGGTTCTTTGATTGTCCAGTCAACTTTTTGATTGTTTTCCCCACTTGTCTAGTGGTTGTTAAAGCTTGTTATTTTGTGCTTCGAGCAATTCACCTCTAGCTCGTTTGGATTTTGCTTGACTTCATTTGAACTTAGATCACATGGTTCATTGAAGGTCTTTGTCATTTTCCTTGTTTTGACAGTTTGTCTTAGTGTTTCAGACTTGGTTCTATTTGCATTGAGTGAAATTTTCTTATTTATGCTTGTTAATATCTCTCGAGATTTGATTAAGTGCATTATGCCATTTTAAAAAGAGAAAAAACAAATGATCTTTTTGCATTATATTAGTTAGCATTTATTGTTATTGGCAATTAGTCGCTTTTAAAAAGAAAAGAAAAGAAAAAGATTTCATTTCTTGTTATTAGCTGTATTAGGATCTTTGTTGGTTGTTTGGTGTTCATTTTGTTTGTTTGAAAATCTTAACTCTCCTATAGTTAGCATTCATTGAACGAAATGATATAATTTTGGCATATAGTTTGCATTTAGGAAGTTTTGAGAGATCACATACGGTAGGACCTAAAAACTGAAACTTAATTGAAGATCAACTGTAAAATAAACCGAATGAATCTAACAACGCATTGGAACATAACGCACATATTCTAGAGGTCTAGGCTAGAGACATGTTCCGGCGTCGTTGAACCTAGTCACTATTGTTTCACACTACGGTTGGGTGATTCCTCCTCTTGTGACTCGATAGTGATCTAGCACGGATTTGTGCTCCCACGTACCGTCGAGTATATGTGGAGACCCCACTAGGTTATCATCCTTTATCCATAGGAAGCCGTGTCTGCCGCCTTACAAGCCGTAATGCACTGAACACAACATTCGGGAAGATTGACTGCCGTATGGGAAGTCCTTGGTTTTCATCTGATTGCCAAGGTGTATAAGCAGTTTTACGGATTGTTTGGTAAACCTTTTGCCTAGTTCTCCAGAGTAGTCACTTTTGACCCTTTTCGGACTCCCTAAAAGAAAAGGTTCACCTGAGCATTTTGTCACTTCGGGCTCACTAAATATTCGAAGGAGACTAGAGTCATCTTTTCGTCCTTTTCTCGACTCTTAAAACATGAAAAGGTCAAGTTAAGTCCGTGCGTCTTAAAATTTATTCGGCCACGATTCACATTTACCCAGTTAGATCTTGTTTGCGTTAGCTTGAGTAGGGTTCTTTCTCGTTTTCAATGGCAACCTTCCCTGAGTCTACCGGCCAAGGTGTTCCCCCGGATGCAAACCCTAGTCCATTTCCTTCTTTTGGAAATGTCGGTGCTCCGTATATGGCAACTTTGTCTTTGCCTAGGTTAACCATCGGTTTGCCCGTATGGTTGTTTTCAACCTCGGTGGTCCCGAGTGTGATGACTCCTGTTCCACCACCTTCTCCACCCGAACAACATCATGTTGATTCCAAGGTGGACCTCTCCCCTTCTTCGCCTATTTCTACGTCCTCATCTTCTACTTCGCCTGGCGAAAGTCTGGATTCAAGTAACTAGGTGGCTAAGAAGGAGAAGAAGAAGACGAAGAAGAAGAAGACTCCTAAGCGAGAGGTTAAAAGTACAACTCAAGTCGAGCCACCTTCTGCTCCTCCGCGGAAGGTCAAATTTCCTTGTAGGTTGTGCAAGGAGGACCATCTTCTTCACGATTGTCCTGGCATTCCCAAGGTCTTAGAAGTATGGTCTCGCGATCCGGTCCGCCCCTCATCGTCCTCTGGAGCTCACGACGATGCTACCCTATCAGCCGGAAATGGTAAGGGAAAAGGGAAGCTTCGAATCCCTTGTAGACTTTGTGAAGGCAACCATCCCCTTCACCTTTGTCCGCTAATGGATAAAGCCTCTGTTGTCTTGGAAAGTCTTACAGCTGCCTCACCTCAACTACCCATTGGCTATCAACATCTTTCTGTAGCCGCAGATCGTTCCCTTGTTGACAAAGAGATCGACCAAGATTCCTCTCTTGTCCAGCCTCCTCTTCCTGAACCAGGCTCTGCCAAGCCTATTCCAGACCAACCATTGGTCGGAAAGAGTGTCGACTCGAGTTCACCACTCGATCACTCTGTTTCGAAAGAGCATAATTCCCATGTTCTTCTCGTCTCCTCAGATTCTCTTGAGTCTGGAAATGACTCTCCTATCCCAGCTGCTCCCGAGAGTCCTGCTTCGGTCCCTTTGGAGCAGGGGGGCAATCATACGATTCCCCCACCAAGTAGTTCAGTCGTTTCCTTCGACTGGAGTCGTTTGACCACCTCCCGCCTTCCATCCCATGTGCCTTTCTGGGTTACGGTACACGCCTATAATAAGGCGATACCTGGCACTGTTTTGGATGAGGGTGCATCTATCAGTCTTATGCCTGCCACTACTTGGCAAGCTTTGGGTTCCCCACAGCTTGTGCCAGTCGCGCCGAATCTGGCGGCTTTTGACAGAGGAACTAGTCAACCATTAGGGATCCTTCCAAAGTTCCCTATTACTTTGGGAGGCAAAACCGTCTATATAGACGTATTGGTTACCCAAGGTACTTTAGATTTCAGTCTTCTCCTTGGCCGTGACTATGTTTATGCCATGGGGGGCCTTGTCTCTTCACTTTTCCATGTGGTTTGCTTTCCACACGATGGAAGAATTGTGACTATCGATCAATTATCGTTCGTTCGTCCACGGGTCCCTCCTGCGCAGTCGTCATCCCCTCCTGGTTTTCATCCACCAGTTGCATCTGCCCCAGCACAGATCAACTATGTGGCCACCTATCCCGTGCCTGTATCCAGTGATGCCGCCGTTGTGCATAGTGTCCTGGGGGCATTGGGCCCTGACTTCCAAGACGTTTCCCTTCCATCGGGAGTGACACTCTCGGAAGCCCCGACTTCCTGTTCATTATGATGAAGTTTAGTCGGAGCATAATTTGTTTTCCTATGTCAAGCTCCTTAAAAAATGAAACTAGGTCTGTCTGAGGATAGTTTTGATCTTGTGGCGGCCTCGTTACAAAATGAAACAAGGGTTATGAGGATAGTTCTTTTACTGTGTCAACCTCATTAAAAAATGAAACAACTCCCTTTCCAAATCGAGTCTTTCGATTAAGATCTCGTAAAATACAAGTCGAGTCTTTCATCGATCTCGAGAGTTAACCTTCATTCCATCCACTTTGTTGAATGCAATGAAGCTTGGGGGGCATGTACCTCGATTTGCGTCATTATGCTGGGGGCATGCGAACTTATAACAAGCATAGTTTTTCGTTTCAAGCTTGTGTAAACATGAAACCGAATCCAAGCAAAGTTCTCCATGGTTCAAGCTTGTGTAAAAATGAACCCACACCTGATTTACACCGCGTGATTGCCGTTGTCATCCGCTAAATTTTGCTAGATGAGCCTTGGTTGTTTCATTCCATCGCCACCATCTCTTTGGTCGATCATATGCTCTCACTTGGTTGTTTTTCCTTCCCTGAGGAACCACAACAATGAGTGGTTTTATTAGCCAGCCTCTTGACCATTATATGTTTTGAGCAGTTCCACCATTGCTGGAACCAGTTGCTACCCTTTATACCACTCGTTCCTCTAGGACAGGTCTCCTTTAAGCTATTTTTTGACTCATAAAAAATTAAAAGATTGCCGAGTATTTTTCCCTTTTTGACTCGTTAAAAAGAATAAAAATGGAGGTCTACTTTCAGCTCTTTTCCGACCGTTTAAACATGAAAAGATCGCCGAGTTATCCCTCTTGACTCGTTAAACGTAAATAAGAGGCGGTCGTCTTTAAACTCTTTTCCGACTGTGTAAAAATGAAAAGATCGGTGAACCTTTGTCATTTCAGGTTCGTTAACGATTTCGAATCGACGTGATTCCGATCGCTTTTTTACTTTTTTAGGTCGAAATCACTACTTATGAAAAGTACTCCTCGATCGTAATGGTCGGGCGGTTCTTTCGAGCATTGTTTTATACTTTTTCGGGCTCGTGAGACACAACTCTATGAAAAAGGACACCCCTGGAGTTTCCTTTTCTGCTGTCTTTTCAAACTCTCTAAACATGAAAAGACGCCGAGTTCTTCCTTTGTCAGACTCGTTAAAACCTGATGACATCGGATTCCGTCAAAATGACGCCTCACAAGCATATGCTATCCCCATCAAGCTTGTTAAAAATAACTGGGGTACTCGCCAGAAATGGCAGGGAAAAATGGAACCATAATTATTGTCGTGTCAGCAGTATGTCGCTCTTGAACATGGCACTTGTCTGCTTTCGTGTCTAGGTGGGGATATCTCATCTCATTTTTCACTTGCCTCCGCGGATTTGGGTAACCCTGTTTGACCTCTCATCTGCTCATTGCCTCGTCACCATGACCTCTGATCCATTGATGTCAAATACTGCCAATTCCGCTGTCGTGCCGCCGATATGTTCAAGAGAAGTTGACCTCTGCAGAATAACAACCTCCTTCTGATAGCTCACATAATTTTGATCCACCACAATATTGTTTCTCTGTCTCATGTCGATGATGTGGGAAACATTATGGCCCACCTTCGATCAAGGTCACTTCCTGTCGACTTCAACTCATTATCCAGGAAGCTGATCGAGAGACTCCCTTCTAGTGCCTTGGAGCCTGCATGCCTCAATGGCAGGTTCTTTGTGTTCGACGTGAGGTTTTCATCATTGGCCTCCGATCGAATGATTCTACGGGTGTTCGACGTCAGATCACTAATTCGCACGCCGTAGATTGTACCTATAGTACCTTGAGGGCCATTGTCATTATTGGTGGTACCTCTCGCGTCTGTTAACAGTTTTCAATATTGACTGGTAATCAGACGATGTTCATGCATGTTCGACTGCAGCTCATATATTCGCATGCTTGAACTTGTACTCTTGTTCGGGTCGAGATGGAGCGCAAGACCCTGGATTGTGTCTGTTGTAATCTAGGCGTGATTCTTGATACATGACTCATTCATTGGATGGCTGCGACCATACCTGAGTCGATTCATTGATCCTAACCAGATGGCTGCGTCCATACTATGGATCTAGATTATTATGTACTCTCTTATGGATGGCTGCGACCATACCACATATATCATGTACTTGAGCTATCAGTTGTATCTCTCGATGCAGATTCTCGGCGGCAGCTACATGTGTTCTTGTAAAGCATTTCACCCCTCTCTCTCTCTCGGGCCTCATGCTTTAGGGGGCATCTGTTACGCAGTAATTTGTCACCATTGGTCACCGTCCCTGTTACCCCTATTTCCGTACTTTGGAGGACTCATTCCAGGACCTGTGAGCAGTGACATAAACTAAAAACACTTGCATTATGTTCCCCTAGGTATGTACTTCATGTTCCCTGAAGACACCTCCTGCAAAATATCCCTGAAAAGTGCCCTTTTTCCATTGGCGCGGGTCCACAATGTACTGCCCGCGCCAATCAATGAGATCCTCAAAAGAGGGTGCGACCATTGGCGCTCTGTCTTAGAACAATACTCGCGCCAACCAAGTTTGGTAAAGATTTTTGACAAAACGCGCGCCTAGATGTTTTTTCCCTTCAAGTCATGAAGTCTTTTAAGGATAAAGCTCATCTTCTAGATGTCGAGAGTCATCATCTATCCTTGTCATCTATCCACAGCAGCTTTTTGGAGATAATGCCAATCCATAATGGGTGTCCTAATGCATTGTATCTTCCTCCCCTCTTCCATCTATAAAAGTTTGTCCTCATGCATTTGACAAGCTAGTTTTGGAGTAATGCTAGTTGTGATAACGCTTGTCTTGAGTGATAGTAAGAGTCTTGAAGCATAGGGAGGTTATGCTGCCGGAAGTCTGAGAGAGAGAAGGTCTATTGCAAGACATGTATAGCTGCTCGCCCAGCCAGAGGAGAAGCTCAACGTCAGAACTTTGGTTGTATCTTTCTCTGTTGATTATTTATTAATGAAAGACTATCATTATGGTTCCGATCTTACTGTTTATGATGATAATGTTTGATCTATTTCCTTTCTGACTGAAATATAGTTGTATTTTAGTGGATTTTATGCTTGTATTCGCTTCGTTCTTTGCATGTGCAGGTATCCATTAGCGGAGATCGTGAGGATTGTGACCTGTCGAAGCAAGGGAACGGCTCTTCCTCGACATTAGCGTTGGACTCCAGGTTGGTTCTCATAATCCACTTTCAGTTTACAACTAGGAACTTGCTTGGTAGCGTGAATTGATTGTTGCTAGACCCATTTTGGGCTAGTGGGATCGCCTCTGTCCACAGAGGGGATTTACCTCTCCAACAATAACACCTGGTTTTGTAAGAGAAATATTTGAGGTATTAGAAGAAACATCCACTTATTGTTGTCCAAAAATTGTTGTAACATTTGTTTCAGGAATTGTTGTTTCTTTCACTAGTTTAACCAACTCTGAACTAATCTCTACAAATGCTTTCCAATCTTTGATGATATCACTAAGCACTATATTTTTTGAAGTAGTTTGTTCTAGAAAATCCACAAAAGAAACCTGAAAAGGGGTGGTAATTTGAGGAGTGACCTGTTGTGTTGAAAAAAAAAAAAAAAATCTGATATACCTTCGTTTTTCGGAAATTTAAGAAAATGCAAAGCAAGGTATATCTTATTGGTTCTCTGTAAACTAAAAAATGTTGATTGTTGTATGCGGGTAGTTTCTTGCCTTACAGACAGATAAATAAGAAGCTCCACAAAATAATTTATCATAATGATTAGTCTCATGAACATATTTCTTGATACTTGAATCAATAGTTAAATTTTCAACCAATTTGGTAAGATCATGCGACTTTGCAGGAATAGTAGCCAACTTCAATTCATATAAAGGTTGCAGTTCCTTTTCAGCATGAGTGTAATTCTAAAGAGTAAAAATACTAATTCACAAAGGGAATTCAGGCCACAGTTTCTTGGAAGCCTTCTTTAATTCAAGGGTTATCCCTATTCTAATTGTTTGGTGGGAAACTTCTCTACATAAGAGCTTATCTGGAACATAAAGGGGTAAAACATGTGGTTTACCATTACTTCCCCAAACCGTAATATAGGTAAAAATTTCTTCAGCAAACCAGTCCCCAATTCTTAATAAACAATCCATTGCAGATGTAGACATTCTTGGAGACTTGGAACCAAAAATGGCTCAATAAATGGGAATCATGATAACGTGATAGATTTGATAAAAATGGTTAGAATAATTTTCTTCCCACAATTTACTATGGTAGATGTGGATGGGAAAAGGAGGTTTCCATTTCCAACCCATACCTGGAAATTTAAGGAGAAACAGATGGCATCCATTACAAAGGAAGACATGTAAAAAGGAGGGTTATAGGTGGATGTATGTTTGGTTTGGAAATGAAGAATATGATTTGTTATATTTTCAGGTATAATTTGGGCCCAATTAAAGATAAACCCAGCAGTAACCCTATGAATAAGAGGGACCCATTCTACTATAAATTGTGAGACATTATGATACCCAAATAACCTACATGACATAGAAGTAACATAATGAAAAGGAGGATTTAAGTACTATATGGAATATTTTTCGGATGACTCCTCATTTGTTGGCATTATGTTTCTGGTGTTTCTGGTATGGCTCTATGATTCATGTGTTGTACTTGATGGCAACTCATACAGGTGGCAATACTCTGATCAGGCTCTCAAAATGTTGAAAATTAAGAGGTACGCAAGAGAATAGTTAAAAAGGTGCGTACCCGCAGGTGCGCCGACCAGGAAGTGTGTCCGTACACGAAGGTCACCCGTTCAGAAGGTGCGTACCCCCAGTTCACTTACTTCAAGGCAGAGAAGCGTGCTCACGTGGGGTTTCTTATGTTTGGCCCGTGGTATTTAGCCCGCCGTTCTTGATTCTATGGTTTTGGCCCGTGGTATTGTTTTATATTATTATTATCTTTGAGCCCCATGTTTTTGGGCCCCTTGTATTGGTTATCTATGGTATTGATCCATGATTTTAGGAAGAGCTTGCCTATATAAAGCAAAGGAGATCACTTGGCTAAGCATCTTTTGCAAATTGAATATCTTAAGATCTGAAATATTGGGTTATTGTTTTAAAAGCTTGATCTATATAAAAGTGAAGTTGAAAGTGAATCTGTGAAGGATGATCTCTCGAGCGCATGATCAGATCTGAGCATCTGACTATCTGTGGCACACTGGGGGATTGCCAATTCAGCCCTAATCAGAGGTACGCAGGTGATTAACAGTGTAAGTGCGTGGGTACACAGAGCAGAAGAAGGAGCAGTGCGTGGGTACGCAGAGCAAAAGAAGGAGCAGTGCGTGGGTACGCAGAGCAAAAGAAGGCGCAGTGCGTAGATACGCAGCGCGACAGAGGTTCAGGTGCATAGGCACAGTGAAAGTACGTGGCGGTTCAGAAGCCTCAGATGCGTAGGTACGCAGCGCGATAGCATCTGTGGGTGTGTGGCTACAGTAGCAGTACGCAGCGCGATAGCATCTGTGGGTGCGTACCTACAGTAACAGTACGCGGCGTGATTGAAGAAACTGTGCGTGGGTACGCGGTGCAGCAGAAGGCTCTCTGCGGGTATACGCAGGGGAGCAGAAGGTGAAGTGCGGAGTCACGCAGGCCAGATAAAGAAAACTGCGTATCTGTCTTAAGACCTTTTGTTGGCTGAATTTTTCTGTTGACAGGGTGTTCTGGGTTTAAGTTTACTGTTATTGTTGATCTGGCTACTGCAGTTGACTGGGTGATTTACTTGTACTTGATGATCTCTTGATGTTTATGAAAAGTGGTCCTTGAAAGAAAAGAAGTAGGGGGTTGTAGCTCCCTTCCAGGAGAGACTGGAAAACGAGAGAGAGTTGTAGCTCTCTGCAGGTTGCAGCCTGCGTACTGGTAAAGGACTGCACCAGTACAAAACCATTGTAAAAGGAGTTTCTAATTTGAAAGAAGATAGAGACATATTGCAGCAGGTGGTTTTCACCCACATTGGGTTTCCACCTTACATCTGGTGTTCTTTGGTGTGACTATCTGTTTTCTTTGTTCATGCTCATTATTTTATGGTACTGACATGCAAAAATAATTCAAAGTATAAATAAGGAAGAACTTGATAATACTGATTCACCCCCCCCCCTCTCAGTATTATTTCCAACAATTGGTATCAGAGCAGGTCCTTCAGAGAAGCTTGATCGCTTGAAGGAAGATCATTCATCATGGGACAAACTTCAATTATTGGAAGGTAAGAGTTACTTCCTATCTTCAATCTCTTGGTACAGAAGTTTGGGATATCATAGATACGGGCTACACTTTTCCTTCAGCTACTCCTACAAATTCGGCCGAGAAGAAGAAATATGAAACAAATGCTAAAGCAGTCAACACTCTGCTAGGATGCTTATCTCAAAAAGAATTCATAAAGGTTATGCAATATAAATCCGCAAAGGAAATATGGGACAAGATTGTCTTGAGCTATGAAGGAGATGAACAGGTAAAGCGTGCTAAACTTCAAACCCTCAGGATCCAGTATGAGAATCTCAGAATGTATAATGATGAAAGTGTGGCTAACTATTTTCTTCGGGTAGACGAGATTGTTAATTGCATGAAAAACTTGGGTGAAGAAATAAAAGAAGCTATTGTGGTTGAAAAAGTTTTAAGATCATTGTCCCCCAAATTTGAATCTAAAGTATCTGTAATAGAAGAAAAGGAAAATCTACGAATTCTTACTATGTCTCAGCTACACGGAATTCTAACTACTTATGAAATGAGAAAGGGAGGTCCATCAGACAGGAGAGAAGCTGCTTTCAAGGCTTCAGGCAAAGGAGACTACTATGAAGCAAGCCACGTGCTAGAAGAAGAAGAAGAATCAAATTTTGTCAGAAATCTTCAACGGGGTACTGGAAGGTTTAGAGGTAAGTTACCTTTTAAATGTTTTGCTTGTGGAAGAGTAGGTCATTATGCTGCAAAATGTCCTCATAAGGATAAGATTGACAAAGGAAAGGAACCTGCTAGATGGAGCAAGAAACAGAATGCAAATAAGAAAAGCTACTACACTCATGAAGATAGTGATGGTCTATCAAATAGTGATGAAGATGAACGAGGTAATGACTATAAACTTTTAATGGCATTTGAAGATGATGATTACATGGATGCTATAGATGTGGATAGCTTTCATGAAGAAATTTCTAGACTCAAGACATGTATAGAAGAAAAGAATATGATCATTGATACTCTACAATTTCAGATTGATGAAAAAGAAAAATATCTTGAAAAGTTAGAAGGTTAAATTGTTGGTCTTAGAAAAGAGATTGAGAAAACAAAGGCTATTAATCTTAAGTTTGTTAAAGGATCTGAAACTCTAGATGAGAACATCGATGTACAGCGTTCTCCACTAAACAAGACAGGTCTGGGGTATAATGGAGAAACTTCTCAAGCATCCACCTCAAGGAGTTATCTTGATGCAGCAAGAAGGAATGAGCAAAAGCACAATGGAGATCACCAGGTAAAGCAAGGACCAATTACAAACAAAGACTATCAGGCAAACCAGGGACAATCCATCTTAAGGATGAACAAAAGCTACAACCAGCCACAGGTAAAATCCTCTCAATTTGCTTCAAGAATGAATGACAATAGAAATTACAATCGTTTGGCCGGAAGATTTGATAACCGCAGAAATTTCTTCAATGGACAATGCTTCTCTTGCCATAACTTTGGTCACAAAGCAGCTCAATGTGTTGCATATAAAACGATCATGACTAGAGAAGCTCAAAAACAAAGAAGTATGACCGGGATTACAAAAAGGACCTATAACAACTTTTCGGTTCTTGAAAATGAAGTTGAATGTTCTATTTGCAATAATTTTGGTCATGAAGATTCTGAATGCAGGAGCAGGTTTCAGCAGACAAAGGAACAAGCCTCAAGCACCAAAACATGGAGAATAAAGGAACCACAAACAGAAAGATGTGGGATAGCATTTTATGCAGAGGGACGGGAAAATCTATGGTACATTGACAGTGGATGTTCGAAGCATATGACAGGTGATAAAGAAAAACTTGAATCATATTCTTCTCTAGAAAAGGGAAAGAAAGTTTCTTTTGGAAATGATACTCCTGTAGCTATAAAAGGAAAAGGCACTGCTCAATTAAAAGAAAAGGTCAAAGCTGGAAATGTTTTGTATGTTGATGGACTGAAACATAATCTTCTAAGTGTCAGCCAGATGTGTGATCAAGGAACCGAGGTGATATTTAGAACAAATGGATGTCTTGTTCGTGATCTTGATACAGGTAAAACCGTGATCAAAGGTAAAAGAACTCCAAATAATCTATACATATTTGAAGGAGGACAACAAAAATGCTATCTAAGCAAGGATGATGAACACTGGTTATGGCACCGGAGGTTGGGGCATCTAAGCTTTTCACAAATAAGGAAAGCATGCAAATATCAGGTAGTTCGCGGTCTTCCAGATATCAAAATTCCAGACAACACCATATGCAAATCATGTCAGTTTGGAAAGCAAACCAGAACTAACTTTCCAGAGAAGGAAGGATCAGCTAGCATGCCTCTTGAGCTTGTACATACAGATGTATGTGGACCATTCAGGAAAAGGACACCTCGAGGAGAAGAATACTTGATATTATTCATTGACGATTTCTCCAGGTTTGTCTGGTTAGGACTGATGAAGCACAAAGATGAAGCATTCGAAAAATTCAAATCCTTTAAAGCCTTGGTTGAAAATGAATCAGGATACAAAATTAAGTGCCTCAGATCCGACAGAGGTGGGGAGTTTACCTCAAATGAATTTTTCGATTTCTGTGAAGAACATGGGATAAGAAGAGAATTCTCTACAGCCATAACTCCTCAGCAAAATGGAGTAGTGGAAAGAATGAACAGAACAGTCCAACAAATGGCTCGTGCTATGCTTGATGAGTCTGGAACTCCTACAACTTTCTGGGGTGAAGCTGCATATGTTGCGGTTGTTATTCTCAACAAAACAAATGTCCGGGTGAACAGCACTCAAACTCCTCATGAGCTCTAGTATGGTGAGACTCCTTCGGTAAAGCACTTCAAAATCTTTGGGAGAAAATGCTATATTAAGAATACTGATGAGCAACTTGGCAAACTTGAACCTAGAGCAGATGAAGGCATTCTTCTTGGTTATTCTCCACACAGCAAAGCATACAAGTGCTACAATAAAAGACTTGGAAGAATTGTTGACAGCATTGATGTAGTGGTTGATGAGAAGGGATACATTCCTAGGCAAGTAAATCATGAAGATATCGAAGAAGATGAAGACTACCCTCAAAGACAGAATGATGAAGAAGAAGAACCTCAAGAAGAACCAGAGGAGCAAATAAGGATAGAAGAGAAGACTCCATCCAGATATGTTCAGAAGAATCATCCAGAATCTCAGATTTTGGGGCAAAAAGAAGCAGGTGTACAAACAAGAAGAACAGTTGCAGAAGCTTCAAGCTATTTGGCATTACTCTCTTCCACTGAACCTCAAAATGTGAAAGAGGCATGCAAAGATGAATGTTGGGTGAAAGCAATGGATGAAGAACTTGAGCAGATTGAAAAGAACAACACTTGGGAGCTGGTTCCTAGACCAAAGGATAAGAATGTTATAGGGACAAAATGGGTTGTCAAAAATAAATTGAATGAAAATGGAGAAGTAATTAGAAACAAGGCCAGACTTGTCTGTAAAGGGTATGCGCAGCAAGAAGGAATAGATTTTGAAGAAACCTTTGCTCCTGTTGCAAGACTTGAGGCCATCCGAATGTTCCTTGCTCTCTCAAGCTTTCAAAACTTCAAAGTATTTCAAATGGATGTGAAATCAGCCTTTCTGAATGGAGACTTGGAAGAAGAAGTATACATTGAGCAGCCAGATGGGTTCATTCTTGAAAATGATCCAAATCTTGTATGCAGATTGAAAAAGGCTCTCTATGGTCTCAAACAAGCTCCAAGGGCTTGGTACTATCGTTTGGACAAATATCTTCATCAACAAGGTTTTTCAAAAGGATCAGCAGACAGCAATCTTTATATAAAAGTTGAAAATGACAAATTGCTAATACTTGTTGTGTATGTAGATGACATTATCTTTGGCAGCAATGAAGAAGCTATGAGTCAAAGCTTTGCCTTGGTGATGTAGAAAGAATTCGAAATGTCCTTGCTGGGAGAACTGACATATTTTCTTGGTTTGCAAATCCAACAAAAAGAATGAGGGATTTTTTTGTCTCAAACCAAGTATCTCAAGCAGATTCTGAAGAAATATAGCATGGAAGATGCAAAACCAGTATGTACACCCATGGTCACAGGATGTAGCCTCAGTGCAAATGATGAATCAGCAGCAGTGCATCAACCAACCTACAGATCTATGATTGGAAGTCTACTTTATTTGACAAGTACCCGACCAGACATCATGCATGCAGTAGGAATAGTTGGAAGATTTCAAGCAAATCCGAAGGAAACTCATCTTCAGGCAGTGAAGAGAATCTTTAAATATCTTCAAGGGACTCAAAATTATGGCTTATGGTATCCTAGAGATACAGATCTCACACTTCATGCTTATACAGATGCAGATTGGGCAGGAAGCGTGGATGACAGGAAGAGCACAAGTGGTGGTGCGTTCTTTATGGGTTCCATATTAGTATCTTGGTTCAGCAAGAAACAGAGTTCGATTGCCTTGTCTACAGCTGAAGCAGAATATGTTGCTGCTGCATCTTGTTGCACTCAACTCCTTTGGATGATGCAGACCTTGCAGGACTTTCAAATTACTTGCACACCACCTATCTCTATCTTATGTGATAACACAAGTGCAATCAGCATTTCAAAGAACCCAGTCATGCATTCAAAGACCAAGCACATACCGATCAAGTATCATTTTCTCCGGGAACAAGTACTTGAACAAAAGGTCAAGTTGGAGTATGTTCCTTCTAAGGAACAAGTTGCTGATATACTCACCAAACCATTGCCCAGGGAGACCTTTGAATACCTCAGGCAAAAGCTGGGGGTTGTTGATGCATCATCTTGTTGAATCTCTTCTGATAGTTGGTTGCACGCAAGGCTTATCTGGGGCATATTCGTACATGTGTTGGGTTGCGGATTGGTTGAAGATCGAATGGCACAGGTTCAGGGGGAGCATATAATGCATTGTTGGCATTATGGAGGAAGTACATCATGGATGCTGGTCTGAATATTGCTACAATATGTCTCTATCTCTTTCATGGTCATTTATGGTGTTTGATGGACTATGGTTCTACTTTGCAGATCTGATTTATATTCAGGGGGAGCACGTTCTTAGGGGGAGCATAACCCTTTGCCCTTGATGTCAAAGAGGGAAAATAACATTGAAGATTTTGAGGTTGCCATCAAGTCCAAAGGGGGAGATTGTTGGCATTATGTTTCTGGTGTTTCTTGTATGGCTCTATGATTCATGTGTTGTACTTGATGGCAACTCATACAGATGGCAATACTCTGATCAGGCTCTCAAAATGTTGAAAATTAAGAGGTACGCAAGAGAATAGTTAAAAAGGTGCATACCCGCAGGTGCGCCGACCAGGAAGTGCGTCCGTACACGTAGGTCACCCGTTCAGAAGGTGCGTACCCCCAGTTCACTTACTTCAAGGCAGAGAAGCGTGCTCACGTGGGGTTTCTTATGTTTGGCCCGTGGTATTTAGCCCGCCGTTCTTGATTCTATGGTTTTGGCCCATGGTATTGTTTTATATTATTATTATCTTTGAGCCCCATGTTTTTGGGCCCCTTGTATTGGTTATCTATGGTATTGATCCATGATTTTAGGAAGAGCTTGCCTATATAAAGCAAAGGAGATCACTTGGCTAAGCATCTTTTGCAAATTGAATATCTTAAGATCTGAAATATTGGGTTATTGTTTTAAAAGCTTGATCTATATAAAAGTGAAGTTGAAAGCGAATCTGTGAAGGATGATCTCTCGAGCGCATGATCAGATCTGAGCATCTGACTATCTGTGGCACACTGGGGGATTGCCAATTCAGCCCTAATCAGAGGTACGCAGGTGATTAACGGTGTAAGTGCATGGGTACGCAGAGCAGAAGAAGGAGCAGTGCGTGGGTACGCAGAGCAAAAGAAGGCGCAGTGCGTAGATACGCAGCACGACAAAGGTTCAGGTGCGTAGGCACAGTGAAAGTACGCGGCGGTTCAGAAGCCTCAGATGCGTAGGTACGCAGCGTGATAGCATCTGTAGGTGCATGGCTACAGTAGCAGTATGCGGCACGATAGCATCTGTGGGTGCGTACCTACTGTAACAGTACGCGGCGTGATTGAAGAAACTGTGCGTGGGTACGTGGTGCAGCAGAAGGCTCTCTGCGGGTATACGCAGGGGAGCAGAAGGTGAAGTGCGGAGTCACGCAGGCCAGATAAAGAAAACTGCGTATCTGTCTTAAGACCTTTTGTTGGCTGAATTTTTCTGTTGATAAGGTGTTCTGGGTTTAAGTTTACTGTTATTGTTGATCTGGCTACTGCAGTTGACTGGGTGATTTACTTGTACTTGATGATCTCTTGATGTTTATGAAAAGTGGTCCTTGAAAGAAAAGAAGTAGGGGGTTGTAGCTCCCTTCCAGGAGAGACTGGAAAACGAGAGAGAGTTGTAGCTCTCTGCAGGTTGCAGCCTGCGTACTGGTAAAGGACTGCACCAGTACAAAACCATTGTAAAAGGAGTTTCTAATTTGAAAGAAGATAGAGACATATTGCAGCAGGTGGTTTTCACCCACATTGGGTTTCCACCTTACATCTGGTGTTCTTTGGTGTGACTATCTGTTTTCTTTGTTCATGCTCATTATTTTATGGTACTGACATGCAAAAATAATTCAAAGTATAAATAAGGAAGAACTTGATAATACTGATTCACCCCCCCCCCTCTCAGTATTATTTCCAACATCATTTTGTTTGTTAGGGTCTCATATCTATTCTCTAATCAAAATAGGGAGCTCTTTCTTTTTATTATTCACTTCTTCATTCACAAAACCATCGACAAACTAAGAATTATACAACAATTATGGCTCGAGCAATTGATACATACCCTCGAGATGTTTAGTCTTGAATGAGCCAATAATTGTTCCCCGTCAAGTAACGAAATGCGTCTTTGTGATGTCCACATTCTCAACTACCAATCGAATCATATATATATAGGGGAGAAGTCTAGGGTGCACAACAATTATATGCAAGTGGGATTTTGAGGCATCTTGGTTTGTCGCCTTAGAAGTTTTATTGCCACCTTGCTCTGTGGTTTCCATTATCGGCTTTGAGAAGTCTTTTTTTGGTAATAATTCCTCCAACAACTTGTACATCACATTCTAGGATGAAACATTGGAATCCATCGTGCATACAATATCAAAAAAGAGGAAATATTTTGGCAGCTTCTCATAAATTGCTTCTAGAAATGGCCTTATTGGTGGTTGTAACGAGGTTTTCTTCTTTGCTTTCACCATCTCGTGAGTTGATACAGACCTTACAAAAGCTATTTGTTGTTACAGAGGAAAACCAGGGTTAGAGAGTCATTTATGGGGTAAAAATGATAAAAAACACAAATTAAATATAACTACAATTAGTCGTAAAAGCATTAAACTTCACATGCAAGAGTTAAATGCACAAAAGGTGGCAAGTACAATAAATTGAATAATGGGTGTGTTTTCTAATTCACCATGTCAATATAACAGTTGCTCGAGAATAACAGGTGGTGTGTTTCGATTTGAACAAGTAGTGTGGGCAGTCATCATGGGTGTTTACATCAGCCCGTGAACTAAATCCGAGAAGGAACAAAGGATGCACGCTAAGGAAATCGTCGTGGTGACTAGATTCGAGATGACATGGAGGGTAAACACACGTGATCCAATGGAAAACATTGTGAATGAATATAAATGTTGCATGGATAGGTTGAATCATCCTAGGGATGGAATCCTGGAAGGAATAGGATAAGCGCGTGCGGGATTACATGGAAGGTGAGAGTTAAATGCCCAATAAGATAACTAGAGTGGAAGTGTGAGAGGGGCCTACAAGAAAAGGTGCCATGTTTATTTGTCCTAGGAGTTTGTCCCAACTCTTTTGAATGGAAGAGCGCATGAAACTTCTAGGGAATCTCACCCTGGGGTGACATGGAAGCGCAATGGCGTAAGGGTGAATCAATGTTATAAATGAAGTCACGTGGCAGAAGTGGACCTAATGTAACAAGTCGTAATTTATATTCGTGGATGCTTGCGTCGCCCCAGAAGGTGATCCTTGGGCAAATTTGAAAGGAGGAACTTGCGAATTCCCTAGGGTAGAATCTCTGGGAAACGTGTCAAGCAATAAGAACAAGGTGCGTGAGGATTCAATAAAAGTCCTTTTAAAGCACAAATACATCAAAATTTTGTCCTTTTTTTAAATAAAACTTGACTTCAGTGGTTATGGCCTATGGCCTTATTTATATATTTTATTTAGTAATGGATATAATCAAACTTTAGGTTGACACGTTAATAAAGATATAAAATCAAAGTCCTTTTGAGTTTTTTAGAGAAAAATATAAGCCTAAAAAATTAAAATGATCCCCATTTTTTTATTATGGTATAAATATAAAATGGGGGGTTGTTGTTTTCTTCAACAATTGGCGACATAGCAAACCAATTATCTTTGTTTATATTAATGAAAAGAGAGAAAATATAAGATTGCATAAGGAGAAGAACTTGTGACTTAAAAAATTTATGGTCAATAAAATAATAACAAAGAAAAACTTGTACTCCTATCTTTTCATCTTGCCTTTGTCCAAAAGGGAAGGGGTATTTCTATTTATTTATTTAAATAAGAATATAGGATTTTGATTTGATTAGTAAGCACAACTTAGTACCAATTTATGCATGCTATTTAGTTCAACTTTTAGTACCCAATGTCGCCTCACTACCAGCAGGCATGTTCAGTACCCCAATGAAGTTACCTTTGTATCAAATATGCATTTACCCATTTCCAGTGAGCTTATTCAGTACACTGGCGGGTTTCAAAACACTTCCCATGACTTCTTATCTTTATTTTGATAATCTCCTTTTGATCATAGTGTTAGATATTTCATATTTAGCAATGGCACATAAGAAGCTGGGCGATAAGAAAGTTATTTGGAAACAATGCATATCATGACATTCAGCTAGTTATTCATCTTATGATCTACCATCCTTATTGTACATTAAGTATGTAAAGGAAAATTTAAACTTCTAGAAAAAGATAGACAACAAATGTTTTTCTAAACAAGAGACAATTTTACGAAAAGGAACCTTTGGAGTTTTCTTTTTCACCTCTTTTTCAAACTCTCTAAACATGAAAAATAAGTTGAGTTACACCTTTGTTGGACTTGTAAAAACATCAAACAATGATGGACTCATCGAACATGATGAGACCGAACCACTCCTTCTCAGGGTTCGTTAAAAATACTCAAAGGGATTCATTTGAAGGATGAACTTATAGATAAAGCATATGTTATCCTCCTCAAGCTTGTCAAAAATAAAGAGGTACTGACCAGAAATGGTTGGGGAAATTTGGAAAACAGGATACTTTACCTATTAATGGTAGTGAGTCGCTCTTGAAAATGACACTCTTCCACTTCATCTCCATGGATGTCGGATTGGGAAATCTGCTTGCCTCTTTGGTTCATCATACCATGTTAAAAAGCTCAGCATTCGATTTTGAGTCAATGTTGCCAACTCCATTAAGTGTCATCGATATGTTCAATAGAATTCATTCAGTTACTATCTGCTACAACATTTCTAAGCCTTCATTCATGTTTTTTGTCCCTAAACCAGTTTCACATCATTATTCGATCTCACATCTTGATACCTATTTTGTGTCATTGATGAGGGACACATCAGGGCCCTCCTACAACATGTCGCTTCCTATCGACATCAGGTCATTATCCAGGAAGTTGGATTAG
The DNA here is from genome assembly GCA_031772625.1 of Pinus tabuliformis. Taxonomy (NCBI): domain Eukaryota; kingdom Viridiplantae; phylum Streptophyta; class Pinopsida; order Pinales; family Pinaceae; genus Pinus; species Pinus tabuliformis. Next base: position 498,787,640 of record CM062820.1, read on the forward strand.
CAACTCTCTTTGGTACCTTGAAGCTTGCATACATCAATGGAAATTTTCCTCACATTCATCGATAGGTATTCATCATTGGCCTTTGACCAGAAGATTTTGTGTGGTGTACAACTTCATCTCATCTATTCACAGCACATAGATTGTAGTATAGTACCTTGAGAGCCATTAACATCATCAGTGGTTTCTCTCACACCTGTTAACGGCTTACATCATTGGTCATTAATCAGATGGTGTCTACCATGTTCAACCTCAACTCATTTGTTCACATGGTTAGACTCGTACATCAAGAGATCGATTGAACGAGATGGAAAACCTCATATCTAGTCTCATCCATTTGGGTTGTGTTTCAGGATTCATACAAAATCATAAAGTGTGATGGTTGTGATCATTCATGCCATCATCCAAGCAAGGGTCCACACCTTTTCATCTGTGGATGAATTTTTTTATCATTGTACATGTAATATGGCTTATATCTTGAGAATGAGTATGCCTCCCTCAATAGTGATATCATGATGAAAATGTATTGTAACAGATGATGATCACGACCAATTGTTCTTGATTCGAACTTGTCACAAGGTAAATCACTTCAATCCTCGGCCACTACTTCTGACTTTGTACTTTATGGGGAAATTTGTTACAGTCCATTTTGTTACATATGTTTACCTACAAACTGGGTCAATCAACATCCTTGAACACTTTATCATAATCCCTTCATAAATCCCTAAGCATCACTTCTCCAAAAAGTCTGAGTTTCTTGGATGATTAGCTCAAAAACAATGTTTTTCGCCCTAGCGTACCTTGCATGCTTGGCCACCTGTGTTCAATGCATGTTGCAAACCTGAGAGCTAGCATTGGTCAACACATGGTTCTCCCTTCTGCAGGTGTGTTGATTCCATAAATTCAGGAAAAATAGAAAATATCTATGAAGCTTCCTCTTCCAGAAGCTTCTAAGGTAGTTTTAACTATTTACCATGGATAGAGATCTCTAATTCCTATCTAATCCTATATTGGAGACCTTATCTCTTATCTGCTGAGATCATCCTCCCCTCATATGTGGATCTCAAGCCTAGAATGGTAAATCCTAAACTACCACACTCATCCTATAAATTTATTGCTTCCCATAAGGTCTAGGTTGTTGGATTTTAGAGATTGATAGTGCCCTCATGTTGTTGATTTGAACCTAAAGGAGTAACCATATTCATGCATTAGGGTTGATGTTGAGGTGTGCTTTGTGACAAGGAAGAACAATTCAACTTGGGGATACAACTACAAAGTCAGCTTCTATTTATGGTTGTAAAATCTCCTCTATATTTGTCAATACAAAGAGTATCTTGTTTTCCTATATTTGTTGTGTTATGTTTGCACTCATGTATTTCAATGCCATGTTGATTCATTGAATAGAGATTTCAGATTATACTAAGTGGATTGTGGTTCCTTTTCTTTTTTAGTCGTGTGTGCGGGTTCTAATTATATCACTAGGACCTAGAGTTGGAACTTACAAGCAAGGAGGAAAGGAAGGCTTGCTATAGATTCCAAGTAGGCTTCTTACACATTTTCTAATCTCTTTAAGGAAAACTTGAATCTTTTTGTCTTTTATTGTTCTAGATCGGGCCACTAAATCTAGGGAATTCACCTTTGTCTACAATCGTGAAAATTTTGTATAACAAAGACGAAGCACATAAACAACAAGTATCATTACATATGAAAATTGGTGCAAGATGGAGTGTTGTAGCTACAGTGTATCTCCACTGATGAGTAGGTAGTTGATATTTTGATAAAATCTCTTCCTAATAAGAATGTTATGAGTTTGATAAATAAGCTTGGATTAGTTGATATCTCCTACCTAGTTGAGAGGGAGAGATAGACACATCATTTTTATCTTCACTTTGTGAATAAATAATGGAGTATTGGGTAAGAATGTGGTTTCTGATACTCTTTGAGGGTGATGTAGGGCATCCAATAGGTAAGAGTAGTCGAAGATGAAATTCCTTGAGGATGTGTTAATCCAAGACAGGAATTATCCTAGAAGTACGTACATTGTGAACATCTAGATGGGGTATGTGCCTTGAGAGACAATGATGATGATGTTTATAAGTCATTGTCTCGCAAGTGTTATGCTCTATTATTGTGGAGAGATAGAGTTTTTATTCAATGCCTTACTATGTAACAATGTTGGTAGGTATGATAAGATGCAATGATATAAGCTGATAAGATAGCTTATGAGATGGCTTGTCAATCCAACTCTTCTTAGGAGATCTCTTCGGTATGAGAATATCCATGTACCATTATGAATATCTCCCTAGTTAAGAGGTAGTGTTGAAATATGTAACTAGGTTCAGTCTTCATATGTACTCTTGATTTGTGTATATTGTAAAATGAAAAATAAATTATTATTATCATTTTTTGTAGCATGGGTTTCATGCTCAAAGTCATTTTATTTTAGGTCAAAGCACCCATTGAGTGCTTCTAGGTTTTGTCATTGAGTCAAGAAATCAAAGAGGAATTGTCATATGTATAAGCCCCTATTGGGCATTTTATAACTTGTCAAATAAATTATTTTTTAGTTAAAGTGTCAAAAATACCCCTCCAAGACCAAGTCGGTCTAACAGAGAAGAAGTCGACGTAATTAGGGTATGTCATCCTCCTTGGAAGCCTATATATAAGAGAACATTTGACCTCCTATGGACTCACTCATTCACTCACTCATCTATCAAGAAAATTAAAAGAAGAAGAAGGAAAGCGAAGGAGTTGAAGGATGAAGGAAGACAATATTTTCGATCTCTCTCTCTCTCTACAGCTCACACGTTCAAAAAGAAGGCTAGGGTTTTGCATATACTAGGCCAAATTTTTTCAAGAAGTCAAGAAGGGTCAAAATCTAAGGAAGAAGAGGCAGTTTGATCTCTCTCAAGGTATAGAAGAATAATCAGTCCAAGTGAAGGAAGGAAGAAGCTCTAGAAACCCTAATTCTCCCACACGTGTGAAGTTCTAGCTGGTTGCAGGAGGCCAAAAAATTCAAACCTGTAGAGGGAACCAAAAATCTGTAGTTGGGCGTCGAAGTTGTGCTACTGGAATAGATTTGACTTGGTTTGACTTACATAGAAGAAGTGCATCATCAAGGAGGTATGACTTGGTCTTGGAAGGGTATTGATCTTGGTCTAGAGGTCTTGGAATTGTTTATATGAAGAATCTTTAAGAATATAAGAGATTTGTGGGTTTTCCTCTCAAGAGGAGAGGTTTTGGCCCTGCCTAGCAGCCTACATCTTGTGTCCTTGTGTACTATTGATTTGGCCCTAGCTAGCAGCCTACATCTTGTGTCCATGTGTACTATTGATCTTCATGTTGTGGTAGTTGTTTAATGATAAGAACAACATAATAATAAGAAAAGAAGAAGCTAATAATCAATAAAAGTAAAAGAACATCATAAGAAGTTATTAACTCTAAGAGAAATCACCTCTTTTGTAGCCCTATTGATTTCTCAACAAGATCAACATATTGTGAGTTTGAAGTTTCAGGGATAACACGCACATGTTGTAGATTTTCTTATTCTCGGTCTTCTAATTTACTTTTTGATTCTAAATCAATAGTTTGTGTGACTAACTTACACAATCCTTGACCTCGAACAAGCTTTGTATGCTTAATTTCCAAATCATATTCTTGTAACACAACAACCCAATGAGATTTATTTTCACCAAGGTCTTTCTGAACTAATAAATTCCTTACAACAGAGTAAGGCACAATTACTTTAGTGTGTGACTTAATCAAAAAGGGTATGAAATGCTTAATTAATTTAAATATTTCATATGCCTACGTTTCAACGTCTGAATATTTTAACTTTGCTCCTCGTAATCCCAAATTGTTGAATTCTATAGGTACCTTTGCATCTTGATCATTTTTCTACGTTAAAACAGTTGCATAATATTGATCAAAAGCAAAGGTATATAAAACGAATACTTTATCATAATCTGGTGAGAACAAGGAAGGATCTTGTATAATGGATTGTTTAATAGAGTCAAATGATTGCTTTTCTATTACACTCCACTTAAAAGTTGCATTATTCTTTATCATGTTCTGCAAAGGCAACACTATTTGTGAAAATTCAGGAGTGAAATGCCTCACAAAATTGATTTGTCTTAAAAATGACTGCATTGACCTTTTATTATGAGGGAGTGCAATCTTTGATATGCCTTTAACTCTATCAAGGTCTATTATTATTCCGTCTCTATAGAGAATGAATCTTAAAAAGTTTACCTTCTGAAAGAGATACCTATTTCCTCGATCGTTCAAAAATTTGTTTCAAATCGTGAATATGGTATTTTCGTCTTTTGGAAAATATGGTAATATCATCAAGATAAACAATAACGATTTTATTTATCAATCCTTTTCAAGCAACGCCCATTGTTATCCGGAATGTTACCCCAACATTCATAAGACCAAATGGACTCTTTTGGTAATCATAGGTTCCCCATTTATTCCTAAAAGTTTTCTTTAACCTATCACTAGGATGAACAAGGATTTGGTTGTATCCTAAAAACCCATCAAGAAAGGACATCAATCTTGATCCAGCAACAGATTACAAGATATGTTCCATGGGAGGTGTGTTTCCCCTAGAGACAACCCCTAACTACAAGAGGTCAGTGCCCAAGACATCCAAAGAAATTGATGAAAACTTTAAAATATGTGGTCGGAGAGATAAACCATGAGAACAACAATGAGTGGTCTAATTCTGAAACCTGTATTTACAACCATATTGGCCAAGATAAATGATGGTTGCAAGACTTAGGGTTTCAAGAGATGATTAGAAGCAAATGAAGAAAACAAGGCTTAATCACTAAGGCACTTAAGAATCTTAGTTTTTGACCCTGCAAAGGAAATGGTGCAAAGAGCAAGACAAATGGGTGAATGACTTATATGGTGGAGCGCCTATTAAGGGATTCAAACCAAAAATATGAGTACCATTAATTCCTGGTAAATTCATAAAGTTGATTAAATTAATTTGCTACTTCATGACACTCCTATCAGTGGAAGAAAACATTAAGGAATGATAAACATGAAAGGAAAACATTAATGAATGATAAACATCAAAGTAAAAACATTTCTGCAATTTACCCCAAAAAATGGAATCAAAACTGGTCTTTATTTTTTAGTTCTAGAAAGGCTTCTTCATTATAGTTTGTCATGAGTTTCAGACACTGAACCCCTACATCATTTTGAACTTTTATACTCGTCCTTGCCTAATAGTTCAAGAATCGATTATAGAACTAATTACAAATTGTTATAAAACTATTTACAGTTTGTCATGAGTTTCAGACACTGAACCCTACAAAATCATCATTTTGAACTTTTATACTCGTCCCTGCTTAATAGTTCAAGAATCGATTATAATTACAAATTATTATAAAACTATTTATTTTAGATTTTACACTAAAAAATACAAATTTAATTATTTTGGCCCTTTCATAAAACTAAACCCCTCATTCCTTTAAAATAAATACAATATATATATTTCTTATTTAAACCAATGCTTTAAGTTTGTTGAAAAGCATGTGGGCCCCAAGTCTTCATCGTACACGATGTGGAGATGATCTAGATGAATGGAGACATTGGTGGCAATGGAAAGTTATGTGCGGGTCCCAAGCTGAGTCATGGAAACATAAGCAAAATTGCATGTGGTTTTGTAAGATGAACAAATGCTCTGGGATGAGCCCTTATGGTGGTGTTCGAAAGATGGGTGAGGGGTGGCACAATCAATGACATTGTTGACCTGGTGATGGTCAGTTTTGATGAAACCATTTTATACTCACCCTCTTACCTTTTAAAGTCTGGTCATGTCAAGTCATCACAATTCGTTGATCTAAAGATGGAACGAGCCTTTGATTTGTTAGACACCTGCAAGAGTTATAATTTGGTTCTAAGAAGTGCAATACTACCATTTCATCTTATTGTATCCAATTCCTCAACCAACCAGACCTTATTCCAAGATTCTCAGCCTCGCATGCTCCACAGGTGCTACAAGTTTCTCCACTATTAACAATTTCACTTGGGATCCTCAATTCAACATCTTTCTGTTGTTTCTGCGAACTATTTGAGCATGCAACAGGAAAGTCTTCCATGATCACATTCCCAACAGAGGTTTCAACATCTAACTATTATACTACTCAATTGTTCACATCAAGAGAAGATGATGCCTCCTTGGACCAATTGTCCTCTTTCATGGGCTTGAGAGAAATTTCGCAATCTGAGTAAGAATTTATGGTACCATAAATAAGGCCTCTCTAAAGACAATATTCATGAACCAACTTATAATCCATTGACACATTTGACTTCATTCAACTCAGTTCATTCTAAAACGCTACAAACAAATCACCCTCTGTGTACTTCAAGTTGTCAATAACACCCTGTCTTGCAAGCCCCACTCCATGTGTAAGGGTTTATACATCAACCTCCCTGAACTGAAGAACATCATATAATGACTCTTGAAGTGTACATTTGACTTCATTCAACTCAGTTCATTCTAAAACGCTACAAACAAATCACCATCTGTGTACTTCAAGTTGTCAATAACACCCTGTCTTGCAAGCCCCACTCCATGTGCAAGGGTTTATACATCAACCTCCCTGAACTGAAGAACATCATATAATGACTCTTGAAGTGTAGTAGGAGGATCTCGTTCTTCTAAAAACAATTTCTTGCTAATATGAGAAATTTGGGATGTAAAAGATTGGTAGTAGTATCCATTGTCTACAGTTAGTAGATATTTTAGTGTCTATGAAAAGGACAGATCATAATCTCGTAGACGTGCTTTCGTTGTTAAAGCCACTAAGGCTGCTAACTCAGATCTCCTTTTCTTAAACCACTTTTCTGCCACTGGTGAAGTTTGGTCATCCATGTCACATATAAAACCATGTAATACCCGCTTGAACTCCTCATAAACCTTGAGATAAGTGTTCAAAATACAAGGGCCGAGTGCAGTCTGACAGCAGTGGATGGCCAAGTCATGAGACTCCCTTTTCCTGATCCTCGGCAACTCATGGAATTTCTACTAAATATTCCTCGAAGTTGAGTAAGATAAGATGATTTACCAATTCTATCCATCTTCGTAATTTGTCATCTCGAGCGATCAACACGAACAAGGAACGAATCCACCATTTTTTCTGAGTTGAAGGTGCAAGGGTAGTTCCATGTGAATATTACAAAATTTGTTCGCATTTCAATAGAATGAGCTCATAAATATCCTGACTACTGCAAACATATCATATAATGATTAGGATCTACTTTCATTGCTTTAGTTAGACAATTAGACGACCTGGCCGATATTTTTTTACTTCATAGACCATGTGGCAAGTCACTTCCAAAGGTAGACATCATTAGGCGTAAGAATAAAAAATTCGAAGTGTATGATGAGCTACCGAGATATTAGATGTAAAACATATAACTTCTTTTAACAATTCCAAAGCCCCATTATAACGACTTGTGGTATGGAGAAGATTAACATTCCCTAGTTTTTTATCATTTCAGGACTTATTTCGGCCCATCCCTCTTTTATAAAAATATTCAAACCATGCATGCATTTCATGATCTCCAACTCTCAATAAAGCTTAGTATATAGATTCAGAATGGGCTTATATTGTCCTCCATGAGCAACATTACTTATTTGTTATTCTCTCTCAGAGACCAACTTCTCTTCCAACTATTTCTGAAACTTTGCAATTTTCATAGATGTGAAATGTAATTGTATTCACACTCCAACTTTCCCTTCTTCATAGTAATCCTTGAAGCCGATAATTTCTTTAATTTCTCCATAGAATGGTAAGGCTGTTAGAGGAAGAGTGCGGCCACTGCATAATGAATTTTTTATATAGGGACTGATCACATATTCCACATCATTCAAACAAAACAAAAAAATTAAGGTTTTATATATCTCAAGGATCATAACACACATTGACACGTTGAGCACATGTAATGTTTGTCCCACTTGGTTGTGGTGCTTTGTATAGGCACCAAACTTGGTGGACTTTTCCTGTTCGATTGGTGGGTCTCGATGCATGTCTTATGACTTGGAGATTGGGCCTTAGAGCCCAATAATTTTAATAAAATCACTCACTCTTCTACATCATACCCGAGACCTATAAAAGCCCAATTTTGGCACAAAATTCAACATATTTTTTTTTTTACAGAAGTTCTGAATATTTGACATGTCCTCCAATTAAAGTCCCTCATCAATTCAAAATTTGGAACTGATATCCCCTGGCAAGATTTAGCTACAATATATTGGTTCTAACTGGAGACAATGTTTTGCTTTAAAAACACTAGGAACTACAGACCATTAGTCTCATTAGACATGGAGTCACAAATTCCCTGAATCTGTAAAATCTGAAAATTTCTCTGAAACTTTATTTGCTGGAAAAATTTTGTTGAGCCTACGAACTGAAATAAAAACCTCTGGCAAACTAAAATTTAAATGCTTAAGTTGAGATTATTCATGTACAGCCTCCTACCTATATACATGGTTGATCTCAATCAAGTGTAAGCAACCTTCCAATGGTACCATTCCAACATTTGAGTGTTGGACCTTATGCCAATGTAGTCAGCGATATAGTTTAATTTAAATAATAATTTTTAATTTTAGAAAATAAAAAACACAAAAATATATTTAGAAAATTCACTAAATTTGACGGAACCTAAAATCTTTTAAATAAAGAATATTTTTTAATTTTTTAAATCCATTTTAAAGTATTGCCACAGTCCAATTTAATCAAAACCCTTTTAACGCAATAATTGGATTAAAACCCAAATCTATAATTCAAAACTAAACCTAAATAATAATAATATACCAAACTCGAAGGCTGCCATGTAGTCAGCTAGTCAGCTATATGATCATAAAATGCATGAGAGCAAAAATTAGTTGCTTCATTTTATTGAATAGTCTCGACTTTTGTCCTTTTGCATAGGGAAGCCACAATCACTTCTTAGCTCTTCAACTTTGGGATCTTCTTGAAGGGATTTTTGTTGGTCATTTTCATCCCACTTGGCTGTGAGAAAATTTTTTTGAAAATTTCCAATGAACTCGTCTTTTTCTTAATCATGTGAATCATACACGAGAGCATCTTCTAAAAAACCAAAATCCTCTTCTGAAACATAAGAATCATATCATAAATTGGAGCACTAGTAAAATATACAAAAAAGGACCTTTGAGGGTTAGTTTGCAGCTCAATAATATCTTATTTTTCTAGAGCATATTTGTTTAGGAAAAACACAGACGAAGCCATTTTTTTTAAACCCAGAAAAAAGAGAACACCCAAAGAGAAGGCAACAAGTGATGATTTACATCCAAACACTGGTTCTTGTCACCTTCAAGAATCAATTCATAAATTTTAAGAAACCCAGGGAAAATATTTTCACTTCCATCCCTAGCAACTGTGCCAAAATATGTTTCTACCCCTGGAGACAACCCCTGCCTATAAGAGGTTGGCTCCCAAGACATTCAAATAAATTGATGAAAGTTTTAAAATATGTGGCCTGAGAGATAGACCATGAGAACAACAATGAGTGGTATAATTATAAAACCTATCTTTACAACTAGATTGGCCAAGATAAATGAGGGTTACAAAGCTTAGGGTTTCAAGATATTATTAGAAGCAATGAGAAAAAAAGTCTTAATCACCAAGGCACTTAAGAATCTCAATTTTTGACCTTACAGTGAAAATGGTGCAAAATTCAAGACAAATGGGTGAATTCCTAATATGGTGGAACACTATTAAAAGATTCAATCCAAAATATGAGTACCATTAATTCCTGGTAAATTCATATACCTATTAAAAGATTCAATCCAAAATATGAGTACCATTAATTCCTGGTAAATTCATATACCTAATGATGGTCCGTTTCGATGAAACCATTTTTCTCTCACCCTCCTATCTTTTAAAGTTCGTTCACATCAAGCCTTCGCAATTTCTTCATCTGAAAATGGAATGACTTGAGTTGTCTATTTGTTAGACACCTGCAAGAGATAAAATATGGTTCTAAGAAGTGCAATACTACCTTTCCATCATCATGCATCCAATTCCTCAACCAACTAGACCATATTCCAAGATTCTTAGTCTGGCATGCTCCACTCCTGCTGCAAGTTTCTCCACTATAAATAATTTCACTTGGGATTCTCAATTCAACATCTATTTTTTGTTTTTGTGAACTATCTAAGCATGCAACATGAAATTCTTCTGTGATCACATCCCCTGCAGGGGTTTCAACGTCTACCTATTGTACTACACAATTGTTCACATCAAAAGAGGAGAATTCCTCCCTGGAGGAATTGTCCTCTTTCTTGGGCTTGGGATAAATTTTGCAATCTGAGGAAGAATTTATGGTACCATAAATAAGGCCTCATTAAAAATAATATTCGTGAACCAGCTTATCAACCATTGACACATTTGACTTCATTCGACTCAGTTCATTTTGAAACGCTGCAAAAAAATCACCATTTGTGTACCTCAAGATGTCAATAGCACCCTGTCTTGGAAGACCCACTCCATGTGCAAGGATTTATACATCAACCTCCTGGCACTGAGGAACTTCATATGATGACTCTTGAAGTGTAGCAAATTCTTGCTAATATGAGAAATTGTGGATGTAAAAGATTGGTGGTAGCAGTATCCATTGTGTATATTTAGGAGAAATTTTAAAATTTGTGAAAATCACAAATCATAATACCATAGACATGCTTTCATTGTTAAAGCCACTAAGGCTACTAACTCGGATCTCCTTTTTTAGACTACTTTTCTGCCACTGGTGAAGTTTGGTCATCCTTTATATATATAAAAGCCAGTAGTACCCTATTAAACTCCTCATAAGCCTTAGGATAAGAATTGAGAGTACAAGGGTTGAGTGCAGTCTGACAACACTGGTGGCCAAATCATGAGACTCCCTTTTCCCACTCCTCAACAATTCAATGAATTTATGCTAAATATTCCTCGAATTTGAGTAAGGTAAGTTGATTTACCAATTCTATCCATCTTCGCATTCCATCATCTCGAGCAATCAACATGAACAAGGAACAAATTCATCATTTTTTTGAGTTGAAAGTGTAAGCGCAGTTCCATGTGAATATTACAAAATTTGTATGCACTTTAATATAATAAGCTCATAAATATCCTAGCCATTGCAAAAATAGCATATAATGATGAGGATCTACTTTCATTGTTTTAGTTAGACAATTAGATAACCTGCCCGATATTTATTTTCTTCAGAGACCTTGTGGCAAGACGCTTCCAAAGGTAGACATCATTAGGCATAAGATGAACAACTATCATGTAAAAAATATTTATTTTTATCTTATAAAGAAGTCCAAGTGTATGATGAGCAACTGAGATATTAGATGTAAAACGTGTAACTTCTTTTAACAGTTCCAAAGCCCCATTACAACGACTTGTGGCATAAAGAAGATTAGCATTCCCTAGTTTTTTATCATTTCAGGACCTAATTTTGGCCCATCCCTCTTTTCTAAAAATAAGAAAGCCATGCATTTCATGATCACCAAATCTCAAGAATGCTTAGTATATATATCAAGAATGGGCTCATACTATCCTCCATGAGCAACATTACTTATTTACTATTCTCTCTTAGAGACCGACTGCTCTTCCAACTATTTCTGAAACTTCGCAGTTTTCATAGATGTGAAATGTAATTGTATTCGCACTCCAACTTTCCCTTCTTCATAGTAATCCTTGAAACTAATAATTTCTTTAATTTCTCCGAAGAATTGTATGGTTGTTGGAAGAAGAGTGTGGCCACTGCATAATGACTTTTTTATACAGGCAATGATCAAGATATCCCACATCAGTCAAATAAAAGTTAATTTAAGTGTTTATATATCTGAAGGCTCATGACATACATTCATTGACCCGTTGAGCAAACGTAATGTTCGTCCCTCCTGGTTGTGGGCTCCTCGTTGGTGCTTTGTACACCAGTAGACTTGGTGGGACTTTTCTTGTTCAATTGGTGGGTCTCCATGCTTGGCTATGACTTGGAAAATTGACTTTGAGATTGGGCCTTTGAGCCCAATAAATTTATTGAAATTAAATTACTCACTCTTTTGCACATTGAAATTACTTAAATTATTCACTCTTTTGCACATTGAAATTACTTTTCTTGTTCAATTGGTGGGTCTCCATGCTTGGCTTATGACTTGGAAAGTTGATTTTGAGATTGGGCCTTCGAGCCCAATAAATTTATTGAAATTAAATTACTCACTCTTTTGCACATTGAAATTACTCACTCTTCTGCACAAGACCCGAGAAAAAAATTCAACATTCAACATACTATTAAGCTAAAAATTGAAATTACTCACTCTTCTGCATAAGACCCGAGAAAAAAATTCAACATTCAACATACTATTAAGCTAAAAATTCAACTAAGCTAAGGTGAGAAAAATAAAAACCCAATTTTGGCACAAAATTCAACATACTATTAAGCTTTGTTGAAATTACTCACTCTTCTACATAAGACCATTCAACATACTATTAAGCTTTGTTGAAATTACTCACTCTTCTACATAAGACCCGAGAAAAATAAAAACCCAATTTTGGCACAAAATTCAACATACTATTAAGCTTTTTTAAGGTTTCTGAAATCGATGCAGATTCTTATATATCCATTATTTTTCATAAGTGGAACCAAATTGGATACCCACTTCGAATGCCTAACTAGAATTATAATCTTGGCTTCCAACAATTTGTTTAATTCATCTTTTATTTGAGGCTCAATATTGGGATGAATTTTCCGTAATTTATGCTGGATATGCTTTTCATTAGGTAGCATTGGGATGGTATGTTGGATAATCGATGTATCATAAGTCTTGAGTAGCGTTTATTTTTCGTAACTGGAACCAAATTGGATACCCACTTAGAATGCCTAACTAGAATTATATTCTTGGCTTCCAACAATTTGTTTAATTCATATTTTATGTGAGGCTCAATATTGGGATGAATTTTCCTTAATTTATGTTGGATGTGCTTTTCATTAGGTAGCGTTGGGATGGTATGTTGGATAATCGATGTATCATAAGTCTTGAGTAGTGTTTATTTTTCGTAACTGGAACCAAATTGGATACCCACTTAGAATGCCTAACTAGAATTATATTCTTGGCTTCCAACAATTTGTTTAATTCATATTTTATTTGAGGCTCAAGATTGGGATGAATTTTCCTTAATTTATGCTAGATATGCTTTTCATTAGGTAGCGTTGGGATGGTATGTTGGATAATCGATGTACCATAAGTCTTGAGTAGCGTTGGAATGGTATGTTGGATAATCGATGTATCATAAGTCTTGAGATCATTGTAATTTCATGTAAAGACATCTTTGTAACTTCTAAGTAAATGAATAAAATTGAGTCTTTCCTCTGGTGAGAGCCCAAGACCTCGATTTACATTTTGAGGGTTTTCGTCTGAGCCAAGATTGAGAACCTCAAATCTAAAGGAAGAGCTTTTAGTTTTATAATTAGTATGTTTTTTAAACTGATCCTTAAGATCATAAAAATATTCTAACTTGACTACTGATTTGGGAAAAGAGTTTTCTGTTTTGCTTTCAGTAGATGATTTGTTCAATTCTTTATCATGGAGTTTTCATTAATGATATGGTCATCATATATTCCCTCAAAAGTGAGGAAATTTATGATGTCTTCATCATCATTGAAAACTCTCCAGTTGGAGACATTATCAAGTATAGAGGGTCAGAATATCAACTTGATTGAAAAACAATATGGGTTGACGTCTTAAGGTGGTATGAGCCTAGAAGCCATGTTTGCTAAAATATATGCACTTGCATTTTGTAATCTCAAGATAGGACTAATATTGATTGCGAGAAAATGAGAAGTCAATTATTGTAAAAGCAATTGATAATGTCTTAGGTGACTGGAAACACAATGAATAATGTTTCTTACCTATTTAATAACGAGTTTTGAGTCACCAAAAACTTTTAAGTATTTGGCATGTGAGATTATTTCTTTTCTTAGTCCTTGCACAAGTGCTTCATACTCAGCAATGTTATTTTTGCATTCAAATTCTAGCTTGCATGTAAGCATAGTATTTTCCCCATTGGGGTTAATCAAAATACATCCTGCACTAGCACCATCATTATAATTCGAGCCATTAAAATACATTGTCCAAAATAGATTATTTACAGGTTTATTTACATGGTAATCTACAATAATTACATAACGAGAAGTATCAGTCTATGAAAAGCTCTCAATTTCTGTGTAGATAGAAGTAAATGGATAAGGAGATAATTAAGCAGTAAAATTACCAAAATATGATTTTATACAATAATTTCCAAGGATATTATTGGTAAAGGCGATGGGTTCATTTTCTTCTTCTAGTTCAGTAACAATATGCTTCTTATGTTTTTCCCAGTCAACTCTTATCTGATTAGTCTTACCACTGTATGGTAGCCAAAGGTGTGACCAATCAGTTGCGAAATAAACTTTTAACTTTTTTGACCAATCCCTACTCAAGATAAGACCATAAGACCCAGGAATATCAACGATTATGACATCAATGATCTAAAAGACTTTAGGCTCAGAAGATGATATAATTAAGACCTTTTTTGTTTCACCCAAAACCTTTACTTTCAATCTATCAAGTTGTACTATTTGAGTAACTTATTCCTGGGGCCTAATGTTTAATTTTAAGCAGACATAATATGACATGATGTTGGAAGATGTGCCATAATCGACCAAATAATTATGAACATTCTTATTAAAGATCTCAAACGTCAAAAGAAAAGGTGGGATGTGTGAATTAAACCTATCCCATATGTCAATTGCATCTGCTTGTTTCATTTTATCGGAGGACGAAGGAGGCTTTCACTTAGTTTTGGTCTTTGTATTCTTAGTAGTCACAAATCTAATTGGTAGAGAAGATTTTGAGGTAGAATCCAAAGTGTTTAAATATATTTTTTTTGTTGTTTAAGTTTATTGACCTCATATAGTAAAATATTAGCCTTGGACTTCTTCATATCCTCTATGATATTATATTTTATGCTATCAGCAATTACAAGAGTTTTAGGAGCAGACTTGTCTAGAGTGGAATTTTTAGTGGTAGGAGGTGGAGAGCTAGGAGTTGGCATATGACTTTTATTTGTTGGAGCAGAAGAAGAACTTGCAAGAAAACCTTTATTGGATGAAGTAACATTTGCAACAGGACTTTGATTGGAAGTAGACGTATTTGTAGAGCTTTTGCTTCTCATGATTACAGGAAGAGCTTCCTCTTCATCTTTAGAAAGGGAACCAATGAAGTCCCAAGAAGCATTTGCATCGAATACTTCTTCTTCCTCTTGTTATTCTTCAATTTGTTCTGCTTCTTCTTCCTCTTCTTCTTCTTCTTCTTCCACAACAAAAATTTGAGATGCAAGGGGAGTTTGTCGTGTCCTTCTAAAAGGTCTTCTGGAAGAAGATTCTTCTGCAACTTGTTTCTTGAGATCAACGAATTCATTTGAAAAGGTTTCGATGACTTTTTGAAGTCCTTCCATATCAAACGCATCTTTAGTTCTCTTTTTATTCTTCTCATCTTCCTTAAAATTACCTTTTTAGTTGAGTGAGAGGTAGGTTTCATCTCTTCAACAAATCCTATTTTGGCAAGAGCAAGCATTCATTTTTCAACACTTAATGATTCTTTCATATTATATGCAAGGGAAGTCTTTCCAACTCTGTCTATGAACATAGCCATTGAAGAGGGAAGAGCTCTAATATACCAATCAACTTGCACATCTTCACCTAGTTTGGATGTACCTGGTATCTTATTTAAATTTTTATTAAATCTTGAATTGAAATCTTTGACTCTCTCATTAGGACCCATCTTTATATTAGATAATTCAATTATTAATGAGGTTGGAGTCTTGTCATCACCAAATTTATTTAAAAAAAATTCTTCAAAAGTACACTAATTGGCAAAGAAGTTAGCAAGTAGAGAGAAGTAACATAAATCATCTTTACCTTCAAAAGTATATCAAAATAGTCTATAGACTACATCTTCTTCTGAAACATCATTAAGATTGATAGCAAGCATAAAAAATTTAATATATTCGTAAGGAGGAACGCCATTATTAGGATTAAATTTTGGTAGCCATTGTTCATGGTGTTTAGGAAGAGGGTGATGTTGACCCCTGATATTCATAGCTCCTGGGGTTTCCCATGGTATTTGTGCCATTTAGTCATAACATTGATTGTACCAATTACAGTAGAAGAAGTAGTGGTATTGGGTGATGATGGTATAATGGGTGATGAAGAACCTGCTGAAGTGGTAAAATTGGAGGGTACTATAGGTTTTATCGAAGAAGGAAGTGTAGATAAGGTTGAGGGAGGAATAATTTGTGATGATGTGATGGTAGATGTAGGAGGAGGTGAACTAGGAGAAATAGTTTCACCAGTTATTGAATGAGAACTTGTAACAGGTTTCTTTTGATAATGAGTGTCTAGTGGAAAGTTGAAGGGTTTGACTCCCAATTTCTCACTTTGAGCTTTGGTCTAGATGCCAAAACTCGTCAGAGATGATGTAACACTTCCTTCAGAGGCTTCATACACTTGGGGTTGATCTCCTGAAATTGATCATCCTTTGATCTTTTGAATAATGGTTTGAATTTCAGGTGATATAGGTGAACCTTGAGGTAAGGGTGTATTGACTAAAGGATCACTAGAAGATCTATGAAAAGTACTAGGAAGTGTGTAAGAAGGATCTACAACTTCATATAATGGGGGAGGAAAATGTGAAGGAGATCTGGAAGTTGTAGGAGAGATTAAGGGAGAAGATGAACTCTTTGAATGGCTTATATTTTTGTGATGAGATATTATTTCCATTCATAGTCTAATGGCCCTCCTTTTAGCACCAGAAATGTTGATGGCCAAACTTATCATCGTCAACTTTTGGGAGACCACCCAGTCAGAGCCCCAAGTTAGAATCTTTTTTGTTTGGGTTGGTGGTTCCAACTGGTTTTAAATTGGGTCTAGTTACCCATATGGGAATTGCTCCAGTGGATGGAGGCTTAAGAGATGGGAAAGATGTAGGGAGATGATAAGAATGGTTTGATAATACTTAATGAGAACAGTAAAATGAAATGTAAGTTAAAATATAACATATGCTAATTAACTTGAGTGATAGTACACATGTGAAAAATAAAGATAACTCATAACTGAAAATATAGATTCTCAAGTTGCATCGTTAATTAATGCAATTTGAAGATGAATTAATTCATAAGAATATTCACATGTGATTTTGTTTCACTTATACTTGTAATTAATAAACAATAATATATCAAAAGTGACAATATTTCGATCAATCAATCATGAGCGTAAGTGGCAATATATGAGAAAAGATTCTAATTAGAAATTGAAGGAAAACACAAATGATAAAAGTACCAATTATGTTTTACTCCTTTGCAACATGGAATCTACAAATGGTTCGGAGCTTATATTAAATAAATAGCAAAGTACAAAAGTGTAACAAGGATTTTCTTGCAAAATTTCAGAACCCCTAAGCCTGGGCTCGAGAAGGACTTAAATAGTTTTTCAAACAAAAGGAGAGAATAGTTGCATGTCCAATATTCTCTCAACTAAAGCAAAAAAAAACTAGAAGAAAATAGGCATTAGTTACAATTTGAAAAGAAATAATCAGCTTGGAGGAACAACTGTAGATGAGGAGCCAGTGGATGTTTTCCATTGTTGATATACTTCTAAAATATTTGTCAGCTTGGTAGGAGAGTGTGGTTTAAAGCTCACTTAACAGTTAAATACTTGAGCTCGCAATGAAGATAATAATTTAGGAACCTGTTCCATAATGACCTTTGTTACTTGTAGGTAACCATGAGGTTTAATAAAGAATTCCCAGGTTAACTCAAAATGCACCTTTAACAATTGTTCAATCCTTTTACTGAACTTTTCCCTATCACTTTTCCAATTAGCTTTTAATATTCTGCCTCTAAGAGAGTCTCTTCTGAAATGTCTGATAATATATTTGCTTCCTTAAGTGATTGAATGATAGATTGAATAACTGAATTAGAAAGTCTTCCAACATCTCATACAAATTTCTTAGCCAAACATATCTCGTCTTTCCAAATATGAAGCACTCTAGACTTTTGCATTTCAACAATCCTGGGTAGGTTTGAATAGAACCTTTTAGGAACATTTTTCCATGGAAAAATCTCAATGAGTTTATCCTTAGTTTCATCATATTGGCTTTCAATATCAATAACAACATCAAGAAAAGAATTGACTAGTTTTACTTAAGCCTGAACTATGCTTAACTTGTTGAAAATAAGTTATTGCTCATGTTGAAGTTGTTGGTTTAATTCATGATATTCATGCTAACATTTAACCAGATCCAAAGTATTAGCCTTAGTTTTCTTTATCCTCTCTTGTAATTCACCTATCTTTTCATCCCTTTTCTTAATTTCAAATTCATATTGGCCTCTAACCAGGGAAACCTGTGCTTGTATTTTTGCTTGGACTTGTGAGGATTCTTGTTCCAACTACTATATTCTTTCGTATTTCTCCAAAATAAATTCTCTGACTTTAGCTACTTTATCCACAATAACAGTAGCATAAGCTCCTGCATATTGAGTCAATTCTTCAAGCTCTTCATCAAGTGTTGTTGATATGCCTTTCCAAACTTTTCCTGTGAAGGTGCTTGTAAAGCAATGGTTGTTGTTAAGACTTATGTCTTTGTGAATTTCCTCTTATTTTTCCTCTTCTTTAGAATGGCCTTCTATTGTGGGATGTAGAATACCTCCATTGGTGGTATTTCTTTAATGCTCAAAAGAATAGTAGTAGTTGGAGATGTTGGAATTGTCTCCACGATATGCCGAGAATCGATGGGCATTTTAGAAATAACACCTGGTTTTGTAAGAGTATTATTTGAGGCATTAAGAGAGACATCCACTGACAGTTGTCCAAAAATGGTCGTAACACTTGTTTCAGGTATTGTTATTTATTTCACTAGTTTAATTAACTCTAAAGTAATCTCTACAAATGCTTGCCAATCTTTGACGATATCGTTAAGCACTAGATTTTCTAGAGTAGTTTATTCTCGAGAATTCATAGAAGAAACCTAAACAGGGGCGGTAATTTGAGGAGTGACGTGTTGTGTTGAAGAAATGGCAACTTTTTCTTATATACCTTCGCCTTCCACCAATTTGAACAAATGCAAAGGTAAGGTAGAGATTCTTGAGTCTCTGTAAACTATAAAATGTTGATAGTTTCTTCAGGGAAGTTGTTTGGCTTTATTGCAGACAAATGAATAAGAAAAAACTCCACAAAATAATTCATCATAATGATTCGTCTCATGAACATATTTCTTGATACTTGGATCAACAGTTAAATTTTCGACCAACATGGTAGGATCATGTGGCTTTGTAGCAATAATAGACAAATTCAACTCATATAAAGGTTGTAGTTCCTTTTCAGCATGAGTGTAATTCTAAAGAGTAAAAAGACTAATTTGCAAAGGGATTTCGGGCCATAGTTTCTTGGAAGCCTTCTTTAATTCAAGGGTTATCCCTGTTAGAATTGTTTGGTGGGAAACTTATCTACATAAGAGATTATCTGGAACATAAAGGGGTAAAACATGTGGTGTACCATTACTTCCCAAAACCCTAATATAGGTAAAAATTTCTTCCACGAACCAGTTCCCAATTCTTAATAGACAATCAATTGTGGATGTAGACATTCTTGAAGGCTTGGAACCAAAAATGGCTCAATAAATGGGAATCAATACAAGGTGACAAATTCGATAAAAATGGTAAAAATAATTCTCTTCCCACAATTTATTACGATAGATGTGGATGGGCAGAGGATCAGCAGGTGTCTATTTCCATCCCATAACTAGAAAATCTAAGGAGAAACAGATGGCATCCATTACAAAGGCAGACATGTAAAAAGGAGTTTTATGGGTGGATTTCTATTTGGTACGGAAATGGAGAATGCACTTTGCGAGATTTTAAGATAGGATTGTGGCCCAATCAAATATATACCTATCAACAACTCTATGAATAAGAGGGACCCAATCTAGAATAAACTATGAGAATTTCTAAGACCCAAATAACCTACATAACATAGAAGCAACGTAACAAAAAGGAGGATTTAAGGACTATATGGAATATTTGTCATATAATTCCTCCTTATGTTTGTTAGGGTCTCGTCGCCATTCTTTAATCAAACCAGGGAGCTATTTATTTTTATTATTAGCTTCTTGTTTCACAAAACCATCAACAAACTGGGAATTATACACAAGTTGTGGCTCAGGCAATTAATACATACCCTGGAGATATTCAGGCTTGAAAGAGCCAATAATTGTTCCCTGTGAAGTGATGAATTAACACCATATGATGTCCACGTTCTCAACTGCCAAATGAATCATATTTGTGTAGGGGAGAAGTTTGGTGCGTGTAGTAATTCTATGCAGGTGGGATTTTGAGGCATCTCGATTTGTCGCCTTAGAAGTTTTGTTGCCACCTTGCTTTGTGATTGTCACTATCAGCGTTGAGTAGTTTTTTTCTAGTAATTCTTCCTCCGGTAGCTTATACATTGCATACTAGGATGAAGCGTCATAATCCATTATGCACACAATATCATAAAAGAGGAAAAAATCAGGGAACTTCTCATCAATTGCTTCTATAAATGGCCATGTTGGTGGCAAGACAAAGGTCTTCTTCTTTGCTTTCACCATCTCGGCAGTTGATACAGAGCTTACATAAGTGTTATGTTAATAGAAAGGAAAACCAAGGTTAGAGAGTCATTTATAGGGTAAATGCAATAAAACCCACAAATTAAATATAACTACAATTAGTCATAAAAAGCATTAAACTTCGCATGTAGGAGTTAAATGCACAAAAAGTGGCAAGTACAAGAAATTGAATTCTGGGAGTGTTTTCTAATTCGTCATGTCAATATAATAGTTTCTCATGAATGGGAGGTGACACATTTCGATTTGAAAGAGTAGTGTGGGAAATCGTTGTGGGTGTTTACATCAGCCCGAGAACTAAATCCTAGAAGGAACAAAGGATGTGCGCTAAGGAAATCATCAAGGTGACTAAATCCAAGATGACATGGAGGGTAAACACATGTGATCCAATGGAAAGCACTACGAATGAATATAAATGTTGCATAAATAGGCTGAGTCATCCCATGGATGGAATCCGAGAAGGAACGGGAGGATCACGCATTAAAAGTTCCTAGGAAGTAAGCTCCAAGATTACATGGAAGGCGGGAGATAAAGGCCCAATAAGATAACTAGAGTGGAAGTGTGAGAGGGATCTACAAGCAGAGGTGTCATGTTGATTTGTCCAAAGAGTTTGTCGCCGACTATTTTGAATGGAAGAGTGCATGAAACCTTTGGGGAAGCTCATCCCGAGGTGATGTGGAAGGGTGGCAGCGCAAGGGTGAATCAATGTTATAAATCAAGTCATGTAGCAAAAGGGGACCCAACGTAACAAGTTGTCATTTACATTCATGGATTCTTGAGTCACCCCGAAAGGTGATCCCCGAGTGAATTTCAAAAGAGGAACTTGAGAATGCCTCGAGGAAGAACCTGTGGACAACGTGTCAAGCAATAAGAACAATGTACATGAGGGTTCAATAAAAGTTATATTAAAGCACAAATACATCACACTATGGTATTTTTTTTAAATAATGCTCAACTGCGATGGTTTTGGACTATGGCCTTATTTATATATTTTATTTAGTAATGCATGTAATCAAACTTTAGGCTAACACATTAATAATTTAAGATATAAAATCAAAGACTTTTGAGTTTTTTAAAGAAATATTAAAGGCAAATATAAGCATAAAATTTTAAAAGGGTCCCCATTTTTTAATTATGGTATAAATATAAAATGGGGGGTTGTTGTTTGCTACACTCTTTATGAAAACATATATTTGTTTATTTACATAAAGCTATACATAAAATCTTTATGAAAACATATCTGAAACAATCACCAGTTTAACCCATACCTTTTTGTACAATGTCACTTCCACAAAGTTAGTTATGATAGAGATAAATTTTTCTTTTGAAAAACTGGAGACTTACACCCAATGGATACTTGCATTTAATCCTATCTCCCATCTTGGAATTCATATTCTCAACACGACATAATAGATAACCTTACTTATCTGAATCTTGAAAAATATAATAGGAACTACAACACTCTTTCCGACTGATGAATTGTTGTCTTAACAATCCCCCCGAGCTCTAGACTCCCTTTATGTTAGGAAACAAATCAGTAACTTTCATAGTTTAACCTCCTCAAGCCCTAGCAACGTCTTACTAAATCTAGGTTAAAATATTTATTCATGTAGGTCCAATCTTTCTCTCCCACTGGAACCCCATTTTGTAGGGACCAACCCTATAAAAAAATAAAAATAAAAATAAATAAATAAGTAATACTAAAAATACAACCATAATAAATAGCATTGGGAACTCAAAAATTATTAAGCATTATATAAAACTTTCCTGAATTTCACTTTATTGAACATATCATCTAATTTTTATGTTCTTAACTAAAACCATAATGAATTCATACAAAAGAATATTATAACAACATAGGTATCGTTCACCAAGAGATGAGATTCAAACTTGACTTGCCGTTATTTGCCCTCCTTTGTTGTCGGTCACCTACAAGCGTGAATGCTGACGTGCTTAATCCGAATGCAATGACCCACTGGTTGACCTCCCAACCTACTCCTTGGGTACTCTCCTTCCCCGCGGACCCCCGAGCTGCAATGGGGTTGTACAATGGAGGAATGTATTAGCTAGTAGAGGAGAGCACTCTTTGGCTCAAGAGTCCCCTCTCTAAAGTCCTCTACCTCACCAAACTCACTATAGCTCGTAGTCACTACTCTAGCATAGTCTCATCCATCCAACAATAGGGTAAAGAAAAGTCTCTTCTCCCATGACTTGCCCTTTCTTTTATAGGAGTCCTCATAGGTGACACTTGGCATTTCATGCATAATTAATTATTTTTGATAATCCAATAGTTTGATTATTCACCCACCCATGTGTCATTCTCTCATCAAGGATCTCCAAAATTATTTACTTAAATTTTAATTTAAAAATAATATTTTTCCTCACCTCAACAATATTCCTATTTCTTCTCCTAGTTATCTCTTGATTACCCCTTTTTACTCCCTTAATTTTTGTTCATTACTATAGTCAATTGATAAGTCAAGATTTGATCCCCTATCTACTCCCTAATTTAACTCAAGTTATCTCTTAGATGGACATTCTTATGTTGATTGTTGCTACATGGAGGTTCTCTAAATTTCTCTAAAATTTAATTTATTAATATTATTTTAATTCACCATCCTCTTCTCTTAATTAGGTTTAACTATTTTAGGATTAATATTTATCCTTACATTTATGTCCCTCTTTCCCCTTTTTACCTAATTAAACTACATTATCTACCTAATATTTTCCAACATGGGAAAGGTAGAGTTTTTAAGGTAAAATATTTTATTTCTTCCTATGATCCTCTTAACCCAAGTTTTATTCTTGATTTAATTACCTTGGTTTCTAACATCATTTACCCTTGATGTGAATTTACCTAGTTTTCATATCTTGATTATATTTATTAATTTATTTATTTTTAATGATTCCAAGAGTGCCAAGTTTGGTCATGCCCTTCAAGAACTTCCCTTGAAGTTCCAAGGGTGTCACGCCTAACAGTTTATTTGTGATGCCAAGGGTGCCAAGTTGGTCATGCCCTTCAAGAAATTCCTTTGAAGTTCCAAGGGTGCCACGCCACTTGCCCTTCAAGCATTCAGTGGCTATGAGGGGAAAGTATAGGTGCAATGATAGAGACCACTATCATCTCTTATGTTGCCTGTTGTAGTAAGACTAATGGTGTTGCGGATCAAGGAATCCGCCTTGATGCGCGCTCCCCAGTAAAATCCTCATGAGAGACCCAACTTTGGGACCTACCCCCATGACATCGTGATCTTCAAGGGAAGGTGTTTCAACCTTGCCAACCCATGTCATGGCGGGGGTGCTAGTGGGTGAGATCAGGGACACTATCCCACCCCTCCCATGCAGTTCCATCCAATTGTACAACCCCATCACCCATATGTGAGTCATTCGGCCAAGCAACTAATCTGTGCCTGCAACCACTAACATATCATCAGAATATAGATAAACATATATAGTAGGTTTCAAAATTAACTTATAATTTCAAAGCTAAAATAATATAAATTTTCATCAAATCAGGTGTCGTCAACTCGTCATATTCGAGTGCCTCTAGTGGTTTCCTACCATACTCAATAATCCTCAGTAACAAGGCTTCTTAGTGTTAGTCATTGTCATAATAGCATCATCAACATCACCTAGTCATTCGCATCATTGTTCATTGTGAACCAGAACTAATGCAAGTAGGTAACATAGGGGACACATTCCATCTTGGTTATCATCATCATAACATCAATGGAAACATACATATTCATCAAAGCTATCAACATCGTAACATCAATAGAAAACATACCTATCCATCAAAGCTATCATCATCATGATATCAATAGAGAGCATACATATCCTTTACCGCTATCATCATCATAAATTCAATAAAAATCGAACAAAAGCATTTATGCTACAATCATCATAATATCAATAGAGAACATACATAATCATTAATGCTATCTTCATCATAATATCAATGGAGAACATACACAAACATCACAACCACTAATAATAGAGTCATGTGTCTGGATCCTCAACCTAAGGTCCTCAAAAAATAAAGTGTGGGCCTTAGGGCTAAATAAATGTTAATGTCATATCACTGTCAGTCGACTAGAGTGGGGCACTACACATTTTTCCAATTGTCTTTCTCTCCCACAATCTTAATCTTTAAATCCTCTTCCACCCATGACATTTCTCTCAAGTGACTATAATTCTAGTGGTAGGAATATTTTTAAAGATGGAGGATTTATTTTCTTGATTGTGATGACTATCACTTCAAATTTGTCTTTTCTTGGATTATAATTGATTCATAACTACTTCCTGACAATATGGAGCCTAACAACTCATATGGTGGCTCCTATTATATTTCTAAATAAACAAATAAGTGAAATAATATTGTGTTCATAATAATAAATTAACATTTACCTCTGTCAACCAACATAATTCTTGGCCCCATAGTTAACACTTCCACAATATTTACAAGTGAATATAAATAATAATGTTTGCAGAAAGCAATTTCACTATGGGTATCACATCGTCCCTCCTTTGAGTTAAACACCATCCTTGATGTTTCTTCTGCCTTTATCACTTCTGAAAAATGAAAGAAATGCTTCTCGTTTTTTTCTTTCATTTCCCAGTTAACCTCCTCAGGGTTGAAAGGCTTCCATATCACTTCAACCTGGCAATGGTTCGATTCCAGAGTAATGCTCACTTATGTTTTCAAATTCATGTTTAATTCCAACATGTCTTCACACATGTTAAACAAACATTGTCAATTTTCATTCATGCACTCAATAAGGGTAAAAAATATCAATATAAGCACATCATCAATAGTACATAAGCCCGCAGAGGTTTGGTCTCATGGCCAGCGAGCGATCTGCTAAGTTGTCCATGCTGCTGTGCAGGTCACGAGTTCGAATCTCGTCTTAACCGAGGGTCGTTCTTGTAGGTTGGGCGGTTCCTCCTAGAGGTTATACTGGTAGTCGGTGGGATTTGACCCCGTGTAACGCGAGTACAATACCACCATCGTTGTCGATTCCGCTAGTCAACAAAAAAAATAGTACATAAGAATAATAGATTATCTTGCACATTTATCCAATGGACATTGCAGGTAACATGTAATCCATTAAATGACTTCATTATAAAATCTCAAAACAGTAGAATTACCAATTCCATTTTTTATACGATGATCATAGTAATTTTAAGGATTACTTACTGACTTGCTCACAACTGATGATCTATCATATCAAACAACATTGTTGAAATTGTAGCAATAAAAGGCTTCATTTGACTAGTGCCTTAGTCAAATGGAGAAAATTCGATTTTCCACATTAGCAGGATGACTTGGATTGCAGTTAGCTAGAGTGACATGGCCTTGCCTACTAGTTAAGTTAGTAAGTTTGAGTTTCTAGGCTAGAAATAGAGTTGTGCATGAGTTGATTGTTAAGATCTAAAATCTAGTTGAGTTATTGTTAGTTGAACTCAGTTAATTGAGCTCTAGACATTAGTTGAGTCAGTTAAAGGTCAGTTGAGTAGTTATGATTGTTTTTAACTTACTAGTCTCTCAATCAACTAGTCATCAGCAAAAAATAGACCTAGTCATGCATGGAATTTGAATTGCCTAGTTGAGTGGATGGAAAAGGCACATTTGTATTTATAATTGTATATTGTTGAGTGTACAGTGCTTTTGCACTAAGCGGGTGATTAATTCCCCTTGGATTTGAAATAGGTGAATTCCCCTATTATTTAGGAGCTCAATTCCTCTAGTATTACGCAAGGAAATAGGAGGTTGGTTGAGGCTTGAATTGGCTAAGTGTTGGCCAAAGTATGTAAAGAAGCAGGAGAATAGTTTTACAGTGCAGGGTGTGCTTCAAAGTTAAAAGAAGACATTGTAATTATTTTTCTTTCTCATCTGAATTAATGCAAAGCGGCGGAGGAGTTATTCCAAGTTGGGTTCCCTTGTAAAATCATTGTGTTCCTTAGCCCACGGGGCTTTGGATTGATGGTGAATGGGTGCATTGTTAAGGCACTCCTTGTGATAGGTCACTGGTTCAAATCCCCATGGGTGCTTACCTACCAAAAAAAAAAAATAGTGTGTTCCTTATGTTTTGATGGTTGCATGTTATTGCATGTGTTTCTATTGTGTGTTTTCCTTTCCGCAGAATAGTAAAAGAAAATTTTTTCTCTTGATTTCAGTTTGATTTCTTTAGCAGTAGAAAATTTCTTGCAATTTCTACATGGTATTAGAGCCTCGGAATAATACATAGAAACCTTGTTCCATATCTTCTCTCAAGGAAATTTCGATTTGCATATTTTTTGGTGCAGATTCTCTTAAGTGCAAGAAATTGTCTTTCAACGGATTGAGGCTGGAGTATGCATTGGAGGGAACCTCGAATTTTTGTGCTTGGAAAGACAAGATGGAAGTTGTCCTGGTTTATAATGGAGTATGGAAATATACACAAATTGATATTCCAAAACCAGTAGCATCATATGAACAAGCACTTTCTCAGTGGAAGAAAGACACAACAAGGTCCAAGAGGATTATTCTTAAGGGTGTCATAGATCATGTGGTTTCAAACTTGCATGGAAAGGAGACTTCTTTTTCAATGTGGAAAACTCTCATGGATCTATTCCAAAGCAACAATGATGCCTAGAAATTGGCATTGAGAGATAAACTCAGGAGCATTTGAATGCAGAAAAATGAAACCATTCCATGATACCTCTCTAGATTCACTCAAGTTCAAGATGAACTTATTGGAGTAAGAGAAAATGTGTCATCATATGAACTTGTGAGATTAGCACTCTTTGGCCTTCTGAAATCTTGGAAAATCTATCAGGATTCAGTTAATGGAAGAGACAAGCTACCAGATTGGGAGAGACTTTGGTTTGATTTGGTGCAGGAGGAAATCAGAATAAACACTAGAGATGGTTTTAGATCCATTGCAGATGAGGAAGAAGATTGTGCTCCAGTTGGCAAGGGAAAGAAGGACAAAGGCATGAAGGCCCAAGGTGAGGCGGAATCCAGCTAGAATAATGGAAAGAAGAAGGACCTCAGCAAAATAAAATGTTTTCACTGCCATGAATATGGACACTATGTAACCAAGTGTCTGCATGGGAAATCTAGTAAGGAACCTATTGCAACAGTAGGAGGATACGCTCTTGCATCTCAATTCGAGCTAGATTTCACCCTCTTTGCTTGCACGGAAATCATAATAAGAGTGAGTGAGTGGTACCTAGATTTTGATGCCTCAGATCATATGACAAGAAACAAGGAATTCTTCAGTAGCCTAGAGGAGAAGGATCTCCAATTGCATATAGAATTTGGAGATGATAGGAGGTATAGTACCAAATAAATTGGTACTATCACCTTTAAGAGGGAGTCAAACTCCCATCTTCACTTGAAAAATGTAATGTATGTGCCTAGGATGAAGAAAAAAATGATTTCTATAGCTATACCTCCAGGAGTGAGGTGGGGCGATCTAAATCCTTACTCCTATGGTTGCAAAGAATTGGGCAGGGTCCATAGGAGAGTAGTAGTAGTTGCAGTATACTTTCCTCATGGATCATTACCTTGCTACAGGGTCCCACAGTATTCAATAGCAAGAGGATCAATGTTAGTTGGTGTAATCAAATACTAAGGAGCACATAGCAGTGTTAATAGTAGAGCAGGAGGCTTAGCAGTAGCGCATATTTCCCAGTAGACAGTGTAGAGACTAGTAGCAGTCAGATGATCAAGAGATAGTTGTAGCTCAGAGACATAATTGATTTAGTATTTTGGATGCTCCTTTGTTGCAGTTCTTGTAGTAGTAAGAACAACAACGAGAGGTAGTGTTACTTGTGCTACAGTACATTCCACAGGAGTTGGATTGGGGTTGTGCATAACCCTTTTCTTGCTAAGAGGGAGTGTTGAAATTGTAGAAATAAAAGGCTTCATTTGACTAGTGCCTTAGTCAAATGGAGAAAATTCAATTTTCCACATCAGCAGGATGACTTGGATTGTAGTTAACTAGAGTGACATGGCCTTGTCTACTAGTTAAGTCAATAAATTCGAGTTTGTAGGCTAGAAGTAGAGTTGTGCATGAGTTGATTTCTAAGATCTAGAAATCTAGTTGAGTTATTGTTAGTTGAACTCAGTTAACTGAGCTCTAGTCATTAGTTGAGTCAATTGAAGGTCAGTTGAGTAGTTATGATTGTTGTTAACTCACTGATCTCTCAGTTAACTAGTCAATCAACTAAAAATAGACCCAGTCATGCATGGAATTTGAATTGCCTAGTTGAGTGGATGGAAAAGGCACATTTGTATTTATAATTGTATATTATTGAGTGTACAGTGATTTTGCACTAAGCAGGTGATCAATTCCCCTTGGATTTGTGCAAGGAAATAGGGAATTCCTATGTTCTTTAAGAGCTCAATGCCTCTAGGATTGTGCAAGGAAATATGAGGTTGGTTGAGGCTTGAATTGGCTAAGTGTTGGCCAGAGCAAGTCAGGAAGTAGGAGAACAGTTTTACAGTGTAGGGTGTGCTTCATAATTGAAGCAATACATTGTAATTGTTTCTCTTTCTCATATGAATTAATGCAAAGCAGCGGAGGGTTATTCCCAGTTGGGTTCCCCTCTAAAATCATTGTGTTCCTTGTGTTTTTAAGGCTCCATGTTATTGCATTTGTTTCTATCGTATGTTTTCCTTTCCAAAATATAGTAGAATAAATTTGTGTCTCTTTATTTTAGTTCGATTTCGTTAGCAGTAGCAAATTTCTTACAATTTCTACAAAAACCACTATGCTTTTACTATGATTTAACAATATCAAATATACATTAGCCATGTATTATTAAATTTTATGAAAACTTCCTTGCCACTTTCATGGTTGTTATATCACTATCATTTTTTCTTGTTCAAATGGACTCAATCGTGTCCATTTTAATTATTCTGTCATTTTTTTGTTCCCTTTCCGTCATTTATTTTATGCATAAAATTTGATCAAGGTTTTGCATCTCGAGCTAGGTTTTCTTATTCAACTCTTCTTCTAGACCCCTTTTCTCCTTTTCTTTCCTCACACCTAGCAACCATCAAGATCAAACCAAAATAGACAAAATAAATAACCATACCAACCCAAAGGCAAAAACAAGAAGCAACATGACCATGCTTAAGGTCAAAAAAAGACAACAAGAAAAATTGTAACAACAAAATAATGCAACACATCCCCCCATTGACACACACTTCATCCATGAATTTCACACAAACTCATTTCTTGGACTTTCCATCTCTCTCTCTACATTGCAGATTGTTGGTTAATGTCTCTGGAGGTTATATACACTTTTCTTTGTGCAACATCCATGGGGTCCTTCCCCTTGCACTCCTGTGCATATCAACTGTCTCAGCACACATCATGTCAGTACAATTGTCTTAAACATAATCATTTCCTCCTATAATCTTGTAAGCACATATTCATATCATGCATTTAATCAACCATTCAATAATATTTCAAATGTGCCTACAATCAAAGAGTCATAGTCAACATTTTGAAAATAATTATTTGGAGAACCATTGACTAGTAGCACATTGTTTCTTAGTGTACCTACCATGTTGGCACAACACACATGTCAACAAGAATAGGTGTCCCTTGTACCAATCTCCCATCAACGCCCTCTTTTTCAGAATATTGATTTCTTAAGATTACATACAACAATTTCATTGGCTTCCCAACCAATTGTCCACTTGTTCTTGGTCACATTTTTACCATTATCCATTATTAATCATCTAACTCATGTTAGGACAACAGACTCCTCGGAGTCCTTATGCATGCACATCCATTATTGTATGCACCTAACATATCATTATTTGATATATTTTTAGTGAACATGCATCTCTGCACTACTTCATCTTTTACATTTTTTTTATCATGCTTATATTGGCATTCATCAGCTTATGGCATATTTTCAAAGCTTCGAAAGAAAATACATCAAACTAGCAAAAGCCAAGTTAAAATATTTCCCCCTCATAGTTATGGTTGCATCGTTCAACCATAAAAAAGTTACAATTCTATTGGGATGCTCCAAGGAATCTAGTAGATATGCTTCATGTTTATCCTACTACAACAAATCAAATCAATTTTTAAGTATAGGAGTTAATTTTAACAACCATTTCAATCAATCTAAATTTTATTTTCATTGTTTATTCCAGACATACTTAACTATTTTTTGTTGTGCAAAGGTTATAAAATATGCCAATTTATGAAACCTGCCACGAATCTACAATATGATTCTATAACCCCATAAACATTTGATGCCCTCCGCCTCTTCAGGTATATGCCAATAAAGGGTTGTGTTGACCTTTTTAGGGTCCATGGAAATTCCTTCTTAGGGAATTTACATATTCTCAAGATTGACTCTGGTCTTGATTAGTTCACACTGACTAAATTTGGCATAAAGTTGATATTTTTTTAGTATTTGCAACACTATTCCTATGTTCTTTCATGCTTATCTAGTGTCTTGGAGTAACCAAGATGCCATCATCTTGTCATTTTGAATTTGAAAGTTTCAAATGCTTTACTTGTTTTGTTATTTTCATGACTAATTTTATTTCAATCATGACATATTATGATATTCTATCTCAATTTGCCAACATTCTGATGGTTTTGAACAAGAATTTTAACCAACAATTTCTCTACAACCTACAATTACTTGTCTTCTCAAGTTTTTTTTCTTTGAAGATCTCAATGTCCATGCTTTGTGCCACAATTCTTAGCTCATTCAGATGTAACTTTACAAGGAAGTCCCCATCACACAATCGTTACTCTAAGATTTAAGAAATTTAAACTATTAAAGAATGGATTTTTGTGATTCCTTAATCAAGGAGGTCAAAAAAAAATCTCTTAAAATTTCCAAAAAGATGTAAAATGACAGAAGAATCTTATTACACAAAAGAAATGTTATGGTTTTCCAATGATTTCACATGGCATTAATTCTTACTACAGCCTCCATTTTGATGGTTCTTACTAAAATTATTAACTATTCTTCAATTGTAATAGGTTTCCTGTGCCTTCCCTCACGAGGAGACTTTCCAGTTAAGAATCTCTCTTAATTCATTAATTATTTTTCAGGTTTTTCAATAATGAAATCTAGGGCCTATGCATGGAAACCATGGTAGTTTATTTACAACTATAAGTTATAGCATTTGGCATACTCATACTCAAGTTTTGTTGTTAATATATGGTTATTTATTTTATTTATTTATTTTTATATACCTTCTACCAAGGAAAAACCCTCACACACTTCTTCTCTACGAGCTTAATCTCTAACTCAAGAGAGTTTTTTATAGGCCCAGAATGGTTATGGTTGTGGGTCATACTTATTTTTCATTTATTCTCCGATTTCTAACTTTTGTTTTTATATAAGTGTTCTATGCATGTTTTAACAAAAATGTTGCCAATTAGTATGTCCAAATAGACTCTTTAAGTACATCATATATTTTAGTTTGTGTAATACAGGGTTCTCAACCCCCATTTTAATCATGTTTACTGTTGGTGTATACATAGCTTAATAGTATCTTATATACACTTTATTGTGTGTATATATTCTATGTTTTTTCAATTCCATCATGAATCTCAAACCAATCTATTTATAGCAAAGGTTTCCTAACCTTCTTAATACATCCAATGCAATTGTTCCCTTGAGTATATAAACATGTAATTCTTGTAAATCATTCTAGCTCCATAGTTGTTCTGGACGTCTTTCCTTCTAACTGTTATATTATTTATGTTTGATTTTTAGACCTCTTTGTGTTTCATAGCATTATTGTAAGCCCTGTCCTTTTGTGGCTTACTTCTCATGAGCATACAAGATTACTCGTTCGTTAGAGTCAGTAATTTTTATTTTAACAATAAGTATTTCCCTAATCTCATTATTTCCTTATCTCTTTCTTTCCATAAGACCATTTGTCAAAGTCCAGCATTGGGGAGCCTTTTTAAGTAGGCCATGCAAACAGAGGTAGTCTTGTACCCATAAAGTAACTAAACTCCAAGAGTATCTAGCATAACAATTAGGTTTTGTATGTTTTAGCACCAAGAGTACCTTCTTACATTTTTCTTACCTCCCTCCTCGACAATCTATAGTAGATATTTAATATAGGGTATTTGTGCATATCAATCTTGTAAGTTATTTATCAAAAATAGGTTTGAGCAAATTAAAAGGATCTCACAAATATTAACAATACAAAAAAGAGTTAGCCTTATCAATTAAACTTCACATATAACATCCACAACTCCATCACTATATACAACCCTTTACCATATTAATAGGTAATGATCATGCAAGTAATTTCAAACTTTTCAGGAAAAAATTCATATGCAACATCCCAACTTACGTCCTGAACATATCCATTTGTTGTTACTGACTCTTTAACCGAGTAAGATAGATAATTTTCCATATATATATATATATATATATATATATATATATATATATATATATATATATATATATATATATATATATATATATGTATGTATATGTGTGCATTCTTAGGCTTGGCTATGTAAGTTCTTTCTTAATTATATATTTTGAGTTTCTTATTCTATTCAATATTCAGACAACCATGGAATAGAGTTTAATAGTTAGAATGTATTATTACTCAATTAATTTTATTAGACAACTACTTACACTCTTGGATGTCCAACATACCTATTCCTATAGGTAAGGGTATTCTGAAAACAATCGATTAGTATTTTTACAAACTTAATTCACATAATAAAATTATATCAATTTACTCATAGTACATAACTCCTTCACTTATCTCCTCCTTTACTACATAACATAAAAAAAATTACTTGGTTCCTCATCATGTACGAAATATTTACTATATTTATTTTAGTTGTAGTCAGTCTCATAGGCCATAGTATTGTAACCTACAACTCTGATACCATATGTAATGTACGCCACACTCATACAACAATTTTTATTTTTTTTTCTTAAATATAGGTAGCATATCATAACAAAGGGAAGCAAATATAATTACCAATTATCAAGCTCTTTTAACCTTACACAATAGCTACCATAACTTCTCTATTTATTTAGTTTTAGTTCATATGGCTTCATAGGCCTTTGGTGTTCTTGGGGAATATGTTAAAAATGTTGTTAGGGTGATGGCAGGGTACCCCAAGTTATAACATATCTATACATTCGTATAATTAATATTTCATGACCCCTTATGAGTATCGAACCTTAATCACTTCATTGACAACATTCATGAGTGCCACTCGGCTAAGGAAAACCTTGGAATATGTTTTATGTAGGGTTTATTGTGGTTTAAACCTATTTCTCCCTACCCTCACTACCTTTTAACTTTAGAGATAATGTATTGTATTATGGGTCTCGTTATGCTACACAAATAGTCTCCATAGTATACACCTCACCTCACCCATGTGATTGTGTTATGAAACCAGCTCACAAAAAGATAGAAAAGATAGATGAACGCCTTAGAAATAAGCCTCTTCGAGAGGAAACCTCCTTTACATTACACAAATGAACAATTCTTAGATGATACAAATGACAATACCTTCTTTCTATATATAGGAGTCTAAGGGGTCATAATATAATTGTTAGGTAAACTTGACTCAGGATAGAGTCAAAGTTGACCAGGTTAAACAGTGATGGTTTTGGGGCACATGGTAGTGTGCACCCATGGTATTCTGCCCATGGTATTATACGTAATGGAGCTTATAAAAGGCTGGAAGGACTTCATTGTAATGCAAGACCTGGAGGTGAGCGGTAAAGGCTCACTTGGTCGGATTGGCCAGGGTTTTGGCCAACGCTAATGAGATCTTATTAGGTTGGGTTTTTCCCCTGATTTGGGGTTTTCCAGGATAAACATTTGTTTTTATGTGTTTATGGTTGTTGCTGGTTATTTTTCTATTTATTCCTCTCAGTAATTCTTTATGTTATGCAGTAAATTTCTTAACAACTGGTATCAGAGCCAAATATTGGCTTTAAAGGGATTCTTTGATGCCAGGGGTTTATAGTGCCTGATGAGATCAATGCAGCCTTTTTTTACAGATCTGGGTCTGAAAATAATGGTGGAACAATCATACGCGGAAGAACCTCGAGGAGAATGTGCAGAAGATAGTGCTGTAACTGCCAGGGATCGTAGTGCATTTGCGATATTTACATAATGGTGGAACAATCGTACGCGGAAGAACCTCGAGGAGAATGTGCGGAAGATAATGTTGTAACTGCCAGGGATCGCAGTGCATTTGCGATATTTACCAATTTGGAACATGCTGACGAATTGGGATTCACGCGGCTTCGAAAATTGTTCGTTTTCTGCTAAGTGAGGCCACTGGTGTTGGAATCTACGAGGTTCTCGTCAGGCTCGAAGTTGGAACGGTTTGATAGAATTTTTTGAGCAAATCAAATTGAGAGAGGATGGATCAGAATCGTAGCAGCAATAAACAAAAAAAAAAATTAATGAAGTCAAAATTATTGCATGTAAATGGGCATACTATTGTAAGACCTGGTAAGGCATGTGTACCCCTCAGTGATCACTAGTAAAGTCTGGGTTAGACCTAGGTGATAGGGGGGATGTCAGGTTAACAATACCCCGGGTAAAAACTTTGAGGGGGGTAAGAGTAAGAAATTTACTGCATAACAATAATCAGAGCCGACATAAAAATAATAATGTAAGGGCACAATAATAACAATAGTGGGCTTCTATGGGGCACAATAGTAAAAATATGGGGACTACATGGGTATAGCAATATAATAAGGGGGTTGTACTAATAACAATAAGGGGTTACACTAGTAGTATAGCGGCCTAACATGCCCCTCTCCTTCAAAATGTGTTGTCCTCAATGCTTGAGTAGTTCTTGATGCTTTTGTATAAAATTCTTGTCCTCCCATGTGGAATCTTCAGCGGGTAAGTTCTTCCACTTGATGAGATACTCTGAAATTTCGATTTCGTAGCTGTCGGGTTCTTGCCTCTATGACTGCTCCAGGTTCCAATATGATTTTTCCTTCCTATTTAAGTTGTGGCAATATTGTTTGAATTGGGATCTTCTGTAACTTTTGAATGAGTGGCCATACTTCTTCATCCTTCTTCCATTCATCCCTTGCTTCGTTTATCCAATCTGGTTGGATAATAGAAATAGCACAAAACAATGCTTCCACATCCTCATCCTTTCTTGAGAGTGCATCTGCAACAAAATTTTGCTTCCCTTTTCTATAGATGATGTCAAAGTCATAACCCAACATATTTGTGACCCATTTTTTCTGTTCTTCTAAAGATAATAGTCGTTCTAAAAAGTATTTAAGACTATCATGATCCAATTTTACCTTGAAGTTTCTTCCCATTCGGTAAGGTCGCCATTTCTTAAGTGCATGTAGTATTGCCAACATTTCCTTCTCATAAATAGCTTGCTTGAGATGTAGCAGTAAAAATACCCAATGACCTACATCAAAAAAAAATTCACTACGATGTTGATCTACCTATTATTTCATTCGATTTTGCACCAAAGTGGCGTTATCCTTTAAAAGTTGGAGAACTTGTTGTTGATGCTCGATGTGATCTTTCACTGCTTGAACCTTTTTCTTCTTGATATGTCCTTCTATCTTGAGAGTTTGAGGAGTGGTAATTTATTCCAATGCTTTACAGGATATGGCCGGATTCATTTCTTGATGCTCGATGTGATCTTTCACTTCTTGAACATTTTTTTTTCTTGATATGTCCTTCTATCTGGATAGTTTGAGGAGTGGTTGGATTCATTTCTTCTTTCTTGATGTGATCTTTCACTTCTTGAACCTTTTTCTTCTTGATATGTCCTTCTATCTTGAGAGTTTTAGGAGTGGTAATTCTTGCCAATGCTTTAGAAGATATGGTCGGATTCATTTCTTATTTCTCTGGAGTTGGGTCGTGGCGTATATCCTCTTCTTTTGACGTTTCTTGATCCTTTTCTTCCTCCTCTTCATACTCTATGTAAAATAATTTCTTCTCAGCACACTTATGACCTTTAGTGCATTTGCTATCACAATTGTAACAAATCCCTTTTTCTCTTTTTTCTTCCAATTGTTGTGGTGTAACCCTTGTAGGTTGTGGAAGGCTAGGAGAAACAATACTTCCATCTTTACAGTTGTGAGTGGTAGGATTCCTTGTTGCCATAATTTTGCCGTCCATTTTTCTTGCCAACCTGAATGCCTTCTCCAATGAGTCAGGTTCCCAAAGGTGAACCTCATGTTGGATGTTATCCTTTAAAGTCCCTATGAACATATCAATCCTATGCTCCTCTGGAATATTTTTTACCCTTATATTCAATTTTTGGAAGTCCTCAATGTGCTCCCTCATTGAACCCTTTTGTTTGACGTTTATCAAATGGCTAAAAAAAGTGTTGTTTTTCGTATCCTCATAATGTGTTGTCATTTCTTCCGTAAAAATTGCCCAAGTCACAATTTGTTTACGAGAGCAAAGCCATTGATACCATACAAACTAGTCTTGTTCTAAATATGAAGATGCAATACATAACTTTTGTAATAGTGGTACACCATGTAGATCAAAATATTTCTCCATCTGTAGTATCCAATTTACCGGATCCTTGCCATCAAACTTCCTCATATCGCTTTTTCTTGATTTTAGGAGCTTGATATTGAAATGACTGTAACTCTGTACTTTCAAATCTTTAAGTTCTAAAATTGCGACCTGCAGTAGCCCTCTATGTCCTCTTTCCAATGCCACCAGTCTGATCGAATTTAGATTCTCCAAGAAAGAGTTATGCACAATCTCCCAAGATGACCTGATTATATACCTTTTCAGAAGAGCGAACTTGTATGAAGTTCCACGTGTCACTGTGTTGGCCTTAGGATCTGAAAAATATACACAGAAAATTGCAGTTCATCGTCTTTTTGTAACTTCTGGCCAAATTTCAATCTGATGCTCAAAACACAAGTTATAACTATTTTCCCCAAGTCACCTGTTTGGAATGTAATTCAGGAGTCTGCAAAAAGACCAACTTCCTTAGACCATATCTCCGCAAATATTGTGCAAAAAGCTCTGAAATTCGGACCTGAGGTTCAATGCGATTTTGTCTGAAATGGGTTTTTTTTTTCATTTCTGAAACGTCGCAGAAAAAAATTTATAGCGAAAATGCCACGATGACCTATTTGGAGCAGCGAAACCCTAGAATCCAAAGCTCTGATACCAAATGTTATGAAACCAGCTCACAGAAAGATAGAAAAGATAGATGAACACCTTAGAAATAAGCCTCTTCGAGGGGGCAACCTCCTTTACATTACACAAATGAACAATTCTTAGATGATGCAAATGACAAGACCTCCTTTCTATATATAGGAGTCTAAGGGGTCATAATATAATCAGAGCCGACATAACAATAATAATGTAAGGGCACAATAATAACAATAGTGGGCTTCTATGGGGCACAATAGTAAAAATATGGGGACTACATGGGTACATCAATATAATAAGGGGATTGTACTAATAACAATATGGGGTTACACTAGTAGTATAGGGGCCTAACAGATTGATTAAAAAGGAATAATCATGATTTATTTTTTCAATCCAATGGTGGTATTCTCCTTGGTGGTTAGGGTAACCACCCCACCCCCTCTTTGAACCTCCATGTCATTTGCACTCTAGGGTTTTGTCACTGGATTTATGCATACCAATTAGTGATGGAGGTTTCTTTTATTGTTGCCTTGCGCTTTTCCCATCGAATTCTGTAGTAAGAACTTACCAGGCTACAACCATTACCATTTTTTTGATTACCATGGCAATTTTAAGAACTTTCTACCTGCCAATGTAACATTTTTGTGACATGTATGGCAACATACAAAGGTTCATTTTTTTGTGAGTTATAAATTTGTTTCATGAAACTTTCTTCTCTGTAGTCTACTAATATTCTTCAAAATTTTGACGTTGTCTCTGATCCAGATTAGATCACTATATTGTTTGTCATCCATCTCAATTATTTCAGAGTGGAAAGTGGAGAAATCAACTCTCAAGACCATTTTTACC
Source organism: Pinus tabuliformis (assembly GCA_031772625.1). Taxonomy (NCBI): domain Eukaryota; kingdom Viridiplantae; phylum Streptophyta; class Pinopsida; order Pinales; family Pinaceae; genus Pinus; species Pinus tabuliformis. Next base: position 498,826,357 of record CM062820.1, read on the forward strand.
GGCGTGACCCAATTTTGCGAATTAGGGTTTGAAACATTCTGAGAGTGTTTTGAAGCATACAATGACGTTTTTTAGGGGGTAAAATTTTTTCGCTTTAGTGTAGCACTTTTTTTTCCTATTCTACACACATATTCCTTTCCAATGATGCAAGAATCATTTCAATCAAAGTTCGTTTGTGAAAGTTATGCCACTCAAAATTTGACCTTCCTGTTTTCACCACCACAATTTGAATGGATGCCACGTCAACCCTTATTATTCATGAAAAATGGTCTATCCATGTGATTATGATGTAGAATACTCTAGAAGAGTCTATATTGTAACTCTGGTTAAGAGTTGAGGTAGTCAGACCTAACCACTAGTAGGTTATCGGGCTATGTTATAACCAGGCCACTAGGATGAAAGGGGTTACATTCTTTCAATTTCATTTGTTCCGTAGCTATGAAAAAATAGCTGAGAGGGATAGGAGATAGAGCACACAAATAGAATTTTTGCTTTGTATTAGCCACAAGCCATAGGCCATACTTCTTTGTACTTCCAAACATTTTCTATTTAGAGAAAGAGAGCAAAGTGGTCTCACCTTACAATTGGGTTTTTCTCTCAAAAGGGTTCCCCAGGCCATATCTTGTGCCAAATGTGTGTGTGAGTTTTTATTTTTACCATTCTCTATTTTTTTGCATAATTTTAATTTGCTTACATACACTATTAACAATAATCTACATATCTATAAATCTAAAGGGAAATGAAACTTTAATAGTGTAATTTTTTGGATTTTTAAGTATATTTTATAAGATATGTTGTGACGAACTATCCAATGGAATATCCATGGCAGTTTACGGACCATATTGGTATTAGAGCAGGTTTCTTTGGGTATATTGTGGAGATTTGCGGGGTATATAGATCGACTGGGCCAAAAGTCATAAAACTCTAATCATGGTCGATGAATCTGTGAATAACCCTCATGATCTTGTAGAGGAGAGATTCTTGCAGCTAGAACAACAAGTCACATATATAAATCGTAATGTAAATCTCCTGATGACAACCCTGAGTAGTAAGCTCAGAACATTTAGAGAAGATGTAGGTTCAAATGCAGAGGACAAGTCAGAAGGGGGATCAGGAGATTGGGAAGAAATAGAGAACCAATCGAAGAAAGAACCTGGAAAAGTTCAACCCAGTTTGAGTGTCGTGAATCAATCACATCCCCTTTCTAAAATGGAATTAAACGTTGATATCAAGTTATACCACGATGAGATCAACGCTCTAAACCTAAATCAATGGTTGCAACAACTGGAAGTCTATTTCAGTGTCCATCAAATCAAGGAATAATAAAAGATTTCATTTGCGTGTCTGAAATTATAGGGCCATGCCTTGACTTGGTGGGAAAGCCACACAAAGACCATAAGGTTGGAGGGATAACCTCTTGTGACTAAGCGAGAGTAATTCAAAACCCTCATAAAGTCATATTTTTACCCTATTGAGTATGTAGAGGACCAGTGGATCTGGTTGCACTACTTCAGGAAAAATTTGGGGGAAAGTGTTCAAGTGTATACCACAAAGTTCAAAAAGATGGTCATAATGTTGGGTATCTCCCCAAAGAACCTAGATGTACTCCTCAAGTATTTTGGGGGTCTATATCGCTATCTATGGGAGTAAGTGATGTTGTTCAAGCCCAAATATGTGGACAAGGCTTGTGTACAGGCACAATACTTGGAGAACAAATGCCTGAAGAAAGTGAAATCAAGTGGATTGAAGCAGAAGGAGAAACAAGACACATTTTGGAAGGGAAGAAGAAGCAAAAGGGGGAAAGATAAAAAGACAATAGTCACATCACACCAGTGCAAAGATCCTAGTAAATACTGCAACATTTATAGCCATACAGAGGAGAAGTGTTGGAAGTTGCATCCAGAGCTTAACCTGAAGAAAAAAAGAAAAAAAATAAGAAGAAGAATCTCATGGCCACTTATTCAAGCAACCAAGTTGAAAGCAACTCAGAAGTGCATGAGAATATCATTTGTACGTCAGTGCAGAAGGAGGTGAATTTGTGTAGCCCTCAGCAACATGAAGAGAAAGAAATGACTAAACTCTTCCATATAAATATACAAGTCAAGAAAACCAATATTGATGCTCTATTCGACTTAAGATCATAGTTGAATCTCATTCCAACAAAGCTAGTCAAGAAATTGGGATTGGAAGTTCGTGATCATCCAAGCCCATATCCACTGGGATGGGTAAATAAGGATGCATAGTTGAAGGTAACAAAGTAGTGAAAAATTAGATTTGCCATCAATGCTAGTTTTATTGATGAAGTAGAACTAGATGTAGTTCCCCTTTGCTGATTTTGGAGTTTTGTTTGGGAATCCCTACATGTACATGCAAGATGCAATATTCATGCGGAGATCCAACCAGTATTGGCTCATCAAGAATGGAAAATAATTCACCATCAATGCACATAAGCGCAAGTTGAAAATATCATTGGTAAGTGCCAACCAAGTCAAGAAATTGATTAGTTCTAGAAAGAAGTGTGTTTTATTGTTTTTAAGAGAAAATATGTTTGTAGAAGAGCTAGTAAGAGGCAAGGAATCCTTGGAGGGGTGTACTAAGAAACTTAAACAACAATTGGAAGAGTTACTACAAGCATATAGGGATGTGTTTGGAGATCCTAAAGGGTTACTACCTAAAAAAGAAGTGGAGCACGAGATCCAACTATTGCCAAGCTCCCCATTGCCAAACATTGATTTGTACAAGCAATCTATTATAGAAGAAAGTGAGGTGATGAAACAGTTGCAACAAATACTGGAACAAGGTGTCATTCGACTGAGTACATCACCATGTGGGTCACCCATAATCATTATGTCAAAGAAGGATGGGACTTGGCAGATGTGTATAGATTATAGGGCGTTGAACAAAATCATGCTCAAGAACAAGTACCCCCTACCCAGGACTTAGAGTTTGGATATCACCAAGTTTGAGTCAAAGAAGAAAATACCTAGAAGATCATCTTCAAAACTAGGCAAGGTTTGTATGAGTGGTTCGTCATTCCATTTGGCCTATGTAATGCACCAACTACTTTTATGACATTAATGAATGATGTATTATGCCCTTTTATAGATTCATTTGTTATTTTTTATTTGAATGATATAACAGTATACAATTCTACGTGGGAGAATCACATCTCACATTTGACGTAAGTGTTGCAGATATTAAACAAGCACTAATTTCTAACAAATCTCAAGAAGTGTGAGTTTGCACAACAGCCTTTGTTGTATCTGTGGTATTGGATAGTTGGAGGAGAGATTAAGATAGATCCTGCCAAGATGGAGGCCATCATGAAATGGTTGGTTCCTACTATTGTTTCTGAGGTTAGGAGTTTCATTGGGGCAACACGGTACCTAAGGAAATTCATAGTCTCATTTTCAGTGGTAGTAACTTTTCTCCATGCCATAACAACAAATGGCAAGAGTTTCTAGGGGGGAAAGGGTCAGCAGAGGGCTTTCGAGGAGATAAAGAAGAAGATCATTCAAGCACTAGTTTTGGCATTACCAAACTTGAAATATCCCTTTGAAGTGGATATAGATGTGAGTGGGTATGTTATGGGAGTGATATTGATGCAAGGAAGAAGGTCTATATGCTACCATTCTGAAGTATTTGATGGGGCATCTCTTAACCACCCTACCTATGATAAGGAGCTTTATGCCCTACTGAAAGCCACTAAAGAGGTGGAAGCATTATTTGATGGGAAAAGAGTTAGTAATCCACATAGATTGTACATGTAGCCCCAGAGTAAGCTACAACAGACCAGACATTACAAGTGGATGGTGTTTCTACAATAGTTTCATTTGGTGATCAAGTATAAGAAGGGAAACACAAACAAGTTGGATGACATGCTCTCAAGGCCGCCCACATTAAAGATCGCAACTTTGGGGACTCTTATGCACATGGAGCCATTCACCCATCATGCCTACATAGAAGCATATTTAGAGGATACGGACTTCAAGGAGGTATTTCAACCATTGCAAAGTCAGATATGCATGATGGTGATTACACCATTGACTACCATCTCTAGGATGGGTTACTCTATAAGTTGGATAAGATATATGTTCCTAAAGGTGAGAGATTGCAGCTGATTAGAGAGGCTCACACTTCTAATGTTGCAGGGCACTTTGGTGTAGGGAATAGCATGGCCAACTTGCATAGGTATGAGTATTGGCCCAAGATGCAAGAGCAGGTAGCTAGGTTCATAAGAGGATGCATTATTTATTGTACCAACAAGCCTAGCAATAGGAAACATGGTATATATCATCCCTTACCTATACCCACTCATCCTTGGGAAAGAATTTCCATGGACTTTGTGGGAGGTTTACCAACAACCAGGAAGGGACATGACTACCTGTTCATGGTAGTTGAAAGGTTCAGCAAGATGTGTGTTTTAACGCCCTGTAAAAATACTATCAATGGAAAATAAGAAACAAACTTGTTATTTGGACGGGTTTGTGTGCACTATAGGATACCAAGGAGCATAATTTTAGATGGGGGCACAAGATTTCTCAAGTATTTTGGACTATATTATGGGAGAAGATGGACACAAATTTGAAGAGATCTACAACATTCCATCCACAGATAGATGGACATATAAAAGTAGTCAACAAGACTTTGGTACGGCTTCTAAGGGGATACAACCAGAAGCATCCCAAGACCTGGGATGAAAATCTGGTATGTATACAGCATTCCTACAAAAGAGTAGTCCACACACCTACAGGAAAGTCCCCATTTGAAAATTGTATTGGATATTTTTCGCCCTCACCTTTGGATAGTGCATATGGGCAGCAATGAGTAGTGAGGGAAGATCTTACTGGAGACGCCTTAAGGGCGAAAAAATTTATAGAAAATATCAGGAAGATCTATATACAGGTACAAGAGACACTATAGAAGTCATAGGATAAATATAAGGTTGGGCATGATCAACATAGAACAGGGAAATCGTTTAAGGTGGGAGACAGAGTATGACTATTTTTTAACAAGGAGAGGCTACAAGGGCTTGGTAAGAAAATCAAGGCTCTAAGGTATGGTCCCTTTGAGATATTGGAAAAGGTGGGTGATAATGCTTACCGACTTAGCTTACCACCATATATAATAATTTACTCAGTTGTGAATGTAGAGAATCTGAAACTCTATGAGCCTTCCATGTTAGATTAGGAAGAGAAACATGTCCTACCTTTTGTGGAGGATTTGACACCAAATGCTTAGACAGAGTTGACAAAGATATAGTTTTGCAGAATAGGTCCAAAACTACAAGACAAGGGCAACATGACCTTTAGTAGATTAGGTTGAAATGACAACTTCTATGCAAAGCTAAATGGTATGTTAGAGAGAAGGTGGAGGAAAAATTTTCTCACCTCATTCAGTAGAAGCTTTTATGGACGAAAAGCCTCCAAAAATGGGGAGGTGTGATCTAGACTAGATCATTATATTTCTTTTCATCCATCTCGATGCTTTAAGAGTGGAAAAACTAGAGGAATAAACTCTTAGGACCATTTTTATTGGTGAGGCTGAGTTTGGTAAATTGAGGTCTAAAACCTTTTGGGAGTGTTTTGAGGCATCAAATGACATTTTTTGGGGAGTAAGACTTTGCTTCTTTAACGTAGCACCCTTTTTTCTTATTCTACACACAAAGACCTTTCCAACAACACAAGAATCACGTCAATCAAATTCTGTATGTTATGCCACTCAGAAGTTGACCTTCTTGTCTTCACCACCATAATTTGAGAGGATGCCATGTTAGCCCCTATTATTTGTGAAAAAGGCACTAGCCACATGATTATAATGTTAGAAGAGTCTATATTGTAACTCTAGTTAATAGTTGAGGTAGTCAAACCTAGCCACTAGTAGGCTATCGGGTTGTGTTATACCTGGACCACTAGGAGGAAAAGGGGTTCCAATCTTTCAAGTGAATTTGTTCCATATTTGAGTAAAAATAACCGAGAGAGATAGGAGATAGAGCACACATAAAGGATGTGTGCATTATAGTAGCCACAGGCCACAGGACCAGTCTTCTCTGTACTTATAGACATTTTCTACTCATAGAAGAGAGAAAAGCGACCTCACCTTCTAGCTGGGTTTTTCTCCTGAAAGGGTTTCCTAGGTCATATCTTGTGTCAAATGTGTGTGCGAGTTTTTGTTTTCATTGTTCTCTTTTTTCTGCATAATTTTAATTCATATGCATGCATTATTAACAATAATCTACATCTATAAATCTAAAGGGAAATAAAACTTTAATAATGTATATTTTTTGGATTTTTAAGTATATTATATGATATTTCTTGTGGCAAACAATCTGGTGGAATATCCATGGCAGTTTATGAATAAGTCTCAGTTTTAGGATTTGTGTAAAGATTTCAGATGATTTGTGGTCACTGTTAGAAAATTATATATTACAGAGCAATGGAACACATAAAATATTGCAGAAATATAAACACAGAAAATGCATAAAAAAAGAGAGACACAGATATATGTGGTTCACCCAATTTTGGCTACGTCCACGGAGAAACATCCAGTCCTTCTTTTATTATATTATCCATCAAATTGAAGAGATACAACCTACAGCAGATCCGTTGTAACTCCCTCTTCGCTCTCAATCTCCTCTCTCTTCCTCACTCAGAATATAGATCTACATAGACGCAATACAATTCCCTCATATATAGCGAGGGCTTGCCTTCTAGGGCAAAAAAAACCCTAAATTAAACATAACTTCTACCGTCAGATCTCCGCCTAATGAACGGCCCAGATTGACTGTGAAATTAAAACATTTTACAAGGCAATTTTAGATCTATTCTTAGCTTCGGGAGCGCTGCCCCCGAAACCCCCCGCCAGGGGGGGGCTCCTAAAAGGTTGAAGCCACCCGCCTTGGATCCCCCCTGCAGCGAATATTTTACAGACGGCATTGCCGTCCCATTACGAACTGGGGTCCAATGCGGCGATACCTTTGAATACAGAAGATAATCAAGCTCCACACCCAACAATCTCCCACTTGGAGACTGATTATAGCAACTCCGTAGCTGCTTCATTTGCTAGACAATGACTCCTCTTTGGACCTGACTGTTTCTCATCTTCTTCATCATACTTGAAGACCAATTGAAACTGAGCAGATTCTCAGCTTCTCCCTGGTTACAACTTTTGTTAACATATCTGCAAGATTCTGGCTAGCGTGTATCTTTTCCAGCTTCAATTGTCCATCTTCCAATGCTAACCGTATGAAATGGTACTTGAGCTATATATGCTTAGTCTTGGAATGAAATGCAGAGTTCTTTGCAAGATGTATGGCACTCTGACTATCACTGTATAACTTGCCCAACTCTTGCTTCTTACTCAATTCATCCAGAAACCTTTGTAACCAAATCATTTCTTTACTAGCCTCTGTAGCAGCAACATACTCTGCTTTTGTTGTTGAGAGTGCAACAACACTTTGCAGTTTTGAGATCCAACTAACAGTTGTTCCACCTACAGTAAACACACACCCTGTTGTGCTCCTACTGTTATCTCTATCACCCGCCATATCTGCATCAACATATCCCTATAGAGCAATGTTTGAACCACCAAAGCATAATGCTTGATTTGTGGTACCTCTCAAATACCTGAGAATCCACTTCACCGCCATCCAATGTTCTTTTCCTGGATTGTTCAAGTACCTGCTTACAACTCCCACTGCATGTGCGATATCAGGCCTTGTGCACACCATTGCATACATTAAGCTTCCACTGCTGATGCATATGGAACTTTAGACATATAAGCCATTTCTTCCTGAGTCTTAGGACATGCCGGCTTACTTAATTTGAAATGGCTAGCCAAAGGTATACCAATTGGTTTTGCATTCTGCATATTAAACCTTTTCAACACCTTTTCTATGTACTCACTTTGAGACAATGTTAATTTGCGATTTTTCCTGTCTCTAGTTATTCTCATACCAAGGATTTGTTTTGCAGCACCCAAATCCTTCATTGCAAATGAGTTTGCCAATTTCCTTTTGAGCACATTTATTTCCTGCATGTTAGAACCTGCAACAAGCATGTCATCTACATACAATAACAATATAATATAGCTGCCACATTTTGCCTTTTGAGATAAACACAATGACTAGAGTGACATCTAGTGTAACCTTGTTCAGACATAAACCTGTCAAATTTTAGATACCATTGCCTTGGAGCCTGTTTTAAGCCATACAAGCTCTTCTTCAACCTGCACACTAGTTTCTCCTTCCCTTTTACCTCATTTCCTTGTGGCTGTTGCATATATATCTCTTCCTCCAAAGCCCATGGAGAAAGGTTGTCTTTACATCTAACTGCTCAAGATGCAAATCTCCAGCTGCTACTAGACTTAGAATAGTTCTAATTGAAGTCATTTTCATAATAGGAGAAAATATCTCATCAAAGTCTATACCCTTTTTCTGTGCAAACCCTTTCACCAAAAGTCTAGCTTTATACCTTTTTCTACCTCCATCTTCTTCCTTAAACTTGTAAACCCATTTATTCTACAACGTTGTTTTACCTGCAAGCAACCTGACTAAGTCCCATGTCTGGTTATGTGTTAAGGAGTCCATCTCTTCTTTCATGGCTTGCTCCCACTTATTCCTGGTTTCTAACTGCACTGCTTCTTCATAACATTCTGGTTCACCAGAATCAGTCAACAATACATAATATAATGAAGGAGAGTATCGTTCAGGGGGTCTACTTATCCTGGTAGATCTTCTAACACCACTCTCAGGTGTTTGGGGTGCTTGTTGCTGTTGTGGTTGTTGTTTTGGCTATTAATCATTATGATTTTCAGATGCCATCACTTTTCCTGTGATATCGTCAAGCACTATGTATTCTTTGTTTTCTTTTTCCTGTTTCTTTTCCTGTAGTTAATCCTTATACAAAACCTTTTCATTGAATATGACATCTCTGCTCCAAATGATTTTGTGTTTTTCATAATCATAAAAGCGATAACCAAAATCATTAACACCATATCCAATAAAGGTACATTTCTTTGATTTTGCCTCAAGCTTTGTTCTATTTTCTTTATTAATGTGGACAAAGGCTTCACAACCAAAAGTCTTTAAAAAAGTGTAGTTTACCTTTTTTTCCTGTCCATGCCTCCTCTGGAATACCACCATCCAAGGAACTGGAAGGCCCTCTGTTTATTAGATAAATAGCAGTATCTACAGCATCTACCCAAAATTGTAAAGGCAATCTTGCATGCAATCTCATGCACCTTGCACACTCCATGATTGTCATGTTCATCCTTTCTAACACACCATTTTCTTGTGGTGTTCTTGGAACTGTCTTCTCTTTGCGAATTCCATTCTCAGAACAATACCTATCAAACTCTTTGCTGAAATAATCACCTCCATTGTCTGATCTGAGACACCTCAACGTTTTTCTTGTCTCATTTTCAACCAAAGCTTTCCATTTCTTGAAAGTATCAAATACATCAGATTTATTTCGAATACAATAAATTCAGGTTTTTCTGGTTGCATCATCAATAAAAGTAACATAATAATGAGAGCCACCAAGAGATGATACCTGAGCAAGTCCCCATACATCTGTATGCACAAACTCTAATTTTCCGATCTTCTTTTCTTTCCCAACTCTAAGGAATCTGACTCTCTTCTGTTTTCCATAAACACAATTCTCACAGAATTTTAAATCAACATGCTTCAAACCTGGCAACAAATTTCTTGAGTGAAGAATCTGCATCCCCTTCTCACTCATGTGCCCGAGCCTATGATGCCACAATGCCATATCTTCTCCTGTAGAGGTTAAAACATTAACAGAATTAGAAATACCATTGCATAAATACAATGTACCAACCTTTCCTCCTTTCGCTATTACCAGGGATCCTTTAGTGACCTTCCAGGTTTTATCTGTGAAAGTGGTTACGCAACCTTCACCTCCCAACTACCCTGTTGAAATCAGATTTTTCTTCATATCTGGAACATGCCTTACCTCCTTCAATAGCCACTGATTTCCATTTTGTTGTTTTATGAAAACTGTACCCATTCCAACGATTTTACAGGGTTTATCATCACCCAACCAAACCTATCTAAAATCTCCTTGAACATAATCATGAAAATGTTTCCTATTAGGTGTGGCATGGAATGAGGCCCCTAAATATACCACCCAGGCATCAATAATATTTTCTAATGAAAGGATCAAAGCATCTTGCAACACATCACCTATTACATTCGCTTCATGATTAGTTTCTTGCTGCGCGTCTCCTTCTTTTCCCTTCCAAGACTTGCAGTCTTTCTTCAGGTGTCCTTTCTTCCTGCATTTCCAGCACACTATCCCTGATCTGGACTTGGATCTAGCTTTTCTTGACTTACTACAATATCCTGGGCTCTTTCCTCTTTCCATTTTTCTTCCCCTCGTCTCTGCAGTCAAAGCATTACTTGATATCTCACCGAAGCTTTTTCGTCGCATTTCCTCACTAAGGATTGCACCGAAAACATCATCAAACTTTAAAGTACTAGATCCAGAGATAGAGTTACTAATGGCCATAACTAAACCATTCCAACTTTCTAGCAATGAGCACAGAAATAACAAAGCCCTAACTTCATCATCAAAAGTTACCCCTACAGAACTTAACTAACTGGTAACTGTATTAAATTCATTTAAATGATCAGCAACAGATCCACCTTCTGACATCTTCATATTAAATAAATGCTTCACAAGAAATACCGTATTTGAGGCAGAGTGTTTTTCATATAGTTTGGCTAATGTCGACATTAAACCCTCTATTGTCATTTCCTTTGAAATATTAAACACTACCAACGCCGCTAGGCACAACCGTATTGTTCCAAGTGCTTTTCTGTCGAGAATATCCCATTCTGTGTCTGTCATACTCGTCGGCTTCTTTGTCTTTCCGCTCAATGGTAGGTACAGATCTCTCTGATACAGATAATCTTCCATCTACATCTTCCACAGCTGGTAGTTTTGGCCGTTGAATTTTTCGACCCTAAACCTACCATCTTCCGCCATTGCTCCCACTCGAACCAGGAACCCTTCTCTCCTGCGAGTTTATCAGCCAAATAGACCTTCGGCTCTAATACCAGTTGTTAGAAAATTATATATTACAAAGCAATGGAACACATAAAATATTGCAAAAATATAAACACAGAAAACGCATAAAACAAGAGAGACACAGATATACGTGGTTCACCCAGTTTGGGCTATGTCCACGGAGAAATAGCCAGTCCTTCTTTTATTATATTATCTAGCAAACTGAAGAGATACAACCTATAGCAGATCCGCTATAACTCCCTCTTTGCTCTCAATCTCCTCTCTCTTCCTCACTCAGAATACAAATCTACATAGACGCAATACAATTCCCTCATATATAGTGAGGGGTTTCCTTCTAGGGCAAAAAAACCCTAAATTAAACATAACTTCTACCGTCAGATCTCTGCCTAATGAACGGCCCAGATTGACTATGAAATTACAACATTTTATAAGGCAATTTTACATCTATTCTTAGCTTTGGGGGCGCTGCCCCCAAAACCCCCCACCAGGGGGGGGGGGGCTCCCAAAAGGTCGTAGCCGCCCCCCCCGGACCCCCCCTGCAGCGAATATTTTACGGGCAGCGTTGCCACCCCATTACGAACTGGGGTCCAATGCGGCGATAACTTTGAACACAGAAGATAATCAGGCTCCACACCCAACAGTCACGACTATCCGATTTCTAAGGAAATTGCAAAGTTATAGTTAGGTATTTTCGCGTCCTCCCAAAGCTCTTCTTAACCTTAAAGGAAATAATCAGTAATTCAGCTATCATTGTTTATGTCCGAAGAAATTACCCTTACTCTCCCTTTTTACTAGGTTGGGGTTTTTACGTTCTCTTTGTTGGTCTTTTCCCTCTTCGAAGTGCCATACAAATAGTAAGCTCTTATGTTATTTGATTTCTTGCATAGAATCCCTTTATTTTATTTTTTTACTTTTATTACTTGCTTTTCAAGGTCTATCCGACTAACAAACTAGGGTTTTTGTCATGGGGTCGAAATTTCTAGATGTTTTTTTTCCCCGGGGAAAAATCGTAATTTTCTATTAATTGGAAAATTACATGTTGTATATACCTGTAGGCATATAATGTATGTTGTGGCCATAGCCTTCAAAAAAATATAGGTCTGTACATAAGTTACCCACAAAGGGTATACAGTCACTATTCAGTAAAAAGTTTATACAAAAATATATAATGCATAGATAGCTGATATGTACTGCAGTAAAAAAAACTGTGAAATTAGGGCCTATCAGCCCTCTGATGAAACTGATCGATGTATGGCCTATGGTAATACTGAAAATGCTCTACCTCCCTCTGTTCTTGAATTAACCATAAACCTCTGGGCTGGTTCAAGGCCTCCTTGGATAGTTGATCTGCAACCTGATTGCGCTCCCTGTAAATGTGTAGACAAGAAATATGTTCAAATTGTGTTTTTAATTGCATGGAATCATCCAAAATGTTTCTGAGTGAATGCACATGACATGCAGATGTGTTATTGAACCAATTTATGATGATTTTGGAATCCCCGAAAATTTGTAATTGTCTACATTCATGTGCCAAAGCAAAATGTAATAGATGTCTGAGCGAGATGAGTTCAGCAAAATTATTAGTACCAGCACCCAAACCCATACGGATATGGTAAAAATGGTTTTCTGATAGGTGAAATAAAATCTCCCCCCGGCCCCTCCCCTCCCCCCACATCCATGTTCTTGGGCATATCCATCAAAATAGGCCCAAGGTTGATTATGATTGATAGCTTCAAGTATCACAGTACGGGCAGGTGGAGTATGGTCATCATCAGGTACCTCATGAAAAGCATTGATAATCTGTGCAATTACTAATGGCCACCAAATTTCTTTGTTGTTGAAGATGATATGGTTCATGTTTAACCAAATAGACCAACATATAATTAGTGGGAGATTTTGATTTTTCATATTTGTGGACCCATCCCACCATTGGTTCCATGCCTCCAAGATATTATGCCCGACCCAACACTGTGTGATTGCCAGAGAGGAGAGGACTTGTTCCCATATGTGACTAACAGTAGGACAATGAAGGAAGATATGCTCATTCGATTCCTCAGCCTGTTGGCATATGACACACCAGTTCGGGCCATAGTGGGATCGTTTCATCAGGTTAACACCAGTAGGGGTTTTATTCATTATAACATTCCACATAAATAGTCAGGTTCGAGGGGGCGCCTTAAGTTTCCAAAGAGATCTCCACCACCCCTCCAAAGCAGGTGTCTTGTGTGCAGCATGTATGATGGGTTATCCTTCCTTGGGGGAATATATTCCATGAGTTGCATGTGCCCAGATGAGCTCGTCTTCATAATTTGTTATGCGGACATGTGATTCGATCAATGCAGTGATGTATCCCTCCCATTCTTGTAACCACTGGTTAGGTATTCCAAGATACGCTGTTGATTTCCAAGCCTGCATAAATATAGTGGAATTCTCAAAGTCTGCAATGTGTGCAATCGTGGTGATGTCTGATGCAGGAGCATTCAGCTCAGAAGGAAAAAAAAAAAAAAAAAAGCATTGTATTTTAGTAGACATAGGGGGTCTTGTGTGTTAAGGAACTTGGTTTCCTAAGTGTTAAATTAATGTAATTATTTAGGCTTGTGAGTGATTTTAATGAGAATAGGAATTAATTAAGTATTGTGAGGCATATTTGTAAATGTTCTCAAATGTTGGAGAACATGAGAGATTTAGCATAGTTGAAAGATTTGGGAATCAATTGTAAATCTTAGATTAGGATTTGGTTTCATGATTTGAGGAACTAGGGAGGAGCCTTAAGGATAAATAAGATATTTTAGGATTTTGTTGAGAAAGTTATGGATCTAAAACCAGGAATTGGTTATAGAATCCTTTTGTATAAAGGTAAGCCAAAAAGGCATAGAGAGAGGTTAGCTAGTTAGAGAGTTACTAGTTACTTAGTTAGAGGATTTGATTGTAAGCCTACGTGCAAGTAGGAAAACAGAGGCCATTGATTAGAAAATCAGGCCAGAGAGAGAGAGAGAGACTCTTATGTAAATATTTATTTATCAATACAAAGAATTCGATTCCTGAATTGTGTGGTGTGTATTGATTAATGGAGTTATGAATTGTGTATGAATTAGTGTAATTCTGCATAGTATATGTATGCAGGTGAAGTTCGAGCAGAACACAGAGAAGAGGTGGAGTATGAAGGATCGTGGTTTGATCGTTGAATCTGATTAAAGGATCAAAGGGAAGTTCAGGAGTGACAGTGATTAAGAGTACGCAGAGTTAAGTCCAAGAGGGAGTTGTGTTGCAGAACAACCAAAGACCAGATCCCTAGAGAAACTCGAAACCACAGAAGAACACTGAGAAATGGCATAAAAACGAAGTAAAGGGAAGGACGAAGAAATGAAGTGACGATGCACAAGAGTCATTGGATCTATAAGATCAATGGACGAGGTCGAGTGCGAGGGATGGCAAAGATTAAGTCGCGTAGAATGGAGTCAAGAAGATGAACGGCAGAGATTAAGCCACGTGTTGGCAGAAGGACAAAACAATTTTCGTAGGTGGAAGTGGCTTTCGCGCGGCCTCAAAACCGCAAGTGGTAATTGAAAAACAAACCCGATGAAGTTATGAACGATAACTTAATCCAGTTGAAGTCCGGAGGTGATTGGATCGTCCGTTGAAAGGGTGATCAGATGCATATCGCATGCAAACAAGCACGGGTTTAATTTGGAAATCGGACCCGATGAGAGTTTATATAGCGGGGTTAAATCTTCGTTGAGTTCTGGTGACCAGGACCGTCCATGGGTTGACGGATCGGATGGTAATCACGCAGAATAGTGCACGCAAGTTAATATTCTGAGTGGACCCGATGTGTTTATCAACACAAATTAAATTTGTTTGAGTTCCGGAGGATGAATGGAGATCGCGCGATAGTCATTGATCTAGTGGAGTGAAATCAACAGTGGAGGTTAAACATGATAAGGTGAGCATCAGTAAATGTGCAAAGGTCGTGGAAAGGTTAATTAAGGTTTAGACTATTGGATAGTTATTGAAAGGCTTCCGCATGAGGTTTAATTAAGAAGCCAAAAGCATTAATTTGTGAAGTTTTGACTAGACAGGGAAATTAAAATTCCTAGGACATAATAGATTATGCATTTTATATGCATGCTGTGGGTAAAGTCAGCTAAGGTTGGCATCAATGTCCCTATCATTAAGAAAATTTATGAGATCAGGTGGAAGGCGATACATATTACCACAACTAGTCCATGGGTCTAAGCCGATGCGTACTGATGTGCCTGCTTTAATGCACCAAGTGAGGTCATTCCTGATGGTAGGAAGAGTGTGTAGAACAACTTGCCAAATAATCGAAATTCCTTGTATGTGCCATGTAGGGAGTCGTATCCATTCCATAATGTGTAGTGGCCAAATGTATTTATATAATACCACCTCTGTCCATAGACTTCGAGAATTAAGAATGAGCCATCCCAATTTGGCAGCTAGTGCATGTGCAAAGGCTGGAAGGTCTTTTAGGCCCCATCCTCCCCATTTATTGGGCAATGCAATATGACTCCATCTCACCCAAGCAAACAACTTCCCCTCCTTGTGACCATTCTAAAGGAATTTACAACAGATTCTTTGGATTCTAGAAAGTATGCCTTAAGGAATCCATACCAAGGACATCCAATATATCAGTGTAGCTTCTAGTACATATTTAATAAGTACCAATCTCCCTGCTCTGGATAAGAATCTGTGATTCCAGTTTAGAAGTCTTTTTTCCACCTTAGCCACCAGCCAGATCCATGTTTAAACTAAAACCTATAATTATTTTATTTTCTTTAGTTCTTTTTGGCTTAATAATTTCATTTGTTACTCGTAGGTCAATACCAAACTTATCTAAAACTTTTCGAAGAGAAAGCTTTAAGGTTTTGGCTTTGAAATTCTCCTAGGAATTCAAAGACTTATTCTTGTTCTTTTTAGTTGTCTGTTATAGGGCCTCACCTCAATATAGAAAATTTAGGCCTAGACCCGGTTGAAACTTCAATTATACCTGTGTACATAATTGGGTAGATTGTTTACAAGACTCAGACTTTGAGTGTAGATTTATTTTGCCTTTATGTCAAATGATTTCCTTAATTGACTATTTTAGGTCATTTATGACCGTTAAATTGTAACTATTTAACTCTGGGTTGAGGTTGGGTATAACTAACATTGTCTTTGTATATAGTGTACATTTGCACCTAAACTTTATAATGCATTTATATTCATCCTGAATTGGAATTGTGAAATTTCATTTGAGTGTTTTCTTATAAAAGACCAATTATGTACAATAGCATTTATTTATTGTCAAATTATTTTCTTCTTGATTAACACAATCTATTTTTTCTGAACTAGTGATTACTAGTGAAAAGAGTTATGCAACCTGTTATAACTATGTTTTCTGATGTTTCTCCTTCAATATTAATACATATTATTTCTAGGGTTTGATGCATTTGCAATATTTATTTTCATGTCTAGTTATATATATATATATATGGACAATCCCAATGCACATAAAATAGAATTCAAGGCTCTTGGTTTCCAGGTTTCCGAACTTATATTTTCTAAAGTACTCTATCACTTAGCAGGGATTGCATGCTGGTAGAGAGGTAACCTGAGAGCCTTATCTAAGTGTTAACCCGTGACCATGCTAACCATGCTACATATATTTGTTTATTTACATAAATCTATGCATAAACTCTTTATGAAAACATACATGAAACAATCAGCAATTTAACCCATAGCTTGTTATACATTTTACATAAACTCTTTATGAAAACATACCTAAAACAATCACCGATTTAACCCATAGTTTTATGTATAGTGTCACTTCCACAGAGTTAGTTATGATAGAGTTAAAGTTTTCTTTCAAAAAATTGGAGACTTTCACCAAATAGATACTTGCAATTACTCTTATCTCCTACTTAGAAACACAAACAAATCTTGGAATTCATATTCTCAACACAACATGATAGGTAACCCAATTACTTATATGAATCTCTGAAAATATAATAGAAACTACCATTTTCCTCCCAACCGATGAACTGTTGTATTAGCAATTCCCGCAAGCTCTAGACTCCTTTTCTGTCAAGAAACAGATCAATAAATTTCATAGTTTCACCTCCTCAAGACCTAGCAACGTCCTGCTAAATCTGGGCTAGAATATTTATTCATGCAAGTCCAGTCTTTTTGTCCCAGTGGAACCTCGTTTTTCCATTTTTCCTTTCTCTCCTGCAATCTTGTTTTCTAAATCCTCTTCCACCCATGACATTTCTCTCCAATCATCATAATTCTAGTGGTAGGAATCTTTTTAAAGATGGAGGATTTATTTTCTTGACTGTGACAACTACCACTTCAAAATTGTCCTTTTTTGGACTATAACCGATTCATAACTACTTCCTAGTAATTGGGAGCCTGACTAGTCACATGGTGGCTCCTATTATATTTCCAAATAAAAAAATATGTGAAATAATATTTTATTCATAATAATATATTAACATTTACATCTATCAGCCAACTTTAGTCTTGGCCCCACAACCAATACTTCCACAATATTTACAAGTGATAAATAATAATGTTTGCAAAAATAAATTTCACTAGGGGTATCACATATTTTGTCAACATTCTTCACCGTAAGGGAAACAAAGATAAAATTGGAAAGACAATGTAAATTCACAAACCACATAGAACCCTAACACTTAATTTTCCTTTTGATTTGAAATTGAAAAACAGTCGAAGGGAAATGTAGGCTATTACCAACAAAAACATCATTAGAAAAAGAAATAACTAGAGGGAAGTATCAGAAGGCTAGGGTTTCTTAGCTAATGCAATGAAATTTAACGACATGGAGGACTTGCCTCATCCTAGGTGTTTCGATCAAAATCCTCATCTTGAATTGAGGAAGAGACTCGAAATTCCAATTCCCAAAGGCCAAAATCTCCCTTGCACTTGATCCAAATGGAAAGTGGCATCGAGCCATGGTATTTATCCATGGTATTGTAAGTCGCATCCACCCATGGTATTAGCCCAAGGTATTTACCCATGGTATTGTAACTCAAGAAGGCTATAAATAAAGAGCCTCACTTTATAAAAGGACAGATTGGTCCTCCACAATATATTGGCCAAAAGCTTCTTTCAATTGAAAAATGATTTCTTGAATGACTATCTTCCTTGTGTGTTAAGTACTTATTTTGAATATTGGGTCATTTCTCCTCGTCTTCAAGTGTCCTAGATCTTGGCATCAGAGCGAGTTACTAATCCATGGCATTTAGGTTTTCATAACGGTCAATCCATTATTCAATCTCAATCATGTGTGTGAAGAGGGTTTCCTGGTAGAGGGTTTATTCGCTCCATTGAATACCATGTTGATGAAGGGTTTCTCGGGTAAATGCAAGCTTGTTCGATCTTCTACAAAAAGAGAAGGGGAGGTCAGTGTTTGAGGGTGCAAGAGACTCTATCACCAATGAAAAAAAAAAAAAACTCATTCATGTCATGATATACTTAATTGCATTGGAGGGCTTGGATTTGATTCTACTCGCTCATTCCTCGAAGCCTTAACTCGGCTTCTTGCGTATTTTCACATGGTGTGTGTTGTCAAGACAAAGTAACCCTAGATCATATATTCTAGTGACTATAACAAAAGAAATCTTGAACATTTCTAGTACACCAAGGTTGAGACTTGGGATCTTGACAAAGATCTATGTTGTTGTTCGAATCTGCAAGCCCGAGGGGGCTTAGGATCTGTTGTTTATTATAAATTTCAATATTACCCAAATTAGATTCGATTCAGTTTAAGGAGGAAGCATGTGTCCTTGAATCGAAGTTTAAATTCATGCAAAGAGGTATTAAAGGTGGAGGCACAACAAAGGATAAATTAGCAGATTTATTATTTGTTTCAAGCCATCAAGAAATATGAATGACAACAATCAAGAGGCACAATGTTCAATGATTTGTCAGGTTAACAATGGACGCATTAGCCCCACAACTATAATGCCTTCCATGAAGCGCAAGTGTAAGCATAAGGGAGGGTCGGACAACATCAAGTTCCAATATAAAGGAATTTGACAACGCAGTTGGGGAAAATGGGTTGTAGAGATCAAACAGACTAGAAAACGAACCAGACAGTGGCTGGGTATGTTTGCTATAGCCAAGCAGGCTGCGTAGGCTTATAATAATGCTACGAACTTACTCTACGACTCCAAATCCCATCTTAATCTCCAGCCCTCTGGTTGGGATCAGTCCAATTACTCCTCCCACTCCTGCAAGCTCAGGTCACTGCTCCCACGCATTATAGTTACACGTCCATCAACTATTCATGCAATGAGTCCAGCATAAATTGACGCCACATACAACTTTCCTGTTATCGATCCAAAGATTAAGCAGTTCAGGATATTGCACTTGGAATAACCTATGGTTCCTACCCAACATTGCAATATCGACGTGCATTATGAATCCTTTCCATTCAAGATAGATAAGAACCAAGAAAATTACAGAGTCAAGAATACAGATCTACAATCTCATGGAACTGGTGACCTTGATGAAGCATCTGGGAATCATGGTAGTATCTTCGAGGATGAACTCAATCAGGGAATTCAACATTTGGGAGGACACTTACGCCTCTGATTCCATCAATTTGTTGCGCCAAAGGCATCGATTTCAAGATGAACAACGAAATGAGTGTGGACTCTCACTGCTTCGTAAAGTTGCTTGCGTCTTCTGAGATCGTCTTACATGAGAATGTTCGATGGATCACCTTCCATAGAACCTACTATTTCGGTTACCTACTCAAGCTCGTAATGAATCAGAGCATGTCGCCCACCCAGGGTGGCTTCATATTCAGGATGTATTTACCCAACCTCGATGACATCAAGCACCTCGTGAAGTTTTGCAACAATTTGCATGGGGTGTTGAATCGTCTTGCCCAATTGCTCGAGGTTGAGAGGTTTGGTGCTTGCCATCAAGCGGGTTCTGATTCCTTGCTCACATCTTGTACATTTAGAAACCTCAAAGAAAATTATATGCAGGAGCATGGTTTGAAGGGAGCGATGTATGATTGTTGGTAGGAGGAACAAATCTCATAGTCAGAAAAATATATCGATAAAGGCCTGGTTTTCTATTCAAATAGCGAAGTATTCTGGCAGCAAGAAGAGAGGACACCAAGCTTGGAAAGGAAGCAATGATTTATTTATTTTTTGTTGATATGAGGTTTATATTTGGGCTAGGTGTGAGGTCGTTATTTTTTACATTTGTTCTCATCCTCAATCCTGCAATGATATTTTGTGTTCGTTGTAAGAGAACTTTTGGACAAGTTTTCACATCATGTTGGAGTCTCCATATTGGTTATTGCAGTGGTCTTCACAATATATGTTATACTTCTTCTTGTTCTCAGATTCATAAGGGATCCTAGAATACTCTCGCCTGAGCATGAAGAAGGTTATAGGTGGGAAGACTCCACATTGACAATTACCTCTTACAAAATAATGGTATTTCAATGAAGAAAAAGTATTTTGATACATGTACGTTGTATCGTCCACCATGATGTTTCCACTACTCTATATACAATATTTTTATGAAGCTTTTGAATCATCATTGCCCATGGGTAGGGAAATCCATTGAATTGTGCAACTACTATTCTTTCTTTGTGTATGTTAAGAAAATTATGGCAGCACATGATGTTATAGTCTAGAAATTTGTGTCAAAAACACCTGCATCAATTGTGCTTATATGGTACACATTATTTTTATATTGGTTTGTTGGTGGAATTACAACAATGCATCTTTATTTCATGAAGATAAATCAAAATTTTAGAAATCAACATGATAAAAGAGAAAATGCTTACAACAAAGGAGTATTACACAATTTCAAAGAAATATTTTTTTTCCACTGGGGAATAATTTTTAATCTTTTACAACCTCTCACTAGATAGTGAAAATTTACAAAGATAAGCCACCAAATTTCTACCAGGTTGATCGGCAAACAAACTATCTTGAGGTCCATTTGCTAGGCCTTGCACTGGAAATATCACAACTGGCCTACAAGCGTTACAAGGTATCTCTATCCTCGGACCCTCATTCATCATGGTTATGGGTCACCCACAAACCCAAGGTTATGGGTCAACCGCTCAAAACCCTTATCATTGAATTCCATTTGCTAGGTCACACACTGTTAGTATCACAGTTGGTCACAAGCATTACAAGGTATCTCTATCCTCATATCTTCATTCTTTATGGTTACAGGTCATCCACAGACCCGTAGTTCATGGAAGTCCATTTTCTAAACCGCACACTGTTAATATCACAGTTGGTCACAAGCATTACAGGGTATCTCTATCCTCAGAACTTCGTCCATCATGGTTATCGGTCAACCACACAAAACTCTTCTCTTTAATGGCTCTTCATATTCAACAAAGGCTTCTTAGAAGGGAAATTTACGTAATGGGGACCATTTCTTCTTAAGGTGGGGGGGGTGATCTGAATGGAAAGTGGCATCCACCCATGGTATTTATCCATGGTATTATAACTGGCATCCACCCATTGTATTTATCCATGGTATTGTAACTGGCATCCACCCATGGTATTAGCCCAAGGTATTTACCCATGGTATTGTAACTCAAGAAGGCAGAAAATAATGAGCCTCACTTTGTAAAAGGACATATTGGTCCTCCATAATGTAGTGGCCAAAAGTTTCTTTTAATTGAAAATTAGTTTCTTAAATGGCTATCTTCCTTGTGTGTTCAGTACTTATTTTGAATATTGGGTCATTTCTCCTCGTCTTCAGGTGTCCTAGATATTGGCCCCTCCCGAGATCTGAATCAACACTATTGTCAAACACAATCCCTATTATCAACCTTTGTGGTAACCAAACTATTTTTTCTAGTGAGTATAACCAAAAAAGTCAAGGAGATTATAGTATCCCATATTTGTTGCAGGAGTTCAAATCATCACATTGTTTAACAATGACGGACCCATTCGAAATGAGTGGGGGAGGTGGGAAGTCCACATCTCATTGGCCACCTCCTATTACCTCTAATTGTTTAGTTGAAATTTATGCCAATTGATGTGAGGGGTGTTTGTTAATTCAATAGCCATTAGTTGAAGTGATTAAGCTAATACCATTGAACCCATTTTTAATTAAAAAACCAATCCTAAGGGAGGATGCAACCTTAGCCCAATGATTTGCTTCGTTGTTCTATTCTTGTTTTGTGTGGCAATACAAGACTTGAATTAAATATATGATGATTTGTTTGATCATACATATAAGAGGGTTTAATTTGTTTCCTCCCAGGCTAGCTTTATCAATCATAGCTTTAGTTACTAACATTGAATCCGCAAAACCATCAAAGATTTGATGCCCTCTTCCTTAGCAATAAAAGGGGCCACAATGAATACAATTCTACTATTTAGGTACACTTTCCACTCTCCAAGCATAGCAAGTCATCTTGTTTCGTTCGGGATTGGGAAAACTCCCTCCCACACCTACCACCGTTATCATATGTTTTTATTATTACGATTATTATATTTTAATTCGTTTTTAATTTGTTAACATATTTTTTTTTCAATTTAAATTATTAGTATTTTTTTCAATTTAATTTATTAGTATTTATAGATGTGACACATCTACATGAGCTATAAATTTTATACTAGGTGTAATTTGGTATTGGAATGAGTTATTATAAGGACAAAGTCAAACTTTCTTTTGAGTTTCATTTTGATGAAGGGAAGTTCCTCCCTTTTTTGTTCATTTTTTAAATTTCGACCATTTTGGTCATCTTAAGATGGGCCAAAACCTTTTAAAACAAAGTTTTATAGGCAAAGTTCCCATTAATTCGAGGGAATTCATTTTTACTAAGAAAATTCATGTCAATTTTAAAGGTAAATGTTCCAAAAAATAGATTTGGCCACTTATTAATGCCATAGTCTAACTTATAAACAAAATAGCCTTTTTAAGGCATTTTTTCTAGTTTTTTTTTTTTTTTTGTAAGTCGAAGTTTTTCCATTACTCAAAAGGTATGTACAGAGATGTCAAAATGCATGTGGCCTCACCCCGACCGGGTTTGTTGACTAATGTTATTACCATGCTATAGACAAAATCAAATACCCAACTGAGAGGTCCATAGCCTCATAGGCCTTCACATTTTTTCTAGTTAATTTTAACCAAATTCCGATAGAAATTTTTTAAAACTTGTGTTTAAGTTATTTAATCTATAGAATCTCAAAGCTCCATTGGTTTTTCAGGGTGTTGAATCAATTTATGCATTCAAAAAAGTATTTAAACAACAAAAAATTATAATCTTGCTTAAAATTTTACAATCAAATTTTCATGAAAATTGTTATTTCGTCTATAAGTTAGACTAGGCCCTTACTAATTTATTTTAATAAATTTTGTCTTCTTCTCTAACAAATGAATAGTTGGCTTTAACGAATATACATTTTAATTTATTCTTTATTAATACCACAATATAAAACATTTGTTTAATTTGTTCTTTCAAAAGGAGATGAAAAACAGTAAAAATTTAGGGAAACTACTAATTTATTTGATCTTTTTGAATGGTTTTATTGCCTTTGGAGTTGGGATTTTTTTTCTTTGGGAATGGTTTTATTGATTTGCTAGTTGTCTCATGGTATCTACTTTTTACAATTAAAAAAATTATTTTATCACTAAAAAATATATATTTATATTACAATTTTTAAATATATATTTTTTTCAATTTAGTTATATCAATAGGGATTTATTTTGGAATACGGATTTTAGAATTTTAATTTAATTATCAATAATTATTGGATAAATAGTAGGGATTTGGAGTAGTCTAACTTAAAGACGAGGAAATAGTCTTTTTCACCAAAATCACGATACAATTTCAAGCAAGATTGTGATTTTTTGTTTAAAATACATTTTTTAATAATAATAATATCCATTTTTAAGGTCACAGCCAATCCAGACACCAAATTGGTGTATGAGACCCCCTTGTTTGTGGGACAAGGGACCCACCTCCATGCAGCGATTTGACTGCTAAGTCTACGAAGGCATACATACTCTACCCCCCTCTGGTTTTGAACCTATGACCTCTTAGGAGGAAATACATGAGCACTTGAATTCTATAGATTAGACAACTTAAAACTCAAGTTTTTTAAAATTTCCCTTGGATTTTGATTAAAATTAATTAGAAAAAATATCTTGAAAAAAATCATTTTGTCTATAAATTAGTGACCTCTTAGGAGGAAATACATGAGCACTTGAATTCTATAGATTAGACAACTTAAAACTCAAGTTTTTTAAAATTTCTCTTGGATTTTGATTAAAATTAATTAGAAAAAATATCTTGAAAAAAATCATTTTTCTATAAGTTAGACTACCTAGTAGCGATTTAACCTCCACCTAATATTCTAAATATCTGTAGTAGCATACATAAATCAAAAGTTGAGATTTATTTCCAAAATAGTTATGCCCTTTTTTCCTTTATAATAAAAAAATGTCCTATGAACAAGTGTCATATTAAGTAAGTTATTTGGTTTTTTGGGCATGTGGTATTGATAAGTCTGGTATTGGTCCATGGTATTGTAACAAAGCTTCTCCATGGTAAAGTGAAGATAAGCCTCCATGGTTAAGAATCTTGTTCTAGGTTTTTTAAATGTATATATATTTAATTTATAAATTAATTATTTTATGATTTTTATTATAATAATAATTTAAAATATAGTTATAACTTAGTGTTCTTTTTTATCATTATAACTTAGTGTTTTCTTACTCATTATGGATTGCAACTATTTAATTTATATGACTCCTGTTAGGCCACTATACTACTAGTGTAACCCCTTATTGTTATTAGTACAACCCCCTTATTATATTGTTGTACCCATATAGTCCTCATATTGTTATTATTGTGCCCCATAGAAGCCCACTATTGTTATTATTGTGCCCTTACATTATTATTGTTATGTCAGCTCTAACTATATTATGACCCCTTAGACTCCTATATATAGAAAGGAGGTTTCCCCCTCGAAGAGGCTGAATTCTAAGGCTAGAAAGGAGGTTTCCCCCTCGAAGAGGCTGAATTCTAAGGCATTTATCTTTCTTTTCTATCTTTTTGTGAGTTGGTTTCATAACATTTGGTATCAGAGCTTTGGATTCTAGGGTTTCGCTACTCCAAATAGGTCATCATGGAATTTTCGCTATAAAATTTTTTCTACGGTGTTTCAGAAGCGAAAAAAAACCCATTTGAGACGAAATCGTGTTGAACCTTAGGTCCAAATTTCAGAGCTTTTTGCGCAACATCTTCAACCTTCACATGGTCACATTACTACAACCATGATCAACACCATGAAAATGCAACAAGAAAATGGACTACATGCATAAGCAACACATATGCAACCATTATGAAAGCATGATCAACACATAGCTCAAGGAGAGTGAAACCACGCTCTGATACCACTCTGTAACACCCTCCTCCCACATCTACCCAAGCAATCGGTGAGTATTTACACTGTCATGGACATATAAGGGTTGCTTTGTCTTTGAATGATACGCAGGGTTCTTTGCCAAGAAAATTGCACTTTGGTTTTCATAGTCTATCCTTATATCTCCCCGTACTAACCCCATACTTGAACACAATATCTGCAACCAAACTGCTTCCTTTCTTGCATGAGTGGCTGCCATGTATTCTGGAACCCACCAAGTACCCCAATTATTTTTATCACAAGCTTGAATGGGATAACATATGCTTGTCATGTAAGTTCATTCTTTGAATGAATCCATCCTAGTAAGTTTTACGAGCCCTAGGAAGGAGAAGCTCGATCTCATCATGGTGACGATCTCATCCAGCAAGCCTTCCCTGATGCTCCTAGACCGGAATTCTGCGTTCCTCCCCCTCCTAGCTGGAGTGTCCAAATGACTTTCTTGATGATTCAAATGATAACTAGAGATAAATATCTTTCCAATGAGTTATCATGGGCTCAATTTGGAGTTGAGTAAGACTTCCAAAAGTTTCTTGCAATAGAACACTTCATTTTTGCACCCTCATTCTGCACTTTTTGACCAATCTTGGGAGAATTGATTTTTCAAGTGCCATAATTGATCATTTTCAGTGCTTGATAGGTCCATCGTGTAGCCAATAGAGAGACCTTTCGAATGAGCTATCATGGGCTCAATTTAGACTCTGGGAAGGCAGTCAAAATTGCAGACAAAGGTGAATTCCCTAGATCTAGTGGCCTTATCTAGAACAATAAAAGACAAAAAGATTCAAGTTTTCCTTAAAGAGATTAGAAAATGGGTAAGAAGCCTAATGGAATCTATAGCAAGCCTTCCTTTCCTCCTTGCTTGTAAGCTCCAACTCTAGGTCCAAGTGATATAATTAGAACCCGCACACACGACTAAAAAAGAAAAGGAACCACAATCCACTTAGTATAATCTAAAATCTCTATTCAATGAATCAACATGGCATTGTAATACATGAGTGCAAACATAACACAACAAATATAGGAAAACAAGATACTCTTTGTATTGACAAATATAGGAGAGCTTTTACAACCATAAATAGAAGCTGACTTTGTAGTTGTCTCCCCAAGTTGAATTATTCTTCCTTGTCACAAAGCACACCTCAACATCAACCCTAATGCATGAATATGGTTACTCCTTTAGGTTCAAATAAAAAACATGAGGGCACTATCAATCTCCAAAACCAACAACCTAGACCTTATGGGAAGCAATAAATTCATCTAGATGTTCACAATGTATGTACTTCTAGGATAATTCCTGTCTTGGATTAACACATCCTCAAATAAATTCATCTTCGACTACTCTTACCTATTGGATGCCCTACATTACCCTCAAAGGGTATCAGAAACCACATTCTTACCCAATACTCCATTATTTATTCACAAAGTGAAGATAAAAATGATGTGTCTATCTCTCCCTCTCAACTACGGAGGAGATATCAACTAATCCAAGCTTATTTCTCAAACTCATAACATTCTTATTAGGAAGAGATTTTATCAAAATATCAACTACATACTCATCAGTGGAGATATACTATAGCTACAACACTCCATCTTGCACCAATTTTCGTATGTAATGATACTTGTTGTTTATGTGCTTCGTCTTTGTTATACGAAATTTTCACGATTGCAGACAAAGGTGAATTCCCTAGATCTAGTGGCCTGATCTAGAACAATAAAAGACAAAAAGATTCAAGTTTTCCTTAGAGAGATTAGAAAATGGGAAAGAAGCCTACTTGGAATCTATAGCAAGCCTTCCTTTCCTCCTTGCTTGTAAGCTCCAACTCTAGCTCCAAGTGCTATAATTAGAACCTGCACACACGACTAAAACAAGAAAAGGAACCACAATCCACGTAGCATAATCTAAAATCTCTATTCAATGAATCAACATGGCATTGAAATACATGAGTGCAAACATAACACAACAAATATAGGAAAACAAGATACTCTTTGTATTGACAAATATAGGAGAGATTTTACAACCATAAATAGAAGCTGACTTTGTAGATGTCTCCCCAAGTTGAATTGTCCTTCCTTGTCACAAAGCACACCTCAACATCAACCCTAATGCATGAATATGGTGACTCCTTTAGGCTCAAATCAACAACATGAGGGCACTATCAATCTCCAAAATCCAACCTAGACCTTATGGGAGGCAATAAATTTATAGGATGAGTGTGGTAGTTTAAGATTTATCATTCTAGGCTTGAGATCCACATATGAGGGGAGGATGATCTCAACAGATAAGAGATAAGGTCTCCAATATAGGATTAGATAGGAATTAGAGATCTCTATCCATGGTAAATAGTTAAAACTACCTTAGAAGCTTCTGGAAGAGGAAGCTTCAGAGATATTTTCTATTTTTCCTGAATTTATGGAATCAACACACCTGCAGAAGGGAGAACCATGTGTTGACCAATGCTAGTTCTTAGGTTTGCAACATGCATTGAACACAGGTGGCCAAGCATGCAAGGTACGCTGGGGCAAAAAACATTGTTTTTGAGCTAATCATCCGAGAAACTCAGACCTTTTGGAGAAGTGATGCTTAGGGATTTATGAAGGGATTATGATAAAGTGTTCAAGGATGTTGATTGATCCAGTTTGCAGGCCTACTGAACATATGTAACAAAATGGACTGTAACAAATTTCCCCATAAAGTACAAAGTCAGAAGTAGTGGCCGAGGATTGAAGTGATCATGATATCACTACTGAGGGAGGCATACTCATTCTCAACATATAAGTCATATTACATGTACAATGATAATAAAAAAATCATCCACAGATGAAAAGGTGTGGACCCATGCTTGGATGATGGCATGAATGATCACAACCATCACACTTTATGATTTTGTATGAATCTTGAAACACAACCCAAATGGATGAAACTAGATGTGAGGTTTTCCATCTCGTTCACTCGATCTCTTGATGTACGAGTCTAACCATGTGAACAAATGAGTTGAAGTCGAACATAGTAGACACCATCTGATTAATGACCAATGATGTAAGCCGTTAACAGGTGTGAGAGAAACCACTGATGATGTTAATGGCTCTCAAGGTACTATAGTACAATCTATGTGTTGTGAATAGATGAGATGAAGTTGTACACCATTGGTCTTTAATCTGAGGAAGTTGGTATTTTTGCAGACTCCTGAATTACATTCCAAATAGGTGACCTTGGGAAAATCATCATAACTTTTGTTTTGAGCATCAGATTGAAATTTCGTAAGAAGTTAAAGAAAGAGGATGGATTGTAGTTTCCTGTGTATATTTTTTAGACCCGACGGTCAAAACAGTAACACGTGGCACTTCATACAAGTTCGCTCTTCTGAAAAGATATATAATCAGGTCATCTTGGGAGATTGTGCATAACTCTGTCTTGGAGAATCTAAATTCGATCAGACTGGTGGCGTTAGAAAGAGAACTTGAAGAGCTACTGCAAGAATAAATTTCAGAACTTGGAGATCTAAAATTACAGAGTTACAGCCGTTTCAATATTGAGCTCCTAAAATCAAGAAAAATCAAGATGAGGAAGTTTGATGGCAAGGATCTGGTAAATTGGATACTACAGATGGAGAAATATTTTGATCTACATGGTGTACCACAATTACAAAAGGTATGTATTGCATCTTCATATTTAGAACAAGATCAATTTTTATGGTATAAAAGGCTTTGTTCTCATAAACAACTTGTTACATGGTCAATTTTCAGGAGGAAATTATAGCACATTATGAGAATACAAAGGGCCACACCTTCTTTAGAGCAACACCACAACAATTGGAAGAAAAAAGAGAAAAAGGGCTTTGTTACAAAGTGGAAAGCAAAATTACGCCAACGAAGAATTCTACCCCTCACAACTATAAAGATGGAAGTGTTTTTTCTCCTAGCCTTCACAACCTACAAGGGTTACACCACAACAATTGAAAGAAAAAAGAGAAAAAGGGCTTTGTTACAATTGTGATAGCAAATGCACTAAAGGTCATAAGTATAGAGTTTAGGCTTCTGTGATCCATATCAAAGTTTACAAAAGTTGTTCGGCTAAGATCACATGAAACATCATTTGTCGACGCGTTTCGAACCAACCAGTGTGGTTCATTGTCAGGACAAGTTGAAGAAACAGATCCAGCTTAGCAAGTTAAATAGACAGAGAAGAGCCTCCAACGGCTAAAAAGACCAACAGCTACTTTTGACTATGTACCGGGATCAAAACCCTTTTTAATAATTTAAGGGAAAAAGTTACCCTAGGGGGACCAATCCCTTAAAATAAAATAAATAAAAATAATTTTATAATAATAGTTAGTTAAAAATATTAATAAATAATTAAATGTTATGTTAAATTAGTAATTAAAAATAATTCACGATAATATTTAGTTAAAAATAAATAATTAAAAATTATATTTAAGGGAAAAAATTACCCTAGGGGGACCAATCCCTTAGAATAAAATAAATAAAAATAATTTTATGATAATAGTTAGTAAAAAATTATTAATAAATAATTTTATGATAATAGTTAGTTAAAAAATATTAATAAATAATTGAAATGTTATATTAAATTAGTAATTAAAAATAATTCATGATAATAGTTAGTTAAAAATAAATAATTAAAAATTATATTTAAGGGTAAAAATTACCCTAGGGGAACCAATCCCTTAAAAT
Organism: Pinus tabuliformis; assembly: GCA_031772625.1. Classification (NCBI taxonomy): domain Eukaryota; kingdom Viridiplantae; phylum Streptophyta; class Pinopsida; order Pinales; family Pinaceae; genus Pinus; species Pinus tabuliformis. Next base: position 498,856,547 of record CM062820.1, read on the forward strand.
AAAATAAATAAAAATAATTTAATGATAATAGTTAGTTAAAAATTATTAATAAATAATTAAAAATAGTAAGTTAAACTAGTATTAGAAGGAATTAAAAACAGGACCATTCTTATATGAATAAATGAATATAAAAGAAAGAGATGGTTAAAAGTATGAAAAAATTAATATAAGTCAACTTAAAAATAATAAAGTAAGTTAAAAATTAAAAATTAAAAAAAATTAAAAAAATTAAAAATAAAATAAATAAATAAATCAAAATCAAAATCAAATAAAATAAACTAAAATAATAATAATAATAATAATAATAAGAATTAAGAATAAGAATAATAATAATAAATAAATAAATAAGTTAGTTAAAAAAAAAAAGGAAGACTAGGTCGAGAGTGCTGGGACCCAACACCGACTGATTTTCCAGCCATCATCTGTATTGAGGTTACTCAGCCTCTTTTCAATCTCAAGCGCCTCCCTAAATTTCTGATGATGGAAGTGTGAAACCTTAGCAATAACACTAGCTTCCTCAATACAAACATGATGATTGGTTTTCTCAGCATGCTCAGCTAAAGCGGAAGACTTAGTTCGCCTATGCTTAAGGTCTGTTGCATGCTCACTAATCCTCTGATTAATGGAGCGACCAGTTTCCCCAATGTAGGGGGTCCCATAAGAACAGGGGATCAAGTACACACCTTTCATATCTTTAGGGTCGATAAGATCCTTCGCTGATCTGAGGGACATGCGAATGGTGTTTAGGGGCCTAAAGGTCAAAGGGACACTATGCGTCCTGAGAATCCTACCAATCTTATCAGTAGTCCCCTGAACATACAGAAGATGGACACCTGGAACTCGCTCCTTTGGTTCTCGTTGAGACAGCGAATTCTTGGAAGTTTTAAGGAAAGCCCTCTGACCCATGAATCTACTATAACCATTCTCAACAAAGACATCAAGGAGATGGGATTTTTCTTTCTCAAAACTCTTCTTATCCGAGATCCTTAGGGCCCAAGTAGCAAGGGTATTGAGAACACCCATCTTTTGAGCCGGGAAATGATGGGAACTGGCATGAAGATACTGCTCAATATGTGTTTTCTTCCGAAAAACTTGGTGGCCGAGGGAACCATCACTATTCTTAGAAATAAGAATATCGAGGAACGGAAGGCAACCATCAGCCTCCTACTCCATAGTGAACTTAATGACAGAGGATTGATTATTGAGATGATTGAAGAAGAGATCTAATTCTTCTTGGCCGTGAGACCAGATAACATTGGTGTCATCCACATATCTTCTCCAAAGCTTTGGCAAGAGCCGGGAAGAGTTTAGAGCCTTGGACTCAAAATATTCCATGAAAAGATTAGCAACGACAGGGGAAAGGGGTGAGCCCATCGCGACCTCGCAAGTTTGCTCGAAGAACTCTCCCTCAAAACAGAAAAATGTAGAAGTGAGACAGATCTCAACTAACTTAGCAGTGTCAGGATCTGTTAGGCGGTTGATCACCTCCATGGCCTCACTAATAAGGATGCAATTGAAGAGGGAAACAACATCAAAACTAACAAGAATGTCCCCAGGGTCAAGCTTGATGTCCTTGAGCTCCTTAATGAAGGAAGCAGAGTCCTTTACGAAGGACTCCGTACGACCAACCAAGGGCTTAAGCTTTAACGCAAGGAACTTAGCAAGAAGGTAGGTAGGACCACCAATGGTGTTGACAATGGGCCTCAAGGGAGCCCCATCCTTGTGAATCTTGGGGAGACCATAGATTCTAGGCGTGATAGGGTTGCTTTCAATGAGTTTATGGTGCAGGGAACTCATTGAGCTAATGGATTTAATGGCAAGCGCCACATTCTTAGCAACCTTCTTTAACGGATTCTTAGGAAGCTTTTTGTAGCTACCACTATTATGAAGATGATCCAACATCTTGCTGCGGTAATCAACCTTGTTAACAATGACGGCAGCACCACCCTTGCCTGCCTTTAAAACAATGATATCCTTGTTCTGGTTTAAGGATCTGAGAGCGACAGATTCTTCCTTGCTAAGGTTGCTCTTAGGGGGCTTAGCCTTTCTCAAGACAACCGCACAATCTTGCCTAATGGTGTCCTTGACCCTATCAGGTAAATCTCTGATCCCAAACTCTATGTCACAAATGATATCATCTACAGGGATTTTCTTCGGAGCTAAGGCAAAATTTAAACCTTTGCCTAAAACTTTAAAAACAGAAGGGGGAAAGGAGAAACTGGAAAGATTTAAAACCCTATTATTAGAACGAGAAGAAAGGCAATGATTATAAACATCATTCCTATTATTCTCCATGCTAGAAATATTAGCATTAAAAAATGAGTACTTATTATTCGAATTCTTATTATTTTTATTATTAATGAATCTATTATTATTATATTTATTATTATTGTTAATATTCTTATTATAAATATTAATATTATTAATATTATTATTATAAATATTACTATTATTATTATTATTATTATTGATAAAGTTATTATTATTATTCATATCGATATTACTATTAATACTATTATTCATATCATTATTATTACTATAGTTATTATCATTATTCATATCCTTATTATTCTTATTAATAATATTATTATTATTATACATATCATTATTATCACTTTTAATAATATAGTTATTATTCATATCATAATGATTATCATTATTACTGATGATATTATACTTATAATCAATACACATATTATCAATATCATTAGAAGACAGCGCACTCCCCGAAGGGTGACTGTCAAGGACCAACGGACGGGGAGAGGGGGTCGAGCCTTCTCTGATCCCAACGGACCTGCGAGCCAAACCGATACCCGGTTCTGCGGTCAAGCTATGCACCAGGGAGCTGCAAACCACCGGAGACATCACGCTGACCAACCGGCCCGAAGGGTGACTGCAAGATACCAAAGGACGAGGAAGGGGGGCCGAGCCCTCACTGACCACCTCTGACCGGCGTGCCAAAGCTATTCCAGGTTCTGAGGACGAGCTACGCACCCGACCAATAGATGCATGTTCTACTCTGAAGTCCCTTCGGTTAGAAGAGATTCGGAAGCAGCATCAAGCTTCTAAGTTTCAGAGGCTTGTTGAAAATTCAGCAGTTCTGGATAGATCTAGGGGAGCAGCTTCCCGGAGCCGTATTTCTCCTGGTCAAATCTCTGCGCTTAATAGTTGGTTATCTGACAGCTCTGTTGATGACCGAGCTGCCCTTACCTGCAGATTGGGGTTTGGCTCCCAGGAAAGCGTTCTTCCAGGTTGCTGCGTTGAGGGAAATCACTCTGGTGATAATGAGTGCTCTCCTTCTGGCGCCAATCATCCAGATCGCTCTTCCTTTCCAGGCATGGGTCAGGTATCGCTTGACAGCAGCACGGCTGTGGGTAACTCTCTTCCGATACCTTCTTCAGTTTCCATGCCTGCGCTGAGGGTTTCTGATCCAGGGGTTTCTTCTGCGCTTTCACCGAGTGGTATCTCCGTTTCCTCGCTGCGTAGAAGGTCCTCGAAACCAGGCGGGTTGGTTGGGGTCAGCGAGGGCTCAGATCCAGCGTTAGCGGGTTCGTTGTCACCTAGCTCTGGTCGCTCCTCGGTGCATAGCTTGTCTGCAGAGCCCGGAATCGATTTGACAGGCAGCGGGGGTTCAGATCCGGTGGCACCTAATTCTGATCGCCCATCGATGCATGGCAAATCTGTAGAGCCCGCAGTCGTTTCGGCTGGCCGGTTGGTCAGCTTGGTTTCCTCGTCAGTTGGTCGGGTGCGTAGCTCATCCTCAGAACCTGGAATAGCTTTGGCACGCCGGTCAGAGGTGGTCAATGAGGGCTCGGCCCCCCTTCCTCGTCCTTTGTTATCTTGCAGTCACCCTTCGGGCTGGTTGGTCAGCGTGATGTCTCCGGTGGTTTGCAGCTCCCCGATGCATAGCTTGACCGCAGAACTCGGTATCGGTTTGGTTCGCAGGTCCGTTGAGATCCGAGAAGGCTCGACCCCCTCTCCCCATCCGTTGGTCCTTGACAGTCACCCTTCGGGGAGTGCGCTGTCTTCTAATGATATTGATAATATGTGTATTGATTATAAGTATAATATCATCAGTGATAATGATAATCATTATGATATGAATAATAACTATATTATTAAAAGTGATAATAATGATATGTATAATAATAATAATATTATTAATAAGAATAATAAGGATATGAATAATGATAATAACTATAGTAATAATAATGATATGAATAATAGTATTAATAGTAATATTGATATGAATAATAATAATAACTTTATCAATAATAATAATAATAATAATATTTATAATAATAATATTAATAATATTAATATTTATAATAAGAATATTAACAATAATAATAATCATTATAATAATAAATATAATAATAATAGATTCATTAATAATAAAAATAATAAGAATTCGAATAATAAGTACTCATTTTTTAATGCTAATATTTATAGCATGGAGAATAATAGGAATGAGGTTTATAATCATTGCCTTTCTTCTCGTTCTAATAATAGGGTTTTAAATCTTTCCAGTTTCTCCTTTCCCCCTTCTGTTTTTAAAGTTTTAGGCAAAGGTTTAAATTTTGCCTTAGCTCCGAAGAAAATCCCTGTAGATGATATCATTTGTGACATAGAGTTTGGGATCAGAGATTTACCTGATAGGGTCAAGGACACCATTAGGCAAGATTGTGCGGTTGTCTTGAGAAAGGCTAAGCCCCCTAAGAGCAACCTTAGCAAGGAAGAATCTGTCGCTCTCAAATCCTTAAACCAGAACAAGGATATCATTGTTTTAAAGGCAGACAAGGGTGGTGCTGCCGTCATTCTTAACAAGGCTGATTACCGCAGCAAGATGTTGGATCATCTTCATAATAGTGGTAGCTACAAAAAGCTTCCTAAGAATCCGTTAAAGAAGGTTGCTAAGAATGTGGCGCTTGCCATTAAATCCATTAGCTCAATGAGTTCCCTGCACCATAAACTCATTGAAAGCAACCCTATCACGCCTAGAATCTATGGTCTCCCCAAGATTCACAAGGATGGGGCTCCCTTGAGGCCCATTGTCAACACCATTGGTGGTCCTACCTACCTTCTTGCTAAGTTCCTTGCGTTAAAGCTTAAGCCCTTGGTTGGTCGTACGGAGTCCTTTGTAAAGGACTATGCTTCCTTCATTAAGGAGCTCAAGGACATCAAGCTTGACCCTGGGGACATTCTTGTTCGTTTTGATGTTGTTTCCCTCTTCACTTGCATCCCTATTAGTGAGGCCATGGAGGTGATCAACCGCCTAACAGATCCTGACACTGCCAAGTTAGTTGAGATCTGTCTCACTTCTACGTTTTTTCTGTTTTGAGGGAGAGTTCTTCGAGCAAACCTGCGGGGTTGCGATGGGCTCACCCCTTTCCCCTGTCATTACTAATCTTTTCATGGAAGATTTTGAGTCCAAGGCTCTAAACTCTTCCCGGTTCTTTCCAAAGCTTTGGAGAAGATATGTGGATGACACCAATGTTATCTAGTCTCACGGCCAAGAAGAATTAGATCTCTTCTTCAATCATCTCAATAATCACTCCTCTGCCATTAAGTTCACTATGGAGCAGGAGGTCGATGGTTGCCTTCCGTTCCTCGATATTCTTATTTCTAAGAATAGTGATGGTTCCCTCGGCCACCAAGTTTTTCGGAAGAAAACGCATACTGAGCAGTATCTTCATGCCAGTTCCCATCATTTCCCGGCTCAAAAGATGGGTGTTCTCAATACCCTTGCTACTCGAGCCCTAAGGATCTCGGATAAGAACAGTTTTGAGAAAGAAAAATCCCATCTCCTTGATGTCTTTGTTGAGAATGGTTATAGTAGATTCATGGGTCAGAGGGCTTTCCTTAAAGCTTCCAAGAATTCGCTGTCTCAACGAGAACCAAAGGAGCGAGTTCCAGGTGTCCATATTCCGTATGTTCAGGGGACTACTGATAAGATTGGTAGGATTCTCAGGACGCATAGTGTCCCTGTGACCTTTAGGCCCCTGAACACCATTCGCATGTCCCTCAGATCAGTGAAGGATCCTATCGACCCTAAAGATATGAAATGTGTGTACTTGATCCCCTGTTCCTGTGGGACCCCCTACAATGGGGAAACTGGTCGCTCCATTAATCAGATGATTAGTGAGCATGCAGCAGACCTTAAGCATAGGCGAACTAAGTCTTCTGCTTTAGCTGAGCATGCTGAGAAAACCAATCATCATGTTTGTATTGAAGAAGCTAGTGTTATTGCTAAGGTTTCGCACTTCCATCATCGGAAATTTAGGGAGGCGCTTGAGATTGAAAAGAGGCTGAGTAATCTCAATAGAGATGATGGCTGGAAAATCAATTGGTGTTGGGTCCCAGCACTCTCGACCTAGTCTTCCTTCTTTTCTTTTTTTTAACTAACTTATTTATCTATTTATTATTATTATTATTATTCTTAATTATTATTATTATTATTATTATTATTGTTTTAGTTTATTTTATTTGATTTTGATTTTGATTTTGATTTATTTATTTATTTTTATTTTTATTTATTTTATTTTATTTTATTTTATTTTTAACTTACTTTATTATTTTTAAGTTGACTTATATTAATTTTTTCATAGTTTTAACCATCTCTTTCTTTTATATTCATTTATTCATATAAGAATGGTCTTGTTTTTAGTTCCTTCTAATACTAGTTTAACTTACTATTTTAATTATTTATTTTTAACTAACTATTATCATGTATTATTTTTAATTACTAATTTAACATAAAAAAATTTAATTATTTATTAATAATTTTTAACTAACTATTATCATTAAATTATTTTTATTTATTTTATTTTAAGGGATTGGTCCCCCTAGGGTAATTTTTTCCCTTAAATATAATTTTTAATTATTTATTTTTAACTAACTATTATCATGAATTATTTTTAATTACTAATTTAACATAACATTTCAATTATTTATTAATATTTTTAACTAACTATTATCATAAAATTATTTATTAATAATTTTTTACTAACTATTATCATAAAATTATTTTTATTTATTTTATTTTAAGGGATTGGTCCCCCTAGGGTAATTTTTTCCCTTAAATATAATTTTTAATTATTTATTTTTAACTAACTATTATCATGAATTATTTTTAATTACTAATTTAACATAACATTTTAATTATTTATTAATATTTTTAACTAACTATTATCATAAAATTATTTTTATTTATTTTATTTTAAGGGATTGGTCCCCCTAGGGTAACTTTTTTCCCTTAAATTATTAAAAAGGGTTTTGATCCCGGTACCTAGTCAAAAGTAGCTGTTGGTCTTTTTAGCCGTTGGAGGCTCTGCTCTGTCTATTTAACTTGCTAAGCTGGATCTGTTTCTTCAACTTGTCCTGACGATGAACCACACTGGTTGGTTCGAAACGCGTCGACAAATGATGTTTCATGTGATCTTCGCCGAAAAATCTTTGGTCATAAGTGTGCTGAGAAGAAATTATTTTACATAGAGTATGAAGAGGAGGAAGAAAATGATCAAGAAACATCAAAAGAAGAGGATATACGCCAGGACCCAACCCCAGAGAAAGAAGAAATGAATCTGACCATATCTTGTAAAGCATTGGAAAGAATTACCACTCAAACTCTCAAGGTAGAAGGACATATTAAGAAGAAAAAGGTTCAAGAAGTAAAAGATCACATCGAGAAAGAAGAAATGAATCCAACCATATCTTATAATGCATTGTCCGGAATTATCACTCCTCAAACTATCAAGATACAAGGACATATCAAGAAGAAAAATGTTCAAGAAGTGAAAGATCACATCGAGCATCAAGAAATGAATCTGACCATATCTTGTAAAGCATTGGAAGAAATTACCACTCCTCAAACTCTCAAGATAGAAGGACATATCAAGAAGAAAAGGGTTCAAGCAGTGAAAGATCACATCGAGCATCAACAACAAGTTCTCCAACTTTTAAAGGATAACGCCACTTTGGTGCATAATCGAATGAAACAACAGATAGATCAACATCACAGTGAAAAAAGTTTTGATGTAGGTGATTGGGTATTTTTACGGCTACATCTCAAGCAAACTATTTATGAGAAGGAAATGTTGGCAATACTACATGCACTTAAGAAATGGCGACCTTACCCAATGGGTAGACACTTCAAGGTAAAAATGGATCATGATAGTCTTAAATACTCTTTAGAACAAATATTATCTTTAGAAGAACAGAAAAAATGGGTCACAAATATGTTGGGTTATGACTTTGACATCATCTACATAAAAGGGAAGCAAAATTTTGTTGCAGATGCACTCTCAAGAAAGGATGAGGATGTGGAAGCATTATTTTGTGCTATTTCTATTATCCAACTAGATTGGATAAACGAAGCAAGGGATGAATGGAAGAAGGACGAAGGAGTGTGGCCACTCATTCAAAAGTTACAGAAGATCCCAATTCAAACAATATTGCCAAAACTTGAAGAGGAAGGAAAAATCATATTGGAACTTGGAACAGCCACAGAAACAGGAACCCGACAACTACGAAATCAATCAATTTCAGAGTATCTCATCAAGTGGAAGAACTTACCCGCTGAAGATTCCACATGGGAGGACAAGAATTTTATACAGAAGTATCAAGAACTACTCAAGCGTTGAGGACAACACTTTTTGAAGGAGAGGAGAATGTTAGGCCCCTATACTACTAGTGTAACCCCTTATTGTTATTAGTACAACCCCCTTATTATATTGGTGTACCCATGTAGTCCCCATATTGTTATTATTGTGCCCGATAGAAGCCCACTATTGTTATTATTGTGCCCTTACATTATTATTTTTATGTCAGCTCTGATTATATTATGACCCCTTAGAGTCCTATATATAGAAAGGAGGTCTTGTCATTTGTATCATTGAGGAATTGTTCATTTATGTAATGTAGAGGAGGTTGCCCCCTCGAAGAGGCTGAATTCTAAGGCGTTTATCTCTCTTTTCTATCTTTTTGTGAACTAGTTTCATAACAACTCCCCTACTTTATTAGTATTAGATGTGACACAAGTACATGAGTTGTAAATGTTACACTAGGTGTAATTAGGTATTATATTGAATAAGACAAAATCCACCTAATTTTTATTTAGATGAAAAAAAGTTCTTCCCTTTCATTTTTGAAATTTTGACAATTTTGGTCATCTTAAAATGGGTCAAAACCTTTTAAGATAAAATTCCCATTTATTAAAGAGGATTCATCTTTACAAGAAAATTCATATCAAATTTAAAGGAAAATGTTCCAAAAAAATAGATTTTTCCACAAATTATTTTACACCCAAATTTCCCATTAATTGGGGATTATTAACACCCAAATTTTAAAGAAAAAAAAACAATAACTTATTTTATTAGATATTTATATTCCCATTATAATATAGAGAATATATGTTCATATTATAGATTTTAAATATTTTTAATTGCAATAATTAAGTTTATAGGTAGCTCATAGATATGTTTATTTTGAAAAAAGGCTTCTAGAATTTTATTTTAATTATTAATAATAATTAAAACTTCTATAGTAAATACTAGAATATTCTAAGTATTAATCATAAATCAAAGTGTTGTCTGTAGAGGTCCTCGTGAAAAGAATTTCAAGAAATCCAATCATGGGAGTGTTTGAATCATTTTTTTTATGGTAGAAATGGATTCAACACCATCAAGAATCCTAGGGACACCCAAAATGGTGAAGCTAGAATTTCCAAAAATTTCTAGATTTTTTCAAAATCCTACAGGAATTTCCATATTTTTTCGGGCAAAATTGTATCTTCCTTAGACTAAGACATAGATCAAAGGTTGAGATTTATCTCCAAAGTACCTATGTCATTTTTCTCTTTTAATTAAATTGTTTAATTAAATAGAAATGCCATTGAATCTCCAATGATTAAAAAATTGAGTTGTCTTTAGTGAGACTTTTTGGAAGCTTTTCTGGTGGGTTTTTCCCGTCAAATGTCTCTAAAATCCGGTAGATCAAGATTTCACCTCAAATTTTTCACTCGCAAAAAGTCAAAAAAGTCGCACTAAAGGCAACTTCTTAAGAATCTTGTTATATTATATAGGAGTTGTCTTTAGTGCAACTTTTTGGAAGATCTTCCGGTGGATTTTTCCGATCTAATTTCTCGAAAATCCGGCAAGAATTCATTGAAATCACAATATTTATGGTAAATCCTGCACAATAGAAGTGCCCTAGGGGTTTTTCATGGTGCTGAATCCATATATATAGTCAAAAAATTAGTTTAAACTAGCAATTGCACCTCATGCTGCAATGGGAACGTCGTAAGGCTGTAACATAAGGAAGAGTGGCAATGATGAAGGTTGTTGGTTGAAGCAAGTAATTATAGTTTGAAAAGTGCAACGGTGATGTGTTGCATTCCAAAAACTTATGTAACATGTATATCTTGTGATACCAATACTTGCAAAATAAAATAGCACTGCAACCACATAAACCAAGATGTTAAGTCTTGTTAGATTCCCAAATGAACTGTAGCATAAGAAAGAGTGGCATTGATGAAGGTTGTTGGTTGAAGCAAGTAACTATAGTTTGAAAAGTGCAATGGTGAAGTGTTGCATTCCAAAAACTTGTGTAACATGTATAACTTGTGATACCAATACTTGCAAAATAAAAAATAAAATAGCACTGCAACCACATAAACCAAGATGTTAAGTCTTGTTAGATTCCCAAATGAATCTGGAAGACTCTTCAAATCACTGCAACCTGATAGGTCGATGTGTTTCAGGGTTCTTAGATTCCCGAAGGAATCCGGAAGCCTCTTGAAACTATAGCAATGTTACAGGTTGATGTGTTTCAGGTTTGTTAGATTACCGAAGGAATCTGGCAGAAAACTCATCATCCCACAGGATACCATCTTCAAGTGTTTCAACGAAAGCAGTTCGCAAAATTCTTAGGGTAACTTTTGCGACCCTTTCAAGTAAGATGTACTCGTTGTACATATCACAATCCGTTCAAGGTTATTCAACAGTCGAATGGACTTTGGAATAACAGAGAGGGGAGCTTCAATCCTTAATTCCCTCAACTGCAAAGGTGCCAGAAAAAATGTTGACATGCTTCAATTATTTTAAAGATAGAGAAGATTGTTATCTACAAAATCCTTGGATTTGATCCAGTAAAATATTCAGGCACTTGAAAATAAATAAAACCCTTTAAAATTCATTGGACCCTCTGGCACCGTATTATAATAAAAAATAAATATTATCGCTTTAATTCAACGAATATTTATTTACCTGTGATCCTTCACTCCACAACTGATGGAACCACCACCAGTCAGTGCAATCGCCGAACAGTTCTCAAACTCTTAACTTTGTCAATGGAAACCAAGAAACTAGGTCAGAGTAGGTGAGGATGCAAGTGCGAAGCCATATGACATGATCCTGCATTCTAATCTGATCTTCATTCGTTGTCCATGAAAACCAACGCTACAAGATTGGATCGTTCAGATGCCAGATGTGATCGTTGGCAAGATGTCTTCCCAGATCTCTCACGTCATCGTGCATTCTAACCTCAACTTCAACCTCACTCTCAATATCACTTAAATGGTACTTGATATCTTCTAGCTCCACAAGATTCTTATTTAGTAGACTTCGAAACCCCAGCGAGCCTCTCAAGCCATATCCGTCCCATATATTTATTGCGTCATCCCTTCTTTTTCCTATGAAAAAACACGCAATGTCTAAGAACATCATTTTTTCGTCCATCTGAAGGGCATCGTAACTTATTTGAAGACTCTTTTCTATGTCATCTGGAAGTATTTGTTCAAGGCTTTCCAATGTTCTTCCCAAAAAGACTTGTCATCATTTCCGCATAGCTTTCTTTGCACGACTCCACATACACTTCCTCCGCACAGCTTACAGGTATCCTCTTTTCAATGTAGTGTTTTGGATAGTTATGTTAATTGTCAACTATGATATTTGTAATATGTTCAAATAAATTGTGTAAATAACACAGAGTCTGTTGTTATTTTCTTCAACTCTTTTTTATCGCACAAATACGCTTTATTTTTAAAAAATACTTACACTAATGCTACATACACATTCCCACCACATTAAAAACATGACATGGTTAAAGGTTAATGAGTAGTTGAAGAATCTCGTTAAATGCATGAATTCCAAACCAAAGCATTCAAACAAAAGCTCAGAGAAACTAGTCATCACCCCGCACATTACCATTCTCCACACAAACTTGTTCTACCATTTGATTCTGAGATTTTTTATTTGTCAAATAGAGGGGATAAAGGGGATGTTGTTGATTCTTGTTTGTAAATTATGTGCGGAGATGCAAAAAGTGCTTATTCTCTAGCACATGTCGTCTCTTCCACACAGTAAATAGATTTTGTGTCGAAGGTGCTCCTTCTCCCACACATACCTCCTTCTCTACACACTTATGTATGTGCTGAGAGAACAAGCATTGGTGATGGATACTTATGTATGTGTTGGAGAACAAGCATTGGTGATGGATACTTATGTATGTGTTGGAGAACAAGCATTGGTGATGGATACGTGTAAAGGATCTGCCCCTCATTGGTATTTTCTAGTATTATTCAGTGATACAGGAGAGCAAAGGGTAAGCCTGTGGTGGGTTTGCACACTGACGTGGAGGTTGAGTTAGCGTATGCAGTTCAAGTCTTTCGATGTGGTAGGGAGACGCCCTTCCCTAGTATAGGGTTTGGATAAAGGGACATGTGGAGATTGAATATTTGAAGCTTGAACTGCACATTGGATCTTGATTCATAACCAGAATTAAAAATTAAAAATGTCAAAATTCCATTTCCTGGCACAATCTGATCGAGTGTCAGTTTCTCGGCGTCATTCTGATTCTTTTCATCTAAACGGTGATGGCCAAGCACTGTGTTTCATGGGGTCTGTCACCCTGCTGCCGCTGCACCAATAAGACTTTATTTTCAAAATCTTCAATCTTTTCATCCAAGCCGGTGGGATGTTCTGCAACATCCAAGCCGCGGGTTCCTCTCCGCTTTTGCTAAACAAAATCAACTACCGCATGACCTGAAAGGGTAAAATACACACAAAGAAAACCCAAGATGCAGTTAAATAATAGAAAAATGGAAGAAAGAGACAACAATATCAACGTATTCCCTAAAAAATAATAGATCTATTCACTGGTTTTTCATAATGATTATTGGATCTAGTCACTGGTTTTTCAAGCGTACTGGGATTGCATTTTCTGATAAATGCGGCGGCATTGAAATGGAAATAAGCCCCCTAGTGCTTATTCTTCTGCCAATAAATATTGAAAGTATAGGAGGCGTGGGCGACGAGCTTGTTGGGCAGAAAGAAGGGACGGTTCCACAAGAAGCCCCCAGTGCTTATTCTTATTCCAGTAAATATTGAAAGCCAAGGAGGCGTGGGCAACGAGCTTGTTGGGCAGAAAGCAGGAACAGTTCCACTCAGAAATCAGGGCTGGTTTCACTGAATTGCACTACAGTCCGATCTGCCCGGTCCACAAGCCCTGCAAAATGTCGGCAGGCCCTTGTGGATTTGCTATGCACCATTGAGCCTGATAAACAATAAACAATTGATTAACTGATTTAACCGATTATTGAAACTACTTTTCATCAAACCGCTGAAAATTGTTTGATCGCACGATAATGATAGGTCAACAAGAGCTCAGTTGATTTCAGAGGGAAACGCCTTACAGCGTAATAACACAAATCAAGATTTCACCTCAAATTTTTGCACCGGATTCCAGCACTGAAAACTCCAAAAAGTCGCACTATAGACAACTCCCATTATATATATATATATATATATATACATATATACATATATGTTTAACTCATATATTATTTTTTTTAATTACTAATATTAATAATAATTTAAAACGTAAAATTATAATTTACTTAATTTTTATACGAAGGCATACATACTCTACCCCCTCTGGCTCTGAATCTGGGTTTGAACCCCTAATCTCTTAGGAGGAAACACATTCTTTATTACAATGAGAGACGCTCTATATTCTAGTACATGAGGGAGATGCTAGAGATATGTGTAAAGTTACTTTAAAAAAATAATAACAACGTTACTTTAAAAATCAATGTGGTCCATAAATAAAATACTTCAATTTTCACCTTTATTTTACATCAAACTTTATATAGTGAGATAATGTAATTCAAATTTAAAAAGTAATATATATATATATATATATATATATATATAACTTTTTAGTACGAGGGATATATGTAATTCCTTCATTGAGTCTAGATCTAATGTTATAGTATGTTATAAATGTGTAACATAATGTAATGTAAACATTTTTAATTAGTGCAAATTAAAATATATATATATAACAAAATACAATTAACCCTATAAAAATTAAATAATAAAAATGACCCATGGTTTTAAGAATCCATGGTATTCATGTGGAATATAACCTATTTCCGAGGGAAATTAAACTAACCTAGATCCATCTTAGTTTGATGTTATATTTAGATGCATAATTAGTTGTAGAAAATTATAACATTAAATTTATGTAGTATCTAAAGGTAAAACTTTTTGTTGTAGTCTAACCATTATGCTTTTTTACCCTGAAAGTTATGGAAATCCGGCCATATTTTGAAAAAATCTGGCAGGGATTTTTGTAAATCTACGTAAAAGTTGTCAAACTTTATAATTTTAGGTGCCTTGGAGGTTTTTGATATTACATTTTATCAAATAATTTTGCCTAACTCCATCCACTTTTTACTAGGTTATATTAGGTAAAATATAATATTATAATATTACATTTCACCCAATATTTCTCCTCAAGTGGTCCACTTCCTATTGTAATATTTTTTTATATTTGAAGTTTGAAAGTAAACAAGCTCAACTATAAAATTAGCAGGGGTGAGGGGAAATATTGAGTAAAATGTAATATTTAGGCTAAGGTGTGATGAGAAATATTAGGTAAAATATAATAATATTACATTTTAATTAGTATTTCCCCCCACCTTTGGCCACTTTTTATTGGGTGGGGGTGGTAATAAATATTGTAATATTATATTTTATCCAAGATTTCCCCTCACCCAATTCACTTTTTAATAAATAAAAAATTATTTATATTTGAGGTTCATAAATAAACTTAAACATTTGATCCAAGTATGATAGAGATGTAATCTTTAACATTTTGACTTGGTAAAAATAAAATAAAGAAACATAAAATTAATAATTATATTTATAATTATAATTATAATTAATAATTAAACCAACGTAAATCCATCTTAACTCTGATCTACCAAGAACTAAGAAGGATCAAAACTCTTGAGATGCAAACATCTTTTAGAGTGAAAATAGATTTGATTCGAAACTCTTATGCAAACCTCTTTTAGAGTGAAAAGAGATTTGATTCCTCTCATGCTTAGTAGATCCATAATAAAGATAGATCTAGGTTGGTTATCTATTTACATGTAATACCATGATGTCAAATATTTTTCAATTTTTTGTTTTTTTTAATCAAAAGAGGATTAAAAATAATAAAAGATTGTGGAAACTTTAATTTTTTTATTTTTCCAAATGATTTTAATGGTTTGGGTGTTTTGAATTAAATCCGTCACAACTTGTTATTTGAGTCCACATTTAGAGCCAACAAATGTGGTTTGCGAGTTGTTTCATTTTTATTGGCTTGCAAATTGTTGGTACTTAATTTATTTTATCTTTTTAAATGGTTTTATTGACATGCTTGGTGCTACCAATAACATCCATTTTTTACAATTAAAAACAAGAAAGAACAAATCAAAGCATAAAAACTTATTATATTAAATATTTATGTGGTTACTATAAGATATACATTATTATTGCAATTTTTAAATAGTTTTGCCTATGAGAATTTATTGTTTATTATTTAATTTATAAATAATATCATTTTATAAATATTTTTTCATTAATTTAAAAAAATTTCAAAAATGATCGGTCTCTCTATTTAACTTGTTGCCATGATTTGGTTCTTCATCTTGTCCTGATGATGAACCACACTTGCTGGTTCGAAACGCATCGACAAATGGATTTTGATATGATTATCGCCGAAAAACATGTTCATAAACTTAATATGGATCACAGAAGCCTTAATTCAATAATTAAATATTTTTATTCGTTGTAGTTTAACAATTATGCTTTTTTGCTCGGAAAGTTATGGAAATTCCAGTCATATTTTGAAAACATCTCGCAAG
Organism: Pinus tabuliformis; assembly: GCA_031772625.1. Classification (NCBI taxonomy): domain Eukaryota; kingdom Viridiplantae; phylum Streptophyta; class Pinopsida; order Pinales; family Pinaceae; genus Pinus; species Pinus tabuliformis. The sequence continues at coordinate 498,872,742 of CM062820.1, forward strand.
GATTTTTGTAAATCCAAGTAAAAGTTGTTAAACTTCATAAAATTAGGTGCTCTAGTTGCGTTAAAGTTTTTGATGATGTTGAATCCACTTCCACCATCAAAAACATGATTCAAACACTGCCTCTACAAGATTTTTTGAAATTTTTTTGCCTCGATTCTAGCAACTTTTGGTCGTCCAGGAAATTCCCCCAACTCCGTAGATGACTCCTTTTTATTCACAGTGATTTATTGTTTATTATCTAATTTATACATAATGTTATGATATACCCCCAATCGAGTTGAGAGTTATTAAAAGGGCATCGGCAGGATTCGTGCCATGGTCAGAGGAATTATGAGACATAATGATGGGTGGTCGGATGACGGCCCTCATTTATTCCTTTACATGCACAAGGAACGATATTAGAACTAACGTGTGGCGGCTCCGACCATAAGGAAGGCCTTTGGGGTTTGGTTCAAAGACTCTAGTCTGGTCTGGTGCTGCTTAAAACCGCTTCTATGAAACCTCATGGGTGACCACGAAAGGAACGCACCAGTCAAGCTTCGCCTTCCAGCCTGTAAGCGGCTGTTGCGCGTATGTTATTTTCATTTGCTCCAATTCCCTTACCATTGTGTTCAAATGTTATTTCTTAATTAATAATTTGGATGGATATTTCTAAGATGGTGATATGAGACAGTGATGAAGACTCCCAGGAAGTATGGGAGGCAAGAAAATCTTATTATGATAAATGGTCTTCGTACCCCCGAAGTATTTCTATCTATTACAACATTCTTCTTTCTTTGATGTCTATGCAATCTCATAATGAATATGGGGTTTTGGTTTGCGTCTCTTGTATAAGGGTTTTTTCTCAATTTGTTATCTTTGTGATAAACCATCTACCTGGGCTGATATGGGGAAATTTGAAGAGGAAATCCCATGACTTGATAAGAGACCCTATCTCAAGGGGGTTTTGTGAAGAGAGGGTAGATGTTGGTGATCCGTTGTGTCGAGGTAGGGTCAACTCCATGAGGAATAATTTGTTTCATGGGTTTTTATGCTTGTTATCCTATTTTATTATGTTATTTTTCCCGATTTCATAAGGCTACCACGTCAGGTTGTCTCTCTGTGAGTTGGTCTCTAGTCTGGATTGGACCTTGGGTGACAATGTTCATTGTACCCATATACTAGTTTCTACTGAACCCAAGTGGTTTGCAGTATAGTCTCATGGCACGACACTCCTCGAGCAGAGGGTACACAGGTTGGGAGGGCCAAGGACGGAGCCGGAGTAATGGACAAGGACGTGGTGGTCGGAAGTCTTAGCCATGTCAAATGAGGGGCTAGAGACGCCACAACATCACAAGATTGACTCGGGAGGTCGCTCATGCTTATCAGGTGAACATGCATCCATATGTCCAACAATTGATTTTAGGGTGGCAGTCATATTTAAAAAAACAAGCCAAGAATACTTGTATCGACATGGATGGCTAGCAGTCCCTAGTCCATGACCCAGGCCATTATAGAGGTCGATATACCCAGCATCAGTAGACAATATATTTATATTGGATAATGAAAACATTGTGGCAAAAGCTACGATGACCTCTTATGTCAGCTCATCCAAGCCAAAAACGGATTTGCAGGAAATTCACAGGGAATTTCAACTCATCCAATGTCAAATCCAACAACAAAATGCTCGCCTCAGTCGCATCGAGAAGCACATCCCTTTCCTCCCTCAGACCGAACTATGGGGGTCCAGTGCTAAATATCTTATGCCCATAGACTCATATGATGAGTAATTCGATGATCAACATAGTTATGTTTTTCAATTTATGAGATGTATATATTGTAGAAATTATGGTGTAGATTTATAATTGCTCATGAAGTTTTAATCAAAATCACAAGACACAAACCTACTCTACTACTCTACGGAAGTTAATTCACAATTTAGAACAAAAATTTCAAACATGCAATAAGAAATAACACACATGCACACGATATTTTTTCCAAGGGAAAGCAATCTACTAAAAACCCCAATGCATGCTTGCATTAATCTAATGAATAGAGATGTATTACAATTGTTTTGCTCAATTGAATACAACATGCAAGTGAATAACCTATCTCTCTGCTCACTGAGAAGCTCCGACCTAGACTTAGTCAATTTATGCCTCTGCTTGAGCCCCTATTTCCTTGCACAATTCCTTGAAAAAATAGGCCCCTGTTATTTAGGAATTTCTCTAAAATGGATTGCACAATTCCTAAGGTTGATCATCTTATTGCATACAACACCTGTACACACAAGACTAGCCTACAACTGATGTTACACTACCTTGGAATCTCCACCGCAGTTGGGGAACTCAAATTCTCTACATGCACTAGTTATTTTGGGCTAATTGATTAATTAACTGGATGATCACTAAATTTGACTAGAGTCCCACTACACAACTTACCTTCCACTAGTTCCTCCAACAATTAGAATTATTCTAACTAAAAACAACTTGAGATAACTGACCTTGATTGCTACAAATTAGTAATCACACATGCTTAACTGAACTCTAACTCCTCCAATTTGAATTTACTAAATAATCTGGGTGATGCAAGCTATTCCACACAAGTTAGATGCATCCAAGTTGTCTGTTGATGTGGAAATTCGAATTTCTCAATTTAATCAAGGCAAAAATGAGTTGAGAATTTCTTGCTGCATTTTTCAACACTCCCTCTCAGCAAGAAAGAGATTATCAACCACCCCTATCTTGCAACTCTGGAACTTGAACTTCCCTCTTTACAAGGCCTTTGTCAAATGTCAACATCTTTTTCCTCTATCGGAATGTATTGTAGCAACATTATCTGCCTTTGCACACAGTCCTGTAAATGGTGATATCGTATATCTATATGCTTGGATCGATCGTGAAATACATGATTCCAAAATATCTTAATGAAACTTTGATTATCACAATAGATCACAGTTAGATCCATCATCTGACCAAACAGTCCCACAAGTATCTTTCTCATCCAGATCGCCTCACATGTTGCTTGACTTGTAGCCATGTATTCTACTTATGCCAAGCTTAACGCCATGGATCTTTGCTTCCTGTCGTACTAGAAAACCACTACGGAACCAACACTGAAAATTCCACCTGATGTATTCTTTCAGTTTGATGGACACCCCACCTAATCTGTATCTGTGAAGCCACACAACTTCACTCCCTATGTATGTCTGTACCATAGTCCAAACTGGGTAGTGCCTCTGAGGTACCATAAAACATGCATATTTGTATTCTGAAATAATTTGGTTGACCTAACCATAGCTTGGGTCAATTGGTTGACTGCATAGCACATATCTGGTCATGCGTTCACAAGGTACATCAGTGAACCCATTGGCTTTCGATAAATTTTAGCATCCACTTCCTCACCTGAAGCGGCATCCTCCTTCCTCTAGTTGGTCGTTAGAGGTATCTCCATGGGTTTACAACTCTCCATGCAGAATCTATGTAGTATCTCATTTCCATACTTTCCTTGAGAGATAAACAATTATCCATCGCCTTACCATACTTACAACCCAAGGAAGTAGTGCATGAGACCCATGTCCTTCATTTCAAATTCTCTTACAGGATCCTCCTTGCAAGATCTGATCAACTACTCATCACCAGTTAAAATCAAATCATCAACATATAAGATAATAATAAGCAATTTACCTTCTACTAAGATGTGATAGAGGTTTGCATCCACTTCACTTTTGGTGAAGCCCAAACTGGTGAGATAACTATCGATCCTGGTGTACCATGCATGGGGTGCTTGTTTGAGATCGTACAACGCTCACTTGAGTCTACACACGTGAGACTCTCGATCAAATGTATCAAAACCTTCTGGTTGCTCAACATACACCTCCTCCTCAATAACTCCATTGAGAAATGTTGTTTTTACATCCATCTGGTGGACCTTCCACCCCATCTATGTAGATAGTGCAAGAATTGATCTAATGGATGAGTACCTTGCTACAGGAGCAAAGGTCTCCTCATAGTCAACTCCCTCAACTTGAGAATACCACTTGGTGACAAATTTGGCCTTATAATTATCTATGTTTTTGTCTGTTGCAGGCTTAACCTTGAAAATCCATCTCGAACCCACAATTGATTTATCTGTTGGTCTTGTGACCACTTTCCAAACATTGTTCTTTACAATGGATTTGTATTCCTCCACTATTTCATCAACCCAAACAGGTTTCTCTAATGCTTCCTCGCAAGAGGATGGCTCAGTCTCTACAAGCTCAGTTATTAGAGCCATGTAGCTAGTGTACAGATCAGGTGACCTCCTCTACCTATGCAAATTTGAAGGAGCTCCCACATTCTCCCTCGCATCTTGCACAAGTCTATCAACTTCCTAGTCCTTTTCCTACCTTCTCAGGATGTTTTTGCTTGAGTGGATGTCTCCACTCTCTGCTCCTCAACTTGTGGTTACTCCACAACTTCCTGAGGCTCCTCCTTTGGAGCTAAAATCTCATCTTCTAGTGGGATCTGAAGCTCCCTCTCAAGAGAGCACCACACCACTTTCTCCTCATCAAATTGTACATCCCTTCACACAACTGTCATTATGAGGGATGGAAAGTACACACGGTAGTTGCGGGGAGTTCCTTTATAACCCATAAATACCCCTAATTTTGTTGTCGGCTCAAGATTATTCCTTGATTATTTGGAGACATGGTAGTAAACAGAGGCTCCAAAATCCTGAAGTGCGACACATCTGATTTTCTCCCTGATAAAGTCTCCTCCAGTGTAATCATGCCCATAATCTGATGAGGACTTCGATTCTGCAAATATACTATTTTTTCGCATGCTTCATCCCACAAATGCAGAGGTAGGCCTTGGTCATGCAACATCACCCTCGATGTTCCCACAATGCTACAGTTCTTTCTCCCAGCTACCCCATTTTGTTGTGGGTTGTGGTGTGTTGTCAACTCTCGTTGAATGCCTTCTTTCACACAATTTTTGTTTTAATTCATTCGACATGTACTCACCTCCATTATCGCTCCTAAGAGCCTCCACCTTCTTGTCTGTTTCTTTCTCAACCAGTGCCTTGAATTGTATGAACTTAGAGAATGTTTCATTTTTCTTCCGCATGAAGAAGATTCAACACTTCCGTGAGAAGTCATCAATAAAAATGACAAAATATTTATGTCTAGTTGTGGAGGTTGTCGAGAAAGATCCATGGACATCAGAGTGGATCCTTTCCAAGATTGCATGTGCTTTGTTGTCCCAATCATGGAATGTGGATTTTGTGTACTTCCCCAAAGTACATCCTTTGCATACATCCTGTTGCTCAAGTGTTCCTTTAAGGAGGCCAATAGTTATTTGTTGCATAATCTTCAATGCACCATGATGCAAATGGCCAATTCTTCTGTGCCAAAGTTCACCGACATCGTGGCCCTGCACTTTCTCCGCCTTAGTGCTTAATGTAGCATAGTATTCCACATCTAGCTTATACATGTTCTTCACATGAACCCGAATTTGCTTCACCTGTCCCATGGCTATGTGTCTGAAGAATGCTTTTCCTTTGTTGAAAATCACATCATAATCACAGTCTTCCAAAACTGCAACAAAGATGAGATTTTTCTTTAGGCCCGAAAAAAACATGACATCCTTAAGGTTAAGAGTGGATCCCGACTCCCTCTGAAAGGTGACTATACCAACCCCGGTCATGATGTACCTTCCATCGTCCCCTAGCTTAATGTGTATTTGCGCATCTTTCTCCTCCAGGTCACTGAAAAAATCTCTACACCCTGTCATGTGGAATGATGCACATGAGTCCAAGTACCACGTTCTCCCCATCACTGTGTTGGACATGTATGAGATAAGGGCAAAGTCAAGCTTGAACTGTGAAGCTAAGGCTTCACCTACTACTCCTCTTGAGGTCTTCTTGTTTGCCTTTTTGTGTGGACACTTCATGGCATAGTGCCTAAATTCATGGCAATGGAAGCATTTACTTTTTTACTCTGGTTTGGTTTGAGATTTCTTCCCTTTCCCCTTCTTTCCCTTTCCAACCAATGTAAAGTATTCTTCATCCTCACCCTTGGATGAAGTTCCATCTCTGGTATTTCACCTTATTTCCTCCTATACCAAATCAGACCATAACCGTTCCCAATTTGGTAATTTATCCTTCCCATTCACTAAATATTGGTAGCTATGCCAGCTTTTAGGAAGGCCTAGAAGGGCTAGGCTTACCAAATCATCATCTGAAACAATAACACCAACTCCTGCAATCTCATCACGAACTTGTGTGAACCTGCTCAGATACTGTGGGATAGTGTCATTCTTTTGCATCTTGATATTTTGAAGTTTATCCTTGAGCGCTAGCTTCCTATGGTCACTACTATTCTGGAACAAATCTATTAGTGTCTACCACATTTCATAAGGAGTTTCTTTCCCATGGAGATTGGTGACAATGTGGTCCCGTACTCCCTCCAATATTATTCTCCTCACCTTAGCTACATCTTTCTTCCACTGAGCAAGGTTATGGGCATCAGATGCTTGTGGTTTTGCAACATTTGTCTTGATGTATTCTAGCAATCCATTTTCATCCAATACTGCCTCCATGCAATGAAATTAGAGGTGCCTTCCAAGGAATACTCTAGCCTCAGCCCGTTGAAGGTCATATTCTCAGCTCTGAAGAGATATTGCTACATTAAACTTCAAATTCGAACCTCTTGAGAAACAACTTTGAAATTCCTGCTCTAATGTGAATCCTGCTCTAATACCATGTAGAAATTATGGTGTAGATTTGCAACTGCTCATGAAGTTTTAATCAAAATCACAAGACAAAAACCTACTCTACTGCTCTATGGAAGTTAATTCACAATTTAGAACAAAAAGTTTAGACATGAAATAAGAAATAACACACATGCACACAATATTTTTTTCAGGGGAAAGCAATTTTCTAAAAACCCCAATGCCTGTTTGGATTAATCTGATGAATAGATATGTATTATGCTTTGCTCAACTGAGCACCACCTGCAAGTGAATAACCTATCTCTCTGCTCACTGAGAAGCTCTGACCTAGACTTAGCCAGTTTTTGCCTCTACTTGAGCCCCTATTTCCTTGCGCAATTCCTTGAGAAATTAAGCCCCTATTATTTAAGAATTTATACAAAATGGATTGTGCAATTCCCAAGGTTGATCATCTGACTGCATGCAACACCTGTACACTCAAGACTAGTCTACAATTGATGTTACATTTCCTTAGAATCTCCACCACATCTGGGGAACTCGAATTCTCTTCATGCAATAGCTATTTTGGGCTGATTGACTAGTTAATTGGATGATCACTGAGTTTGACTAAAGTCCCACTGCACAACTGACCTTCCACTAGTTCCTCCAACAGTTGGAACTAGTTTAACAAAAACCAACTTCAAATAACTTACCTTGATCACTAGAATTTAGCAATCACATATGCTTAACTAAACTCTAACTCTTCCAACTCGAATTTACTGAGTAAAATGGGTGACACAAGCCATGTCACACAAGTTAATTGCATCCAAGTTGTCTGTTGATGTGGAAACTCAAAATTTCTCAATTTAATCAAGGCAAAATCAAATTGAGAATTTCTTGTTGCATTTTTCAACATATATGACTACTTTACAGACTTTGATCCTTTTTTATAGCTACATAGGCAATAGGAAAATTAAAGACAATCAAACTTATATAGCACTGCTACAAAATCTCAACCTTTTTAAATTTTGGATGGATTACAATGCAGTGATTCGGATCTTGGGGGGAGGCCCTCAAGATCTAAAATATTGAAATGGATCTTGGGGGGAGGCCCCCAAGATCTGAAAAATTGAAATTGCCAAAAGAAAAAGAGGAGAATGCCCAATAAACAAAACCACAAAGAAACTTTTTATTAAAACAAATAATAATTATAAGGACTACATTGTGGTGGACAATCTATCTTTTTACAAAATGTGACTTGTTACCATGGGTCAATTCCATGGGTGAATGAATACCATGGGTGGATGTCACAATACCATGGGTGGATGTCACTTACAATACCATGGGTGGATGCCACTTACAATACCATGGGTAAATTCTATGGTTGGATGAATACCATGGGTTGATGCCATTTTCCATTCAAATCATTCCTCCCTCCTTAAGAAGCAATGGTCCCCCCCATTGCATGAAGTTCCCTCCTACGAAGCCTTTGTTGAATATGAAGACCCACTGAAGAGAAGGGTTTTATGTGGTTAACCCATAACCATGAGGAACGAAGATCTGAGGATAGAGATACCCAGTAATGCTTGTTACCAACTGTGATACTGACAGTGTATGGCCTAGAAAATGGACTTCGATGAAGTGTGTGTTTGTGGATGACCCATAACCATGACAAATGAAGATCCGAGGATAGAGATACCCTGTAATGCTTGTGACCAATTGTGATACTAACAATGTATGGCCTAGCAAATGGACTTCGATGACAAGGATTTTGTGCAGTTGACCCACAACTGTGATGTTGGATGTTGATGAAGCAGCAAGTGCCTACATAGCCTGGGATGGGAGGTCACATCTCTAAATGACCCAAGCCGAATGTTGTTACGCTGAAACTGATGAATGTGAAGCAGGTGCCTACTAAAGTGGGGTGGGAGGGCACGTCTCCAATGGGAACCCACTTCGAATGCTGCTCCAGAATTAAAATGGACATAACTCGATCAATATAACTCAGAATATTTATTATAACATGTTTTTGGAAGTAGAAGGACCATTTTGCATCTTCCCATGTGTTGGAAATCCTTATCTAGACATTCTAGAATCTCATATTCGCGTTGCAATTTTCCGCTGTCACAAAAGTTCTAAAAAAAATAGTTGATTTTAAATCAGCGATATCTCCCACATCCGAACTCCCATTCAACCCATTTTTTTTTGGAAATTGGGTGATTTTTCAAGAGGAGCTCAAATCTACAATTTTTTTTTTAAATTCTACATTAAAACATCAAAAAAATGATAGGAGAGTATTCGTCCACCAGTTGTTGACAAAAAAAGAAAATCTACAACATAACTGATTTTAAATCAGCAATATCTCCCTCATCCAGACTCCGATTCAGCTGATTTTTTTTTTTGAATTTTGGTATTTTTTTGCAAGGAATTCAGATCTGGTATTTATTTTTGTAAATATTGCACCAAATGTTTCATATCTGATCTTCAAACTCACCACCCAAAAAAAATTCCTGCAAAAAAATGAAAAAAAAGGAAGAAAAATTCTTCTTGCTTGGCCCAAGAAAGTGCTCTGTAGAGGTCACAGCGCGTGCCTGAAGTTTGTTATTTTGAAACTAAAATATGCATGAAACCCTCATTCCCATGGAATCATAACTTGCTCCAATACCACTGATCCGGATCTTTGGGGAGGCCCCCAAGATATGAAAAATTGAATTGCCAGAAGAAAAAGAGGAGAATGCCCAATAAACAAAACCACAGAGAAACTTTTTTATTAAAACAAATAATAATTGTAAGGACTACATTGTGGTGGACAATTTATCCTTTTACAAAATGTGACTTGGTATTTATAGTATTTTTCAGTTACAATACCACGGGTCAATTCCATGGGTGAATGAATATCATGGGTGGATGTCATAATACCATGGGTCAATTCCATGGGTGAATGAATACCATGGGTGGAAAAAATACCATGGGTGGTTGCCACTTACAATGCCATGGGCAAATTCCATGGGTGGATGAATATTGTGGGTTGATGTCATTTTCCATTCGGATCATGCAGTCAGATGGCCAACATACCCGGTTTCCCAGTGGGCAGGTTGAGGCCATTTGGTCTTGATGGATATGGATATAAAATGTAACAACCATGGTGAAAATTCCATGTAATATAAGTTAATAAAGGCAAAACAATAACCACGGTTGATGGGACACTTATTCCAAGCTTAATGTTGGGCAAGACATTGAAAATAATGGAAATTAGGAGAAAAGGGAGGTGAAAGTTCACAGGTTGCATGTGAGGAGGAAAATGAAGGAAAATAATGGAAAGTGAAGAAAATGGAGGCCTCATTCATAAAAAGGCTTCTAAGGATCATTATACAGACTTTTATCAGTTCATTTTTGGAGCTCTCTCATACTATTGGACACTTATATTTTTCTTGAAGCACTCTTCGAGAGTGTGGCGTACTTGAAGTTTTGGAGCAAGAAGGCAAAGAAAGAGCAAGAAAGCACAAGAGGACATTAGGATCAACGACTACATTGAGTGTTACTTGCAAGTGCTGAGTTACATGTATGTTTTCATCACTAGTTTTGGCATGCATGGCATATGCATGTGGTTTCTTGGTCATGATCTGTCAATGGCATGGAGGATGGCTGAGATTAACATAGGATTTATCTAACCTTTCGATTTCCTAGATAGCCATGGTGATTGTGGATTTATTTCCTTGTTTTTGTTTTGGGTTAGTTATCATGTTTCCTTAGCTTGGGTTGAGTTACTAGTTCCTAGAGCCTTGGTTGGACAAACACTCTAGAGCCCTATATCAATTTGGGTTGAATTACTAGTCCTGGAGCCTTGGTTGGAAAAACGCTCTGGAGCCTTGGTTGGACAAACACTCTAGAGCCCTATATAAACTTGGGTTGAATTACTATTCCTAGAGCCTTGGTTGGAAAAACGCTCTGGAGCCCTTGGTGGGTTGAGTCACTAGTCCTGGAGCCTTGGTTGGACAAATGCTCTGGAGCCCAGTATAAGTTGTGGGTTGAGTTACTAGTCCTAGAGTCTTGGTTGGAACAAAGGCTCTGGAGCCCTAGAAGGCTTGGATATAGACCAATCTGATGATGGTTTTGTGATGTCTGACCGTGAGGTGGAATCACTATTTGATGGGTTGAGGTGGTTGGCCTCTGGAAGCCCGGATGGTTTTGGATTGATGTGTTCTATGGGATTCCACATTCGTGTTTAGAATATGGAACATGGGTGAATGGCTGAAGAGAGATTTGGCTTAGCCATTCTATGTCAGGTAGAACGTGGAAGTCCCATACCGGGTTTGGATCTTGCGTCATTAATATGAGGTTATTTCTCCTTGTATTTCTACGAGTATTATATTGGTTCAATGTGGATTATATGGTTGTGATTTCATTGGTATTTATGTTGCTATTATGTTGGTTATGTATATGTTTTATGACAGTAGCTATGTATGGCTCTCATTGTGTTTTTACTTATAAATGAATGAGCAATGTATCTATGACCTAATGGATGAAATGACAGCTAATGTGTTGAGGCACCAATGCATCTTAGTGATTCTCAGCTAAGTATGAGACCCATATGATAAGATAAGTTATTTACACTTGTAGATTACATATTCATGACATGTTCGATGAAATGTTTGTAGTGGCCAGTAGGGGTCCAGTCAAGGTCTTATTCAAGTAATTGTGTTTGTACAGTCATTTCCCTGTTGTCTTACTATTCTGAAGGTTTAATTCAATTTTGAGCAGTGGCCTACCTCTGGGCCTAAAAAATTTGCTCAAATCCCAGGGACACTAGCACAACACTGAGAAAAATAGTCCTTGGACGTTGGCATGCCTTATCATGAGAGCGTCCAGAGCCTCTTGGATGCTGGAAGGCCTATAACATGGGAGTGTTCGGGGGTCAAGTGGTCCAAAATATCAGTGGGACCCATGGGCTGGTTGGCAGAAAGGTTGGGATGGTTCCTGAGGGTCCTAATGCTAATGTTGAAGGTTTGTATAGCGTGTTTCAATCGGTTCCACTTTCTTAACGTGAATTAGAAGGTCAAATCATATCATAGTGGCCTCTCATTGCATGTTTACCCCGGTTGGCCAATTACTTGGCTAGATGTGGGAGGAGGGTGTTACTGAGTGGTATCAAAGCATGGTTCACCCCTCAGACTGGATGGGTCATGTGTGTTGTTCATGCATTCATGTCAGTTCATGTGTGTCTCTTATGCTTCTATTTCATGTGCTTGTTGCATTTACATGGTGTTGATCATGGGTGTAGTGATGTCGCCATGTGGAAGTCGATGTTGTTGTTGTGGGATGCATCATCATGAGTGTATGATTGGTTACATGTATTTATATGTCACTTACATGTATCATTCTTGTAGGTATGGTTACAAGTATTGTTCGTTTATGCTTGATTATATGTGTTTGTGTGTGTGTGTGATGGATCATGCATTGCTTATGCATGTTAATGTTTGCATGTGGTCAAGAGTACAGTGATGTAATGATGGTTTTCATGCATGAGGTTGTGGTATGCATTGTTGATAAGGTCATGCATTGATGACTGGACCCTAGCTAGAATGATGGTTGCATGGTTATATGCTTATGTGTTATGTTTCCATATGCTGTCATGATTATGTTATAAATGTATCATGATGATTTGTTGATCTTGAAGACAAGGTATCCTCCCCAAACTATACTAAGGTACGTTGGTTTATTGTGGTTTGGTTTAGCTGACATGATATACCTTGTAGGAACAAATATCAAAATGGCTAGCAATATGGTAGACTATAAATACTCTCCCTATGAATCAGATGAGTAGTATGGTGTTGGGGACTCTTTCAATTTGGCAAATACACTTGGAAGCTTAAAGGAAGAGATAAGGAGTTGTAAGGAAGATAATGAAAGAATCGTACAGGAATAGGAGAATCTAGTAGAGGTAAGTGCAGTGATACTTCAAAGTTTGTCAGATTTGCAATGAGAGGGACCACTTCGGATCAACCATGAGAAGGAGGACAAAACTAATGGGGCATATGGAAGTAGGTCACACGGTGGTCATAGGTCGAATAGAGATGACACAGTGATAGATGTCAAATTGTTGGACACTCTGGATAGGAGAGGTGATAGACATAGGTACCATTCGAGTTCTGGTTCTGACATACATGATGATCGATATCGTTATTATCCATACATGAGGAGAGATAGGGGATACTTGCTAGATTAGTTTAAGAAAGAAAATCCACCTACATTTGATGGAGAGATGAAGAAATTGCAAGACAAAGAAGCATGGTTTCTTGGTATGAGGAAATTCTTCAGGTTACATGACTATTCAGAGAACATGAAAGTCAGAGTAGCTATATTCAGTCTCAAAGGTAAAGCAAACATTTGGTGGGAAGATGTGAAGAATGTCGTAGGTATACATGAGGAGGACTTGACTTGGAATGAGTTTGAGCAGCTATTCAAGAAGAAGTACCTATCAAAGAGATAATTTGATGACCGAGCAAAGGAATTCTATGAGCTAAAGATGGGATCTATGACAGATGATGAGTACACTAGTAAGTTCTTGGAGCTACTGAGGTATGTACCTTGCCTCAAGGAGGAAAAGACAAAGTTTCAGATATTCATTAGTGGGTTACTGATGGCATTCAAAGATAGGATTGAGTTCGATAAGCCTGAATCATTGGAAGAGGCCATCCGAAAACTAAAGCATTGTTATGAACAATCGAAGCGCAGATCTGAGACTAAGCTATATTGGAAAGTTAATTCAAAGAACAAGGGAAAATGGGACAAGAAGCGAGTAATACCACAAGATTCCGGGAATAACTAGAATGTTGCACCACCTAAGAAGTTTAATGCATCTGACAGAGGACAAGGACATTGATATGAGGAGAAGAATAAGGAGCCTATGCAGTGTTGGACTTGTAGAGGGGATCATCGCAGGAGAGATTGACCATGATATCAGGGTAGTAGACCTCAGATATATAGTGCATAAGAGGAACATAATGTTGGGGATGTTGGTCAGAGTGTTCCTTGTATCTATGCAATATTGGATAACAAAAAGGTAGACCATCAGACATCTATCATAGAGATGGACGGTAAGCTTTGTGATCAAGTTATTTCTATTTTGATTGACCCTGGATCTAAGTATAGCTATGTTAGTCTTGACTTGGTGGATAAGTGGGGTTTGAGTAAGGAATTGCATGCAGAATATTCGTTAGTGCAGTTGGCTACAGGTACAAAGAAGTGAGTTCATCATTGGGTAAGAGCTTGTGAATTTGATTTGAATGGTATTCCCACAGCAACATATTTGATTGTATTACCATTGGGATCATACAATATGTTGTTGGGCATGGACTGGTTGTACCTTCATAGAACCAAGGTGGATTGTTATGACAAGGCCATTGAGTGCTTGGATGACAATGGGGAACCAATAGTCTTACAAGGAAAGAAGAAGGTCACATTAGTTAGGATGGTGACAACTATGCAAGCAAAGCGCAATCACAGGAAAGGGTGTGTGTTATTCGCAGTGCACATCTCTAGTGACAAGGGTAAGGAAGTTGAGGATGCAGATGTCTTGAGAAGGTACCCTGTTCTACAACAGTTCAAGGATGTATTTCCTGAGAATATTTCATAGTTTCCACCTCACAGGGAGGTAGACTTTGTTGGCATTGTGGCACTGATTTAGAGCTATGGCACAGGTGTTGTCCTTGATGGCAACTCACTTTGGTGACAGATCTCAGTACAGGCTCTCAGTATGAAAGAAAAAGATATATACGCAGGTTCACCTAGACGAAGGCGCGTATACACGCGGGTTAGACGTTACAAAGGCGCGTATGCGTATACACGCACTTTCACGCAAGGAAAAGCGCATATATGTTGGAGAACTTACTTTTGGTCCGTGGTAGTTAGTCCTTGGTATTTGAACCTATGGTTTTGGACCATGGTATCTCGTCAGAAGTGTTGATCCCAAGTATTGGGTCCTTGGTATTGTTTTATTATGGTTTTGGACCGTGGTATTGTGAAAGGCCTAAGACTATAAAAGAGGAAGGAGATCATTTGGCAAATGATAATCTGAATTAATTGAATATCTAATAAGTGCTAGATCTGAAATATTGGTGATTGAGGTTATGGTGCAGATCTGGATCTGAATGAAGGAGGAACCTTAGCGCAAAGAGAAGGATAAGTTCTATTGATGGGTCATAATCTTTAGGCTTGAATGATAGTATCTTTGTATGATTTTGATCTATTATATGTGGTGCATGCTTGATCTATAAATCTGATAATCTAGGTTAATTAGTGTCTGAATATCTAAAAGAGTGAATTACCCTTTATAGATCTGTACGCAGGTTCAGTGAAGCGGAGGCGCGTATACACGTTGGTTCAGTGAATAAAAACAGCGTATACGCAGGTTTCTCCAAACACAGAAGCGTATGCACGCAGGTTTCAGAAATTCTTGATGATTGATTGATGTTCATGGATCCAGTCTGAAAATTTATGAAACATGGTCCCTGGAAGAAAGAGAAGGTTGTAGCATTCTGTAGGCCAGCACCTATGTACTAGTATCTTGGCTAGTGCAAGAGTTAAGGGGGTTGTAGCTCCCTTCCAGGAGAAGCTGGAGAACGAGAGAGGGTTGTAGCTCTTTGCAGGTTGCAGCCTGCGTACTAGTAAAGGATTGTACCAGTACATTGTAAAAAGAAGTTTCTAAATAAAAGAAGATAGAGACGAATTGCAGCAGGTGGTTTTCACCCACATCGGGTTGTCACCTTATATCTTGTGTTCTTGTGTGTTTGATTGTCTTTAGATCTGTTTTACTATTTCTGGTTACTGTTTATTTGATCCTAATACACAGATTAATGATCAACATCAGTAAGATAAATTAAATTATAAGTCTGCATTGCATACGCGGGTTTCCTTCTCTGTAGTTGCATATATACGCGGTTTTATCTAACTGAAGTAGCGTATATTATCTGGGTTTGAAAAAGAAAATAAGTGACTTGATAATACTGATTCACCCCCCCTCTCAGTATTATTTCCAACAACTGGTATGAGAGGAGGTTCTTCTGAAGAAGCTTGATCACTTGAAGGAAGATCCATCATCATGAGCAACTACGAGAGAGAAACAACAATCAAGCCACCAATTTTTTATGGGACCAACTTCGTCTATTGGAAGGTAAGAGTTATAGCCTATCTTCAATCTCTTGGTACTGAAGTCTGGGATATCATAGATACAGGGTACACTTTTCCTTCAGCAACTCCTACAGATCCGGCTGGTAAGAAGCAATATGAAACAAATGCAAAGGCTGTCAATACTCTATTAGGATGTCTATCTCAATCAGAATTCATCAAGGTTATGCAGTATAAATCCGCAAAAGAAATATGGGACAAGATTGTTCTAAGCTATGAAGGAGATGACCAGGTAAAACGAGCAAAACTTCAAACCCTTAGAATTCAGTATGAAAATCTCAGAATGCACAATGATGAAAGTGTGGCTAACTATTTCCTTCGTGTAGATGAGATTGTTAATTGTATGAAAAACTTGGGTGAAGAAATAAAAGAGGCTGTTGTGGTTGAAAAAGTTCTAAGATCTTTGTCCCCTAGGTTTGAATCTAAAGTTTCTGCAATAGAAGAAAAGGAGAATCTACGAAACCTTACCATGTCACAGCTGCACAGAATTATGACTGCTTATGAAATGAGGAAAGGAGGACCATCAGATAGGAGAGAAGCTACTTTCAAGGCTTGAGGCAAAGGAGATTAGTATGAGTCAGGACACGTGTCAGAAGAAGAGGAGGAATCAAATTTTGTCAAGAACCTTCAACGGGGTGCTGGAAGATTCAGAGGTAAGTTACCTTTCAAATGCTTTGCTTGTGGAAGAGTCGGTCACTATGCTGCCAAATGTCCTCATAAGGATAAGATTGACAAGGGGAAGGAACCTGTTAGATGGAACAAGAAACAGAATGTAAATAAGAAAAGCTATTACACTCATGAAGATAGTGATGGACTTTCAAATAGTGACGAAGATGAACAAGGTAACAAATATAAACTTTTAATGGCTTTTGAAGATGATGATTTTGTGGATGCTATAGATGAAGAAAGTCTTTATGAAGATATTTCTAGACTCAAAATTTGTTTAAAAGAGAAGAATGTGAACATAGATACTCTACAATTCCAACTTGCTGAAAAGGAAAAACATTATGAAAAGTTAGAATGTGAAATTGTGGGACTGAGAAAAGAGATTGAGAAAACAAAAGCTCTTAATCTTAGATTTGTTAAAGGATCTAACACGTTAGATGAGATTATCAAAGTGCAGCGCTCTCCACTAATCAAGACAGGTCTGGGATATAATGAAGAAACAACTCAAGCGCAGAAACCATATACCTCCAAGAGTTATCTTGACGCTGCAAGGAGAAGTGAACAAAGACCCAATGGAGATCACCAGGTAAATCAAGGACAATTTACCTCAAGAATGAACAAGTACTACCAGGTAAATCGAGGGCAATCTACTTTAAGGACAAACAGAAGCTACAACCAGCCACAGGTAAAACCTTCTCAATTTGCCTCAAGAATGGATGGCAATAGGAACTATAATCATTTGGCTGGTAGATTTGATAATCACAGGAGTTTCTTCAATGGCCAATGTTTTTCATGTCATAACTTTGGTCACAAAGCAGCTCAATGTGTTGCCTATAAGACAATCATGACTAGAGAAGCTCATAAACAGAGGAGTATGACTGGGATCATGAAAAGGACCTACAACAACTTCTCTGCTCTTGAAAATGAAATAGAATGTTCTATTTGTAACAATTTCGGTCATGAAGATTCTGAATGCAGGAGCAGGTTTCGGTAGACAACTCAGAAGGAGCAAGCCTCAAGTGCCAAATCATGGAGAATCAAAGAACCACAACCAGAAAGATGTGGTATAGCCTTATATGCGGAAGGGCAAGAAAATCAATGGTACATCGACAATGGATGTTCGAAACATATGATAGGTGATAAAGAAAAACTTTAGTCATATAGTGCCTTAGAGAAGGAGAAGAAGGTTTCTTTTGGAAATGACACCCCTGCTCTCATAAAAGGTAAAGGTTCTGTTCAGTTGAAAGAAAGGGTCAAAGCTGGAAATGTCATGTATGTTGATGGCTTAAAGCATAATCTATTAAGTGTCAACCATATGTGTGATCAAGGAACTGAGGTAATATTTCGATCAAATGGATGTAGTGTTCATGATCTTGATACAGGAAAAACAGTGATCAAAGGCGTAAGGACTCCAAATAATTTATACATATTCAAAGAAGGACAACATCAATGCTATCTGAGCAAGAATGATGAACACTGGTTATGGCACAGAAGATTGGGGCATCTTAGTTTCTCACAAATAAGGAAAGCATGCAAATACCAAGCAGTTCGTGGTCTTCCAGACATCAGAATCCCAGACAATACAATATGCAAATCATGTCAGTTTGGTAAGCAAACCAGAACTAACTTCCCTGAGAAGGAAGGATCAGCCAGCAGGCCGCTTGAACTTGTCCATACTGATGTATGTGGACCAACTAGGAAAAGGTCACCTCGAGGAGAAGAATACTTTATATTATTCATTGATGACTATTCCAGGATGTGTTGGATAGGACTTATGAAGCACAAAGACGAAGCCTTTGAAAAATTCAAATCATTCAAAGCCTTGGTGGAGAACGAATCAGATCTCAGAATCAAATGCGTCAGGTCGGATTGAGGAGGAGAATTTACCTCGAATGAATTTTTCGATTTTTGTGAAGAACATGGAATAAGAAGGGAATTCCCTACAGCTAGGACTCCTCATCAAAATGGAGTAGTGGAAAGGATGAATAGAACGGTTCAACAAATTGCTCATGCAATGCTTGATGAGTCTGGAACTCCCGAAACTTTCTGGGGTGAAGCCGCATTTGTTGCAGTTGTCATTCTCAACAAGACAAATGTCTGGGTGAACAACACTCAAACTCCTCATGAGCTCTAGTATGGTGAGACTCCTTCAGTAAAATATTTCAAAATTTTTGGAAGCAAATGCTATATTAAAAATAATGATGAAAATCTTGGCAAGTTTGAACCTAGAGCAGATGAAGGCATTCTCCTTGGTTATTCTCCTCACAGCAAAGCATATAAGTGTTACAACAAAAGACTTGGAAGAATTGTTGACAACATTGATGCAGTGGTTGATGAAGAAGGAAACATTCCTAGGCAAGTAAATTCCGAAGATTTTGAAGATGATGAGGACTATCCTTCAACATCAAATCAGAACTGTGATGAAGAAGAAGCTCAAGAGGCGCCAGAAGAACAGATAAGAATAGAAGAGAAGACTCCATCCAAGTACGTTCAGAAGAATAATCCAGAATCTCAAATTTTGGGGCAGAAAGAGGCAGGTATACAAACAAGAAGAACAATTGCAAAAGCCTCAAGCTATTTGGCCTTGCTCTCCTCCAATGAACCACAAAATGTAAAAGAAGCATGCAAGGATGAATGTTGGGTCAAGGCAATGGATGAAGAACTTGAGCAGATCGAAAGAAATAACACTTAGGAGTTGGTTCCTAGACCAAAAGATAAGAATGTCATAGGGACAAAATGGATCTTCAAAAACAAGTTGAATGAAAATGGGGAAGTGATTAGAAACAAGGCCAGACTTGTCTGTAAAGGGTATGCTCAACAAGAAGGAATAGACTTTGAAGAAACTTTTGCTCCCGTTGCTAGACTTGAGGCCATCAGAATGTTCCTTGCTCTCTCTAGCTTTCAGAAGTTCAAAGTATTTCAAATGGACGTGAAATCAGCCTTTCTGAATGGAGACTTAGAAGAAGAAGTGTACATTGAGCAACCAGATGGTTTCATTCTTGGGAATGATCCAAATCTTGTATGCAGACTAAAAAAGGCTCTCTATGGTCTTAAACAGGCTCCAAGGGCTTGGCACTACTGTTTGGACAAATATCTTCATCAACAAGGTTTTGCAAAAGGATCAGCAGATAGCAATCTTTATATAAAAATTGAAAATGACAAATTGCTAATACTTGTTGTGCATGTATATGATATTATCTTTGGCAGCAATGAAGAAGCTATGAGTCAAAGATTTGCTTTGGTGATACAGAAAGAATTCGAAATGTCTTTGCTTGGAGAACTGACATATTTTCTTGGATTGCAAATCCAACAAAATGAAGGCGGTATCTTTTTGTCTCAAACCAAGTATCTCAAGAAGATCTTGAAGAAATATGGCATGGAAGATGCAAAACCAGTATGTACCCCCATGGTTACAGGATGCAGCCTCAATGCAAATGATGAATCAGTAGCAGTGCATCAACCAACCTATAGATCTATGATTGGAAGTCTACTTTATTTGACAGGTACCCGACCAGACATCATGCATGCAGTGGGAATAGTTGGAAGATTTCAGGCAAATCCAAAGGAAACTCATCTTCAGGCAGTGAAGAGAATTTTCAAGTATCTTCAAGGAACTCAAAACTATGGCTTATGGTATCCTAGAGATACAGATCTCACTCTTCATGCTTATACAGATGCAGATTGGGCTGGAAGCGTGGATGACAGAAAGAGCACAAGTGGTGGTGCATTCTTTATGGGTTCCAGATTAGTATCTTGGTTCAACAAGAAACAGAGTTCGATTGCTTTATCTACCTCTGAAGCGGAATATGTGGCTGCTACATCTTGCTGCACTCAACTCCTTTGGATGATGCAAACCTTACAGGATTTTCAGATCACTTGTACACCACCTATCTCCATCTTATGTGACAATACAAGTGCAATCAACATTTCAAAGAATCCAGTCATGCATTCAAAGACCAAGCACATACCGATCAAGTATCACTTTCTCCGGGAACAAGTGTTGGAACAAAAGGTCAAATTGGAGTATGTTCCTTCTAAGGAACAAGTTGTTGATATTCTCACCAAACCACTGCCCAGGGAAACTTTTGAATACCTCAGACAGAAGCTGGGAGTAGTTGATGCATCATCTTGTTGTTAAAACTTGTCTGTTTCAAAGAAAAATGGGTGTACACTAGTTTCCTGAGGAGGATCCGCGTACATACACCGGTTTGTGCAAAGACAGTCGCGTATATGGAGGTTTAATGGATATCAGTAGGGACAGGCTCTGGTTGAAGATATTCTGATATTGGTCTGATAGAGACCATCCGGCACAGGTTCAGGGGGACCAGATAAACCTCTAATGATGCATTGTTGGCATCATCTTAGAAGCTTTTGGTTCAAGGTCACAACTGTTGTTGGTTTCAGGTGGAACAAAGGTAGAGGGAGAACAGAAGGAAATCTTGGCTGCTGATCTAAATGGTGATTGACAGATGCTGTTGATATCAGTTATTGGTGACTTTCATAAGTCTTGCTCTAGATATTTCGTCTCTATGTCATGTATCTCTTTTATGGTGTCAAGGTCATGTAACGGTCTATTTTGGTTTCCCCACTATGCCTGGGATGAAAATGTAATGTACTTGGTTGTCATATGTAAATTTCTGATGTATCCCCACTTGGTTGGGTGGATGATCCCCACTTGGTTGGGTGATGGATGTATGTATTGAGTCTTTTGGTGATAGGAAGGTCCTTTATGATGTATAAGTCATGGTTCTTCTTGAAGAACATCTTTTTGCAGATCTTGCCTACAGTCAAGGGGAGCATGGTCAGCACAGCAGGGCAGAGATTTTAGCATGTACTCAGGGGGAGCACAACCCTTTTCCCTTGATGACAAAGGGGGAGAATGACTTTGAGGATCTTGGGGTTACCATCAAGTCCAAAGGGGGAGATTGTTGGCATTGTGGCACTGATTTAGAGCTATGGCACAGGTGTTGTCCTTGATGGCAACTCACTTTGGTGACAGATCTCAGTACAGGCTCTTAGAATGAAAGAAAAAGATATATACGCAGGTTCACCTAGACGAAGGCGCGTATACACGCGGGTTAGACGTTACAAAGGCGCGTATGCGTATACACGCACTTTCACGCAAGGAAAAGCGCGTATATGTTGGAGAACTTACTTTTGGTCTGTGGTAGTTAGTCCTTAGTATTTGAACCTATGGTTTTGGACCATGGTATCTCGTCAGAAGTGTTGATCCCAAGTATTGGGTCCTTGGTATTGTTTTATTATGGTTTTGGACCGTGGTATTGTGAAAGGCCTAAGACTATAAAAGAGGAAGGAGATCATTTGGCAAAGGAGAATATGAATCAATTGAATATCTAATAAGTGCTAGATCTGAAATATTGGTGATTGATGTTATGGTGCAGATCTGGATCTGAATGAAGGAGGAACCTTAGCGCAAAGAGAAGGATAAGTTCTAATGATGGGTCATAATCTTTAGGCTTGAATGATAGTATCTTTGTATGATTTTGATCTGTTATATGTGGCGCATGCTTGATCTATAAATCTGATAATCTGGGTTAATTAATGTCTGAATATCTGAAAGAGTGAATTATCCTTTATAGATCTGTACGCAGGTTAAGTGAAGCGAAGGCGCGTATACACGCTGGTTCAGTGAATAAAAACAGCGTATACACAGGTATCTCCAAACACAGAAGCGTATGCGCGCAGGTTTCAGAAATTCTTGATGATTGATTGATGTTCATGGATCCAGTCTGAAAATTTATGAAACGTGGTCCCTGGAAGAAAGAGAAGGTTGTAGCCTTCTGTAGGCCAGCACCTACATACTAGTATCTTGGCTAGTGCAAGAGCTAAGGGGGTTGTAGCTCCCTTCCAGGAGAAGCTAGAGAACGAGACAGGGTTGTAGCTCTCTGCAGGTTGCAGCTTGCGTACTGGTAAAGGACTGCACCAGTACATTGTAAAAAGAAGTTTCTAATTAAAAGAAGATAGAGACAAATTGCAGCAAGTGGTTTTCACCCACATTGGGTTTCCACCTTATATCATGTATTCTTGTGTGTGTGATTGTCTTCAGATCTATTTTACTGTTTCTGGTTACTATTTATTTGATCCTAATACACAGATTAATGATCAACATCAGTAAGATAAATTAAATTATAAGTTTGCATTGCATAGGCGGGTTTCCTTCTCTGTAGTTGCGTATATATGCGGTTTTATCTAACTGAAGTAACGTATATTATCTGGGTTTGAAAAAGAAAATAAGTGACTTGATAATACTGATTCACCCCCCCTCTCAGTATTATTTCCAACAGACTTTTCCATTGAGTTGGTGCCAGGGGCAACTCCAACATCAAAATCACCTTACAGGATGAGTATACCTGAGTTGGTAGAGTTGAAGCTACAATTGAAGGAAATGTTGGATAAGGGATACATTAGGCCAAGTGTATCATCTTAGGGTGCACCGATATTGTTTGTGAAGAAGAAAGATGGTACTCTTAGATTATGCATTGACTACATGTAGTTGAACAAAGTGACCATCAAGAACAAGTATATGTTGCTGAGGATTGATGACTTATTCGATTAGTTGAAGGGAGTAACAATGTCCTTGAAGATTGATTTGCGATTCAGATATCACCAAGGACGCATCAAAGAGGAGGACATTTACAAGAAAACTTTCCAGACCAGGTATGGGCATTATGAGTTTGTTGTAGTTCCATTTGGTTTGACTAATGATCCAGCTACATGTATGTGCTTGATGAATAGTTTGTTGCATCTGTATTTCAATAAGTTTTTTATTGTGTTCATTGATGACATATTGGTATATTCTAAAAATGAGGAAGAGCATGTCGAGCATTTAGCATCAGTGTTGAGATTGTTGAGATAGCATCAATTGTATGCTAAGCTCAGCAAGTGCAATTTCTTTCAGACTGAGGTACATTACTTGGGGCATGTTTTCTCCTAAAAGGAAATTGTAGTAGATCCAAAAAAGATAAGGGCCATCGTGGAATGGATAGCTCATAGGAATGAAGATGAGGCGAGGTATTTCACGGGGTTGGAAAGTTATTGCAGGAGGTTCATCAGGAACTTCTCACAGATTTCTTATCCTATTACATCATTACAGAGGAAAGGTAAGAAGTTCGAATGGACAGAGGAGTGTATGTCTAGTTTTGAGTAGCTCAAGTAGTTGTTGACACATGCACCAGTGTTAAAGATTCCATATTGTAGTATGCACCGATGATTGCAAGAAAGGACTTGGTTGAGTCCTTATGCAGGATGGACAAGTGGTATGCTATAAGTCGCAAAAACTGAATGAACACGAAGAGAACTACCCCACACATGATCTTGAGTTGGCACTAATCATACATGCATTGAAGATGTGGAGGCACTATCTTCTGGGCAAGAGGTTTGTGTTGATTAGTGATCACAGTGGTTTGTGGTATCTATTTGACCAACCAAACCTGAATGGTAGGAAAACTTGGTGGTTGGCCACGATCAATGAGTTTGATTTTGAGATTCGGTATATCGAAGGCAAAGAGAACATGGTGGCATATGCTCTTAGAAGGCGGATACATGTAAATCACTTAGCAGCTATGAGCTCCTATGGAAGAAAATTACATGATATGATCTTGCAGGCAGGTCAGCAAGATGTCAGGTGTATGGAGATTATGCACAGGTTGCAGCAAAGTACAAGTACATGTACATGTGGTGGTATAGGTAGTAGTATAGGTACATGTATAGGTACGAAAGCATGTGCACATGATGTGGACTATTGCTTACAATACATGGATTGGTTAGAGTCAGAGACAAGATATATGTGCTAGACAACAATGAGCTTAAGAACGTGATCTTGAAGGAGTTTCATGTGAAACCATATTTGGGTCACCCAGGTTATCAGAAGACATTGACTGTAGTAAAGAAGTTTTATTATTGGCTGAATCTAAAGAAGGATATAGCAAAGTTTGTGGCTAAGTGTTTTGATTATCAGCGTGTGAAGGAAGAGTGTATGCATCCAGGTGGACTGCTACAGCCGATTACGATTCCAGAGTGGAAATGGGAGGTCATTTCCATGGACTTCATCACTGGTTTTCTGAGGACAGTGAGACATCATGATTATTGTGGACAGGTTTACAAAGGTTGCACACTTCATTCCAGTGAAGTCTACATTCTCAGCTAGTGATGTAGAATAGGTATTCATCAAAGATGTGGTCATATTGAATGGTGTTCCAAAGAATATCACGTCAAACAGGGATGAAAAGTTCACTTCCAAGTTTTTGAAGGAGTTGTTTGCAAGTTTGGGTGCAGAGTTGACGTTTAGTACAAATTATCATTCGCAGATAGATGGACAGACTAAGAGGGTCAATAGGATATTGGAAGACATGTTGAGGATGTATGTGATGCATCAACAATGAAAGTGGGAAGAATATATTCCACTAGTAGAGTTCGCTTACAACAATGGGTATTAGGAATCTTTGAGGATGAGTCCATTTGAGGCATTGTATGGGCGGAGTTGCAATACTCCCATCAGTTGGAGTGATCTAGTTAATGTTGAAAATGCAACAAGATGATGGAGCTTAGTGAAAAGAAGTCGCCTTCACTAAGTGGGCCCGCAGGCTATTTTTGGCGCAAAGTCTATTTTTAGACTATGTCTATTTTTAGAAATATGGATCATGGTCTATGAGTTGCAGGATGCTATTTATGGATGATTGGTCATGTTGGTGAAAATAGATGGACCTCTATTTTTAGACATATGTGCGGAGTCTATTTTTATACTGCCAGTCAAAAAAAAATAGAACAATCGAATATTATTAGCTCTTAATAATATTTGGACTATAAACATTAACTTATCCTCTTGCAGCACTTCAGTTCGAGCTACGGATGTGGTACATGCAACTGCTAGAAGGAAATACGCTTTTCCTATGGGTTAGTTGAGCTATTGCATGATGGAATTCAGTTAGAACTCAAGTGATTGAGTTTGGTGGAGTTGATTGAGGAGTTGATGGAGTTGTGTTCAGTTTGACTTAGTTGAACTAGTTGTATTTAGTCTAACTGCCAAATACACTAGTGATGAGTGATGTGAATTAATTATTAATTAATTCACTAATTATTAACTCATAAATCAACTAAAGAATACATCAGTTAACTCAGTGCATGGACAGTTAAGTGGAGACAAGTGTTAGAGGTGGGTGAAAGGGTGAGACTACTATCAGTTGTGACTATAGCTGTGCATGAGATTTGCACAATCATTGATTGAGATTGCCAATGAGGATTGCGCAGTACAAGCCAAGGGAATTCAAACTTGGATCTGATCTATTCTCAACTTGGATTGCGCAGTAGAGGCAGGCAAACAGTGGAGGAGATTTGAACCCGTGACTTGTTCAGATCTGAGCTAGTTTGTGTGTAGCATGTGGAGATAGTACTGAGTACTTGTGAGGAGTATTGTACTATGTATTGTTACATGTTCTCTATCATTATAATATACAGATAGTTGGGGGTTTTCAGCTGTATGCTTTCCCCGTTACATACTGTGTTGATATGTGCGATTGATGTTTCAATGTGCGCATGCAATTGTTTTTTTTAATTCCGCAAATTAATGATCAATGGTAGAGGAGGTTATGTATTATGCATGCATTCCGCAAATAGTGTATAATCAGGATAATCTCTGTGAATAAGTGTTATATTATTCAAATTTCTACAGTTAACAGGGTGTTAATTAGATCGGACATGTTGGCGGACATGGAATAGGAAATGCAAGTAATCAAGAAAAATCTAAAGGCATCATAGGATAGGCAGAAGAACTATGCATATTGGAACACATTGTTCAAGGAGTTCCAGGTTTGGGAACAGGTGTAATTGCGCATCAAACCGAAAAATAAATCCTTACGGATTGGATCATGTGCCAAGATGGCAACCCAATTTTGTGGACCCTTCTGTATTACTGAGAGGATTGGGCCAGTAGCCTATCGACTTGCACTGCCTCTGACAGTGAAAGTCCATGATGTTTTCCATGTGTCATTGCTTAAGAAGTATGTTAAAGATGTTGATCATGTGATTGACTGGTTTATATTGTAGGTGGAACCAGATGGAGAATTCCAGCCGGACCCTCAGTGTATATTGCAGAAAAAGGTGCTCATGCTCCAGAACCGAGCAATCGAGCAGGTTAAAGTGCAATGGAAGCACTTTGGGCCCGATGAAGCTACATGGGATATGGTAGATCAGATGCAGGCTATGTATCCTTCCTTGTTTTCCGGTTGAGGCAAAACAGTTTTGGTTTGGTGTTTTGGTATATGTTTTTGGTATATGTACTTATGTATATGGATGTAAATACCTCCATGAGCTATGTCATAAATCTCCAATAAGCGGTATGGGTGTCACGTCATTATGATGTTATGTTTTTTATGTTTTCATGTTGGTTTGCTTCTCAACAAGTTGATCATTGTAAATACTGCATCGACCTAAGTTATAAACCTCCATCGGCAATATATTTTGCTTACAACAGTTTTGTGGTTATATGTGTTGTTGAACACCGAGGACGGTGTTCCCCCAAGTGGGAGGGTTCTGTAACAACCTTGGTGAAAATTCCATGTAATAAAAGTTAATAAAGGCAAAACAATAATAGCGGTTGATGGGACACTTATTCCAAGCTAAATGTTGGGCAAGACATCCTAGTGTGGGTGTTCATTTGGTTATTAATGACTAAGGAAATTGGCAAATGCAAAGGCTAAGGCTTTGGAAAGGCAAAATGGCATTTTTGGGACATTTATTTATGAAAATAATGGAAATTAGGAGAAAATGGAGGTGAAAGGTCACAGGTTGCATGTGTTGAGAAATGGCAACGAGAAATTCCAGTTTAATTTGTCTTTGAATTAAACTGAGAATTAAAATTGAATTATATTCTCATAGCAACTTGTAAATAGTTAATTAAGTTTAATTAACTTAATTAGCATAGGAATTTCGTGTTGGAAGTCTCTTTGTATTCATGTATATGTTCTCACTAAGTTTTAGGGGTCCAATATGAGTTTAAATTGAGTTGGAAATCAGATCACCCAATTTACTAAGTTAAGTTCAGTTAAATTAGTTCCAAACTGTTTGTGGAACTAATAGAGAGTTAACAACGAGTTGGTGCAGTAGTGCATCCACAAGTGTCACTCTAGTTAACTAAAGATTCCTTCATCAGAAACTCATGCATGTTGATTCCGAGAAAGACCCAATTGAAACTAGAGTGCAGGGACAATGTACTATCAGTTGTATTATTTATTGGAGTGTAAATATCATGCATGCATCAGAGATTGATCCTATGTTTGGATTGCGCAGTTTTGAAAGCATGAATTCCCTTTAAATACAGGTTATTAATCCTAGGAATTACACAAGAGATTAGGGGCTTGGAGAGCTATAGAATTGTCTAAGTGTTGGCCAAGAGCTAGCTTGTGAGCTGAGAGAGTTGAGCAAACTTGTGTGGAATTGTTCTAGTGAGAAAAATCTTCTATATTCACTCATATTTCTTATATATGTAATATAGATAACAAGGTTTTGAGCAGTGGCTTTCCCCAGATACATCTTGTGTTATGTGCCATTGATTTATCTTCTTCTTATTCATATTGTTTTCATCGATCTATTGGCTTCCGCTGGTTGAAAGTAGAAGTAGATTATTGTCCTGTGCTTTAGTACATTGCATGAGCTTGTGAATCTACAAGATTTTCTACATGGTATCAGAGTCGAGAACAGTATACTAGGAGATTTCAAAGTTTTAAGTTTTGGATTACAAGTGAAATTCGAATTTGCAATACATACTTCAAGATTAGCAGATGGCATTCTACGGTTTGCGGCTCGAGTATGCCTTGGAAGGCAACTCGAATTTTATAGCCTGGAGGGACATAATGGAAGTTGTGCGAGAGGATAATGGCTTGAAGGAATTCGTTGATCAAGAAATTCCTAAGCTAGCAGCATCAGATGCACAAAATTTCGTTGAATGGAAGAAGTGTGTGGCAAAGGCGAGGCAGATAATCCTTGAGGGAGTTCAAGACCACATTGTCTCGAGTCTCCATGGAAAGGAAACTCCGTATGCTATGTGGAAAACATTGGTGAACTTGTATTAGAACAACAATGACCAAAGGAAATTGGCACTGAAGGAAAAACTTTGAAAAATAAAAATGGAGAAAGGCGAGACAATTCCAAAATACTTGATCAAGTTCATTCACTATCATGATGAACTTGGAAGTGTTGGAATCACGGTTTCCGAGGATGATATGGTGAGTCTTTCTCTTCTAGGACTCCCAAAGAGTTGGCATAGTTATTAGGACTCTGTCAATGGTTGGGAGAAGCTGTCGGATTGGGAACAACTGTGGTCGGATTTGATGCAGGAGGAGATTAGGAGGAACACCAGGGATGGCTCTTCATCAAAGACTAATGATGAAGAGAATTGTGCCTTAGCGATTAAGGCAAAGAAGGGGAAAGGGAAAGCTTCCCATTCCAAATTGGATTCTTATCATGGAGGTAAGAAGAAATACATGATGAAAGTTAAGTGCTTTCATTGTCATGAGCTGGGCCATTTTGATATAAATTGTCCACTCAAGAAGTCTAAGAAGAAGTCCTCAAGAGGATCGGAGGGTGAGGCTTTGGCCTCTCAATTCTAATTGTACTTTTCCCTCATTGCATGCATGTTATCATCAATGATGGGAAATGTATGGTACTTAGACAATGGAGCTTCATTCCACATGACTAGCGATAAAGAGTTATTCAGTGACCTGGAGGAGAAAGATCTCCATATGCATATCGAGATGGGTGATGACAAGAAGTATAGTGTTACTGGATTGGGCACAATTACTTTTTAGAGGGAGCATGGGGCTCCACTCACCTTGAAGAATGTTATGTATGTGTCGAGGCTTAAGAAGGACTTGGTATTTATTGCCATGGTCGAGGATAGAGGCTATGATGTGATCTTCTCAAAAGGAAAGGCATTCCTTCGACACATAACCACGGGTCAAGTAAAGAAGATAGGGATTCAAGTGAAGAATCTTTATAAGTTAGAGGCAGTGGAGTGTGCTGCTTTGAGCACAAAAGCAGAAAGGGTGCAGAGTCGAGACATTGGCAAGTTGTGGCACAAGCAAATGGGCCACTGGCATCATGGGGCTTTGAAGATATTGCAGTAGATCTCTTCCATCTTCCCAAAGGTATGCTTGAGCAAGTTGATACATGCAAGGGTTGTACTTTGGGAAAATACACCAAGTCTTCCTTTCACGACAGAGACAGTCGAGCAAAGGTTATTCTAGAGAGTGTCCATTCAGATGTGTGTGGACCATTATTGATAACATCCATGGCCAAACACAGGTATTATGTTATATTTTTTGATGACTATTATCGTAAATGCTAGATATTTTTCATACAGAAAAGGATAAAACTTTCACGAAGTTTTGTGAGTTTAAAGCATTGGTGGAGAAAGAGTCATGCAAGAAGGTTAAATCTCTATGGAGTGATAACGGTGGTGAGTATGTCTCAAACGATTTTAAGAACTTCTGTGTAGAGGAAGGGATTAAATGGGAGTTGATGACACCCCCTAACACTCAGCAAAATGGGGTGGTCGAGAGGAAGAACAGACACATAGTAGGGGCAACGAGGGCACTGTTGCATGATCAAAGCCTATTGAGGCATGCAACACAGCAGTTTATGTTCAGAACCACAGCCCACATTGGATACTTGAGATGAAGACACCAGAGGAAGCTTATTCCGGTAAGAGGCTAGATGTTGGTCACTTCAGGATTTTTGGGTCATCGGTATATTTCCATGTGACCAAAGATTCATGGAAGAAGCTTGAGCTTACACGGAGTTGGGGATATTTGTGGGGTACACTAATACACCTCACAACTATCGGGTGTACTTGCCGACCAATAGGATGACAGTGGTTTGCAGGGATGTCAGATTTGATGAGGAGAAGGCCATGCGAGTTTCCCTTAAGAGGGAGCTTCAACTACATGTATATGAGGAGCTTTTAGCTCCCGAGATTGAGGAACCTCAAATTGATGTGGAGCAGCCACATGCAGAGGATCCAAGAGTGGAGACATCCACTCAGGAAAAGTCTTCTAAAGAGGGAATAAAGTGCACCAGAGAGGCTGGCAGATTGTTGGATGATGCACGGGAGAATGTCGGAGCACCCACTTCTCAGCACGGGTAGAGGAGGTCACCTGAGAGGTACACTAGATACATGGCTCTTATGGGCAAATGTGTTGTGATAGAGCCATCTTCCTTTAAGGAAGTAGTGCAACAACTGGTTTGGGTTGATGCCATGGTGGAGGAGTATGACTCCATAATTCGTAACAATGTTTGGGATGTGGTCCCAAGACTGGAGGACAAGTCAGTGGTGAGCTCCCTTTGGCTTTACAAGGTAAAACAAGTAGCAGTTGCTAGTGTGGAGAAGCATAAGGCCAGATTTGTGGCCTGTGGATTTTCATAGGTAGAGAGGATTGACTATGATGAGACCTTTGCTCCCGTTTCAAGGTACTCATCGATTAGATCTATATTGGCACTATCAGCATAGATGGGTTGGAAGATAAATCATATGGATGTGAAGACAACCTTCCTTAATGGCATGATTGAGGAAGAGATGTGCATAGAGTAGCCTGAAGGTTTTGAGACCTTTGACCGTGAGTCGCATGTGTGCCGGCTCAAGAGAGCGTTGTATGGGCTGAAGCAAGCAACTTGTGCTTAGTATGTTAGGATAGATAGCTACTTCACTAGGTTGGGATTCATGAAGAGTGAAGCGGATGTGAACATGTACCACATAGTGGTGGAAGGTGAATTGTTGATCCTTGTACTTTATGTTGATGATCTCATCCTGACAAGTGATGATCAACTGATCAAGTCTTGTAAGGAGGATCTTGCAAGAGAGTTTAAGATGAAGGACACGAGGCTCATGCATTACTTTCTTGGCATGGAGGTATGGTAGGGTGATGGGGAATTGTTTGTGTCTCAGGGCAAGTATGCCAACGAGATACTCAGAAGATTCCGCGCAGAGACCATCAAACCCATGGAGACCCCTTTAGTAGGTAACTGGAGGAAGGAGGATGCTACTTCAGGGGAAGTAGTGGAAGCTACTATTTACAGGTAGCTTGTGGGTCACTCATGTACTTGGTGAACATACGACTGGATATGTGCTATGTAGTTAACCAGCTTAGTCAAGCGATGGTTAGGCCTACCAAGTTGTATAGGAAGGCGGAAAATCATGTATTGAGATACCTCAGGGGCACTACTCAATACGGATTATGGTACAGATTGACAGAGGGTGTGAAGATTCAAGGCTTCACCAGTGCAGATTAGGCAGGGAGTACATCCAACAGGAAGAACACATCAGGAGGAATCTTCAGTATTGGGTTAGCGACATTTTCTTGATATAGCAGGAAACAGAGATCGGTTGCACTTAGTTCGACAGAGGCAAAGTACATGGTTGCGAGTCGGGCAACATGTGAGGCCATCTGGATGAGGAAGTTCCTGGTTGGTTTCTTTGGTCAGCATATGGATCCAACTGTGATTTATTGCGATAATTAGAGTTGTATCAAACTCTCCAAAAATCCAGTTTTTCATGATCGGTCCAAGCATATTGATATCTGATATCTTCATCTCAGAGATTGTGTATTGAGGCGAATTATGTTGTTAGAGTAGATTCCCACAGAGGAGCAAGATGCTGACATTTTGACAAAGGAATTACCAAGATGTAAATTCAAGTTTCACAAAGACAGGATCGGGGTACTTGATAATCCCTTTCTTGTTGAGAGGGAGTATTGAGAAATGGCAACAATAAATTCGAGTTTAATTTGTCCTTGAATTAAACTGAGAATTAAAATCGAATTATATTGTCATAGCAACTTGTAAATAGTTAATTAAATTTAATTAACTTAAATAGCTTAAGAATTTCGAGTTGGAAGTCTTTCTGTAGTCATGTATATGTTCTCCCTAAGTTTTAGGGGTCCAGTATGAGTTTAAATTGAGTTGGAAATTAGATCACTCAATTTACTGAGTTAAGTTAAGTTAAATTAGTTCCAAACTATTTGTGGAACTAATAGAGAGTTAATAGTCAATTGGTGCACTAGTGCATCCACAAGTGTCACTCTAGTTAACTAAATATTCCCTCATCAGAAACTCATGCATGTCGATTCTGAGAAAGACCCAGTTGAGACTAAAGTGCAAGGATAGTGTACTATCAGTTGTATTATTTAATGGAGTGTAAATATCATGCATGCATCAAAGATTGATCCTATGTTTGGATTGTGTTGTTTTGGAAGCATGATTTCCCTTTAAATACAGGCTATTCACCCTATGAATTACGCAAGAGATTAGGGGTTTGGAGAGCTGCAAAATTGGCTAAGTGTTGGCCAAGAGCTAGCTTGTGAGCTAAGAGAGTTGAGCATACTTGTGCAGAATTGTTCTAATGAGAACAAGATTTGTATCTTCACTCATATTTCTAATATATGAAATACAAATAGCAAGGTTTTGAGCAATGGCTTTCCCCATACATATTGTGTTATGTGCCATTGATTTATCTTCTTCTTATTCATATTTTTTTCATCGATCTGTTGGCTTTCGTTGGTTGAAAGTAGAAGTAGATTATTGTCCTGTTCTTTATTACATTGCATGAGCTTGTGAATCTACAGGATTTTCTACATGGTATCATATCCAAGAACAATATACTATAGGAGATTTCAAAGTTTTGAGTTTTGGGTTACAAGTAAAATTCGAATTTGCAATGCATACTTTAGGATCGGCATATAGCATTCTATGGTTTGCGGCTCGAGTATGCCTTGGAAGGCAACTCAATTTTTATATATTGGAGGGACAGAATGGAAGCTGTGCTAGAGGATAATGGCTTGAAGAAATTCATTGATCAAGAAATTCCTAAGCCAGCAGCATTGGATGCACAAAATTTGACTGAATGGAAGAAGTGTGTGGCGAAGGCAAGACAGATAATCCTTGATGGAGTTCGAGACCACATTGTCTTGATTCTCCATGGAAAGGAAACTCCGTATGCTATGTGGAAATCATTGACGGACTTGTATCAAAACAACAGTGACCAAAGGAAATTGACACTGAAGGACAAAATTCAAAAAATCAAAATGGAGAAAGGCGAGACAATTCCAAAATACTTGACCAAGTTCACTCAGTGTCGTGATGAACTTGGAAGTGTTGGAATCTCGTTTGTCAATGATGATATGGTGAGTCATGCTCTTCTAGGACTCCCAATGAATTGGTATAGTTTTCAGGACTCTGTCAATTGTTGGGAGAAACTGTCGGATCGGAATGATTATGGCCGGATTTGATGCAGGAGGAGATCAAGAGGAACACTAGGGATGACTCTTCATCAAAGACTGATGATGAAGAGAACTGTGCCTTAGCAATTAAGGTGAAGAAGGGGAAAGGGAAAGCTGGAAAATCGGTTTTTTCGACCCTTCAATATTATTGAGAGGATTGGGTCAATAGCTTATCGAATTTCACTGCCTCTAATAGTGAAAGTCCATGATGTTTTCCATGTGTCATTGCTTAAGAAGTATGTTAAAGATGTTGATCATGTGATTGAATGGTCTGTATTGTAGGTGGAACTAGATGGAGAATTCCAGCCGAAGCCTTAGTGTATATTGCAGAAAAAGGTGCTCATGCTCTGAAACCGAGTAGGTTAAACTGCAATGGAAGCACTTTGGGCCCAATGAAGCTACATGGGAGATGGCAAATCAGATGTGGGCTATGTTTCCTTGTTTGTCAGTTGAGGAAAAGCAATTTTGGTATGGTGTTTTGGTATATGTTTCAATGAAGTTTGGTATATGTACATATGTATATGGATGTAAATACCGCCATGAGCTATGTTATAAAGCTCCAATAAGCGGTATGGGTGTCATATCATTATGATGTTATGTTTGTTATGTTTTCATGTTGGTTTGCTTCTCAGCAAGTTGATCATTGTAAATACTGCATCGAGCTAAGTTATAAAGCTCCATCGGTAGTATATTTTGCTTACAATAGTTTTGTGGTTATAGGTGTTGTTGAACACTGAGGATGGTGTTCCCCCAAGGGGGAGGGTTCTATAACAACCTTGGTGAAAATTCGATGTAATAAATGTTAATAAAGGCAAAACAATAACCGCGGTTGATGGGACACTTATTCCAAGTTGAATGTTGGGTAAGACATCCCAGTGTGGGTGTTCATTTGGTTATTAATGGCTAAGGAAATTGGCAAAGGCAATGGCTAAGGATTTGGAAAAGAAAAATGGCATTTTTGGCACATTTATTTATGAAAATATTGGAAATTAGGAGAAAAGGGAGGTGAAAGGTCACAGGTTGCATGTGTTGAGAAATGGCAACAAGAAATTCAAGTTTAATTTGTCCTCGAATTAAATTGAGAATTAAAATCGAATTCTATTCTCATAGCAACTTGTAAATAGTTAATTAAGTTTAATTAACTTAATTAGCTTAGGAATTTCGAGTTGGAAGTCTTTCTGTAGTCATGTATATGTTCTCCCTAAGTTTTAGGGGTCCAGTATGAGTTTAAATTGAGTTGGAAATTAGATCACTCAGTTTATTGAGTTAAGTTCAGTTAAATTAGTTCCAAATTGTTTATGGAACTAATAGAGAGTTAACAGTTAGTTGGTGCACTAGTGCATCCACAAGTGTCACTCTAGTTAATTGAAGATTCCCTCATCAGAAACTCATGCATGTTGATTCTGAGAAAGACCCAGTTGAGACTAGAGTGTAGGGACAATGTACTATCAGTTGTATTATTTACTGGAGTGTAAATATCATGCATGCATCAGAGATTGATCTTATGTTTGGATTGTGCAGTTTTGGAAGCATGAATTATCTTTAAATACCGGCTATTCATCCTAAGAATTACGCAAAAGATTAGAGGCTTGGTGAGCTGCATAATTGGCCATTATGGCAGTCTGCAAGAAGATATAAGATGGAGGCCCCCAAAATCTGAAAAATTGAAATGGATTTTTGGGGGGAAGGTCCCCAAGATCTGAAAAATTCAAATGCCAGAAGAAAAGAGGAGAACACACAATAACAAAACCACAACTTTTATTTATTTATTAAAATAGATAATAATTATAAAGGCTACATTGTGGTGGACAATATGTCTTTTTACAAAATGCGTCTTGTTACTTATAGCCTTTTTTGGTTACATTACCACAGGTAAATTCCATGGGTGGGTAAATACCTGTTAAAATTGGCAACTAGGGCCAAACTCCATGTGTGTCATCTTATTAATGGAAGCTGATATTTTTCTTGGATCCCTCTCGTTGAGAGGTGTAGAATTGATTTAAATATCATCCGATTCTGACAAGTATTCATGGAGATATGAATTTATTTGTGTTATGGGACAATTCGTCAATGTCGACCAACAGCCAAATAAACCCCACTTGCGCTCAACGTTTTAGCATAAATAGATGTGGCCTTCAAGTCATTTTAACACATTTGGGATCTCTTCCTCTCTACTTGTCTTTAGGTTTTAGTAAGAAGATAGATCCTAAGGGATAACGCTGCCTTAATCCAGATGGCAGAAGCCAGAACTACCGAAACTACCAAGAATAGCCGGGAACTGCCGGAATTGCCAAGAATTGCTGGAACTGCTGGGAACTACCAGAACTGCTGGGAATAACCAAAATTGCTGGAATTGCTGGGAACAGCCAGAACAACCGGAACAGTCGGAACTGCCGAGAACTACCGGAACTGCCGAAGTTGCCGGAACTGCCGGAATAGCCAGAATTGCTGGAATTTCCAGAATAGCCGGAACTGCTTGAACTGTCGGGAATAGCCAGAACTGCTGGAACTGCCGAAACTAGATGGAATAGTTGGGAACTGCCGGAACTGCATGGAATAGCAGGGAACCGCCAGAGCTGTCGAAACCGTTAGGAATTGTGGAATTGCCGGAACTGGCGAAACTGCCAGGAATAGCTGGAATTGCCGGAACTACTGGGAACTGCTGGACTTGCCAAGAACTGATGAAAATGTCGGAACAGCCGGAAATGCCGGAACAGTCGGAATCGCCGAAAATGTCGGAACTATCGGGAATTTCTGGAATTGCCAGAACTGTCGGGGACAGCCGGAATTGGCGAAACTGTCGGGAACAGTCGAAACTGCCGGAACAGTCAGAGCATCTGTCTCTGAAGGAGAGCAGCATGCAAGGGACAACTAACTAACACTGAGATAGTTGTTTGGTACTTAGCAACAAATACACCAAGCATGCAATGTTACAGCTAGCATGCAACAATAAGCATGCTAAGGACAACAAGCATGCTAGGGACAACAAACAAGCTAGGGACAACAAGAAAGCAAGATGCAGTCGGTACATAGGTTATTATGGCAACATGGTGCAACACTGGCACATAATGCAATACAGTGATGGGTACAGTCATGATTAATGAAGCATGATGAGATGCAACATAGTGATGATGGGTGCAGCATGGTGCAACATGGTGAGGTGCAGCATGGTGATGAAATGAAGCACAACAATAGGTGAAGGAGTCACCTTGGAGAATCAATTGAAGCAGCATGTCTTCAACTGATCTCATGTATCATCTTCTTAGAGATGATCTATGCTCTTATCTAGATAAGTCAAAGTGTTGACTTCTGTTGTAAACGTACTATCTCTCTCTCTCTGCTGAACTATTGAAGAACATATAAGAAGAATTGATCAAGGGTTCCCCACATTGGGGTTTGTCCCTGGCTAGCGCCACATCTTGTGTCCTCTAGTCTTGGCTTGTCTTCTGCGATTTATGTTTATGTTCTGTTTGAAGTTTACTTTAATGCTGATGTGATTGCTAATCTGGTCAAGATATTGAGCTAACTGTGAAAATTGAAATAAATTGCTCTAAGCATAGAACATACCTAATATTAACATGGTATTAGAGCTAAGGTGAAGACATTGCCCAAGCAAGAGTGAAAGAGCAATCACCGAAAACAGTTGGGAAAGGAAAAAAGGATCAGTGGATTCCTCATCCCTCTTCAAATTCACCAAGGGTGAAGTCGAAGCAGAGAATATTATTAGAATGGCGCAGCGGAAGTTTCTGATGGCCTACCTAAAGATCACTTCATTGGGAAGTCTAGATCTAAGGGTGGAAGGAAAGGTAGATGCCTTGGTTGTAATAAGTTCGACCATTATGCGAAGGAGTGTCTGAGGTAGGGACACATGACTTGATGATGATAACAATCATTCTAGGGATATCTTCAATGATCAGAGGAATGATAGGTAATGCAGGTCATCAAGGAAACGACCGACTCTTTAGAGAAAGCAAGGAACCCTAGGTATGAAGAATCAAATGTTGTTTTTGATAAGATAAAGAAGTGTTATCTTGTATTGGCCCTCTCCTTCAGATTCTTTGGGAATCTAGCTTATTGATTGTAGTGCTTCAAGGCACTTCATCGGATAGTAGGGTGCACTCTCTAATTTGGTAGAGATGGAAACAATCGTGGGATTATACTTGGAGCCGATGCCACCTATCCTGGAAAGGGTGTAGGGAATGTTACCCCTTAATTGAATGAGGGTAACTCGATTCATTTACAGAATCTCTTTTATGTACCTGATCGCAAGAAGAACCTGGTGTCCATTTTGGCAATGGAAGTCAAAGGTTACAGGGTGGCACTCATTGATGGAAAGGTACATGTTTGAAAATAGAATTTTCAAAGATGTTTTTGAGTTCAGGGTTGTTTCAAGTTGCAAGATGGTCCATTGGGGATCATGTCAATTGACATATCACATCTATAACACGGGAGGTCTACATATGGGGCCCTACCTGATGTGAGTCAGATGATGATAGGGATGCCTGAATTC
Organism: Pinus tabuliformis; assembly: GCA_031772625.1. Classification (NCBI taxonomy): domain Eukaryota; kingdom Viridiplantae; phylum Streptophyta; class Pinopsida; order Pinales; family Pinaceae; genus Pinus; species Pinus tabuliformis. Next base: position 498,911,060 of record CM062820.1, read on the forward strand.
AAGAAGAGCATGAAGGTACATGTCTGAGATGTACCGAAGGAAAATCTTATAAGGGGACCATTCCCCTCATGCAGCAGGTCCATAGGTTTGGAAAAACCCGAGGAGTTTGAGATTCATGATCAGGAATCTCATGTATACAGGTGGAAGAAAGCCCTCTATGGCTTGAAGCAAAACACTCCGAGCGTAGTATGAGAGGATTGATAGTTGTTTGATGAAGTTGAGATACACTAGGAGTGAAACCGATCCAAAACATTACCCGAAGGTTGTGGATGATAGACCTCTCATACCGGCAACTTATTAGGACGACCTATTTCTGACAGGTGCAGACCCTCTCATTTGCAGAAGTAAGAGGGAGTTGGATTTCGGATGTGGAATGATAAACTGCAATTCTGTGACTACCTCGAGGATCTTAACTTTCAGAAGTTATATGGTAGTGATGTCAGACCAGATTTGGGAAATGCCTCTGAGTTTCATAAACTCATTTGCGTTGATGTTCTTGGTGAAATTTCGTCCGGACATATGTTTTGCAGTTAGCATGGTGAGCTCATATTTGGTTGAGCCTCACTGGATTGGTGCAAAGAATCTTCTGAGATATCTTCGGGGCACAATCTCTCATGGATTGAGATACACTGCCGGAAATATGAAACTGCATGATTATTCGAATGCTCACTGGGCAGGCAGTGTGGAGGATCACTAGAGCACTTCTTAGTGCTGGTTATCTTTGGATTTTGCTTTGATATCATGGATGAGCAGGAAGCAGAAGTCAGTTGCTATAAGCACCGCCAAGACCGAATACATAGCTACGAGTATGATCTCGTGTGGAGCTGCCTAGTTGCAGAAGCTCTTAAGTGAGTTGTTTGTACACATGATGAATACCACTGTGATTCTCTGTGACAACCAGAGGGGGGATTCGATTATTGAGGAGTATCGTATTCAATGATTGCTCCAACAGATAGACATCAGATACTGCCTTATCTGGGATATGGTAAGTCGATGAGTGAGGAGGCTCCATCGCATTAAGATTGATGTACAAGTCGCAAACATTTTGTCAAAGCCCCGGGGAAAGGTCAAATCTGTGACTTTCCCGAACGACTTGGAGTCGTTGAGTGACCTTCTTATAAGAGTCCTGCATGTTGCATGCATTGAGCTCTGGGAGCTCTAAGGGGCTTGGGGTACTTACTAGAGCAACATACGACCACAGGGCGACTCACCCTCCCCTGGTGGTGTGCTATGTTCAAGATGATAGGTTCAACCTTCCCCTATGATACCCCGTGGCAATTGTGGAACAGGATGATTAGTTCTCCTGTGGGCTGGGATGATTGGTTCTCCCGTGGCAACTGTGGAACAGGATGATTAGTTCTCCTGTGGGCCAGAATGATTAGTTCTCCCATGGCAATTGTGAAACAGGATGATTAGTTCTCCTGTGGGCCGGGATGATTAGTTCTCCCATGACGACTGTGGGGCAGGATGATTAGTTATCCCGTGGCGGCTGTGGGGCAGGATGATTTGTTCTCCTGTGGACAGGATGATTAGTTCTCCTGTCGAGGCATCCTACCCATGCAGTCTGGGACTCATGGGAAGTACCTCTCATCTGATCAATGAGCAGGGAAATGGGGTTAGGGACCATAGTAGTACTATCGATGGACGCATTGATGTATCTACTGTACTCCCTATGCTAGGATGACCTCCATTGATCTGGGATCAGTATGAGTGGTTTGAGACACTCTCTTGTGATATTGATATGGGATCAATAAAACTGACTTCGGGTCAGTAAGAGTGATGTGACACACTCTCTTCAGATGAAACTGACTTCGGGTCAGTAGAGAATGGTATGAGACATTCTCGATCAATTCTTCTTCTTCATGGTTCAGCAGAGCAAAGGAAAGCAGAGTAGAGCAGAGCAGAGCTTAGCAGAGTAGAGCAGTGTAGGGCACTGATGGTAGAGATAGTACAGTCAGACATATGGATCAGCGGATGGAGTTCTCCCTAGTTGAGAGGGAGTCGAGCCCCCTAAAGGGTCCTTGTCAGTCGAGTCACTAACGTATTCATTTTACTTATTGGGTGGCCCCTATCAAATAAGTAACTAAAAAAGTCACTAAGTCCGTGTCCGCTTTATGGAGTCCTATTATGTCCCCGTTCTGTATGCTTTCTGCATGAGATCCACTTTTTCAAGTCCGTATGAGGTCCTCTTCTCCCGAATAAGTTCTGCGGGACGAAAGATAGCACGAGTAATAGACTTATACAGACCATCCCTGTTGTGCGTCCCTCCTCTAATTACTCGGTCATGCAATACGTGTTAAAATTGGCAACTAGGGCCAAACTCCATGTGGGTCATCTTATTAATGGAAGCTGATATTTTTCTTCGACCTCTCTCATCGAGAGGTGTAGTATTGATCTAAAGATCATCCGATTCCGATAAGTATTCATGGAGATATGAATTTATTTGTGTTATGGGACAATTCGTCAAGGTCAACCAGCAACCAAATAAACCCCACTTGTGCTCAACATTTTAAAATAAATAGAGGTGGCCTTCAAGTCATTTTAACACACTTGGGATCTCTTCCTCTCTACTTGTATTTGGGTTTTAGTAGGAGGATAGATCCTAAGGGATAACACTGCCCTAATCTAGATGGCAGAAGCCGAAACTGCTGAAATTGTCGGGAATAGTTGGGAGCTGCCGGAACTGCTGGAACCGCCGGAATTGTCGGAATTGCTGGAATTGTCGGGAACTGTCGGGAACTGCTGGAACTGCCGGGAATAGCCAGAATTGTTGGAACTGCCAGAACTGCCGGAACTGTCGGGAACAACCAGAATAGTTGGAATTGCCGGAACTGCTGGAATAGCCGAAATAGCTGGAATTGTCGGGAACTGCTGGAACTACCGGGAATAGCCAGAATTTCCAGAACTGTCGAAATTGCCGGGAATAGCCGGGAACTGCCAGAACTGCTGGGAATTGTCGGAACTGCAAGAATTACCGGGAACTGCCAGAATTGCCGGAATTGCCAGAATTGTCGGTAACTGCCGGAATTGCCGGAACAACCAGAACTGTCGGAACTACCGGGAATTGATAGAACTGCCAAGAACTGCCAGAAATTCCATAATTGCCAGAATTGTCGGAACTGCTGGAACTACCGGGAACTGTCGAAACTGTCGGGAATTACTGGAATTGTTAGAATTACAAGAACTGCTGGGAATAGTCGGAATTGCCGAAACTGACGAAACTGTCGAGGACTGTTGGAACTGCCAGGAACTGCCAAAATTGCCAGAGCATTTGTCTCCGAAGGAGAGCAGCATGCAAGGGACAACTAACTAACATCGGGGCAGTTGTATGGTACTTAGCAGCAAATACACCAACATGCAATGTTACAGCTAGCATGCAACAGTAAGCATGCTAAGGACAACAAGCATGCTAGGGACAACAAGCAAGCAAGATGCAGCCAACACATAGGTCAGTATGGTAACATGGTGCAACAATGGCACATAATGCAATACAGTGATGGGTACAGTCATCATTAATGAAGCATGATGAGATGCAGCAGAGTGATGATGGGTGCAGCATGGTGCAACATGGTGAGGTGCGGCATGATGATGAAATGCAACACAATGATAGGTGAAGGAGTCACCTTGGAGAATCAGTTGAAGCAACATGTATTCAACTGATCCCATGTATCATCTTCTTAGAGATGATCTATGCTCTTATCTAGATAAGTCAAAGTGTTGACTTCTGTTGTAAACGTACTATCTCTCTCTCTCTCTGCTAAACTATTGAAGAACATGTAAGAAGAATTGATCAAGGGTTTCCCCACAATGGGGTTTGTCCCTGGCTAGCGCCACATATTGTGTCCTCTTGTCTTGGCTTGTCTTCTGCGATTTATGTTTATGTTCTATCTGTAGTTTACTTTAATGTTGATGTGATTGCTAATCTGGAAAAGGTATTGAGCTAATTGTGAAAATTGAAATAAATTGCTCTAAGCATAGAACATACCTAAAATTAACAATACCATGAGTGTATGAATACCATGGGTGGATGCCACTTACAATACCATGGGTAATTTCCATGGGTAGATGAATACTGTGGGTGGATGGGTGGATGAATACCATGGGTGGGTGCCATTTTCCATTCGGATCATTCCTCCTTCCTTAAGAAGTAATGGTCCCCATTGCGTGAAGTTCCCTCATGAGAAGACTTTGTTGAATATGAAGAGTCACTGAAGAGAATGGTTTTGTGTGGTTAACCCATAACCGTGATGAACGGAGATTCAAGGATAAAGATACCCTGTAATGCTTGTGACCAACTGTGATATTGTTAGCGTGTGGCCTAACAAATGAACTTCGATGAAGTGTGGGTTTGTGGATGACCCATAACCATGACAAACGAAGATTTGAGGATAGAGATACCTTGTAATTATTGTAACCAATTGTGATACTAACAGTGTGCGGCCTAGTAAAAGGACTTCAATGACAAGGATTTTGTGCGGTTGACCCATAACCATGATGTTGACTGTTGATGAAGTAGCAAGTGCCTACATAACCTGGGTGGGAGGGCACATCTCCAAGGAACCCAAGACGGATGTTGATGATGTGAAGCAGGTGCCTACTAATGTGGGGTGGGAGGACATGTCTCTAAAGGGAACCCACTCTGAATGCTGCTCCATATTTAAAACGGGAATAACTTGGTCAATATAACTCAGAATAATTATTATAACCTGTGTTGTGATTGAAATCCCTATCTGGACACTCTGGAAACTCATATTCGCGCTGCAACTATCTCGTCGTCATAACAGTTCTGAAAAATAACTAATTTTAAATTAACAATATCTCCATCATCCGAACTCTGATTCAACTGTTGTTGTTGTTTTATTTATTTATTTATTTAATTTGGGTATTTTTCACAAGGAATCCAAATCCGAAATTTGTTTTTGTTATTTTTGCACCAAAATGTTTAGATCAAACTCGTCGCCCAAAAAAATCCTGCAAAATAAAAAATAAAAAAAATTCTTCCCGTTGTGGAGGTCGTAGCACTTGAATGAAGTTTGTTGAAGATTACTACAAATTTTTGACACTGAAATATGTGTCAAATGCTCATTCCCATGGAAATGTAACCTAGCTTTGATACCACTTGTTGGGAATCTGGATTTAAACAGGAACACAACAAATTACAGATATAACCACAAATACAGAGATGCGGCAGAAATAACACTTCATTTCATTAATATCAAATATTGAAATATGCTTACAAACAGAATGGAAATAAGACTAGCTCGGGCGATGGTAGCTTATCTCTGAGAAGAGATGTGGCGGCTACATGCCTATGAGCTGTGTTACAATGAGGCTTGAAGGCCTATTTATTACTGAGAAACAATGAAAAATCCTAATCATCCAAAAACCTAACCCTAGGAGATGAAACACCAAACTATGGGCCCCGTTGGGGTAAGTTGGTACATCAATTTTCTGTGGTCGTAACTTTGGCATATGATCTTCGTTTGACGCACACGTACCTCGTTAGAAAGATCTATCCAAGGATTACAACTACTGACAAAAAATATGAAGACAAAAACTCATTTTCGTCGTTGGTGGTTTTCCCAAATAACGTCGTTTAGGGCCTCAAAACGGCTCTGGAATTTTAGGACCCGAAAAACCACTAAAAATAATAAATTTTGCTACAATTAAGGAAACTGAAAAACTAAAAGAAACAATGGTGGGTGTCCAAGTGGAATAGGAGGGTGGCCACCAATATCCACCTGGATCATTCCTCCCCCCTTAGGAAGCAATGGTCCCCATTGCGTTGAGTTCCTCCATGAGATGAGGAAACTTCTGGTGAACTTGGTCCCTAGTGAGCCACTTTCCTTAGTGAAGGAGTTGGCTCGCTTTGACAACTCGATATAGTTGGATCCTTTGCTGTCGAATGTTTTTGATCTTTGTGTTCGTGATCTGATCAATTGTGGCTTGTTCCATGCAGTCTGGGTTTAACTCTATTGGTGTGAGTTGTTATGCAATGTCGGATGTGTCCAACAATGGTGGAACATAGGGTCAAAGGTGGTCCACATTGAACACTGGGTGCAGACCAAGGAAAGGTGAAATACTGAGCTCGAAGGAATTGTCCCCTACTGCCTTTGTGATGGTGTATGACCCATATCGAAGCGGGGGAAGCTTGAAGGGGGCCCAACGAGGCACTTCTTCTGCAAATGTAGCCAAACTTTGTCGCCCACCTGGAACTTGTGTGGCACCCAATGTTGATCATGTCACTGCTTGTACTTAGAATTGGCTCTATCCAAGATGTCATGGACCTCTTGGTGGATGTGCTGAATGGGTTCAATGAAGTTGTTTCCCCTGTTGGATTCGGATTAGACATGAGCCGAATCTTCCTGAGTAGCTGCAAATGGTATGACCACATCAATGGGACATAGTGGCTAGAATCTCAAGCCCACCTGAAAAGGGTTGCGGGCAGTCGGTTGTGGAGAGCCTGATTATAACTGTGTTGGACATAAGGGAGGCTCTCATCCCATGTGCGTGGATGATTTGAGTTATACATGCGCAGAATGTGTACGATCATCCTGTTGACGACCTTTGTCTGACCAAAAGTTTGGGGATGGAAGGTTGCGGACTTAGTGAGCTTGGTGTCCAACATCGACCAGAGACTGGACCAAAATGTACCGAGGAACCTGTTGTCCTGATATGAGATGATAGATTGTGGGATACCAAAGTGTACCCACACTCATTCAAATAAGAGTTTAGCAGTGGCTTCTACTATGATATTTTTCTTGCAGGCTACCATAATGGCCATCTTCGAGAATGTGTCGACGACCACAAAAACACAGATGTTGCCATGCTTAGTAATCCATGGAGATGGATTCCCAAGGTCGATTAGGGGTAGGCAACAAAGTATAGAGGCCTTGCTTCTTGATGGTCAGTTTGGAAATGACGTAGGCAGTGCAGGATTTGATGTATTTACTGACATCTTGTCGAGATTCAGCCAGTAGAAATACTTTTGCAGTACTTCCATTGTTTTCTCGACCCCGAAATGTCTAGTGACATGAATGTAGTGCACTTCTCATATCATCTTGGCACGCTCGCTTGAAGGAACAAAAAGGTGTCCTAGGTGGCATAACAGTGCATCCTGGAGGTGAAAATCTCGCACTTGTTGACCCTCCAAGAGCGTCTGGTATGTGTGGTTGAATTTTGGGTCACTTTTGTAGAGAAGTGGCCAACCAAAAGTCTCGTGCCCACAAGAGTTGAGCACGGTGGTTAACGCCATGATTAGGGGTCAGCTGAGGCAATTTGCAACATTATTGGTGTTGCCCTTCTTGTACTTGATATTTAAATGGAATTGTTGCAGGTATGTGGACCACTTATGATGGCGATCATTCTGCAACTTCCCTTGTGTTTGTATAAACTACAGGGGTTGGCGGTTAATGTGGATGATCATTTCCTTCCCCAAAATATAATGCTTCCATTGTCGACATGCTTGCACAATCGAATACATCTCTTTGTCATAAGGTGGATATTTCCATTGTGTCTGAAAGTGTCTCATTGTGATATGCCATTGGATGCCCTGTTGAGTAAGGACTACCCCAATAGCATAGTTAGAGACATTTGTCTCAATCTCAAATGGTTGTTGCAAGTTTGGTAATGTGAGCACTGGTGCAGAGTAGAGACAATGTTTCAACTCTGTCAACGCTTTTTGTTGAGATCCAGACCAAAATAATTTTGGTTTTTCTCCTCCCTTAGTGACTTGACTCAAGGACCAAGTGATATGAGAGAACCCCAACATGAACCTGCAGTAGAAATTGACAAGACCCAAAAATCTGCAGAGCTCTATCAGAGTGGTTGGGGTTGGCCAATCCTGAATGACTTGGATCTTGGCTGGATCCACATGCACCCCCCGTTCATCAATAATGTATCCCGGATACTAAACTTGGGTGATGATAAAAGTGCATTTTTTTCAAATTGGCACAAAGCTTGTGTTGCTGCAGTGTTTGGAGAACTTGTCAGATGTGGTGGAGGTGCTCTTCCCAACTCTAGCTAAAGATCGGGATGTCATCCAAGTATACCACTACAAATGAGTTGGTGAATGGCTGCAAGATGTCAACCATCAGCCTCGTGAAGGTTGCAAGAACATTTTTCAACCCGAAAGGAATAACTAGCCATTCGAAAAGGCCCTCCTTGGCTTTGATGGTAGTCTTCCACACATTAGAGGGTTCGATTGGTACCTGGTGATATTCAAACTTCAAGTCGATCTTGATGAAATATTTTGCCCCCTTGAGTTGGTCCCAAAGGTCATCAATCTGTGGGATCAGGTAACTATTCTGGACAATGATCTTGTTCAACACCCGATAGTCAATACAGAGTCTCCAATTCCCATCCTTCTTCTGTACCAAAACAATTGGGCTCCCATAGGGCGATGAACTTGGTCGAATGTGACCTTTCTGTAGCAGTTCCTGAATCTGTCTCTTGATTTCGTCGTTCTACAGAACAAAACGCCGATAGATGGGTCTATTGGACAACGATGTACCTGGGGTCAAATAGATGGAGTGCTTGACCTGACAATGCAGAGGCACCCCTACATGAGAGGTGAATATGTCCTCGTATTTCTCCACGACCTTGTCCATATGTTGTTGTAGTGTGAGGGGCTATGTCTGGAGGTCGTGGCCACTGTCTTCTTCTTTCCCTTAGGGCGTATCATTAGGAAAACAAATTTCTCAGTTTTGGAAATGAGCTTACTACATTGTTTTGCAGTAATCAAAGAGATGGAGGTAGGTGGTGCTACCTCCGGTATCCTATACAACTTATTTCCCAAGGTAACAATAACAACGTGAGGCCTTGACTCATACACAACATGTCACTTCCACAAGTATGGTTGGCCTAATAATACATCACAAACATCAAGAGGAGCAACATCACATAATACCTCACCCATGAAGGGCTTGATGCTGTGTGGAAGACGACATTGTTGGCTGACATGAAGGTCCCATCCTTGGTGAAGCCACCCAATGGTGTACGGTTGTGGGTGTGTTGTGGTCAGTAAGCCTAGCCGCTTCATGACCTCTACTGAAATGAGGTTCTTTTGGTTCCCTCTGTCAACACTAAACTGTAGCGGGGAACACTTTACTCACATCTAAGAGTGGAAGAGGTGCTCCTCCTCCTCTGGATCTTCAGGTTCCTCCTTCTAGATCTTTGTGGTGGCAATAGTGGTGTTGGGTTCCGCATCGATAATCTGCTTCCCTTTGTCATTCCCCTTATCGGGTTCTAACTAATAGTTAAAACATGCATCTCATTTAGAAGCCTTCATCTTGACCACTAGTGACTGCTTGGCCCGACACTCACTTGTGTTGTGAGTGGAGCTCTTATGGAACTCACACCACTTTCCTGTGTCTTTCTTCAGCTTCGCATTGTTGTTCTTTGGTTGCAGCTTTGGTGGGTTGTCCTGGGCTGCCCCACCTTGGCTTTGTCCTTTGTTATGCGGTTTTGGGGCATCTTTCCCTTGCTTCGGATTCTTAGATCCAAAGTCTCGCTTTTTCTGTTTAAGCTTATGCTCGATCTTGAAGCGTATCGGTATGTTGTGCCGAGCAAGGAGATGTCCAGGAACTCCATCTCATCCTGGATGTACCTATGTAGGTAGCTGCGATACTTGAGGACCAAATGTTTCTCAAAATCCTTGATACCCAACTTCATGCGAAGGGTATGAAAAACATTAGTAAAATCTGGCATGTCTTGCTCCCTTCCCTGCCGCAGCGTGGTCCACTTTATGCATTAATCCTCATAGCTCCCGACAGGGTAGTACTGCTCTTTGATGGCATCCCGAAATGAATTCCAAGTTGGTGCGACTAAAAATAGTGAGGGTGTACTTTCATCCTTTGGCTCACAGTAGGTTTCCCACCAGTCCTTGATGTGGGGGGCAGATTTGAGAAGAGCAAAAGTAATATTTTCCCGACTGGAAAATTCATGAACAAAAAAATATCCTTCTAGCAGATTTAACAATTTACCTATGGCGTCTCCACCTATTTGGCCCTCAAATGTGGGAATGTCAAAGTTTACTTGTACCTTAAAAGGAGTGGCGCCTCTAGAGTCACTGCTGGATGTGGATGCGCTTCCAGTGGGCAATCGTTGAAGGATTTGAGCAAAGTTATCCATCATCACGTTCCTTTGTTTCTCGAGGGCATCCTTGAGCAATATTTTGATAGGATCTCCTGCTCCCTCGTCTTTCTTTTCTTCCCCCATGGGTGGTCGTCAGGGTTTGCCAGGGCGATCTTGTAAAGGTTCAACCAGATCGAGCCCTAACTCCTTATACCTCGACCTCGTTGGGGACATGCAAAGAAAAACATAGAAAGAGCAGACCGCTCTGATACAACTGATCCCACTGATCCCACTGATCCCACTAATCTAGATTTAAATAGGAACACAACAAATTACAAATATAATCACAAATACAGAGATGCGACAGAAATAAAACTTCATTTCATTAATATTAAATACTGAAATATGCTTACAAACATAATGGAAATAAGACTAGCTCGGACGATGGTAGCTTATCTCTGAGAAGAGATGTGGTGGCTATGTGTCTCTGAACTGTGTTACAATGAGGCTTGAAGGCCTATTTATTATTGAGAAACAATGGAAAACCCTAAACATAAAAAAATCTAACCCTAGGAGTTGAAATGCCAAACTATGGGCCTCGTTGGGGTAAGTTGGTACAACAACTTCTCAGGGTCGTAACTTTGGCATATGATCTCCGTTTGACGCACAAGGTACCTCATTAGAAAGATGTATCCGAGTATTACAACTATTAAAAGCAAATATCTGAGGATTACAACTCATAATGGCCGTCAGTTTGTTTCCCAAAAAACGTCGTTTAGGGCCTCAAAACGGCTCCGGAAGTTCAGGACCCAAAAAACTACCAAAAATAGTAAACTGTGCTACAATTAAGGAAATTGAAAAACAAAAAGAAACAATGGTGACCGCCCAAGTGGAATAGGCGGGTGGCCGCCAATATCCACTTGGATCACATGAATTCCCTTTAAATACGAGCTATTCATCCTAGGAATTACATAAGAGATTAGGGGCTTGGAGAGCTACATATTTGGCTAAGTTGTGGCTAAGAGATAGCTTGTGAGCTGAGAGAGTTGAGGATACTTGTGCGAAATTGTTCTAGTGAGAACAAGCTTTGTATCTTCACTCATATTTCTTATATATGAAATAGAAATAACATGGTTTTGATTAGTGGCTTTCCCTAGATACATCTTGTGTTATGTGCCATTTATTTATCTTCTTCTTGTTCATATTGTTTTCATCGATCTATTGGCTTCCATTGGTTGAAAGTAGAAGTAGATTCTTGTTCTGTGCTTTAGTACATTGCATGAGCTTGTGAATCTACAGGATTTTCTACAACATGTGAGGAGGAAAATGAAGGAAAATAATGGGAAATGAAGAAAATAAAGGCCTCATCCATAAAAAGGCTTCTAAGGATTAGTACACAGACGTTTGTCACTTCAGTTTTGGAGCTCTCTCATTATTCTATCTCTCTCATACTCTTAGACACTTAGAGTTTTATTGGAGCACTCTTGGAGTTTTGGAGCAAGGAGACAAAGGAAGAGCAGAAAAGTGCAAGAGGACATCAGGATTAACATCTACAACGAGTTTTGCTTGCAGGTACTGAGTTGCATGTATGTTTTCCTCACTAGTTTTGGCATGAATGACATATGCATGCGGTTTGTTGGTCATGATCTGTCATTAGCATGGAGGATGACCGAGATTGACATTGGATTTGCCTAACCTTGCCATTTCTTGGATAGCCATGGTGATTGTGGATTTACTTCCTTGTTTTTGTTTTAGGATGGTTCTCATGTTTCCTTAGCTTGGGTTGAGTTACTAGTTCTTGGAGCCTTGGTTGGACAAATGCTCTGGAGCCTTGTATCAACTTGGGTTGAGTTACTATTCCTCGAGTCTTGGTTGGAAAAATGCTCTGGAGCCCTTGGTGGGTTGAGTTACTAGTTTTGGAGCCCTGGTTGGAAAAACGCTCTGGAGCCCGGTATCAGTTGTGGGTTGAGTTACTAGTCCTGGAGCCTTGGTTGGAACAAACACTATGGAGACCTGGAAGGCTTGGATAGAGATCGATATGATGATGTTTTTGTGATGTCTGACCGTGAGGTGGAATCACTATTTGATGGGTTGAGGTGTTTGGCCTCTGGAAGCCCTGGATGGTTTTGGATTGATGTGTTCTATGAGATCCCACATTCATGCTTGGAATATGGCACGAGGGTGAATGATTGAAGAGAGATTTGGCTTAGCCATTCTATGGTTGGGTGGAACATGGAAGTCCCATCTCAGGTTTGGATTTTGCATCATTCATATGAGGTTATTTCTCCTTGTATTTCTATGAGTATTATACTGGTTTACATGTGGATTATATGGGTGTGATATCCTTGGCATTTCTATTGCTATTATGTTGGTTATGTATATGTTTTATGACAATAGCTATGTACGACTCTCATCATGTTTTTACTTGTAAAAGAATCAACAATGTATCTATGACCTAATGGATGAAATGACAGCTAATGTGTTGAGGCATTAATTCCTCTTAGTGATTCTCAGCTAAGTATGAGACCCCTATGCTCATATATGTTATTTACACATGTAGATTACATATTCGTGATATGTTTGACGAAACGACTGTCATGGCTAGTAGGGGTCCTATCAAGGTCTTATTCAAGTAATTGCATTTTTACTGTCATTTCCCTGTTATCTTACTGTTTTGAAGGTGTCATTCAATTATGGGTAGTGACTTGGGCTCTGGGCCTGAAAAAGTGGCTCAAATCCTGGGGACGTTGGCACAACACTTAACAAAATAGTCCCTGGACGCTGACATGCCTTATCATGAGAGCATCCAGAGCCTCCTAGACACTGGCAGGCCAATAACATGGGAGCGTCTAGGGCCAAGTGGTCCAAAATCTCATTGGGACCCAGGGGTTGGTTGGCAGAAAGGTTGGGATAGTTCTTGAGGCTCCTAACGTTGATGTTGAAGGTCTGTATGGTGTGTTTCTGTCGGTTCTACTTCTTTAACGTGACTTAGGAGGTAAAATCATATCATAATGACCTCTCGTCGCATGTTTATCCCGGTTGGCCGGTTACTTAGGTAGATGTGGGAAGAGAGTATTACATAAAACTTGCCTATTTTTTTGAAATGGAATAAAAAAGAACTACGAAGCTTACAAAAAATAAATAATGTTATGATTAAAAAAAGACTAAAACTAATAAAAGTTTATGGAAACTATTAATTTATTTATATTTTTGAATAGTTTTATTGGCTTGAGAGTTGTCCTACTACTAGTAACACTCAATACAATTAAAAAAGAAAATAAAAAGAAGCAAAAACTTACTCTATTAAATAAATATTTATATTATTATTAAAGGGTATACATTCATATTTCAAATTTAAATATATTTACTTAGGATAGTTTATTGTTTATTGGTTTGCTAGTTGTCAGTGCTTAATTTTTTCTTTTAATTTATTGAATGGTTTTATTTATTTTATCTTTTTAAATAGTTTCATTCACGTGTGAGTTGTGGGTACTATTAATGGCACCCAATTATTATTAAAAGAAAAAAAACCAAAAAAATTAGTAATACCAAAAAAAGATTATTTACTTTATCTTTATTAGAACATATATATTTGAATTTCCTTTTCTTTTTTCTTTATAATATATATTCTATGTCTTGATGAGTCTTGATGATGAACCACAATTACGAATTAATAATGAAATTCTTTTAAATGTGATCTATTGAAAATATATATATATATATATATATATATATTTTTTTTTTTTTTTCAGAAATTATAAATAAAAAAAATTTCAATTTTTTTTTTAAATACTTTTATCTATAATAATTTATTGTTTATTATCTAATTTATAAGTAATATCACACTATAAAATATTTTTTTCGCTTTCAAAATAAATAAAAATTTATAAAAACTATTAATTATTTTATAATTTTCACTTTGAGAGTTGTTAATATTAAATTTATTTTATCTTTCAAAATGGTTTGTTTTTTTTATTTTTTATTTTGATTTTGTTTTTGTTTTTTTTTTCCAAGGGGGCGAGGCTCACTAAAGAAGTTACACATTGTCAAATACATCTGTATGTAGTACATACATCACTGGCCATGGCCATGACCCAAATACACTGTAGGGCAGCCTCCGCAGGACTCGATACGGGAGGTGTGTAAACCGACCGCCCCGACCATTATAACATGCACTCACGTGCAGATCTTTCAAAATGGTTTTATTGACTAGCGGGGTGTCATTTTACTAATAACACTCCATTTTTATAATTAAAAAAACTATTCTATTAAATATTTATATTTTTACAAAATACACATTTATATTAGAACTTTTAAATAAATTTGCATGTGATAATTTATTGATTATTATTTAATTTTAAAGATAATATCATAACTTAATTTTTTTTAAAAGTAAATTAAAAATAATAAAAGTTTATAAAAATTATTAAATCATTTTATCTTTTGGAATGGTTTTATTGTTTTATTTTATTTTTTAATTCATGGTATGGTTTTGTTGTTTTGTTTTATTTATTTTTCATGGTTTGATTTGAAATGGACCTTCATAAATGAAACTCACTCCAGTAAAAAAAGACCTATAAATCCAGGCAAGGTTCCACCAATTTTAGGGACCCAATTTTCCGAAAAATGAGGAGGAAGTTTTCCGATTAAGCTACTTCAAATTCCATTAATTCACCTCATAAACCCTACTCGCATTCCATGGGAACAACTTTTAGCCCCTTTAATGAGTCGGTGAGGCCATTAATGACAGCAAGGGCAGTTTTCTTTTTAAGGGATTTTAGGGAAGGCGTGTTCTTCTCAACGCTCGGGCTTGGGAAACTTATTTATATACGAGTCCCATGAGAGAGAGGTAGTATAGCACCCGTCCGATCAGATGGCAGTAAATTGAGTCCTGATCGTTGGATCTGGTGGAGACCTGTAGAAATTTTTTATTATAAGTAAGTCGGAGGGATGATCTCAGGTTTTCTCTGGGTTCTGTGATGTGTTTGTTTGTTGCCTCTGTCAAAGAGTCGCAATATAGCAAGCAGCAAAGGAACCCTTTTTGAGAAGGTGGGCGGAGGGGGCTTTGGGTGATTTTGCCAGATCTGGCGGCCCATCTCCTTTTTTTGGTTACCCGACCGCATCTCATGTAGGTGCGCCGCTCTGTTCTCGAATCTTTGGATATACCTTCTCACATATACATATTCTTTTTCTTCTTCTTTAGATTCAACCCTAATATGGGTTCCTTGCCCTGAGCAGTGTATATTTTAGAGGGTTTAAGAAGGGTTTTTATCCTCGAAGAAGGCAGTTTCGGGAGCGAAGCTTTTTTATTTTTATTTTGAAAGGAGCAATGGATTCTGATCATGGCAAGATTTTTATCGGAGGAATATCATGGGACACCTCTGAAGAGAGGCTCAAGGATTATTTCGGTCAATACGGCCAGGTGGTAGATGTTGTCATTATGAAAGACAGGACTACTGGTCGAGCAAGAGGCTTCGGCTTTGTGGTCTTTGGAGACCCTTCTGTTGCAGATCGAGTTATTCAGGAGAAGCACACTATTGACGGCAGAACAGTAAGTATATTGACCCTTCTTAACCCCTTGTTCTTTAGGCACAGTTAAATAATTGCATATTTGGGTATCATCCCATATTCCAATTTGTTTCATTAGGTTTTCTGTTTGAAATGAGCTGTTTTAACCCTTTTTATACCATTGGAAATCGCGTTAGTCTCAGCCCCCTCAGTCAAGCGTCACATTTTGCTTTCAGGTCTGTACTATTTGTACAGTCCATGTGTTCAGTATCTATGAATTCATGATCATGCTTAGGCAATGCTGCTTGATGACCATTGTGCGATTGTGCCTTTAATCTTTCGTTTCTGTGTTTTTTGGTTTTTGCTCATTTTCTAATGAGCTGAGGATTTGTGTTTATTTCATTTTCTCCTCCCCACAAGACCAGAGCCCTTCCGTATGCTTGTAGGAACTACATAGCCAAGACACTGAACCAGGTTTTGTAACTCAGTATTGGAAATCTCACATTAACAAAATCTGAATAATGAATAGTTTTCTGAGTATGCTGATCAACTCAACATCTCAAGCATGAAGCTTTCCAAGACGGTGAGCTTCCAAACCTAAATAGTTGAGCACCGCCGTTTTCTATAGTTTGTGTGTTCCAAAGATGTAAATTTGAAGTTGCCTAGATTTTCCAAATGCCTCGACTTGCATGTTCTAAAATTATCTTGGATTTTAAAATATTAACGTTGATGTATAATCTGTAGGATTGGGAGAAGTTTTTACTCTTCTATTCCGGTCTGTCCTAATTTGAAAATTTTCCTTGCAAATATCCCTGGTCTTGATTTATTTCTTAGTTCTTGGTTCTGGGACACACTGATTTGTTGGCAGGGGCCTATATTTTATAATCCTATTGTCAAACAATTATTATTATTTTCATGATAATATTTTGGAAATTCCATTGAAGTAGTCACTCAAATTCTAGGGTTATCTATATATTAGTTGGAACACTTTCTACTCTCCATATGTACGAAAATATCAATAATGAATAGCTTGAATAGACCAAAAAAGGCCGTCAGCCAACTCGTTGAGCACAGTGATGAATGTTCCTCCACCAAAAGTGTTAAGACTTCTTGCTTGAGCAAGGAGATGGTAAGTAGTGTGTAAGCAGAAGAAGTGTTTCTTTTTCTCCCAAAAAATGCTTCTCGCAAAAAATGCGCCTTCTCGACCAAGCACATTCAAGCACATTCACATAAAAACACAATACACTGGGAATTGTCGCAGTGGCCTCCCACTAAGTAGTCAACCGACTTCTGTTAACATTATCACCAACACTTACATTACTAAAAACACCTAGCAACACTTGACAATATTGTTATCAAAACATTGTACTAGAAAATAAATAAAATTTCCTTTAAACCATGTAGATTTTCATAAATTAAGTGTAGTTTCACAAAATTTTAGTTTTTGGAAGCTTTTCATAATGAGCTTTGCCAAATTGTTGATTTCCATTATTCACAATGGCTTCCCACTAAGAAGTCAACTGACTTTATCTCACAACACTTATATGTGACATTACTAACATCACCTACCTCACAATGCCTGACATTATAGTTATCAAAACATTGTACTGGAAAATAACTAATTTTTTCTTTCAAAAGATGTAGGTTCTCATAAAGTAAGTGTAGTTTTGCAAAATTCAAGTTTTGGAATCTCTTAATAATGAGGACTAGTTGTTTTCACTGATTCTTTTGAGGTTCCTCAAAGTACTTATTACATTCTTCTTTAGACTCCAAATTGCTCAAGTCTTGATAATTTCAATACCTCAATACACTGATTCCAGAAATTTGAGAGGACTAGTTGTTTGTCGCTGAGATGCATTTGAGGTTCCTCCAAGTACTCATTCCATTCTTCTTGAGTCTTCAAATTGCATTCGTTGAGTTTACAAGGTCCTCATAATTTCAATACCTCAATGCTGATATTCCCAGAAAATTTTGAGGTTTTTAGTTGTTTGTCTTTGTGCTTTCCAAAATTGTATCTTATAATTAAAGCTTGCCACAGTAATCACTTAAAGTATATTGGCATCAATAAACTACACTTAGGTTTTGACTATCAATTTTTGTATACCAAATTCCTCAAATATACAATTTTCTTGAATCTCCTTCAATGTAGATGTTTAAATTCATTATAGTAGTACCTTCCTAGGACTTTCTGTTTTTGAATTATTGGATCTCCCAGATGTGATGGGTTTCCATAAGTATCATGAGGTCCCAAAGATTTCAAATTTGCTATTTGTATTCTTATCCTCAGAAGATAGTCATTGTATTTAGATGATTGCTTGCTTCAAGTGCTTCATATCTCTAGTATGGTTATCTCTAGTGAGTTTTGAGTCTTGAGAATACATCAATAGTAAGAACAATGTTAGTCCTTAAATGACTATTTTTTCCCCAGGCTTATTCCCCATCAGTTAGAAGCAACTCAAAAGTGTGCAACCTACAACATTTAGTTGTTCAAAATGCCTGTACTTACTGTGTCTAGACTCTAAGATGGCTATGCATGTTGACCCTTAAAAATGTTGTTCAATTTCTCTAATTATGTGTAGTAAACATCTTCCATCAGTTTCTGGTTCAAGTGATGAAGGGTGGTGTGGGTGTTTCCTATGCGAATGTTTGCTTCGTGTTCATTCTTTAACTGTAGTTACTGTCTATATCACTATGTACATTGGCCTTGAAAAAATTGTTTGATTTCTCAATCATGTGTTATATACATCTTACAATCAGTTTTTTGAATTGTTGAAGGGCGGTGTGGGTGCTTCCTCTTTCAATGTTTGCTTGTTGTTGCCTCTTTGATTGCAAGAGGTTTGCATGGTTAGTTTTTTCCTTGCTTAAGTAGTATAGTTGTGCGTAGGTTGAAGCTAAAAGGGTTGTACCAAGGGATGAACAACAAAATGTTCAGAGGAATAGCAATATGGCAGGACCTAGGACTAAGAAGATTTTTGTTGGTGGGTTAGCACCCACTGTTACTGAGGATGACTTCAGAAAGTATTTTGAGCAGTTTGGTAATATAACAGATGTAGTTGTAATGTATGATCACACTACACAAAGGCATCGTGGTTTTGGGTTTATTACTTATGATTCGGAGGATGCAGTGGACAAAGTTCTTCAGCAGACATTTCACCAGCTCAAGGAAAAGACTGTGGAGGTGAAGCGGGCCATTCCCAAGGACATGTCTCCAGGAAATACAAGAGGTTCTGCAGGACGTGGAGCTAGTTTTGGTGCACCATATATGCAAAGCTATGGACCAACTCCTGTTGGGGCTTATGGAACACGCCCGCCTATTGCAGGTACGGGATATCCTCCATATGCTGCAGCACCTGGCTATGGACCTACGGGGTATGGAAGTACAGCAGGGTATGGGACAAGTATGAATGGTGGATATGGTGCAACACCTGTATATGCAGCAGCTGCAGGCTATGCAGGAGGTGCAGCAGGATCTTATGGAGCTGGATTTAGCAATGCTCCTGGTAGCACTACGTATGGTAGTGGAACTGCTGGTTATGCTGCTACTCCTGTACCTGCTCCCTATGGAAATGCTCCTGTTGCCAGAACTGGCTGGGGAGCCACTGCTGGCTCCCCAGGATATGCAGCAGCAGGAGCAGGTTCTTGGGGTTCAGCAGCTCCTTCAGGACAGCCTGCTGGAGCTGCTCCTGGTTATGGATATGCAAGTAGTGATGCTGGCTATGGCAGCAGAGGTGACAGTGGTTACATGCAAGCAAGCAGTGGTTATGGGCCTCCTTCTGGCGGAGCTAATGCAGGAGGCTATCCAGGAGGATATGGTGATACACATGGTAATGCTGGTTATGGAAACTCATAGAAACTACCCATATTTGAATAGTGCTGTAGTGCCATGGGCATGGAAAGAGAAGACTGGTACAATTGTAATGCTGTCTTTATTGATGGATCTAGTTATTTGTAATTGCAGTATATTTATTTTCTCCAAATTACTATGAAAAGGAGATTATTTGAACTACTATTACTCTCTTGTATCTTTCTCTTAAAAATGTTTTTGTAGTGCCAGCTAATATCTTTGCAGGTGATAGCTTCAAGAAAAGAGTTTGCAGGCATTGGCATAAGCCATTTTATGTGGCTCTGCTTTTGCAACCATGTTGTACGAAATCTTAGGTTAGATTTCAGGAGACTAGTTAGCTCAGTAGGGATTCACACCTCACTGATGTGGGTTTTGGCACTTCTAAGAATACCTTGAAGTTTCCTATTTTTGAAGGGTTGTTGTAGGCATTTAAGTTTCACAAATTATTGTAAACAAAAATCTTTTATGTTAATTTCTGATTGATGTTGAGCTGTTCACTTTGCATTACTCTTTTATGACCACGCATTGGTCTCAGGTTATCTCTCCACTTTTCTGTAAATGCCAAATCAATCTTTGCAAACAGTGTATGGAATATGTATTGTTTAGGACGATGCATGATTTTTAGGTCTATATATGTTATTATTTTAGTCAATTTTGTTCATTCTTCTGGGGCAGGGACAGGGGAGGGCATAGCTGAAGCCAAGCTGATAATAGTTTTCTGTAGGTCTGTTCAGATTAGTCTAAAAAGTGTGTAAATGTAAAATAATTAGTTTTTATTTATATTTGTATGTATGTACTTGATTGCATTGAATTTCTGGAATGTCATGAACTGACTCTTTGGAATTTTCTACTCTGGACAAATTAATGCAGCTTATGCACATTTGCTGTTGGGATTGCTACATGTGGATTTTTATATATGATATTGTTATATATATATATATTTTTTTAACGTAAAGTGGATTGTGATTTATGGTAAATACTAGGTTTTAACATTTTTACTGGTAAATTTTAATTTTAGACACTTTTTGGGGAAATCAAAGATCGATTTTTGTTTGTGGTTGGTATCATCTTCTAGTTTTGAAAACAAAATTGGCAGACATAATTATGTTTCCAAAAAGTAAAAATCCCCAAAGCAGCAGATCCTGCAGTAGCAATCAACATACTTGCATATATCACAACATACGAAACAATTATTAAGATGATATGTTTCTTTGTGTGTCTGTCAAGTTCTGTCAATCCTGATTTGTTGCTTTCCTAGTGCTATCAGAATGATATCATTGTCTGGTATCCGAATGATATTACTGTTTACATACCTTCTAACCTTTATAGTCCAGAGGATCATTGGGTAGTTTTAACGTGCAAAATACAGTGAAGGGTTTTGTTTGTGATATCTAGGGAAGGTTTAGGATTATGATGCAGTCTATAATAGGGACTTGGAAATGGTTTAAATTCGGAAGCTCACTGAATTTTGTTGCATATGTTCACCGTATGGCTTTGAGATTCATCACTATTTAAATGTTGCGTATTTCCCTTTTGCTGTAGTTCCAGGTCAAAATATCAACAAATTTAAATTTCCTGTAAAGATAATACTTTCTTATGAATTCTAATGTGACATATTTGTGTATGCAATACTTTTTAATATCCGTGATCAAAGCAATAGTTTGTTATGCATTCTGCATATCACATTCAACATGGGACTTTCATCGTTCAGACATCGTACTGGTCATACTCTGCCAAAGATATGTACTTTTTACTCTTGATATATAGGTGTAATCCTGGTCACATTCTTTATCATATGGATGTTTGTCTCATCAGTCTTTATGCTCAACCAAATAATAGTTTGCCATATATTACAAAACTATCCTATGGCCAAAATAGGAAATACTGAAGCTATAACTGTTATGTCCCATTTTCTAATCATAACCAGTTGCAGATATTTGGTTACAACATGCTTGAAAGTTGTTTTGTGTTTACGTCCATTCCTCTGATTTGCTTTTGGTCTTCCCTTGTCCTGCTTGCTTTTGTCTTGTTGCAGTCATTTGGTTTCTTATAAACGTGCTTGCCTATAGTGTTATACCCTGCCCCATTATTTTCACTATTTTGCTTTTGGTCTGTCTTTTGCTTGCTTCTTCTGTTTTGCCGTCTCTTAGTTGGAGCTATTGAGCAACTCTCCGAGACAGCATGCGAGAAAGCATGTGATAAAAGAAGTCAAATCGCCCTGTATGGGATAAACAGCAGTCAAATCACCCTGTATGTGATTTTTTGGGTAAATTTGATCCTAAATCCAGCTTCAGCTATGTCTTTTGCTGGCTTCTTCTGTCTTGCCGTCTCTTAGTTGGAGCTGTTGAGGAATTTTCCGAGACTGCATGTGATAAAAGCAGTCAAATCACCCTGCATGTGATAAACAGCAGTCAAATTGGCCTGTTTTTTGGGTAACTTTGATCCTAAATCCAGCTGGAAATATGTTGAAAGTCAGAGGACCCACGTTACCCTTGGGAGAGTGATTTGAGTGCACTCCCTCCGAGACTGCAGTATGTTAAAGTCAGAGACCCACGTTGCCCTAAGGTGAGTGATTTGAGTGCACTCCCTCCGAGACTGCAATATGTTGAAAGTCAGAGACCCACGTTGCCATTAGGAGAGTGATTTGAGTGCACTCGGGCCTGGAATTTCAAATATATTTTGCTTGTCAAACGAAAATTTGAAGACAGGTGTTTGTTTTCCATGCCCGTCAATCTACGTTTTCAGTAAATTTATGACTGTCCATTTTTTTTGGAGTTACGTTTTAAAAAAAAATTACATTATCTTAGTGACCGGCTGAGAGTCAGGCCGAGAGCAGGGCACAGTTAAAGAAGAGTCAGTGTGCAATAAGCGTTAACGAAACGTTGTTGTTTTGTTTTCAAGGCCTTTATTTATTTGAATTCCGATAATGACAGGCGGAAAATACCGCGAAAAAAGCCAATCCCCTTCACGTTAACCACTAACCTTTCACCAATTGCAATTCCCTGGCAAATTAGAATTTTAATCCCCCTTCATTAAATTCCAATTTGCCGCTTTCCATTTAAAGTTGTTTCCCCCTCGTTATTTTATCACAATACAAATTCATTAAACATCGTCAGCCTTTAAAGCCTATCTCTCTCACTTTAACGGTACCCCTCCGTTTATCCCCTTCGGGATCCCTTTTATTT
The DNA here is from genome assembly GCA_031772625.1 of Pinus tabuliformis. Taxonomy (NCBI): domain Eukaryota; kingdom Viridiplantae; phylum Streptophyta; class Pinopsida; order Pinales; family Pinaceae; genus Pinus; species Pinus tabuliformis. The sequence continues at coordinate 498,933,671 of CM062820.1, forward strand.
AGTGAAGTATTTATTAAATCTTTTCCCGACTTTGTTTTTCAAAGTTTTTATCCCGATCCTATCTCTCTCGGATCCTTGAGAAAATTGTCTGAAATCCTCATTCTAGATTATTAGATTGCCCACCAGTGCTATACAATTTTATGGAATCCTGCTTGAATATCGATCGGCCCATAATATAATATGGAAATGTATTGCAGTGCTCAATGTTTGTCATCAATGGATTTAGTTTACAACACATATTTAATATTGTTTTGTTTTTCTTTCTGTATGAGTTAATTTGTTCGTTTAAATTTTACATGGTTATCACAAGACACTCAAATTTCAGATGCATATTTATTAATTTATTTACATTCAGGAATAATTCATGGAAAAATTAAATGGGAGTTTAACAGGTATATGAAAGTTTATTAAAATTTGTCAGCATATGATAAAAATATAATTAATATTAAACAATTTTATTATTCTTTAGCAGACACTGAAGGAGGTGAAGCAAATTGGGAGGTCTTACCTGAAATTATACCGAAATGAACTAAGAAACTTGAAGTGCCGAGTTGGGGGTTGTTGGGCCTGCAGGTTTGCTGGCAAATTCCAATCCCACATCTTCAATCCCCGTGTGAGGGCAGAGTTGCATGTCTAGACTCAAAGTACATTTGATTTTCAGCGAGGCTGCAACAGTTTGGTCTTGCATTGAGGTGAATGATCGACTAACATAAGATACAAGCAAATTCTAATACAACCCCACTGACACCAACTTAGCATTTTACATACAACAACATTCAGCCCTATTCGCCAATATGGATCATGGAATAGGTAAACCTAAAGAAAGAGTAAGATTGCAATTTGCAGTGTGCACCTCTCAGATTAAATTTGCATATCATTTGTATGAGTGGAACCGCAAATGGTACCTCGAGAGTTACTTCCATGAATGGCAAGTACTAGGGTAGTAGGCAGTGGGACGCGTGAGCATTTAAATAGAATTTCAAACTGTGTTGTCACTTGTGTGCTGGTCTCAAGTCTAGATTCCTATGTAACAAAGGTGTTATAGGTTTTCACATTTAACCTGTGAAATTAAACGTTGTTTTGACGGGTTGCAGAGATATACCACACTTCAAACCTGATGTGGATAATTTTTCACTTGCTGTCAAATACGTTTTGAAATAAAAAATTGACATAAAAAATGCGTCTTGTGAGACATCAAATTCTAGGCCTGAGTGCACTCCCTGTCAAAAACGTTTTGAAATAAAAAATGTCTTGTGAGACGTCAAATTCCAGGCCTGAGTGCACTCCCTCTGAGACTGCTGTCGTCTGACAGACTTAGTTAATGTCTAACAATCCCCCACTTTGACCCCCATGGCAGATTTCTCACTGGAATGTTGGAGTGTTTGAATCGTTTTTTTGATGGTGAAAATGGTTTCAGCATTATCAAGAACCCCTGGGCCTCCAAAATCCTGAAATTTGACAGCTGTAACCCATATTTAAAATTTTTTTAGCTGGATTTTGTCATAATCTTGCTGAAATTGCCATTATTTTCCAGGCTAATTTGTGAGCTCTTTAAACTGTGCTCACATAACTTGCCTTTTTTAAATTACAAGTACCTTTTTTTTTCAGTTGCTAACGTTGTTTTAACTCTGAATCAACGAAGTTTAGTGTTTTGTAGGGTACCTGATTTGCTTCTGAGAACTTTTTTACTTGTACAATTGCAAATAATTATTTAATTTAGTTCTTTCACATATTAAGCAGTGCGAATAATAACCCTTATCAAGATGTGTGTTTTTGTAATCTCGGAAGTGCATTTGATATAGGAAACATGTTAGTAAATATTGAAAAAAATATTGTATCTAATCTTATCAAAGGATAATATGTGCATCAGAAAATGTGATTGCCTTGAAATTGGATGAAACGAGACTTCGATCCAGTTTCAAACGAGTCTCTAATCAGTCCTTCATTTTGTCAGTGGTTGCTTTTATAATTACTGTTTTGCAACTCTGCCTACAAATCTCTGCAGTTTAGCTGCTGGTTTTTAATTTTCTTACTGATGTAACATGTATGTTGTGTAAGGTTCGCATTGGTTGGCATATATTCAGATTGAATTTTTGCTTTATACTCAGCTCCATGCAACGTTAGCCTGAGTTACAATGGTAGATAAACTTTTCTTTTGTCGCTATTGTCTTTTATATATTTTTCTTAATTGTCTCATACATTACCATATCAGGAATGTATTTCCGAATATGACGTGTTTAACAAGAAAATCAAGATGAAATAGATGGTGATTAATTTTGATAATTGGTGAAATCAAGATGAAGTGGTTGGAGTTCGATTACCATCAATGAATTTAATTGTTTTCAGCAAATTGCAATTTAATTATAAGACGTTGGATAATAAAAACACGATTACAAAGCTGTTAATGATATACAAATCAAGGTTGTTATAGATATTGAATCTAAATATTAAGCATTATTTTGTTTAAAGCAATATTTTGTTTCTCATTTGATTGAGAACAAGTTTGTTATTAATTAATTATTTAACATATTCAAAATTGGTTAACTTGCTTATCGTTTGTATCTTAGCTCAGCATAACTTGTAAAAATTCATGTTTTAGGAATTATTTAACATATTCAAAATTGGTACTTGTTTATGGTTTGTATTTTAGTTTTTAACATAACCTGTAAAAATAGGCTATAACTTTTAGGAGAGGAGGGTGATGAAGATTGGTTTTGGGTTTTTTAGTGTTTTCTTGTCTTTGGTCTTGTTTAGATTAATTAATAATATTTACAAAGTAATAAAAGTGTTTATGTTGGTTTTTATCTAGGTTTATAATAGAATTGATGTCTAGTTCACTTTTTTTTAATTTGTTTTTCATGCATAATAATTAATGTGATTTGCATGAAGGTTGTTATTGATATAGAATCTAAATATTAAAAATATTTTGTTTTTTTGATTGAAAACAAATTTGTTATTAATTTGGATCCTTCTCATGTTTTATAAATATTTAACATATTCAAAATTTAAAAATGTTTAAAATTAAATTAAAAAAATAAACAATGTTATATATAGAGAGATAGATACAACTTTTAGGAGGGTGATGAAGATGGTTTTTGGGTTCTTTTTAGTGTCTATATTGCCCTTAGGTGTTTTTGAGGTGTTTTGGTCTTGTTTAGATTAATTGATAATATTTACAAAGTAATAAAAATATTAGTTTTCGTTTTTATATCTATTTATAATATAATTTATATGTCTAATTTAGTTTTTTGTATTTGTTTTTCCATGTATAATTGCTGTTAATGATTTTCATAAAGATTGTTATTGACATGGAATCTAAATATTAAGAATATTTTGTTTCCTTTTGTGTACGGGGTCTTGGATAGACGGTGGTTAGGTGCTTTGTTAAGGCACTTTTGATCTGAAGTCATCGGTTCAATTCCGTGCCCCAATTGGGGTGATATATTGTACATGATAAAGATGTAGTCCTTTGTTAAGACACTTCTTGATGTGAAGTTATCGGTTCAATTCCCCGCCCCGATCGGGGTGATGTATTGCACATGATGATGTAGTCATGCCAAACTTACAAAAAAAATATTTTGTTTCTTTTTGATTTAGAACAAGTTTGTTATTAATTTGGATTCTTCTCATGTTTTATAAATTATTTAACTTGTTCAAAATTGAAAAATATTTATGATTAAATTATAAAAATAAACAATTTCAGCGATACATACATATATATATATATATATATATATATAATTATTTCAAGTTATTTTAACATATTTGAAATCTAAAAATGTGTAATGTTAAATTAAAAAAAAACAATGTTATAATTGTAAGGTTAACTTGGTTTATGGTTTGCATGTTAGCATAATTTCTGAAAATTGTATTGATTACAATTTTATGAGGGTGATAAAGATTGGTTTTGGGGTTCTTTTTCATGTCTTTCTTACTTATGAGTTTATTGTGGTGTTTTGGTATTGTTTGGATTAACTTGTAATATTTATAAGGTAATTAAAATATTTGTGTTGGTTTTTATTTATATTCACAATAAAATTTATGTCTAGTTCATTTTTTTTTGTAATATTTGGTTCTTTATGCATAATAATTATTAATGATTTGCATTAAGATATTTATTGATATGGAATCTAAATATTAATTTATATTTTGTTTTCTTTTGATTGAGAACAAGTTTGTTATTACTTTGGATTCTTATCATGTTATTTTGTTTTATTTTGATTGAGAACAAGTTTGTTATTACTTTGCATTCTTATCATGTTTTATATATTCAAAATTAAAAAATGTTTAAGATTAAATTAAAAAATAAACAATGATATAATTGGAAGGTTAATTTGGTTTATGGTTTGTATGTTAGCTTAACTTCTAAAAATTGTATAGGCTAGAATTTTTAGGAGGGCAATGAAGATTGTTTTTTGGGGTTCCTTCTAGTGTCTTTCTTGCCCTTGGGGGTTTATTGTGGTATTTTGGTCTTGTTTAAATTCATAGAATTTATGTTTAGTTCACTTTTTTCAGTTCACTTTTTTCCATAATATTTGTTTTTTCATGCATAAAATTTGTTAATAATTTGCATCAAGGTTGTTATTGATATGGAATCTAAATATTAAGCAATATTTTGTTTTTTTGATTGAGAACAAGTTTGTTATTAATTTGGGTTTTTATCATGCTTTATGAGTTAATCAACATCTTAAAATGTTTAAAAATAAATTAAAAAAGTCGATATCTCTTTCTCTATATATATATATTCAAAATTAAAATTGTTTATGTTAAATTAAAAAAATAAACAATATCATAATTGTAAGGTTAACTTGGTTTATGGTTTGTGTGTTAGCATAATTTCTATTTTTTTTAATAGAATAGAAAGTTTAGATGGTGTTGAAGATTGGATTTGGGGTTCTTTTCAGTGTCTTCCTTGCCCTTGGGTTTACTGTGATATGGTCTTGTTTGAAAATGCTTAAGACAATCGAACAAAAAAATAGGGAGTGTCTTGTCTAAGGGGTTGATTAAGATTGACTTTGGTGTGGTTTTCTCAAGTGTCTTCCTTTCTTCCTTGCCCCTTGGTTCATTACAATGTCTTGGTCTTGTTTGGATTTATTGATTGTGTTCAAATGGTAAGAAATATTCCATATGCTTGTGTTATGCAACTTTTACATGATGGTGTTTAAGAGGTTTTTTTTTTTTGATATAGATTCCATGACATGCTATCATTTACGCTTGTAGGTTGAAAGTATGAGAACATCTTGTAGATTGCCTTATAAGAAACTTTTTAAGAATGTTGTGCTCTAATTTCCTTGTTAATTTGCTTATTTCTCGTGGTAATGCCTTTGGACCAAGTCGTATTCTCAACTTGTCTAGTTTTTGATTGTTGGTGGCTTTGTGCCTACTATTTATTGCAAACCCCTAGGATATTTCAAAATCTTTGAAATTATGAAGGTTGATGCATGTTCTTATCATCCCCACAATGAACCTTGTCATTGGAGGTATGCCTTTGCCTTTGTCTAGATGATGTTGGCTTTATCGTTTCATCTTTCCTTTAGTTTTTTTGCTTCATAAACCATGCGAGGTGTTTTGTAAAATATATTTGCGATTGAGCTATTGATTCCTTTAACATAAGATTCAATGAATTGTTAGCTTCACGTTGTTCCCAAAGTGTTTGTTTAGACAAAACATAATTAGAAGATCAAGAAATGACTTTGCCTCCATGGTAGAGAGTCATAATTGCTTTAACCTTAGTCTATTTGGTATTATACCCTCTCCATAGTTTCTTAGTATGGCAAAGGAAAATTTCATTTAGTGGGCTTTGATCTCTTTGCTTAGTATCCATTTTCAAACATGTCCATTGTGAACTACTTTTGGGTAATGAATTTGCCATTTAGTGTGTGTGTGTGTGTGTATTTAAATAATTGTTTTATTTTTAATATCAGATTTCCATTAAAACAATATAATCATTTATGAAAGTGGAAAAACAAAAGTAATAAATACCTCTGATAATTTAATAGAAAATGCTTTAAATGTGTAGGTCACTTTGGTGATGACAAGAAGGGAAATTGTCTTTCTTCTTAATATTGTCTAAATTGGAACTATCTATTAGTTATGGGGTAATATCTAAAATTGCTTTTGGGGGACTAGGAGCTACACTTCCTCTGATGTAATGGAAGTGAAGACAATTGGTTAAAGTGAAAATTTGCCTCACCATACTAAGCTATTTAAGGTGGCATTATTTTAATGTGAAAAATAAAATATAAATACACTTGAATTTTTATTTATTTATTTTAAAATGTTTTAGAATTTTTATTTCGTTTAGATAAAAAATCATTTATCAAATGGGTTTGTGGTTTTATGAAAATTCATGCCCCCTTGGAGGTAGCTTCAATAATGATCACAAGGGAAATTGCCTCTCTTGTAGTTAATATTAAGTTGAAATAGTCCTTTGATCATGGAATAAGACCTAACATTGCTTTTAATTGGCTAAGTGCTAGTTTTTTGTTTTTGTTTTTTTGTTTGTTTATAGTGCAAGGAAATTGGAGGCGAGTGATTAGAGTGCCAATTTGTCTCATTATGGACCACTAGTGGCTATTTCAAGAGTAATGGTTCTCTTTGAATAAGAATGGCGACTAAACATGCATTTGGAGATGGTAGTGTGAGATTGTTGTCCTTAATATTAGTTGACCCTAATAGATTTTGGCACATTAAAGAAAAAATCTTTGTAAAATCTCATTTTTTAAATACCAACTATATTTGGAATGTGTTTAAAATTAAAATCTAGATGAATTCATACCATGTATTTTGATTATATACAGTGGGTCAAAATTGTATTTAATTTGTTAAAAAATCATCCAGTGTGAGTGAAAGTTTACCCCCTTGTGGACCACCAATGAGTTATTGTAGGTGTAGTTTTCCTTAAATATGATAATGACTTGAATTACAATTGATAGCATGAAGTGATGATTGTCTTCATTCTTGGTTGACCACTTAGTTATGATAGGTTTTGCCACCTTTATATATCTAGTGATGATTGTCCTCATTGTTGGTTGAAAACTTAGTTATGATAGACTTTGCCACCTTTATATATATATAAACACACACATACACACACACACAAAAATCAATTAGGTTAGCTTGGGTGTGAGGAAAAATTATCCTCGTCAAGATTCCAATCTTGCTTGTGCTATTTGTTTATGTTTAGTGGATTGAGTAATATGAGATATTTCTAAACTTATGATTTTGAACACTTGAGAGAGGAATTTCTCAATTTTCCTATTGGTGCTCTGCAACATAGAAGTTTTCTTACATTTGGAGGTGTCTTTTAATTTCGTCACTTGTTGGATGACTATATTTGAGTCCCCAAACACCATTAACTGTTGGATATTTTTAATATTGCCATTTCTAGCCTTTTCCACAAGGCTAAGTATTCCGCTTGGTTATTTATAGCTATCCCCAATCCCCAAGTCTATTGAGTCTCAATTTCTTCATCGGGGCGATAAATCATCCCTCCCACTCATGCATCCCCTGGATTACCTCTTGAAGCCGTATTGAAAAAAAGAGAAGATTTCCCCATATTTGTCCTCCAATTGAAGAATTCTTCATTTTCCATTCTGGCGCAAAGTCTTTTTTCTAACCATTTTATGATTGAAGCTACCAACATGATAAGAAATTGTTCCTAATTTAAGCCATTCCCTCTCACTTGGAGACAACTCTTGTAGTTCCGCTGGATCATAACAATGGGCTGTGATTGAATCAAAAAGGAGATTGATAGCCTTATTAGTCATTGGGGAAGCACTTGCTCCTTTTTAAATATTGCTTTGTTGCGAGTTAACCAAATAGCCCAACATAGATACTTTGGGAGATCCATTTGACATCTAATAGTAACTGGAGTTGGTTTCTTATGCCAGGGAATTTTGTCTTTCTAAGCCTCGAACATATCATACCAACTATCCAGAATACTTGAGATAATGATGGTATTGTTCAAATATTTTTTCTAGACACCAAGAGTGAATTCGCACTATCTGAAAACATTAAGGATGTCTTCTTCCTCTTGTCCACATAAAGCACACCTGGATGTACATGAATTGTTACTCTTTTTGAGATTTTTTGTTGTCAAAATTTTCACATGTACCAAAACCCAACAAAAGATGTTGATTTTTGGTAGTCCATCCTTTTCCCAAACTCTACTCCATATCTTATCTGTTGGGGGATGGGTTAGTTTTTTAAATAGCATTTCATATCTGTCTCTGACTGTATATGCATTTTTACTATTTCCCATCCATATGATGACACACCCATCCAGTCCATTCACAATGAGCATCCCATTGAGAAATATCAACAATCCTAACATATCCTCTCGCTTCCACCCAATTCGCAAACTCTCCTATTTCTTTGTTCTCTTTTTGGAGTGGTGTTGACGGAATACGATCCTTCCATATTTTAATGTGGACTCCATTCCAAACTTGCTAGTTTAAATGATCTAGGGTAATGGGACCCACTGCTTTGTAAAGCTTCCATATTTTCTAGCGATTCTCGGTTGAAGATTCACTTTCTACCTAGAGCAAACCACCTTTGTGAAAGTATTTTTGTAGGAATGTTTGGTTCCACCATTCTTTGGAATTGGAGAGAAGACGCTAGACAATGTTTGCTCCCAGGGCCATATTCATGAATTGAGGCTCTTTAATCGCCAATCCTCCATAGCTTCTAGGCAGGTGCATTATGTTCCAATTAGTGAAATTTGTTATCTTTATTTTTACCCCCTCCTTAGGAATTTTCGAATAAGACAACCAATTTGATTGATCACCCCTTTTGGGGCTAGTAACCTAGATCCTATATATACAGGAAGAGATGATAGGATAACTTTGATAAAGATAAGCTTCGTTGTTGCGTTTAACCAATGCACTCCCCATGATTACATTTTATTTTTAAAATTTTGTAGAACTTCCTCCCAATTCCTCTACATTTTTGTCTCTTGGCAATATTGGTATTCCCAAATATTTGAGGGACCTCCATTCCATCACTACAGGAAATTCTAAGGCTCGAGAGAGCTCTCCCAATGTTGCTTCTAAGCAGTTCCATCCATATAATCGACTTTCATTTTTGTTTATTGGCCCTATAGAAATATCTAAGTAGATGTACAAGATTTTTTTGAAGCATTTAACAATAATTTTAGAGGCCTCCCTCAGAAGGAGGGTGTCATCTACAAACTGAGAGTGATTGAACCCTTTGATGTTTCGTGCTATACTGAGTCTAACTAGATTTCCTTCGTGCCTAGATTTCTCTAGGTTTCTATTCAAGCTTTTAGCTAGAATAATATAGAGCAAAGATGAAAGTCGATATCCTTGCTTCAGACCTCTTGAATCCTCAAAAGAAGAGCTAGGTTGACCATTTACAAGAGGGTGATCCATGGAGAGCCTGTGTAGGCTTTGATCCACCTTATGAATTCGCTACACAAACCCAATTTTTCAAGCATTAGGAATAGGAAAGAGTGCCTTACCCTGTCAAATGCATTAGCCATGTCAAATTTTATGACTACCCTAATCTCCCCCACTTCTTTGCTAGAACAAATTCCCCCCTGCACTAAAATAATATTATCTAGGATTTGCCTTTGTTGCATGAATCCACCTTGATTTTATGAAATAAATTCAGGCAAGAGTTTCTTCAATATTCGCTATTATTTTGGTGAGGATTTTGTAGGCAACATTACAAATGGAAATGGGTCTAAACCTTGAAAAGTTCTTAAGGTTCGACTCTTTAGGGATGAGCACCAAGAAGGAAGACTTTGTACTACCCCCAACATTTTCTTTCCTTCTCATTCCATTTAGCATTCTCAACAAATATTTCTTAATCATAGTCCAAAAGGATCGATAGGATTTGATGGTAAACCCATTTGGGTTAGGGGCCTTGTTAGGGTCCAAGGACCATATTGCATCCATAACCTCCATTTCCTTGATTTCCCTAATTAATTGTTGATTAGTTGATTCTGTTATGACGAAAGGGACACGTTGAAGGAACTCCTAAGATTTTTCCATATCTACATCCTTGTTTTCTTTATATAGAGCTTGGAAGTGGAGAAATGTTTCTTGTTTAATATTGACAAATTCGGTCAGCTTTGGCCTACCCTCTGGCACCATTTCCTTTACTGTATTTATCATCTCCTTGGCCTTGGATTGCTTGTGGAAAAAAGTTGTGTTTAGATCTCTTGATTGTAGCCATAGACTTCGAGACTTCAACCTCTAGATTTCTTCTTATTTCCTGCTTGCGAATATATTTTTCTTGTTATTTCATTTTCCTTGTCTAAATGCCATACCTCCACCTTGTTATTTTTTATTAGAATTTGATGACTTTCAAGTTTCTTAACGAGTTCAAGCCTCTTTTGTCCTAGAGGATGATAGTTTTCTTTGACCCATTTTCTTAATGTGTGCTTCACCAATCTCAACTTTGTTTCCCATACAAAGGTGGGAGATCCATTCACTTGAATTTTCCAAGCGTACTTAATTATCTCCACTACTCCTTCCTCCTTTATCCATCCAGTATTGAACCTAAAGGGAATTAGACCAAGGTCTTCCACATGATCAAGCATCAGAGAGATAGGTCGACGATTTGACTCACCTTGTCCCAAGATTGATGAAGAGAAATTCAGTCCTTTTAGGATCAAATCGTTGTGCATAAGAAAACGATCCAAATGCGTTGCAATGTGGTTCTCCCCACTTCTGTGATTAGTCCAGGTATATTTACCTCTTTTAGGAGGTGTATCCACCAGATCCCACTCGTTGATCAAATATTCCATTCTCTTGCTGAATGAATCACGGACAAGGTTTCCCCATCGTCTCCGAAGACCAGAGGATGGTATTAAAGTCACCCCCTATAATGTTATTATTTTACAAAAATTTATCCATGAGAGAGAAACGAGCCTTAGAGTTTTACCTTCTCCCCATATAATACATGAGCATAGACATTGATCATGGGGATATGCTCCTTCATATCTTTTCTTTCCAAGAGTACTACTATCCAAGATTAAGAATTCACATTATCGATTAGTTTAAATTTAACATCCAACCAAAATGTACCTAGACCATGAAAGGCTTCGCGTGAACTCTGAGAAATTCCAGTGCTATCTCATCAAAAGTTTCTTACTACATTGAGAACTTCATCGTCTTCTAGTTTGGTTTCTTGTAGAAAGAGGATCCATGGACACTCTTGTTTCACTATGTCTTTTATCATTAAGATTTTTGTAGGGCTTCCCAAACCCCTTACATTCCATGACAAAATTTTCATAATTTTTACGGGGTTTTGGGGTTTACCTCCTCCTACTTCTGCTACTTCCTTCTCTTTGAGTATTACTTGCTTGAGGATCTTCGTTATTACTTGCTGATTTCCCAATTTTTTGTTTTTTCTTACCTCTATTTCTCTTGTGGTCTTCTTGAAGGGCCTTCCTTTCTTTTTTTGGATGCTCTTTGTCTCTTGACTGCTTCCCTCTTGTGCCCAAGATAGGGTTTGGGCCATATTATGTGTAATGATCCTTGGAGGGTCTCCTTTGAACTTTGGTGATTTGCCTGAAGCATTTCTAGATTTGAGTGGTGGGATGCTCATATTTTCTTATGTTGCCTCTTGATTCGTATTAACAATCGATTATGTGGATTATATGTTTCCATCTTGCACCTTTGCGAATTTCTCTTGATCTTTAATTTCTCCCTCTTCTACATCAAGGTATGTAGCATCCTCCTCTACCCCTGAACTCGATGCATTACCTTACACTGTTTTTGTTTTAGCCACTACTGATTTCCCTTTATTTCCACCTCTCTTCTAGGTTTGCCATTGCTCTTCTTGCCCCGTTGATGTCTCTGCTCCTTTTCATGATAATTGTACATTTTTGCAGTTTCTTGCAAAATGGCCATACTCATGACAAATATTTGCATTTTGAATGGCAATTGCTCTTAATTTAAACTTTGGTAGTGAGTCCACTGTCTTTGTGTATTTTTTTTTAGGGAAACCCCTTCTCCAAATCCACCTCTACACAGATCTTGGCATATGTAAACTGTGATAATTTTGGCTCTGCCATATCCAAGTATTTTCCAACCCCGTTTCCAATAGCTTGTAGGCAGTCATCACTCTAGCAATAGAGTGGAAACCGAGGGAGTTTGACCCATACAAGGTCAACATTCAAGATGTCTTTGTCTGAATCAAATTACAGAGTCCATTTTTTCAAATACATCCCTCTAGCTCCAAAAATTGTAAGGTCTGTTGCAAAAGATCACATCCTTGTCTTCCTTGTATTCAAGCAAAAAGGAAAAGAAACCATTTCCACAAGCATTTTGTCCAATCTTACTTTTCAACATAGGCTTCCAACTCTTTTTTATCCAAGCATCCATAGATCACGTAGACAACTACATTCCAGTAAAACTTCCTAACCAAAGCTCAATCTGAGAAGGCTAGAGTAGTTCTATGAATGTTGAGAAGTGTAGTGAGAAAGGCTCAATTTGAATTAGCCTTGGTCAAATTGAGAAAATTCAGAATTTCCACATCAGCAGGACAACTTGGAGGCAGTTAACTAGTGTGACATGGCTCTTGTCACTTAGTTAACTCAGTATATTCGAGTTAGTGGGCTTGGAGTTCATTTTGCATTTGTTGATTGCTAATTTGTAGCAATCCAGTTCAGTGATTTCTAGTTGTACTCAATTAAACTAGTTCTAACAATTAATAGAACTAGTTGGAGGTCAGTTGTGTAGTGGGCAGGCAATGGGACATCAGTCTAACTCAAAGATCATCCAATTAACTGATCAATCAACTAAAAATAGCTCATGCATGCAAGGAATTAAATTTCTCAGTTGTGGTGGAGATTCTAAGGTGGTGTAACATCAATTGTAGACTAGTCTTGAGTGTACAAGGGTTGCATGCAATCAATGATCAATCCTTGGGAATTGCGTAATCATTTTGAAGGAAATTACTAAAGAATAGGGGCTAATTTTCTCAGGAATTACACAAGGAAATATGAGGTTGATGGAGGCATAAAGTGGCTAAGTGTTGGCCAAAGGTCCTCAGTTAGTGGTGAGAACAATGATTCATTTACAGGTTGAGCTCAGAGTTGGAGCTAGCAATTGTAATAGTTTCTCTATTCAACTGATTAACGCAAGAAACCTTTAGGGGTTTTTACCAGTTAGTTTCCCCTAGATACATTTGTGTACTTTTGTATGTGATTGATGCATGTTTGTGAATGTTGTTCTAAATTGTAAATTAATTTCCGCAAAGCAATAGAGTATAATTGTGTCTTTTGATTTAGACTAAATCTTGAGCAGTTGCAATTCTATCACCATATTTCTACATGGTCTCAGAGCAAGATTCACATTAGAACAAGAATTTCGAAGTTGTTCCTCAGAAGGTTCAAATTTGTAGCTTCAGTGTAGCAGGATTTCCCCATAGTTGAGAGAATGACCTTCAATGGACTAAGATTAGAGTATGCCTTGGAAGGGAGCTCAAATTTCATTTATTGGAACGATCACATGGAGGCATTGCTTGATGACAATGAATTGTTGGATTATGTCAAGACAAACATTCCAAAACTAGGATCAACTGATGCCCAAAATCTAGCCCACTGGAAGAAAGATGTGGACAAGGCGAGGAGAATAATCTTGGAGGGAGTGGGAGACCATGTGGTCTCGAGTCTCCATGGGAAATAAACTCCTTTCGCAATGTGGAAGACACTGACTAAGCTATTAGAGGATAACAATGACCATAGAAAATTGGCCCTGAAAGACAAACTTCGAAACATTAAGATGCAAAAGAATGATACTATTTCGCAATATCTCTCTAGATTTACACAAGTTCGGGATGAGCTTGGAGGGGCTGGTGTGAATGTTGCAAAAGATGACCTGGTGAGCCTAACTCTTCTAGGCCTTCCAAAATCCTGGCACAATTACCAGGACTTTGTGAATGGAAGGGAGAAATTACCAAATTGGGAACGGTTGTGGTCCAATTTGGTACAAGAAGAAGTCAAGAAAAATACTAGAGATGGAGTAACATCCACAGAAGAGGAAGAAGAATTTGCTCTAGTTGGAAAACAATTAAAGGCCAAGGGCAAGAATTCATAAGGTGAGGTTGAATCTAGCCAAGGGGGAAAGAAGAAAGACTTGTCCAAAATAAAATGCTTCAATTGTCATGAATTTGGGCACTACGCTACAAAGTGTCCACAAAAAATCTAACAAGAAGAACTCAGGAGGATCAATAGGTGAAGCATTGCCTTCATAGTTCGAGTTGGACTTCACCTTAATCACACACATGGCTAGCACTATGATGGGGAGTGTGTGGTACTTGGAATCGAGTGCCTCGTTCCACATAACAGGGTGCCGAGAATTTTTCAGTGACCTTGTTATATGGAATTTTCACTTCTGCGGACAAAAATGAATTCCCTAGATCTAGTGGTATGATCTAAAACAACAAAGGAACAAAAGAATCATTGTTTTCCTTAAAGAGATTGGAATACAAAAAAGAGACCTACCTGGAATTCATAACAAGTTATTTTCTCCTCTTCACTTGTAAGCTCCAATCTTGGCTCCACGCGCTCTAAATGGAAGCTGCAACAATGACTAAAACAAGCGAAGGAACTACAATATCCATGTAGCATAATCCAATAACTTTATTTAATGAGTCAACATGACATTGAAATACAAGAGCATACACATAACACAAGTATAGGAAAACATGATGCTTTTTGTATTAATAAATAAAGGAGAGAGTTACAACCATATATAGAAGCTGACTTTGTAGATGTCTCCCCAATTGTCTTGTCCTTCCTTTTCACAAAGAAAACCTTCACACTCAACCCTAATGCAAATGGACGATGTTTCCTTAAGCTCAAAGCAGCAGCATGAGGGAACTATCAATCTCCAAAATCCAACACAGATTCTATCAGAGGCAGTAAATTTATAGGGTAAACATTATAGTTTAGGATTTACCAATCTAGGCTTGAGATCCACTTATGAGGGAGGATAAGCTCAAGGGATAAGAGATAAGGTCTCTAAGATAGAATCGTATAGGAATTCAAGATCTATATACATCGTAAATGGTTAAAACCACCTTAGAAGCTTGTGGAAGGATAAGATTCGAAATTATTTTTTAATTTTCCTGAAATTCTAGCATTAGCGCACCTACATAATAGAGCAACCTGCACTGGTGCTCAGGAATGCAACTTGCACCCAACGTAGGTGGACATGCATACAAGGTGCGTTGGGGCTAAAAACATGGTTTTGAGCGGATATACCTATAAACTAATACGTTTTGGAGAGATGATGCTTAGGGCTTTGCAAAGGGATTACAAAAAAGTGTTCAAGGATGTTGATTGATTCGATTTTTAGGGATTTTGAGCAGATGTGAAAAAATGACCTGTAACATACCTGGGGGAAAAATATCTCCAAATGCATATTGAATTTGGGGACGACGAAAGGTACAGTGCTACTGAGATTGGTACAGTAACCTTTAAGAGGGAGTCAGGCTCCCCTCTTCACCTCAAAGATGTTATGTTTGACCTAGGCCTGAAGAAGAACCTCTCTCTGTAGCAGTTTTGGAAGATCGTGGCTATGACATGATCTTCAGTATAGGGAAAACCTTTCCTTAAAACATAGCTACTGGGAAAGTAAAGCAGATAGGTGTCTGTGTTAAGAAGCTGTATAAACATGAGGTGGGGTAATGTGCAACCTTAGGGAGCAAGGCATAGATTAGAGATGTGGCGATTGAGAGGGAGCAAGATAGAACTTTCAAGATGGATCCTCAACCAGTTGGAAGTTGGGATGACCAAAAAGATGATGATGATGAGGGCCAGGTAGAGACCTATAGTAGAGGGAGAGTTTGAGCCAAGTGGACAGAGGGAGAAATTGCAGCTATACCTCTAGGAGTGAGGTGGAGTGATCTAGATCATTATTCCCAGAGTTGTGGAAATTTGGGCAGGGTCCATTGAGGCGTTCTCCTCATGTATCAGTACTTTGTTATGGGCGCCCATATTATTCAATAGTAGGAGGATCAATGTTAATCAATTATTGAGGAGTGTAGAGGAGTGTTGACAACATAGAAGGAGGCTTAGTAGCAAAGCAACAACAACAAAATTTTCCCAGTAGATAGTTGCAGACACAATTTATTTAGTGTTTTTTTGGGTTCTTTTCAGTTGCAATTGTTGCAATGCAACATCAACAATGAGAGGTAGTGCTACAATAAATTCCACAATTGTAGAATGGGGGTGGTTGAAAATCCATTTCTTGCTAAGAGGGAGTGTTGAGAAGTGTAGCAAGAAAGTCTCAATTTGACTTAGCCTTGGTCAAATTGAGAAAATTTGGAATTTCCACATTTGTAGGACAACTTGGATGCAATTAAGTAGTGTGACATGGCTCTTGTCACCCAGTTAGCTCAGTAACCGATTTATTGGGCTTGGAGTTTAGTTTACATGTGTTGATTGCTAATTTGTAGCAATCCAATTTAGTTATTTCCAATTGTACTCAATTAAACTAGTTCTAACAATTAATAGAACTAGTTGAAGGTCAGTTGTGCAATGGAACAACAATATAACTCAGAGATCATCCAGTTAATTGATCAATCAACCAAAAATAGCTCATGCATGCAAGGAATTCAAATTGCTTAGCTATGGTGGAGATTACAATGCAATGTAACATCAGTTGTAGACTAGTCTTGAGTGTACAGGTGTTGCATGCAATCAATGATCAATCCTTAGGAATTGTGCAATCATTTTGGATGAAATCCTTAAAGAATAGGGGCTAATTTCCTCAGGAATTGCGCAAGAAAATAAGAGGCCGATGGAGGGATAAAGTGGCTGAGTGTTGGCCATAGGTCCCCAGTCAGTAATGAGACCAATTATTCTTTTGCTGGTTGAACTCAAAGTTGGAGCTAGAAATTGTAATAGGTTCTCTGTTCAATTAATTAATGCAAGTAGGCTTATGGGGTTTTTACCAGTTGGTTTCCCCTATATACATCAGTGTACTTGTGTATGTGATTAATGCATGCTTGCGAATGTTGTTCTAATTTGTGAATTAATTTCCGTAGAGCAGTAGAGTATAATTGTGTCTCTTGATTTAGATTAAATTTATTGAGCAGTTGCAATTCTATCACCATATTTCTACAAAAAACCCCGTCGAGAGGGATACTGAAGGGATGGCTTCAACCTTTTTTACAAATTGTTCCCGAGATTCTTTGGGTCTAGGTTTTCTTCAAAGAGTGGCTACAAGTGCTTGAAAGACCACATCCTCATTTGTTGGAGGGAGAGGAGCCGCCTCTGGGGACACCATTACGATATCTCTAAGGTTTCAATAGACGAAGGTGAGCAACAACAAAAAATTGTGTAATATTACTATTTACCAATTTCTTAGGAGAGAAAAAATTATTCATTAAAGGAAACACAAGCTTGAAGTTACTAATTTTATTGCCATTCTTGCTTGGCATCTTGAACCCAGGTACATATTTATCCAAACCAGACACAACTCTCCTGTCCATGTGAAAATCCTTGCCAACATTTCCATTCACAGGAGTTATGGACATGCCTAACCCCAGGATTACATCCCTCCCCATAGGGTTTAGGAATGCAAATATCTCAATTCCTTTCAAATTGTTGTAAATCTACACCATGTTTTAATACACATGAGCTCTAATGTACCTATCAACGTTGTGGAATAACCAAATCCATCTCTCCTCAAATTTGGTGATCTTGCAACCTACACAAACATCATATCTTGTGTTGCCATATTCCTTGAGCTTTAACCTCTTTTGCATGTTCCATTTATGCCTTATTTGCCACTTTTCCTTGCACAACCATTATTAGATCTTATTTCGTAAGTATGGAAATGGGTGGAAGCTTGGAGTTTCATGAAGTCTTAATGTTCCTTGCTCTAGAATTGTGCCTTATTTTGCTAACTCATTTGCGAGAGCAATGTTTTTTCTTAAAACATGGTAGGATTCATAAGAAATAAATATTTTTAGTGTTCTCCAAATTTTCTTAAGAATTGTTCTTAGCACTAAATCTTTGTGGATAACCTCTTTGATTAAACTTTGAATGATTAGTTGTGAGTCTCCAATGATTGAAATATTTGAGATATGTCTTTCCTGGGTGAGCAATAATCCCTGAAGAAAGGCATATACTTCAACATTTTTTTGTTTGACGTCCCAAACTTCAGAAGTACTTTACTTTTATAGTTTTATTAGGATAAAAAAAAACCCCTCCCTCCTACTTCTCTCTTGATAGTAATAATATATATTTTAATACATTTTTAATAATTAATTTATGATAACAATATTATATATTGTAAGCCTATACAATTTTATTTTATTTTATTTTAAATTTGATTTAATACTTAAAATTGTAAATATATATTTTTAAATGTTTAAAAGTATTTTATTATGCTCCTTTTAGAATGATGCTACGATCCCTATTTGAAGTTTTGCACCACTGCCATTTTTGCTTTAATGTATGAAGTTATTGTTATAGAGAGTGAAACCCATAGAGAAACTCCCAACTTACAAGAAATAGAATGTTTGATTGAATGCTTTTTAAATTCTTATACTTGAGCACTACATAACATCATTGGGTAGATTTAAATGCAAGATAGTGAGGGCCTTCTTAGTGTGGACATATAATGAAGCTAGGGGTAGGTACTTGTAAAGTATTTATTTTAGAAGTTTATAATAAATTTTGATGGACATGTTCATGTTGATATTTTTATTTATTTATTTTCAAATGTATATATTTTTTTTTAAATTTAAAAAATATTAAAATATATATGATTTTTTGTTTGTTTGTTTCTAAGGTAACCTGAGTCTTGAGATGACTGGTACGCCTAACTTGTGACTTGAGAAGTTGCGACCTAGGGGCATGTTAGTTCTGCTATGCAGCGCTGACTTTCTCATGTCAGAGAAAAGCTTGGTCTGTTTGGTGGTGTCTTCAAAGGGGCTCACATTGGTCACTATCTCCTTTCTTCCTCTACCCTGCTTATTCTCCTCCATCTCCATTTCCCCTATTTGCCTCCTAAACCTGGCAAAATAGCCCTTTTGACTTTAAGCCCCGAGCGCAAAACCCCAAACCTACCATAAGACCCTACCATATGTCTTCGCGCATTCATAACTCATCGCGCCTCATCCCCACCGTTGATCACCCCGCCGATCCAATGGCTCCCATCGCACCCGATAAAGGCGACCTGCTCTACCACTCTCCACCGTCAGATCATCTCCGCCAAGATCTGACGGTCTTCGCTCTCATCGCACCCGCAACTTAACCGAGCGTTAGCGCGCAATGAGAGCAATTTTTCTCTCTCATCCGCTACTATGTGTCGATCACTGAATGGAATCATGCAACCCCGGGGATTTACCGCTCAATGCTTGAAAGCGGTGCGATGAATACCATTACCGCCCGACAAATCCACTCCGCCCGTTAAATAACCGTGCAACTCTGTTTCCCGACGACCGTCAGATCTGTTTGCTGAAGATCCAACGGCTCCAACTCACCTCGCTCCCAACTCGGCTGATAGCCTCCGCCGAGCCATCTTTGCCATCCATTTTCCCGATCCGACGGTCATCCTTCTCTCTCATCTCGATTGTCCATTTGCCCATGCATCCCACATCCTTGACCATTTTGTTCGCCTGAAGAAGGAGATGACTAGCTATGCCAATATCAGTCACTGTCAGACCCCCAACAACCATATTTAATAGAAAGCATGGCCAAAGGAGAAAAGGACAAGCACGACTCTGTAACTGAATTTATCAGTTATGGACTCTATAGGTACGAGCACTCCAACAGCCCAAAAGGACAACACAACACCTAAACAGATCGGATTCACTCACTGAAGCAAGCAAACACGTTCAGAGACTCCATCAGGCAGTTAAATGCGGTTGGTGGTCAATTATGACCCCTCCAGGCCTAAGCGACCAAGTGCCCTTGTAATGTAAATCTATAAATACTCAGAAACAAGATGTAATCAAGGTTGGCATTTGATGTAAGGTTCAACCTCTGGAGACTGTAGATATTTTGTCACTTGCAGCGTCTCGTCTTCATTTTTAGCTAATACAAGCTTCTTTTGCTGTTAACTGCTCACTTTCCATTTTCCTTTGTTCTAAGCTTGTGCCTGATATGCTGTGTTCTTGATCTTTTGAGGTTTAGCACTAGATAACTGTCATCTTATCTCTGTGTTAGATTGTTGAATGTATCATTGAATAGGTTACTCAGGTTTCTTTCTATTTGATGCAAGAGAGCTGTCATCCTGTCTTTGCATTAGTAGATTAGATTTACAGGTTTCTTTACTAGTTGCAGCCGGCCATCACATGGTCTTGTGCATCTGCTGGTGTGGTTAGTATTCTCCATATTCACCTAATATCTAAAATTGTGAGCATTGGTGGTCTAAAGCCTTGTAGTCTAAGGGTGTTCACGCATGTTTGGAGTGAAACAAATTAGAAGTGGTTATCTGGCTTGAACCAAACCATCATTCCTTCCATTAAATCTACAACAATAGTTGAATTTATATGTTACCAGGCATCTCCGAGCTACAACCTAGGAGAGTTTCTTGGAATCCTAACATAATTGGCGCTGCTGTCGGGGAGAGGAGATTGAAGCTCAGCTTCCTTGGGAGAACGACACAGATCCAGGTTTGATGATAGACAAAGTCTGGACACATTTTTGGTTGTAATCATCTATCTGGTGACTCTACTAGAGGACAAACCTTTTGGCGACTCCACATCACAGTTCTGGCTCAGTTTGTGAGACATACTCGGAGAAATCCTTAGAAATCACCAGCTGACCCAGTGCTTGACCCTATGAAGATTGTCAAGCAAAGCAAGATATCATGAAAAGGAGCATTAGGATCAGGTAAGCCCAAACAATCTTATGTATCTTTGCAAGAAAGGCTTGTAACTGAGCATGCACATGCTAAAAATATAGACCCTAGCACTATCAGTGAAGAAATACCCTCAAAGATTCATAAAGCTCCTTGTTCAATAAGTTCCCCTTTGGATATCAGTCCAAAGAAAACCCCCCTTCTAGTCCACCATATTCCTTTAGCCCTGTCAGTAATTTCTCAACTCCCTACCTTTCAAACTGCCAGTACTCTTCCATCTACCCCAATCATGGCAGGTTCATAAGCACCCACCAAAATGGAAAGAATCATAGCTGCTAGGTATGGACCCCTGGTCCTGCCTATTCCTTTGAATGCCACGTATGTAGGAGAATATCAGAAATACAGGCCTAAGTTCACTGGTACAGAGGGAGTAACAGCTGAAGAACACCTTGAGTCTTTTTATAGTGACGCTGATAACCTAGATATCAGTGAAGATGATGTGTGGATGAGAGTATTTTTCCAAAGCCTTGATGGAGAGGCCAGAAAATGGTTCAGAGAGCTGACCCCTAGGTCCATAGTAGACATTGAAGCATTGGATGATGTATTGGGGAGATAAGAAAGACCTGCTATACTACCATACTGAGTTTGGCAACTTGAAAAGGGAAAATGGGGAGTCATTGTCAAACTTTAATAAAAGATTCAATCGTATGTATAGCAAGATACCAGCTGAAGTGAAGCCTACCCCTACCTCTGCCAAGCTCACCTATGCCAATGCCCTTGATTCTGATTTCTGCCTGCTATTAAGAGAGAGAAGATGTGCTTCCCAAGTTGAAATGCAAGATGCAGCGCTGGAGGTTGAATCCAACATCATGGCTGCAGAGAAACTCAAAGGCCATGCTGATAGAAGAAGGCAGAGAGGTGAGTCTTCTTCTTCTTCTTCTTCATCTTCAGAACCCAAAATAGACAAAATGACTAAAATGATAGAGTCATTGGCTGCTGAAATATCCAAACTGAAGGTTGAGCAGAGTTCTGGGAAAGCAAGGCTTCCTAATACATTTGCTCCTAGAAATCCAAATCCATTCAGAAGAGCAAATGAACAATTGCAGATCATTCAAAGGGGCAAAGAGGCCAGTGAAGAGCAAAGGGTTAAGGCTCCTTTCCAGAACGTAGTCATGGAGGAGGAGCAGTTTGATGAAGAGGATGAGATTCACTACATGGAAGACAAGGGCAGTGCTGCCTTTTTGACATTAGCTGCCTATGAAGAGTCATTACTTAGGGACCAAACCAGTCAAGAGTGGGACAAAGAAGTTGTTCTACAGACTGAAGACCAGCAAAGATATAACTTGAGGTCAAGAATGAGTAATGTCAAAGAGAATCCTACCCAAAGAGCTGCTGTCCCCACAGAACAACAAATCAGCAAACAGAAGAGACCAGTAGTTGATCCCATCATCCTAAAAGCACCAGCTCAAGAGGTAAGAGGCCTTGACAAGTCCCCTTCCCCTTTCAATGTTGAATCAGAAGTCCAGAAGTTAAAAATATTTGTGCCTCTGATAGAACTAGTAAAGAGTGAGGCATTTAGGAAGCCCATCCTTGATGCCCTTGAGCTGAAAACCTCACAAACATCTCATGACTATGTGAATTTACAAGATGATAAACCTGCAGTCGTGCTTAGCCCAATGACCAAACCCTCTGATAATAGCTCCCCATCATTTTATGTCTCCTTGACCATTCATGACAAAACCCTCCACAACTGTCTGTTGGACACAACGGCCAGCCATAATCTGATGCCCAAAGCTGTCATGGAAGAGTTAGGCCTTGACATTACTAGACCTTATCATGATTTATTCTCCTTTGACTCGAGGAAGGTGAAGTGTCTGGGGTTAATCAAAGACTTAGCCATCACCCTAACTCAGCTGCCCATGAAAAGCATGATGATAGATATTGTGGTAGCAGATGTCCCCCCTAAGTTTGGTATGCTACTTTCTAGAGGATGGATTAAGAGGTTGGGTGGGGCATTACAAAATGACTTATCTTATGCCACTGTCCTAGTTTTTGAAGGAGAAAGCAGAAGATTGTACAGGGAAGCTCAGCTGGCCTATATCATCAGTGATGAGAAGAATCCCACTAATAATCCTATTTACGTTGTGGACACTGATTTTGGGGCATGTATTCTCTAAATTGAAGAATCCTATAAGGCCCCAGTGCAGCTCAAGAAACCAGTAGTCTAGGCCATGGAAGAAGAAGGGACGCAGGCTTGGGAGATGTTCTTTGATGGAGCCTGTTCAAAGGTCCATAACAGACATTGAAGCATTGGATGATGTGTTTTTAAAGCATTGGGGAGATAAGAAAGACCTGCTATACTACCATACTGAGTTTGGAAACTTGAAAAGGGAAAATGGGGAGTCATTATTAGAATTTAATAAAATATTCAATCGTATGTATAGCAAGATACCAGATGAAGTGAAGCCTACCCCTACCTTTGCCAAGCTCACCTATGCCAATGCCTTTGTTTCTGATTTCTGCTTGCTATTAAGAGAGAGAAGATGTGCTTCTATAGCTGAAATGCAAGATGCAGCCTTGGAGGTTGAATCCAACATCATGGTTGCAGAGAAACTCAAAGGCCATGCTGATAGAAGAAGGCAGAGAGGTGAGTCTTCTTCTTCTTCTTCATCATCATAACCCAAAATAGAAAAAATGAATAAAATGATAGAGCCATTAGTTGCTGAAATATCCAAACTAAAGGTTGAGCAGAGTTTTGGAAAAGCAAGGCTTCCTAATACATTTGCTCCTAGAAATCCAAATCCATTCAGAAGAGCAAATGAACAATTGCAGATCATTTAGAGGGGCAAAGAGGCCAGTGAAGAGAAAAGGGTTAAGGCTCCTTTCCATAACGTAGTCATGGAGGAGGAGCAGTTTGATGAAGAGGATGAGATTCACCGCATGGAAGACAAGGACAGTGCTGCATTTTTGACATTAGCTGCCTACTAAGAGTCATTACTTAGGGACCAGACCAGTCAAGAGTGGGACAGAGAAATTGTTCTACAGACTGAAGACCAACAAAGATATAACTTGAGGTCAAGAATGAGTAATGTCAAAGAGAATCCTGCCCAAAGAGTTGTTGTCCCCACAGAACAACAAATCAGCAAACAGAAGAGACCAACACCTGATCCCATCATCCTAAAAGCACCAGCTCAAGAGGTAAGAGGCCCTGACAAGTCCCCCTCCCCTTTCAACGTTGAATCAGAAGTCCAGAAGTTAAAAATATCTGTGCCTCTAATAGGACTAGTAAAGAGTGAGGCCTTTAGGAATCCCATCCTTGATGCCCTTGAGCGGAAAACCTCACAAACATCTCATGACTATGTGAATTTACAAGATGATAAACCTGAATTCGTGCTTAGCCCAATGACCAAACCCTCTGATAATAGCTCCCCATCATTTTATGTCTCCTTGACCATTCATGACAAGACCCTCCATAACTGTCTGCTAGACACAGGGGCTAGCCATAATCTAATGCCCAAAGCTGTCATGGAAGAGTTAGGCCTTGACATTACCAGACCTTATCATGATTTATTCTCCTTTGATTCGAGGAAGGTGAAGTGTCTGGGGTTAATCAAAGACTTAGTCATCACCCTAACTCAGCTACCCATGAAAAGCATGATGATAGATATTGTGGTAGTAGATGTCCCCCCTAAGTTTGGTATGCTACTTTCCAGAGGATGGATTAAGAGGTTGGGTGGGACATTACAAAATGACTTATCTTATGCCACTGTCCTAGTTTTTGGAGGAGAAAGCAGAAGATTGTACAGAGAAGCTCAGCTGGCCTATATCATCAGTGATGAGAAGAATCCCACTAATCATCCTATTTACGTTGTGGACACTAATTTTGGGGCATGTATTCTCCAAATTGAAGAATCCCATAAGGCCCTAGTGCAGCTCAAGAAACCAGTAGTCCAGGCCATGGAAGAAGAAGGGACGCAGGCTTGGGAGATGTTCTTTGATGGAGCCTGTTCAAAGGAAACTGCAGGAGCAGGAGTGGTGTTGGTGTCTCCAAAGCAAGAAAGCACCCATCTGTCTTTTAAGCTGACTTTTCAGGTCACCAACAATATAGCAGAGTATGAGGCTCTGATATTGGGCTTAAATGCTGCCAAAGACATGGGAATCAGAGACATAAAGGTGTTTGGAGATGTTGATCTCATCATTCAACAAGTGAACAAAACATTCCAAGCAAGGCACCCAAGGCTGAAAGCATACAGAGATGAGGTATGGAGACTCAAAGATTCTTTTGATAGTTTTTGTATCTCATATATTCCTAGAGTAAAAAATCAGCTTGCTGATTCCCTTGCTATGTCTTCTAGCATGTTCATCCCTCCCATGCCCCCTAGATTGGCTTATGAAGTCCAGATAAAATATAGACCATCCTTGCCTGATAATGTCCAGCATTGGAAAGTCTTTGAGGATGATGATGAAGTAAATAGGTTTCTGCAAGTCATTGATGAATTCTCTAAAATGCAAATTGATCAAGAGAATTAAACCTTAGAGGAAAGTCACCAACCCCAGCTAAGGAATAGAATTGGCCAAGACAGTATTGTATAGCTACCTAGCAATCATATCCCTAAAGGGCTAGTGCCTCTAGAGAAGCTGTTTGACCAGAATGATGTGCCTCATTAGATTCCCCAAAAAGAAGATTTGCAGTTCATAGGCATAACATAGAGAGTCCAGATCATCCAAAGTATATAAATCTGTCCACCCATTTGTCTGCTGCCCAAAGTTCTGAGTACTGCACCTTAATGAAGCAATTTGCTGATGTCTTTGCCTGGGAATACAATGACCTCAAAACTTATGACAAAAAGATCATCCAGCATAAGATCCCATTGGAGAAAGACACCATCCCTTTCAAGTAGAAGCTAAGGCCCATAAATCATTTACTCCTCCCTTTGATTGAAAAAGAAATCAAGAAGTTGTTGGCTACCAAAAACATAGTCCCCCCGAGATATTCAAAGTGGGTAGCCAACTTGGTAGTGGTGAGGAAGAAAAGTGGAGAAATCAGGTTGTGCGTTGATTTCAGGAACTTGAACAAATGCTCTACGAAAGACAATTATCCTCTGCCCAAGATGGAGCATTTGCTGTAGAAAGTCTCAGGAGCCAAAGTCATGTCTTTCCTAGATGGATTTTCAGGGTATAACCAAGTTGCTGTACATCCAGATGACCAAGAAAAGACTGCTTTCACCACTCCTTGGGGCACTTTTATGTACTCCAAGATGCCTTTTGGGCTGATGAATGCTGGAGCTACCTTTTAGAGAGCTATGGATATAGCATTTGTAGGAGAGAAGGATAAATTTGTCCTTGTCTACCTAGATGATATAACAGTATACTCCAACAGCCACCAGGATCATTTGCAGCATTTGAAGAAAGTGTTTCTGAAGTGCAGAAGGTTTGGGATATCAGTGAATCCCAAGAAATCACAATTTGCTTTAGAGGAGGGCAAGCTTCTAGGACACATTGTCTTTGTTGCAGGTGTCAAGATTGACCCAGAAAGAGTGAAAGAAATACAAACCTTATCTGTCCCAAGATCAAAAAAGGATATCCAATCCTTTCTGGGCAAAATAAATTTTGTAAGGAGGTTCATCCCTAATTTTGCAGAACTGGTAAAGCACACCACCTCCATGCTAAAAAAGGGGTCAGAGATCAAATGGATTGATACAACAAGAAGATCTTTTGAAGCCATCAAAAGAACTATTATGGAAGCTCCCACTTTGATCAGCCAAAACTATAGCAAGGAGTTCCATATCTTCTCCTTTGCTTTTGGTGACACGCTTGTAGAAGTCCTATTGCAGAAAGATGATGAGGGTTCAGAACATCCAGTGGCATTCTTTAGCAAAACCTTAAGGGATGCAGAACTAAGGTATGATATCATCGAAAAACAAGGATATGCTCTTATCAAATCCTTGAAAGCTTTCAGAATATACATTCTACACTCTAAGGTGATCGCATATGTGCCCTCTGCTTCAGTAAAAGATGTCCTAACGTAGCCAGATGTTGATGGAAGAAGGGCTAAATGGATTGCAAAGCTTATTGAATTCAACATAGAGTTGAAGCCCACCAAGCTTGTCAGAGGTTAGGGCCTTGCCAAGCTGATGGCTGAAGAAAATTGTAGGATGCTGGACATGAATTGGATAAGTACAAATTTAGAGGATGGACAGATAGAAGAACCAACAACAGGACATGACCAGGCATTGGCTGAAAATCTAGCTTCTTGTGAATGGTATTCTACAATAGCTCAATTTTTGCTGAAGCTAGAAGTTCCTCCAGACCTTAGTTCAAGCCAAGCCAGAACTATTAAGCTCAGAGCAACCAAGTTTTGTGTTCATGAAAACTTGCTGTATTGGAGGGATCCATCTGGAATCCTTTTGAGATGTCTGGACAAAGAGCAATCTGTGGAGGTCATGCATCAGTTCCATTCCAGCATATGTGGAGGACATCATTATTGGAAAACCACAGCTCACAAGATCCTCAGAGCTAGGTATTATTGGCCCACTTTGTTTTCTGATGTCTTTTCATTTGTAAAATCTTGTGACAGGTGCCAGAGGTTTGAAGGAAAATAGTAGTTGAAGTCCTTACCCTTGAAGCCAATATATGCCAGTGGTCCTTTCCAGTAGTGGGGCTTGGATTTCATAGGTGAAATTAATCCACATTCTAGTGGCCAGCACAGATGGATCTTAGTAGCCACTGAATACTTCACTAAATGGATTGAGGCCATTCCTACTAGGAAAGTTGATCACCATGTTGTCATGAAGTTCTTAACAGAAAACATTTTCACTAGGTTTGGCTGTCCACACAAATTGGTTACAGACAATGCAGCAACTTTCAGAGCAAAAGGGTTGGTGGACATGTGTGACTCAATGGGTATTAAGCTAGTGCATTCCACCTCATATTACTCTCAAGGTAATGGTCTAGAAAAATCATCCAACAAGAGCCTGATAAGGATAATTAAAAAGATGCTGGAAGATAACAAAAAGAACTGGGATTCCAAACTGAAGTATGCATTATGGGCTGATAGGGTCACCACCAAGAAATCCATAGGGAATTCTCCATTCAAACTGGTATATGGCACTGAGGCTATTTTCCCAATTCAGTTGACCCTCCCTGTGGCTAAGTTCTTGCTAGAAGAGCAGAATGAGGAAGATGACATGGCAAAGAGGATCAGTGACTTGGCAGAAGTGCATCAAATCAGAGATCAATTGATTGAAAAGTCTGCAACACATCAAAAGAGAATCAAGGAAGCCTTCGACAGAAGGGCAAAGATGGACAACTTTCAAATTGGAGACTTGGTACTTAAATGGGATGCTCTTAAGGAAAAGAAAGGCAATCACGGGAAGTTCGATGCTCTGTGGACTGGACCTTTTGTAATTACTTAGATCTAGGGGAACAACACTTTCATGCTGCAAAGTATGGAAGGAGAAACAGTTTCTGATGGCCCAGTTAATGGGCGGTTTCTGAAAATATATACTATTTAAGGCCTTTAGGCCTCAGCATTGTAAATATGTTCTTGTTACAAGTTTTAATGTAGGCTTAATTAGACTCTATGCCCAATGGAACACTAGGAATTATTGCTGATCTTGTTTTGTATGAAGGCAGTGGTTTGCGGTTCTTGAAACCTCGCAGGGAGGATTTCATCCCTAGAAGGAGCCAGTGTTAGCTCTGCTATGCAGCGCTGACTTTCTCATGTCAGAGAAAATCTTGGTCTGTTTGGTGGTGTCTTCAAAGGGGCTCACATTGGTCACTATCTCCTTTCTTTCTCTACCCCGCTTATTCTCCTCCATCTCCGTTTCCCCTATTTGCCTCCTAAACCTGGTAAAATAGCCCTCTTGACGTTAAGCCCTGAGTGCAAAACCCCAAACCTACCATACGAACCTACCATATGTCTTCACGCATTCATAGCTCATCGTGCCTCATCCCCACCATTGATCACCCCGCCGATCCAATGGCTCTCATTGCACCCGATAAAGGCGACCTGCTCTACCACTCCACCGTCAGATCATCTTCGCCAAGATCTGACGGTCTTCGCTCTCATCGCGCCTGCAACTTAACTGAGCGTTAGCACGTGATGAGAGTGGTTTTTCTCTCTCATTCGCTGCTACGTGTCGACCGCTGAATGGAATCGCGCGACCCCGGGGATTTGCTGCTCAATACCCGAAAGCGGTGCGATGAATACCATTACCGCCCGACAAATCCGCTCTGCTCGTTAAAAAACCATGCAACTTCGTTTCCCGACAACCGTCCGATCTGTCTGCTGAAGATCCAACGGCTCCGACCCACCCCACTCCCAACTTAGCCAATAGCCTCCACCGAGCCATCTCTGCCGTCCATTTTCCTGATCCGACGGCTATCCTTCTCTCTCATCCCGACTATTCGTTTGCCCATGCATCCCATGTCCTTGACCATCTGTTCACCTGAAGAAGGAGATGACCAGCTATGCCAATATCAGTCACTGTCAAACCCCCAACAACCATATTTAACAGAAGGCATGGCTAAGGGAGAAAAGGACATAGCACGACTCTGTAACTGAATTTATCAGTTATGGACTCTACAGGTACGAGCACTCCAATAGCCCAAAATGACAGCACAACACCTGAACAGATCGGATTCACTCACTGAAGCAAGAAAACACGTTTAGAGATTCCATCAGGCAGTTAAATGCAGTTGGTGGTCAATTATGACCCCTCCAGACCTAAGCGGCCAAGTGCCCTTGTAATATAAATCTATAAATACTCACAAACAAGATGTAATCAAGGTTGGAATTTGATGTAAGGTTCGACCTTTGGATACTGTACATATTTTGTCACTTGTAGCATCTCGTCTTCATTTTCAGCTAATACAAGCTTCTTTTGCTATTAACTTCTCACTTTCCACTTTCCTCTGTTCTAAGCTTGTGCCTGATATGCTGTGTTCTTGATCTTTTCAGGTTTAGCACTAGATAACTGTCATCTTATCTCTGTGTTAGATTGTTGAATGTATCACTGAATAGGTTACTCAGGTTTCTTTCTATTTGATGCAAGAGAGTTGTCATCCTGTCTTTGCATTAATAGATTAGATTTACAGGTTTCTTTACTAGTTGCAGCGGACCATCACAAGTCTTGTGCATCTGCTGGTGTGGTTAGTATTCTCCATATTCACCTAATATCTAAAACTGTAAGCATTGGTGGTCTAAAGCCTTGTAGTCCGAGGGTGTTCACGCATGTCTGGAGTGAAACAAATTAGAAGTGGTTATCTGGCTTGAACCAAACAATCATTCCTTCCATTAAACCTACAACAATAGTTGAATTTATATTTTACCAGGCATCTCTGAGCTACAACCTAGGAGAGTTTCTTGGAATCCTAACAGGGCATCTTAGCCATCAAAATCACTCGGGGATCGCACCCGACATGGGCCACACCAACCCTTAACATGGCTTGATTTTTGTTGAGGGGGTTTTTGAACTGATGACCTTTTCACCACGAAGAACCTTAATAGAATTCTGTGTCAGTGTCTAGTCTACATTCGGTAGGCCTATTAAAATATTTTCTCTATGTGTTTCGTAATAATAAATTGTAATAATAATTTCTGGGTAACTTCTTGACTTCATCTTGGACTATCATCTTCTTCTTCTTCATCATCGTTATTATTGTTTCCATCATAATCATTGTCATTAATTGTTGATTATAGTATATAAAATATATAATTATTTCACATATGTTATATAAACTATATAAACTATATTTTATGTATTGTTTGTGTATCTTAGATGAATATTTTTATATTCTATATGAGGAACATACATGTTATGGTCCTTAAGGGACTATCACACAACAAGGCTTGAAGTCATTACAATATATTGATTAAAAGCTCAACATGCCACATATGGTAATTGAAACTGGGTTGAGAGGATAACAACATTTCTCCCAACCACCCCAATTACATCCAATTCACACACACACACACACACACACACACACACACATAGGGATTTCAACGAGCGATTTTATAGGAGGATATTTAGAGGCTAAATAATTTACAAACAAGGAAGATGAAACTATTAAGAGATTGATAAATGAACTAATGGATGAAAATGAAAAGCAAGGTCACTTTGATCCACTTAGGGGATCATAACATAAAATATTTTCACAAGCTTTCTAGTCATAGGAAAAGTGTCAACACCATATGGGAAATGCAAAATGATGAAGGTGATCAAGTTTGAAATTTCAAGGGTTTTGCTTAGGTGTCAAAAACTTTTAAAAGGTTTACAAATAGTTGAAGACTACAAATATTTTATACATAATTAAAGTTGCAACTTTTTTCCCTAATATGATTACAAAGGACAATAATTGGATGCACGAGGATGTTCCCAAGGATCAATTGATGGTAGTATTATCCTCTTGCTGTAAGGTGGTCAATTGAATTTTACTTAGGACTTTTTTATTTACTTAGAAAGGATTTATTTAGGATGGCAAAGGAAGTTTGTTTAACTTGAAAGTTTTCTTTCACTGCTCATTCCTTAGATTTGACATTCAACAAATCCAAGTGTATTGTATTAAGAAATTGTGTATAAGATATGCTCAAATGTGTTGGCAATTAGGATGAAGAAACTACTTTCAAAATTCATTTCACCTGAATAGTTTGGATTCTTGGAGGGGCAATAGGTTTGGCTAAAGGACTTATACTATTAAAACCAAACATATGCCACAAATGGTGATCATATTGGATTGTCCAAACCATATGATCACACATGTTGGATCTACTTGAGAGTACTAGTAATACATGTTGGTTTTAAGTTTTCACGGGTCGACTAGTTTGTTGGTTGCATTAAGTCAATTTCCTTGTTATCTTAAGATTGGCCTTTGCTTTCTTCAAACCTTCAAGAGGGTTGATATAATAGTTCCATTTTGTCTCCATACTTGTTTTTATTAGTTGCCGAAGGCTTAAGAAAGGCCATAGAAAAAGCAAAGAGGAATAAGGTTATTTAGGGCATAAAGATTGGAGGCACTGAATTTCTAACTCATTTATTATGTGTGGATGATGTATCATATTCTCCAATGGAATTGTGGAGGAAGATTTATATGTCTAGAAGTAAAACTTTCCTTTTAGGACATTGGTTTTCATATCAAACCAAGTTGTTATGGCAACGAGAACTAGACTTGGTTATTAGATAAGATAGAAAAGAGGTTCAAATTTTGGTGTAATAGGTGCCTCTTGAGGGGAAATATATTGGTACTTGTCAATTTTATCTTAGAGGCAATTCTAGTGTAGTAACACTCATTAACATACATTCCCAAGGGCATAGTGGGGAAGATCAAAGAGGTTCGTTTTAATTTTCTATGGAGGGTTAAATTTGATAAGGCGGGTGCCCATTTGATAAGGTGAAATCATTCATAAAAGCTAAGGATGGATGGTGATGGGGCTTGAGGAATATTCATGTCCTTGGCATTGCATTGGCTACAAAATCTATGTGGAACCAAATCACTAAAGGGAGATCATGGAAGAGGATAATATTACAAAAATATATTTCCCTCGAAACAATCCTGGATTGGATTTGTAGTGAGAGGAAAAGTATAAAAAACATTTCTAACCATCAGAATGCTTTGGCCCTATTCTTCCCTGTCGTTGGTTCATATATGGCATGGAAAGTGGGAATTGGTTCTTCATGGTAGATTGATTAGACACCTACAATATTCTAGGTGATGTAAGTTGGGGACTTGAATACCATTAACATGTGGCATTTGGGATGGTTGATGTCATATAATCTAGGTTTTATGGGTGATAGATTCTAGTGCTTGGAATTCTTAGAGACACAAATTGTGCATAACACATCTTAAACAAATAACATATCCAAATACATTGGTGTGGGATAGAAATAAGGTGGCACGATGAAGTTAAGCGATGGTGGGACAAAATACAAAAATGCAAGGCTCCAATGAAAGCAAAGATATTTATGTGGCTTGTGCTGAAAAATAAGGTGCTCATATGGGAGATGTTACAAAAACACGATAATGCAAGTCTTAGCAATTGTATATTGCATATGCAATGTGTAGAGACAATAATGCATCTATTTATAGACTATATTTATGCAAAGTAGATAGCAATGGAGCAATATGGGTAGATTGATGGGAGGATAGAATATGGAATGAATTTAATATT
Source organism: Pinus tabuliformis (assembly GCA_031772625.1). Lineage (NCBI taxonomy): Eukaryota > Viridiplantae > Streptophyta > Pinopsida > Pinales > Pinaceae > Pinus > Pinus tabuliformis. The sequence goes on from CM062820.1 coordinate 498,966,641, forward strand.
GATTCGTGTATGAAATTATGGTATGAAAAGCAATAGCTAAATAAATTTAGGCCTATCTCTTTTTTAGTATTGTGGGGGTATAATTTTAACACATAATGCGTTGTTGTTTGAGGAGAGGATTATGCCACCATGTTAAGTTACAACATAGGTTTTTGGAATATATAGTAAGTGTAAATGTACTTAGAAGAATAGCATTCCTCGACAACGAGGGGAGGGATTAATGAAGATAATGCACTGGGGATTTTTTTATGGAACATGTTAGTGGGAAGATAACATTTGTAGCTTGTGTGGTATATTATACCTATTTGAAAGTCATTTCTAGTTTAAAGAAAATCTTGTTAGGGGCACAAAAAAGTTTGGTTAATTCATGACACTGAGGAATTTAATGAGGATTGTCACGGATAGTGGTATTTAACAACCATAATTTTTTGGTGATTCACTCTTGGCAATTAGTTGGATGAATAACAAAAATATTGTCTAGAACATTACATTTCTTTCATTTGTAATGTAGCTCAAGGAGAATAACAAAGTTACCATCTTAAGGAGAACTCTATTGAGTTCTCATTTTTTTGGAGGTCGCATAAAATTATGATTTTCATGCTGATTTTGAAAAATGGTAACACAACATACCCTATTTTCATTTTAGGGTTAAAATTCCAACATTTTTCAACCATGGCTTTAAAAACCAAATATCATGATTATGAAAGACATAAAAACCAAGCTGAAATGCAAAAGTGATGATGCAACATCACCTCTTTATTTTTTAGAGTTAAAAATCAAACACTTTTCAATTAGGACATTAAAGACGCATTGAAATGCAAAAATAGTGATGCGATATCACCCCTTTTTTAGGGCTAAAACTTAAACATTTTTCAACCATGGTGTTAAAGACCAAATATCATGACTATGAAAACCCAAAGAAGCAACACCTAAAGTTTATCTTTTTTTTTTTTTAAACGCTTGTTTTGTAAGTATTTTTCAAATTTGTGTTTTATTTTATCTTATTTTTGGGATTAAAATTACCAATTGATTGACATTATGGCCTTGAGCATTAGTACCATTGAAAGTAAAAAACATACCGACTATAAATCTAAAAGAGGCAATACATAATTTTGTTTAATTAATGTTATTATTTTTAATAATTTACATGAAAAAAATGTGAAACAAATTGCGATTTTTTTAAAGGAAACAACAATTTAAAAAATAAAATAAAAAGAAGAAAAAAAACATCTTATTATTCTTAAAAAAAACAAAACACTTTTTTTATAATTAAAAAAAATATTATTTTGTAAGAGAGGGAAAAATTAAAAAAATAAATTTACCTTTAAAAATTCAAAAACTACCCAAAATAACCTTCGAACTTAAAAATAATAACAAAAAAATAAAAAATGAAAATCTAAAAACTAATAAAACGCTTTAAAAAATAAAATAAGTAATTAAAATAAAAAATATTAAAATAATTTTATAAAATTATTAATATATATTTAAAAAATATATAAAATAAAATTTCAAGAATAAAACTAAAACTTAATTTATTAAAAATTATAAAATAATTAAAAAATACAAAAAATAGGAGAAATAGAAAAAAGAAAAAGAGGGAACTATTGTGGGGGAGAGATGCCTAGCATCGCCCTTCCACCCATGTGGCTTGCCTACAACCACTGCACAACCTGGCCGACACCTCCCCCTTGTCCACACGACTGACCTATAGCCACCTCACGACTTGCGTTCAGGCTATGCTGTGGCTATAGACTGGTTGCGTGGGCGGAGGGGCGATGTCAAGCATTGCCCTTCCCCACAATAGTTATTTTCTTTTGATCAAATTTTTATTTATGTATTTTATAATTTTTATCTTATTTATTTATTTATTTTTTGTTTTTATATATTGTTAAAATAAATATGTGAGTTTTTTTTTCATGTGTTATATATATCATTTTTCCCTTATATTTTTTTTGTTTTTTGTTTTCCTTTTTGTTGTCTTCCCTTTTCTTTTTCTTCTTTTCATTTTTATTTAATGGTATTAGGCATTAGTTTTGCTTTGGCTGCTTATTAGTTTGTCTTTGACAAAAAAAAATTGTCGTTTATTCATAGTTTAACATTAGGAATTCAATTTTTGTTATTTTTAAAATTTATTTATTTGCTTTGTTTTTAGTTTTATTTCCTTTTTATTTAACCTTCTGAATTTTTATTTAATTTCTATTATTTCCTTTTCTTGACTTTTAGTTTTTTCTCCATATTTTAAATTTAAGATGACTTATTATTATATTAAAAACACATTTTACTAATTTCAATTATAAAAAATTATATATATATATATATATAAACAATATTAGTTAATCATATTTCTTAATTTTTGGTGATGACTTTCAACGATACAATATTTTATTAGTCGTTTTATTTTTGTGATGAAATCTGTCTTTATTGTTTTTTAGTTTAATTAAACTTTATTTAAGTAGCATGTACTAGCTACTACGTAGCCTTTGTTTATTTTTAAATTATTTTGATGTTTATATATATAGATAGATTTTTTATTTTTAATTTTATTATTATTATTTTATTATTTATTTTTTAATTTACTATATTTTGGTTTTGTTTGTTTGTTTAAATTTGTTTTTAAAATTGCTTTTAATATTTGCTTTTTAGTTATTAATCCCTATCTCAGGGACTACGCTCGCTTCACTGTTAAAGTGCGTTGAATCACTATTATTTGCTGTGTTTTTGTAATTTTAACTGAAGTTTAAGGAAAAAGCTAAATATTCCTTTTTTCTTGTCAATTAAAAAATAATTTTCTAATTTTGAAAATATTATTTCTATTTTTCCATTGGCTAAGAGATCCTTGATGTAAGATAATTCCCTTGGTGGAGGGCAATTTATTTTCAATATTTGTCAGTGCCTAACAAATCATTTTAAAATGAGAAAAATGCTAATTTTGTGAGTGGCCATTCCGTTGGTGAGTGCCCTGACACTGAAAGTGAAAGAATGCTCTGAGCATGTCCTTTACATAAAGTTGGGGGGAGGGGGGTAGGCATTTCTTCGGTTGCTTCTCTGACATTGACAGTAAGAAAAGTATTACTAGTGTGTTTATCTCTTATTACACTTTAATTTTTTTTCCATTTAAAACTTTTATAGATTTAAGTGTGTGAGAGAATAGTTGCATATAGTTGTGAATATGTGTGAAATGAAGGATGTGTGAAGGAGGGGATATGTGCAGAAGAATAGGGGTGCAAAGGAAGCTTTATTCCAGGGACACGAAATTAATTTAACTTCAAATAGAAACTTAATACCTAATATCAAATGAAGTTTCTTTTTAATGTGTGTGTGTGAAAGAAGGGTTGTAACACACCCCCTACTAACCCTAGCCTTAACTAAGGTTAGAAGGCAACTATTACTAAGCTGAACCAACCTCCAAAATCCTATTATGGAAACGGGGTCTAAATTTTCACTTTCTTTCACACTCGAGAAACTCGAATAAAATGATTTCATTGCATTCATCTTGTCGAGACATTTCTAAAAATATAAATTTTGCTCCGATACAGCTGCACGCTACGGAACCATGAAATGTTCCTACTTCCGCTGACCCTTAACGCTACGAAACCATTGATTGTTTCTACCTGGACTGGGTGGGATAAGAATCGGCTGGCTGGATGGCTGGCGGGCTGGCTAGACGGGGGCTGGCGGGAGTCAAGAGCTTGGGAGCTTGATGGGGAGCTTAGGAGCTTTGGAGCTGGCTTGTTAGCGAGCTGGATGGGGAGCTTGGGAGCTAGCCGTGGAGAAGGAAGGTGACGCAGAGCAGAGGACTAGGCTATTTAGAGAAAAACCGATTCTATGCCCATTTGAGCACGCTGGAAACGAGATTTGAAAGATTTGTAGGAAAAGCTTGAAAGTGATGTTTTCTTGAGTTAAGAATGCCATTTCACAACGTTAGAGCCAAATATATGGCCATCCAAAGATTAGCCACTTAATTGATGGAACATGTAACTAGGTTTGGTCTTCATTTATTGTATTTGAGTCATCTTGTAATATACTTGTTAAAAGAATAAAGAAAATAATTTTTATTATGATTATGACTTATTAAAGCATGGGTTTCATGCTTGGGTCATCATGTTGTAGGTCAAAGTCCCCATTGAGGACTTCTAGGATTTATTCTGAGTCAATAGAGTCATTGTACTTTTAAAGAGGCCCTTCTTGCACTTTCAAATCATGTAAAAAGGTTTAGTATTGAGTCAAATGTAATTTATGTATCCTCTACATCAAGTCAGCCTAAGGACATCAATTTGACCTCTCCTGAAGCATATAAATAGAAGCAAGTTGAATTCATTTGGAGCATCTAATTTCAAGCAAGTTCGATATCTCTAAGGTAGCCGAAAAATTACGAAGTGGGTCTAAGGAAGCCAAAGGAAATGCGAGTTGGGTGGAGTCTATGGAGAAGAAGAAAAACGAAATTTTGGTGCCTCTCTCTCTTTTTTTCGTGCCATAGCTTGGGAGATTGTGTTGGGTCCCTATAATACTAGTAATTACCCCATTACTATTGTAGTTATACCCCTTATTTATATTGTTGTGCCCCCATTGACCCCATATTGTTATTAATGTGGCCATAGAATCCCTCTATTGTTATTTTTGTGGCTTTATATTATTATTGTTAGGTCGGCTGGATTATATTGTGACTCCATAGACTCCTATATATAGAAAGGAGGTTTTGTCATTTGAAGCATCGAAGAATTGTTCATTTATGTAATGTAAAGGAGGTTGCCCCCTCGAAGAGGCTGAATTCTAAGGCGTTGATCTATCTTTTCTATCTTTTCTTGAGCTGGTTTCATAACATTTGGTATCAGAGCTTTGGATTCTAGGGTTTCGCTGCTCCAAACAGGTCATCGTGGAATTTTCGCTATAACTTTTTTTCTGTGACGTTTCAGAAGTCGCAAAAAAAACCCATTTGAGAAGAAATCGCGCTGAACCTTGGGTCCAAATTTCAGAGCTCTTCGCATGACATTTTCGGAGATATGATCTCAGGAAGTTGGTCTTTTTGCAGACTCCTGAATTACACTCAAAACAGGTGACCTGAGGAAAATCGTCATAACTTTCTTTCTGAGCATCGGATTGAAATTTCGTAAGAAGTTACAGAAAGAGGACGGACTGTAGTTTGCGTTTATATATTTTTCAGAGTCAAAGGTTGAAACAGTGACACATGGCACTTCATACAAGTTCGCTCTACTGAACTAGTCTATAATCAGGTCACTGCGGGAGATTGTGCATAACTCTTTCTTGGAGAATCCAATTTGGATCAGACTAGTGGCATTGGAAAGAGGGCATAGAAGGCTACTACAGATCACAATTTCAGAACTGGATGATTCAAAATTACAGAGATACATCAGATTCAATATCAGGCTTCTACAAAGTAAAAAAAGGTGTGTAGTTTTTATTTTTTATTTTTGCACAAGCTTGGTTTGAAGGAATTCAAAGGGCATAGTAAAGCATTATTATCGGTAACTGATGCCCCGAGGAAAGAAAATGCAAACACCTAGTAAGGAACCTGAAAGCTCTAGCATGACTCATGAAGAAGAGGAAGAAATGCTACATGATATATCAAAATTACAAGAACAAGTGCAACAAATGTCACGCTCACAAAAGCTAACAGATGCTAAGATAAATGGCGTGGAATCTAAGATAAAGGGCATGGAAGCTAAGATGGATGATCTGAAGACAGATTTGAAGACAGACATGGCAGATTTGATGATAGATTTGACAAATTTTCTACAAGAAATACTTACTAATGGTGAAAAGGTTGTAAAGGAAACTCATGATGTGAACAAAAGAAATGTTAATCATGATTCCATAGACTCTAATGTTGGATCGAAGACCCACCATATTCCAAAAATCGATATGAGGAAGTTTGATGGCAAGGATCCCGCCACATGGATATTACAGATGGAGCAATTCTTCGATCTCAATAATGTGCAAAACACACAAAAGGTACGTATGGAAACTTTATATTTGGAACCAAATCAGTTTGTATGGTATCAATGGCTTTGTTCTCGTAAACAATTTATCACTTGGGCAATTTTTACGGAAGAATTGATAGCACATTATGAGGATACAAAAAGCAACACTTTTTTTAGCCAATTGATAAGTCTCAAACAAAAGGGTTCAATAATGGAGCACATTGAGGAGTTCCAAAAATTGAACATAAGGGTAAAAGATATTCCAGAGGAGCATAGGATTGATGTGTTCATAGGGTCTTTAAAGGATAATATCCAACATGATGTTCGCCTTTGGGAACCTGATTCATTAGAGAAGGCATTCAGGTTAGCAAGAAAAATGGAAAGCAAAATTATGGCAACCAGGAAGCATACCACTCACAACTATAAAGACGGAAGTGTTGTTGCCCCTAGTCTTCCACAACCTATAAGGTTGACACCACAACAATTGGAAAAAAAAAGAGCAAAAGGGCTTTATTACAGTTGTGATAGCAAATACACGAAAGGTCATAAGTGCTGAGAAGAAATTATTCTACATAGATTGTGAAGAGGAAGAAGAAAAGGAGCAAGAAAGGTCAAAGGAAGAGGATATACTCCAGGAACAAAGCCTAGATGAAGAACAAATAAATCCGACCATATCTTGTAATGCATTGGCGGGAATTACCACTCCTCAAACCATCAAGATAGAAGGACAAATCAAGAAGAAAAAGGTAATAGTGTTGATTGATTCAGGAAGCACCCACAATTTTATTCATTGTAGGGTAGCAAAAGAATTGAATTGCTTCCTATATCCAGCACCAGAGTGTCAAGTGATGATTGCAAATGGAGGAACAATAAATTGCTCTGGAAAGTGCCATAATATCAAGCTATCCATGGGAGAATATGTATTGACTAGCCCAATGCTTTCCATTCCAATGGGAGGTGCTGATGTTGTACTAGGAGTCCAATGGCTACAATCCTTGGGTACAATAGCTTTTAATTTTCAAGAACTTTTCATCAAATTTTCTGTGGAAGGAAAGGAAGTTGAATTAAGGGGTATTGCAGGGAAACCAGGAAAGATAATCAGCTCTAATGGTATGACAAAGCTTCTAAAAAAGGAGCAAAGAGGTGTAATTGCACAATTATGTTCGCTAGATGTTTCCACATTGGAATCATCTATTTCTCCAGATCTCCAAAAAGTCCTGGACAATCATTCCAAGGTATTTGAGACTCCCAAAGGTCTCCCACCTATGCGTGATCATGATCATGCTATTCATCTGATTCCAGGAAGTGTTCCTCCAAACATCAGGCCGTACAGATATCCCTATGTCCAAAAAAGTGAAATTGAACGTATGGTTGCAGAAATGCTAGAGGCTGGTATAATTCAACCGAGTCAAAGTTCTTTCTCTGCTCCAGTAGTATTGGTGCACAAGAAGGATGGATCATGGCGCATGTGTCCAGATTATAGGGAGCTCAACAAGCTCACTATTAAAGATAAGTTCCCCATTCCTGTCATTGATGAATTACTGGATGAATTGCATGGATCAATTTACTTCACCAAGTTGGATCTTCGTTCAGGATATCATCAAATCAGAATGAAGATTGAAGACATTTCGAAAACGGCATTTAGAACTCATGAGGGTCATTATGAATTTTTGGTCATGCCTTTTGGCCTTACCAATGCACCTTCAACATTTCAAGGTTTGATGAATTCAATTTTCAAACCATTCCTTAGAAAATTTGTGTTAGTATTTTTTGATGATATACTAATCTACAGCAAGTCTTGGAAGGATCATGTTGAACATGTTGACAGGGTGCTACAACTATTGGAGGAGAAACAATTATATGCAAAAAGATCCAAATGTTTCTTTGGAGTCCAGGAGGTGGAATATTTGGGTCATATTGTATCTCATGAAGGAGTTAAGGTAGACCCTAGCAAAATTAAAGCCATTAAGGAATGGAAAATCCCCACATCCATAAAGCATCTGCGAGGATTTCTTGGGTTGACAGGGTATTATCGCAAGTTTGTTAAGAATTATGGGAGAATAGCAGCACCTCTAACAACATTATTGAAGAAAGATGCATTTTCATGGACTCCGGAAGCAACAAAGGCCTTTGAACATCTTAAAGAGGCAATGTGCCAAGCACCGGTCTTAGCTACACCGGACTTCACAAAAACCTTTATTGTGGAATGTGATGCTTCAGGAAATGGAATTGGTGCTGTTCTAATGCAAGATGAAAGACCCATTGCTTTTGAAAGTCGTCCAATCAAGGGAAAGTTTTTAAGCAAAGCTATTTATGAGAAGGAAATGTTGGCAATACTCCATGCACTTAAGAAATGGCGACCCTACCTAATGGGAAGACACTTCAAGGTAAAAACGGATCATGATAGCCTTAAATACTTTTTAGAACAAAGATTATCCTCTGAAGAGCAACAAAAGTGGGTCACAAAGATGTTGGGTTATGACTTTGAAATCATCTACAAAAAAGGGAAGCAAAATGTGGTGGCAGATGCACTCTCAAGAAAGGATGAGGATGTGGAAGCATTGTTGTGCGCCATTTCTATTATCCAACCAGATTGGATAAACGAAGCAAGGGAGGAATGGAAGAATGACGAAGAAGTGTGGGCACTTATTCGAAAGCTACAACAAGATTCCAGTATGTCTGATACATTTAGCTGGAAAAATGATTCGTTATGGTACAAAGATCGCTTATACCTCTGTAAGAATTCCCAGCTAAAACAAAAGATTCTTATGGAATTGCACACTTCTCCCTTAGGAGGGCACTCAGGATTTTTAAAAACTTACCACAGGGTTAAGAAGGAATTTTTTTGGGATGGCCTTAAATCAGATATTCAAAAGTTTGTGGCAGAATGTTTGGTTTGCCAACAAAATAAAGTTGAAACAATTAAGACACCGGGTCTATTACAACCTTTATCCATTCCAAGCCAACGTTGGGAGGAGGTTTCAATGGATTTTATCACAGGTTTACCCAAGTCTGAGGGAAAGAGTGTCATCATGGTGGTAGTTGACAGACTTACCAAGTATGCACACTTTTGTGCATTATCACATCCATTTAAAGCCAGTACAGTTTCTACTGCATTTATGGAAACAATTCAAAAGCTACATGGAAACCCAAAGATTATTGTAAGTGACAGAGATCCCATTTTCACTGGAAATTTTTGGACAGAATTATTTTCTTGTCTTGGTACTCAGTTAGCTCATAGCTCATCTTATCATCCTCAATCTGATGGGCAAACTGAGATAGTAAACAAATGTTTGGAAGGATATCTTCGTTGCTTTGTATCTGATAAACAGACACAATGGGTCAAATGGTTGCCTCTGGCTGAATGGTGGTATAACACTTCCTTCCATACAGCAACAAAAATGACCCCATTTATGGCACTTTATGGGTATCAACCACCATCCATCACATCATATTTAAGAGAAAATTCTAAGGTTCAGGCAGTGGAACATCACATCGAACATCAACAACAAGTCCTCCAACTCTTAAAGGATAACCTCGTGTTGGCACAGAATAGAATGAAACAACAGGCAGATCAACATCGCAGTGAAAGAAGTTTTGATGTAGGTGATTGGGTATTCCTACGGCTACAACCATATAAGCAAATGTCCCTCAAGCAAGCTAAGAAGGATAATAAATTATCACCAAAGTATTATGGTCCGTACAAGGTGTTGCAAAAGATTGGTACTATGGCATACAAATTGGAGCTTCCTGCAGCTTCTCGATTGCACCCAGTTTTCCATGTTTCATGTTTAAAGAAGGTTATAGGCGACAAGCTCCCAGTTCAAACAATATTGCCAGAACTTGACGAGGAAGGAAAAATTATATTGGAACCGGAAGCAGTCACAGAAACAAGAACTCGACAGCTACGAAATCGATCAATTTCAGAGTATCTTATCAAGTGGAAGAACTTATCCGCTGAAGATTCCACATGGGAGGATGAGAATTTTATGCAGAAGTATCTAGAACTACTCAAGCGTTGAGGACAACACTTTTTTGAAGGAGAGGGGCATGTTGGGTCCCTATAATACTAGTGATTACCCCATTACTATTGTAGTTATACCCCTTATTTATATTGTTGTGCCCCTATTGCCCCCATATTGTTATTAATGTGGCCATAGAATCCCTCTATTGTTATTTTTGTGGCTTTATATTATTATTGTTAGGTCGGCTGGATTATATTGTGACTCCTTAGACTCCTATATATAGAAAGGAGGTTTTGTCATTTGAATCATCGAAGAATTGTTCATTTATGTAATGTAAAGGAGGTTGCCCCCTCGAAGAGGCTGAATTCTAACGCGTTGATCTATCTTTTCTATCTTTTCTTGAGCTGGTTTCATAACAGATTGAAGTCTTCCAATTTTCATTGATGCCGAAAGCTGCCTGACGCTATGAGCTACTACATAGTCGAAGCTGCTAGAAGAGAGGTCGAAGATCTAGGAGGCTGACTTGGTGTGGAGGGAAGGTTTGGTCTTTGTCTAGGGTGAAGAGTATCAAAGAATACTATTGAAAGGAAGAGAATTTTGACTGGGTTTTCCCCTCGAGGGGGATTTTTCGCTGGCATAGTGCCTATATTTGGTGTCCATTATTTTATGTGATTTTTCTTTGGTAATTGCTTGATGAAGTAAAGAAAGAAGATATAAAGAAAAATTAATAAGAATTTAAGAACATCACAAGTAATTATCAAGTATAAGAAAAATTTTCCACCTTTCTGATTTTCTTGTTAAAATTTGGGTACCAGAGGACAAGTGGTTCCTTAAGTCTTTGATCTTTGGCCTAGGGAAAAGTGTCCAAATTTGTTTGTACTTTTCTCCTAAAGCGACTTTATAAGTGGTAAAGTCAATTTAATTTAAAAGTGACTTTATAAGTGGTAAAGTTACATTCTAATTTAAAAGTGACTTTATAAGTGGTAAAGTTATATTCTAATTTAAATGTGACTTTATTAAAGTCAATGAAGAATTAGAAAGTGAAAAAGTGACTATGGAAATAAAAGGCTAAGTGGGTCTTTATTTAAGTGAGCGAGTTAAAAAATAGAAAGTGAGAATTAAATGCACATTTATTCTCATCCCTACATCTAAATGAATCTCAACCATTAGATCTTAGGGTAACTCAAGAGGTCATTTAGAGAGTAAAATGAGAAGAGAAAAGGAAAATATCATTCATTCTTTCATGAGCATTTGAGAGAAAGAGAAGAGAGAGCAAGGAGAAAATTTCTGAGTAGTGCAGAAGTGAAGGAAAGCAGCAAGAAGACATTTCAACAAATCTGGGTAGCAACATTTATTGACACACATTCCAAGGAAAAACCGTACAGCGGGAGAAAGGCATAGATATCGAGGAAGAGGGACAACACATTAATCGAGGAAGAGGGATAGCAGCAAGGGCATGAATTTTGAAGTAGATTTGGTCACAAATTTCGAGGTAGCCGTACTATTGAAATCTGTATAGTCAGTACAACAAGTTTTGGGCACGTTTTTCGAGGCAGGCTGTACAACATTTAATGCTGTTTTATTGCTGGAAAAATTTCTTTTTATTTGTTTGCTGATTGGCATGATTTTCAAGGCAGAGTTGAAGCACGAAAATCGAGATAAGTTGTAATTTGTGGTTGCTGAAATTTTTACTGTGTATTTCTATTTCTCTGTAAAAGCATTTTCAGAAATAAATAAGAGCTCTCAAACTGGTTTTCCCCAAGAGTTGTAGGGGGTTTTTCTAGGGTCACATTGACCAAAAATCACTGTGTTATTTTCTGTGTGTGGCTGTCATAATTTTACTGTGTTTTATTTTTGCAATTTCGGCAGTTGTGAAATCTTTAAATTTGTGTTTTTAGAAAAATATTGTCATTTCCAGATTTTAGAATTTTTATCATGCTTGGATTTAAAACTAAATGCATGGAGTGATAAAGAAAACTGATAACTGGAGTGGGGGTTGAAATTTCTTCATGGTATCAGAGCTTGGTTGGCTGAAAAGTGTAGTTTGGGATAACAAAGTGAAAATTACAACAAGCTGAATTTTACACACAAACCAAAAATCTTTACCGCATATTTGAAAATTTTAGTTTGATAGGACAATGAAACATGTCTTTGGGTTTGAGAGTTGAAGACAGGTTGGATGGGCAGACCAACTATAGTGCATGGAAGGAGAGAATCCAAAGCATCTTTGAGGAAGCAAAAGTCTGGGGCATTATGGTAAATACCACACATAACCGAGTAGTAGTACTTGCTGACCCTGTACAGTTGGCAGAGTTTAACAAAAAGAATGTTAAGGCAAAAATATTGGTTATGGAAGGAATCAAAGACCATGTCATTCCTCACATGAGAGGAAATACTTATGCACATGAGATGTGGACAACCTTGACTAGTCTTTACCAAAGCTCAAATGAAAACAAAAAAATGGTCCTAAAGGAGAAACTGAAGGCCATTAAAATGGCTAAGACTAATAGTGCTACAACATACCTCACAAAGATCACTTCAATGAGAGATGAGTTGGCAGCCGTAGGTGAGATCATTGCACCCACTGAGTTGGTGAGGATTTTTTTGAATGGTTTTCCCAAGACTTGGGGAGAATTTTGTGGATGGCATTGTTGCACGGGAAAACCTTCCCGATTGGGAGAGGTTGTAGGATGATTGCATTCAAAATGAGATCAGAAAGAACCATATTTGGGCAACCAAACAGGTGGAGGAGGATGACAATGTGGCATTGTTAGCAAGAGGTAAGAAGGGCAGAGCAAAGAAGCAAGCTTCCAACAGTGGAGGCAAAGGCAAAGGTAAAGGCAAGCAACAGAACAAGGAGAAGGACTATTCCAAAGTTAAATGTTAGAATTGTCAAAAGTTGGGAAACTATGCTGTTGTGTGTCCGAAGAAGAAGAAAAATAAAGGGAAAGACAAACCAATGGCAGCTTCTGCAGAGATAAAGAGCTTCTCAGAGAGCTTTGATCGGGAGTTTGGGTTCATAGCTTTTGAGGCCACTAGTGCAGGATCACCTGCCATATAGGTTCAGAGGGAGTGTGCATTCCCCGCTACTAGCAGAGCATTTTCTAGCATTTGATATGTTGACAGTGGCGCTTCTCACCACATGACAGGAGTCAGAGAGTACTTCTTAGAACTTTTAGAGGGTGATACTGATATGGAGGTAGTACTTGGCGATGACAACATTGTTAGAGCAGTTGGTGTGGGGACATTGACATTTGATAGGGGACCCAATCCTCCCTTGAAAGTGTTAGATGTTCTATATGTTCTTGGAATGAAGAAGAACCTGATATTCGTCTCAACACTTGAGGACAGAGGGTATGATGTGTTGTTCAGGAGAGGGCAGGTGCTTATATATCCTAGGGGAACTCTAGCTTCTTCAGCTAGAGAGATTGGTGTGTGCCATGACAGCAGATCTAGCAGTTCAGAGTTGTGTGAGATTTGGCACTGCAGGATGGGGCACATGTATCATGGGGCCTTGAGTACATTGGGGGAGATCACCACTTGTGTGCCAGATTTCAGTTCTGATCACCTTGATGTATGCAGAGGATGTGCTATGGGGAAGTTTGCCAGATCCCCTTTTCCCAACAGTGACAGTAGAGCGACCGGGATCCTTGCCTTGATTCATACCAATGTGAGTGGTCAGATGTCTCATGTATCCTTGAGTGGCTATGAGTACTATGTTTTATTCATTGATGAACACTCCAGGAAGACTTGGATTTATTTTTTGAAGACCAAGAGTGAGGTATTCAAGTGGTTTCAAGAATTCAAAGCTCTTATGGAGACTCAGACAGGTAGGAATATCAAGGTCCTCAGGTCAGACAATGGAGGGGAGTATACACTTGGTGAGTTTGTTGATTTTTGTGCTGAGGCGGGAATTAGTAGGGAGTTCACAGTTCCTTGCAACCCCTAGCATAATGGGTTTGCAGAGAGGAAGAACAGATCCATTGCAGGGGCTGCCAAATCCATGCTTCATGATCAGGTGTTACCTTTATTTTTGTGGGCAGAGGCCTGCAACACTGTTGTGTACTTGTAGAACAGAAATCCACATCATGCTTTGGGGAATGTGACTCCGGAGGAGTATTTTTCTGGGAAGAAGCCTGATGTTGGGCACTTTTGTATCTTTGGGTGCCTTACATATTCCTATGTCCCCAAGGAGAACAGGACCAAGCTAGAGCCCATTGCAGACAAGGGAATGTTTGTGGGTTATAGTGATACCTCAAAAGCTTATTGGATTTATATTCCTGTGTAGAGGAAAGTGGTTGTCAGACATGATATGAAGTTAGAGGAGGAGAGAGCTTTTAGGAGGTCACAAGAGTTAGAGTATCCAGAGCCACCAGACCCTCAGGAACAGCTAAGTCATTCACATGGATCCAGTGGTCAGGGATAAGGAGGTACATCAATTACAATGTGAGGTCCATTAGTGAGCAGTGGCTCTCAGAGTCAAGTGGGTGGTTCTTCGAGAATCATGCAGGGTAATCCGCAGAGCAGTTCATAGGGTAGTCCACTAATGGACAGTTCGCACAGTACTTCAGCATCTATAGGCACAAATTCAGGCATGAGGTCAATTGGTAGGCCTTCAAGAGTTCAGGCTTATGATGATGATGAGGATTCTTTCACTCTAGTGGGAGAAGTATGCTCAGGGAAGAGGAAGCCCAAGTGGCTTCAAGATACCTTACGTGAGATAACATCAATGGTTGGGCCAAAGAGACAGGTTAGGGAGAGTAAACCACCTGAGAGGTTCTGTAGTTACTTGGAATTAGTAACAAGACTTGTTGACTCTGAACCTTCCAATTATGAGGAGGCAGCCAGCCAGTAGGTCTCGAGAGAGGCCGTGATGGAGGAGTATTCTTCTATTATGAAGAACAATGTTTGGGAGGTAGTGACGAGGCCTGAAGGTAAATCAGTTGTTACTTCTAGATGGCTCTACAAGATAAAGCATGCTGCAGATGGCAACATCGAGAAGTTCAAAGCTCGATTTGTGGCGAGAGGGTTCTCACAGGTAGAGGGAGTTGACTATGAGGAGACCTTCGCTCCCATAGCTCAGTATACATCTATTTGCTCCATTATATCGATTGCAACAGAGATGGGTTGGAAGATCAACCAGATGGATGTGAAGACCGCATTTTTCAATGGATTCATTTAGGAGGAGGTTTATATTGAGTAGCCGCAGGGCTTTGAGGTGCATGGGAATGAGTCCCATGTATGTAGATTGAAAAAGGCACTCTATGGCCTGAAGAAAGCTCCTAGAGCTTGGTACTCGAGGATTGATACATACTTGCAACAATTGGGTTCCACAAAGAGTGAGGCTGATCCGAACCTATACTTCATTGTGGTGGGTGAGGAGCCTCTCATTTTGGTGTTGTATGTTGATGACTTGATCATCACTGGTGTAGAGAGACTCATTGAGGGTAGCAAGAGAGATCTTGCTTCAGAGTTTGAGATGAAGGATATCAGATTGATGCATTATTTTTTGGGATTGGAGGTGTGGCAGGAGGGTCATTTCTTCCCGGGACAAGGGAAGTATATTGTGGATATTCTTAACAGATTTCACATGGAGGACTGCAAACCCATGTCTACACCTATGATCACTAACTGGAAGAAGCTTCATGCTTCTGATTCCGAGTTGGTGGATCCTACTCTATACAGACAACTGATTGGTTGTTTGATGTATTTGGTCAACACTCGACTAGATATATGTTTTGCATTTAACACTCTGAGTTAGTTCATGTGTGAGCCCAGGAGAGTGCACTGGGTGGCTGCAAAACACATTCCTTGTTATTTGCAGGGGACTGTGGATTTTGGTCTGGATTATAGACAGGGTGATGGAGTGAGACTGACAGGGTACACAGACTCAGATTGGGTAGGTTGTGCTTCAGATAGGAAGAGTACTTCCCAGTGTTGTTTTGGGTTGGGTTCGGCAGTTGTGTCGTGGATCAGCTGGAAACAACAGTTAGTTTCATTGAGGTCAGTTGAGGCAGAGTGTATGGCTACTAGTTTGGCTAGTTGTGAGGCCATATGGCTTCACAAGATGGTGTTTGGTCTATTTGGTCAGGCAGAGACTTTCAATAATTTACTGTGATAATCAGAGTTGCATAAGACTCACAGAGAATCCAATTTTTCATGACAGGTCAAAGAATATTTAGATCAAGTATCACTTCATTAGACACTTCCCAAAAGGGAGATGTCAAGCTTGAGTACATTTCCACAAATGAGCAGGTAGTGGACATTTTCACCAAAGCCTTACCACGGGGCAAGCATGTCTACTTTAGAGACAAGATGGGAGTGGTAAGGAACACTTTCCTCAGTAAGAGGGAGTGTTAAAATTTGGGTACTAGAGGACAAGTGGTTCCCTAAGTCTTTGATCTTTGGCCTAGGTAAAAGTGTCCAAATTTATCTGTACTTTTCTAAAGTGAATTTATAAGTGGTAAAGTCAATTTAATTTAAAAGTGACCTTATAAGTGGTAAAGTTACATTATAATTTAAAAGTGACTTTATAAGTGGTAAAGTTATATTCTAATTTAAAGTTGACTTTATTAAAGTCAATGAAGAATTGGAAAGTGAAAAAGTGACTATGGATATAAAAGGCTAAGTGGGTCTTTATTTAAGTGGGTGAGTTAAAAAACAAAAAGTGAGAATTAAATGCACATTTATTCTCATCTCTACATCTAAATGAATTTCAGCCATTAGATCTTAGGGTAACCCAAGAGGTCATTTAGAGAGTAAAAGGAGGAGAAAAGGAAAAGATCATTCATTCTTTCATGAGAATTTGAGAGAAAGAGAAGAGAGAGTAGGGAGAAAATTTCTGAGCAGTGAAGAAGTGAAGGGGAGCAGCAAGAAGACATTTCAACAAACTTGGGCAACAACATTTATTGGCACACATCCCAAGGCAAAACCGTACAGTAGGAGAAAGACACAGATATCATCAATGTAAACTTTGAAACGGGAATTGATACTGTTACCCGTTTCATAGAGATAGCAAAAAAGTGACCTGATTTTGAAAAGGGGTGATGCAGAACACACATTTTTTTTAGAGCATAGTTTTTGGCACTTTAATTTTTTTAATGTACATTACGTTTTAGAATGGTAGTGATTTTCATGCTGATTTGAAAAAGTGGGTATTCTGCATCAGACCCTTTTTTTAAAAGACCTGTTTTTTGGCTTTAAATTTTCTAATGTATAAAATGTAAATAATTATTTTGTAAATTTGATAATTTTTGAAGTGGTCGTTTTCTTCATATTTTCTTGTTTTTTTTTTGTAGTGAGGTTTTTTTGTTTTGCATTTTTAAATTAGAAGGTCGATATTTTGAATTTTCAATATTCTACGTATTTATAAATCCTTAATTAATTTTTCAATCCACATGAAATAATTGTTTCTAAAAAACAATATTTTTTAACAATGGACATAAAAATAACCATTTTTAACATAAATATAACAAAAAAATTACACGTTTATAATTTTTTGCTAGAATTGACATGTCAAAATCACAATTCTTATACGAAAATTTTAACTAAAAATGGTTAAATAATAGTTTTTTTTAATGAATTTCATGTCAAAATAATAATAATAATTACTTTTTTTTTTCAAAAAATAATGAACATAAATATAACAAAAAAATTACACGTTTTGATAATTTTTTGCTAGAATTGACATGTCAAAATCACAATTTTTATACGAAAATTTTAACTAAAAATGGTTAAATAATAGTTTTTTAATGAATTTCATGTCAAAATAATAATAATAATTACTTTTTTTTTTTCAAAAAATAATGATTAACTTAAAAATCAATGCGAAAATCACATATTACAAACATTGAACGCATAACAACCCTAATTGAGTGTTTATTCTTCTCATAAAATGTCAAAGTCAAAATATTGCAAAACTTGATTTCCAAGCATAACTTAAATTTAATCAACAATCTCACGTAATCCAAACTCTTCGTCCTCTAGAGTTTCATCATTGTCTTCTTCCACATTATTTTATGCTTTCTTTTGCTCATCTTCCTCTTCTAATGGATCTTTGATGTTTGCGAATCTTCCAATGTATGTCTTTCCAAACATTCCATGTAATGGTGGTTGGGGTTCCTTTGCCTTTTTTGCCACACGTGATTCACTAAAGTCCTCTTTCTTCAACCAAATTTCTTGCATTACATTTGGAAGAAATTGAAGAGCATTAATTCTTTTCTGAATGAAATTGCACTGTACTGGATCTTTTTGAATTGCAATGCAATTTCTTCCTTTTTGAAGGCAACATGCTAGTGTTGTACCTAATTATCAAGCACAAAAGAAATAACGAACTAAATTAGTACAATGACATATTAATTGAAAAATAACATATTGAAATTCAATTCCATATAATAAAACTTACCTGAGCCAGAAAATAAATCCAGAACCCAATCTCCTCCATTTGAACATATGTCTATAAGATAGTTAATCAATAATTGTGGTTTTTGATAAATGTTAACTATCTCTCCTTTTGCTTCTTTGTCTTCATATGTTAGTTTTCTCACAACAACATCATAAGTTAGTATTTGGCTATGACTCTTTCCATCTACCCAATTAAAAATCATAGACATATGGCTATCATCTTTTGCCCAACTATCAATATGAATGAACTCACAATCATTTATGAATTGTTGATCTTCATTGTTAAGAAGATTTGACTTTTGCCTGTAACATGAAATATTAAAAGTTCAATTAACTTGTACATAAATGAATTTTTCAACATTAATCGAATATACATTTTAAACGTCTTACCATGTAAGTTACATCCTTGAATTTGTTTTCCCCTTGAAGCTTGACAATATCATTGCCAATTGTGTGTCTAAATGAAATGTCACAAATCTCCATAATGGTGATGACGTGACTTCTACAAATTCCGCAACCACTTTACTAAGAGCTTGATAAGTATAAGGGTCACTATCATAGTCAATGTTTGGAATATTGAAACCATAGGGAATATCTGCAATGACTAGGGCATAATCCCTTTTAGGTATGAGTTTAGAAATGTCTTCACAAGTCGCCTTGTATTACTTGATGTTGAATGGTGTCTAGCCCATTCCAAATGAAATGATTAAGAGTTGGATCAAGTTCAAAATTCTTAATACGTTGCTTCCTTAGTCTTTTGATCTTTATTTTTTCAATAGTGGTTTTGAAACTATCTGGCGCTCCATTATCATCCTTCCTCATCTTTTATAAAATAAACAAATATATGTGTAAGTTATAAATTAAAAATGGTACACAGATGAATAAAAATGAATGTATAAATCAAGATACATTTTTAAATGCAAGATAAAAAGCTTTTACTATTGATGTAGAACTTGAATCTAGATAGTTGCGTACAACATCATCCCAACTATCTTCATTCAACAATCTAACCATTTGTTCTTGAATTTTCATGTAAACTTTGTGACTGCATAGATAAAGTAACAAAACGTTAATATAATGATTTGTATAACAAATACTACCAAGAACAACATGTTTTATTTAAAACATAAATATAATCTAGAAATAAATAAAAATAATTCAACAAACTTACTTTTGAAATTATTCAGACATTTCCTCTAATGATAATTCCCCTGACTTCACATGAGATAATATTTTTTTGACAATTTTTTCATCTTTCACTCCTTGCATCGCCCTCCAAGGTGTGATAGTCATATCATCTAGAAGCTGATTTATTTCAGGAGCTGATTTATTGTTGCTACATATCAATGGCTTAGACTTTTTGACCCTCTAGTTTTTAATGGCAATGTCTTCCCACATGCTAAAAATTTCATCAATCAACTTCCAAACATCTCCAGTTCTAAATGCCAATTGGAAAATGTTATCAACACCTCTGAATAAATCACTATTTTTGTTGCTTTTTCCACCTTTTGAATTGGTTTTCTCTTCAATTTGATAGCCTATTTCCATACAACATTCATTTCGGAAATCTGCAGTAACATTTATCCTATCCCCACCACATTTTTCTTGAAATTCACTATGAATAAATCTAACCCTTTGGATGAAAGTCATAAACATTCTATATTCATTATTTGAATTATGATTCCATGCCACTAACTTTGCTTCTGTATCTGATAAACCAGCGTAAATTAAACATTTCATTGTTTCAAAACGTGGGTTATTAGGATATTCCTCCATCAATTGTCTTTGAGCTTCTATAGAATGGTTCCCCCAATGCACATAATAATTGTATTCAAAACATTTTGACTTATCAAATGCTTCTTTGTTGGAAACTTGAAGTGGATCAACAAGAAGCACATAACTAACCACATGAGCATATGGATTGTACCTCATCAATGTCTTCAAGTTGTGAACATGCAGATGATGTGGCTTTCTGACTTGATATTGACATTGTTCTTCACTTTCCTTATAGGTTTGTCTGATATTAAGTTGAAATGTATGACCACCATCAATTAAGTTTCTCTTTGTCAAATTATGTCGAATGGCATTTTGTTTTGTTTTGATAATGCCATCATCTAAATCAGTTCTTGGTGTAATGATTTCTTTGCTTTCTTTTGAAGTTTCACTAGGTTCTTGATTGCTGGTAATGACTACATCAAAATCTTCAACTTTACTTTTCTTCGTCATAACATTCTCAATAGATTTATTCTTGGGCATTTTTACTTTTGGTCTTTTACGTCTCTTCTCAGTTCCAATGTCATCTTCAGTAATGGCAACATATGCTTCACTATCAGTTTCAACTTCACCGTCCCCAAAAGTTACTTGTTTACTCTTGCTAGATTTATCCACCAGAGGCCTTTTTTTTTTATTCTTTGGATGTAGTTTTATAGCATCATCAATTACTACATTTTGCTTGTTTTCCTTATCTTCTTTTAACACTGAGTAAAAACTGCTAACAACTCTCATGATATCATGCTCTATGAAATGAATGCCTCCCAACCTAATTGAACAACTTTCAACAAAATTCTGCCAAACAAAATATCATATGTCTATAAAAACAAAGTTAAAATAGCAAGACACTTTCAAGAACGCAAAATACAAATATAAATAACAATACTTACGATGTTTTGTGTCATCTCATTTATGATTTGTTTACACAACTTTGTAGATACCTCTTTCATGTCATACAATGAATATGATAGTCAGTTTTTAATCCTTTCATGTGACTTGGGAGCTTTTGTAAGTATGTAAACAACTTCAGTGTCCGGTACCGAACACATATCTATGACTCTTCCCATCACCTCAAAAATTCCATTATCATTCGGTATATCAATATATAGATATATATTCATATTTGTGCTTTCTTTTTCTTTCACATACCAGATTCTTGATGGAAATTTCACCTCTTTTGAATTCTTCTAGTCTGAAATCATCTTCTTATCACTTGAGGCACTTGAAAGATTTGTAGCCATGAGCTCAGGTGGAGTTCATTCACCAATGTTTCTTGAAGATACACCTTTAAAAGTCTTTGGTCCAGAAAGATTCACAAAAATTTTCTTTGATGCCATTTTCCTGAAAAATAGAAACACATAAATTAGTAAATAACAAAAACATATTAACTTAAATTAACAAAAGAAATATATTATAAATTTCTTACTTGTATAATCAGAATCACCCAGCCACCCCTAACGGTCGGGCGGGCGGGTTGATGGGTGGACGGAAGGTTGGGTGAGGGACGGTAGGGTGGGGTGGGCAGCCGGGCGGGTGAGGGCAGGCAGGGTCGGCGGGCGGGCCGGGTGGGTGTGGGCGAGAGGGGTGCGCGTGTGTGGGTGGGCGGGCGGTGGGTGGGGGCGAGCGTGCGGGGGGGGTAGCCCCCAACCTCCCCGTCCTCACCCGCACCTGGCCCCCTTCCACCCTCACACCGACCGTCTTCACTCACCCCCTCCCCCCCTCCTAACCAACCCTCGCCGTCACCCGCCCTCCCCATGCCCTTCTCCACCTCTCTCCTAACCCACCTTCCCCAACCCCTCACCTCATCCCCCTCCCCCTAACCCAAACTCCCCTCACCCACCCCACCGACCCATCCACCCTTCCCCTCCCCTCCCCTCCCCTCACCCAACTCACCCCGCTCACCCTCTCCTCCCCTACCCACTCCACCCACCGTTCCCCTGCCGCCCACCCACGCCCCCTTCCCCACTCTCCCCTTTGCCGCAGGGGCGGAGGGGAGGGCACCAAGGGCAGGCGCGGGGGAGGGGAGGGGGAGGGCGCGGGGGAGGGGAGCGGAAGGAGCATGGGGAGGTGTGAGGGGGAGGGGCAGGGGGCAAGGTGGGGACGCATGAGGGTGGTGAGGGGGAGGGGAGAGGGGGGTGGAGAGGCGTGAGGGGGGGGGGGATGGGGAGAGGCATGGGTGATGGGAAGGTGGGCTGGGGAGAGTGGCTTGGGGGAGGGTGAGAAGGGCAAGTGAGGGGGAGGGTTGTTTAGGAGAGGGGGAGGTGATGGGGAGGGCATGCGGGTCAGGGGGGTGGGTGAGGGGTCGATGTGGGGGCGGAATGTGGAGGGGGGGTTAAGGGGGTAGGGGTGCGGGGGGTTAAGGGGGTAGGGGGTGAGGGTGTTGGGAAGGGGGGAAGGTGGTAGGGGGCGAGTCGGGCTGCGGCACCGAGCTTGGCAGCTCGCCTGCCCACCGCGGGGGTTGGGTATTTCTCAAAATCGCCCAACAGCCGCGATAGACGGGCAAGCCGCCGGGCCGCCCCCACATCCCCTATCACCCCTCCGCCCTCGCACCCCACCCGCTTGCCCGACCTCCCCGCCCACCCTATGACACCACAGCGGCCCACCCACGACTATTGGGCGATTGAGTTTGATCGGGCCCACCATGCTCACAACGGACGTAATTGTTATTTTGGCTCAAAAAAGTTATTAATTTAAAAAAAAATTCTTCTTCATTAAAGTAATTTAATATGAAAATTTTCAAGGAAAAAATTTAACTTACCTTTCAATTGCGAGAATTCTTTGTTGAATATGTTGTTGATAGCAATGTAGCTGCTCCACAAATTCACGAGTCTTTCAATGAACTTCAGAAAACGTGGATGTGATGTGAGTAATAGTGATAATGAAATTTAATATATAAGTGAAATTACAGAGATGTTTTACCGTACGGTTAATGTGGGATAATTTGTTTTAAAATATTATAAAGCGAATATTGTAGAATTGTTTTACAACTGATTGAATGTGGGATTAATTTATTTTAGAATATATTATAAAAATTAAAAAAAAATTTCAATTGTTTAGTAAATATTATATACTTTAACTATTAAAATAATTAATGTAGAAGTTGTAGTTTACAATTTTAATTTTAATGATTTATTTCATAAAAAAAAATTAGTTTACATTTTTCAATAAATTGTAGAATAAAATAATGAAAGTAAATAAATCTAACAAACTTTTTGGAGGGAAATATTTTCGCAAAATTTTTTGGAGGGAAATATTTTCGCGAAACTTTTTGGAGGGAAAATTTTTGGAGGGAAAATATCATTCTTTAAGCTATATAATATCTTTAGGAGACTCTCCATTTGTATCATTCAGCATCTTGTATTTGAAAGGGATGGATTGTTCTAATAGTGAAGTTTCGATTTATACACCATCAACATCTTCATCGCGTAACAACTCTATTTATATTGATGAATATAGCGGGAATTCTTCCACTATGAATAGAAAGTCAATTCTTCCACTTAGTCTAGATTCTAAGGACTATGAGAGCAGCACTGATGAAAGAGGGGATGGAGAATTTCAAATAAATAAAGAGTCACAGATTCCACTTAGTCCTAATTCTAAGGACTATGAAAGCAACAATGATGAAGAGCATGATGGTGAAGTTCAAAAGAATGGAGTGTCACGGTGTCCACTTAGTCCCAATTCTGAGGACTATGAGAGTAGCAGTTTTGACGAGCATGATGGTGTAGTTCAAAAGAATGGAGTGTCACGGTGTCCACTTAGTCCTAATTCTAAGGACTATGAGAGCAGTAGTTTTGAAGAACATGATGGTGAATTTCAAAAGAATGGAGTGTCACGGTGTCCACTTAGTCCTAATTCTAAGGACTATGAGAGCAACAGTGATGAAGAGCGTGATAATGAATTTCAAAAGAATGGAGTGTCAAAGTGTCCACTTAGTCCTAATTCTAAGGCCTATGAGAGCAGTAGTGATGAAGAGCATGATGATGAATTTCAAAAGTATGGAGTGTCACGATGTCCAGTTAGTCCTAATTCTAAGGACTATGAGTGCAGCAGTGATGAAGAGCGGGATGAATTTCAAAAGATTGGAGTGTCATGGTGTCCACTTAGTCCTAATTCTAAGGACTATGAGAGCAACAATCATGAAGAGCATGGTGATGAATTTCAAAAGAATGGAGTGTCACAGTGTCCTCTTAGTCCTAGTTCTAAGGACTATGAGAGCAGCAGTGATGAAGGATAGGATGATGCACTTAGTCCTAATTCTAATGAGTATAAAGGTAGCAGTGACAAAGGACAGGATGTAGCATCTTCAATAAGTAAACAGTCACATTTTTGACGTAGTTCTAATTCTATGGACTATGATAGTAGCACTGGCAATGCACATGAGGAAGAATATCCATTAAACATTGAGTCAAATTTTCCATTTAGTCTGAATTCTAAGGACTATGACAGTAGCACTAAAGAAGGGGAAGATGAAGAATATCCTCCAAGTCAATATTTGAAAAGCAGAGCTGATCATAGTGTGGATAACATTCCTCTTAATGATGATGAAAATCCTTATAAAAATGATGATCCAATGATGGAGATGTTGCCAAGAAATATTGTATCGAGGAGTAGGAGCAGACCTTTTCGTATCAATGCAAGTTGTTCTAGTTATACAAGGGGTAGAGCAGAATATCTGACGAGAAGAAGTTCTATCAACGCTCTCATTTCAAGTGAATGTTTCCAAAAAGATTGCTTGAAACATATGAATTTCAAATTTGCATTAGAAAGCAGGAAGAGATATTTGTCAATGAATAAAAGCATGCAAAATTCATATTTAGTTGGGTGCATGCAATCTACATTGTCAGGTTATGATTATCATATTAGGACTTTATTTATCTGTAGAAAAGCTTTCAAAATGTTGCATTCGATTGGAAATTTTCGTCTCTCGAGAATTCAAGAAAATTTGGAAAAGGATCCCACATTTTATTCATAAGTACGTCATAAAAGATAGTTTGGGCCATTATCAAATACTGCAATGTAATGGATGAAAGATTTCTTTTCAAAGCATGGAGAGTGTATGCCAAATAGAGAGACAATACATATTCCAGATAATTTTTCAAGACAAGAAATCTACAACTTATACAAATAATATGCAGAAGCTACTGAGGGACATGGCAGGTTTATTACATATCAATATTTTGTGAAAGTGTCGAAGAAAGAATTCAACAATGTCCGTATTCCTAAGAAGACAAGGATGGGGATTTGCAGTACATGTGCTTCTCTTAAATAAAAAAGGGACAAATTTGAATGGTCAAAAAGAGGTAAGCATTCATAACTTTAACTTTAAAATTGTAAGTCATCAACTATAAAAACATATTTCTTAATGAATTTCTTTTATGTTGTGTAGATTTAATTGTCAAACAACTTCAGGAGCATCACGAACAACAAAAAAATGAAAGGAAGAAGTTGTACAAGCATCGAAAGAAGTGTTATGATAATCCAAATAAATATTTGGGTTTGATAATTGATGGTATGGACCAGAAGAAAACACTTTTACCACATTTTGTTCGCACACCCAAAAATTTACAGGAGGAAAATTTTATTCAGTTTCACTTGGTCGGTTGTATGGTCTTCAATGGGAAAATGTTGCCAAGGGTGTACTTCACAGCTCCAAATATTCATAATGATGCAAATATGACCATAACCATAATTCATGATGTGATTTCTCATTGGTCTGGTACTCTTCCTGAAGTTCTGTATCTATAATTGGAAAACACTTGCCGTGAAAACAAAAATCAAGTTGTTTTTGGATATCTAAACATGCTTGTTGAATTGAGAATTTTTCAAAAGGTAAAGGTTGGTTTCCTTCTTGTTGGGCACACTCATGACCACATTGATAAGATGTTCAGTCATTTTTTAGTCATATTGAGGAGGAAGCAAGTTGGGAGCTTGCCATCACTAATTGAATGTCTTAAGAAATCATACATGCCAGAGCCTACTTTTGATGTGTTGGAAGAAACTGTTGACATGCGAAGGTTTATTCTGGGATCATATGGTGAGGGGAAATTCATTCAACAACTTAATGACATTAGCTTCCAACATCAATTTCATATCAAAAAAATTGATGGGAAAACACTAATATGGGGCAAGAAGTATTCAACTACTGCAGAATGGGCACCATCATTAGGTTTGCAATTTTTGAAGTTCACTCCAGATCATCCAATATTTGCATCAAAAATATTGTTGTTACAATCAGTTGGTGAAGTTCAGAATGCACACAGAAAAAATAGAGATATAAATTATTCTGATTGCCTGGAAGAAATTAAAAAATGTATTAGATATACATATGAGTACTTTGACATTGCTGATTCAATTTGGTGGGAGTCATTTTTCTATAATCAAAGTGATATCATTTCAACACGAACAAATGAAGATATACCTTTGAAAAATCCATTTATTTGGCCACAAAATGTGTCGAATGAACATGAGGAAATAAACATTGTTGAACAACAACAATCTCAAGGTATTATTAATTCTTCACAGGTAGAGGAAAGAGAGATGTATATTGGTTCCAGAAGATCTCGTGCACAACGTGAAGCCATGGAAGACCTTTATAGGGGTTCAGTACAGGATATTAAGGAGGGTTGCATGATTGCAGTGCTAGCAGATGGAGATCCCAATGGCTATCCATTATGGGTTGCTAAAGTTATAAAGGTCTTTACAGAAAATGAGGATGTTACAAGTGTTGAAGTACATTGGTATGCCGCAAATACACACCCATTCAATGGTGTGTATAAGCCAGAGATGGTAGTTGACAAAAAAAATGGTGGAAGAGAAAAAGAAAGGGTACAAATATAAATCGCTGCCGCACAAACATATTAAAATTGGAGGATGTTGACATACTTGTTTATGACTTCAATTTAAGAAAGAGAGGAACTCTTCGCTTCAAGACGATAAAGATTGTTACCAGAAGGAACAGTGTTGAGATGGGAGTCTGCTGAAACCAGCCGTAGATCTAGAATAATTTTGAAACCTGAAATGTTGGGCATGCATGTGGACTCAGATGGGGCACTAGTTGATGAAAGAGAAGAATATGGAACATCTTCATTAGCATCCAGTCACTCATCTGAAGATGTGAATTCTGATGGTGTGCAAGAAAATATGAGTGATTTTGAATAATTGTTTAAGACAGTTTATATAACTGATGTATGCATCGTATCTTGAAATAAAATTGATGATTTCCATATGGTGTTAAATGAGAAGTTGTGAGGCATTTTTATGTTGTTGGATTATATGTCTTAATTATGGTAATTTTTATTGTTTAAAATATCTACAATGCAATATTAAATTAGAGATATAATGTATGTTTTATTCAATATACAAATAATGACTTTTGAATTCATTTAGTGATGTAATTTGTTCATAATGTCATGGTTTTTTAATTTTATAGTTGAAAAAATTTCAATTTCTTTTGTATCTAGCATGTTATGGTTGAAAACATGTTGAATTTATACTTAGGAAAGAAAAATGATATTCTACCAAAAACATTAATGTGTTTTTTTTCCTCATAAATAACTTTGTTTGGCACATAAAAATTTGGTTTAACTAGCATTTTTTAAAAAAATTGAAAATTGACCCTAAAAAAAAAATCATTGTTCCAGTATCATCACTTTCGTTTTGAAGCTATAATTTGCGCGAAAATTTCATATTAAATTTCGTAGTCACTGCCATTTTTAAAACATGTTCAAAATTGACCCCTAAAAATTAAAATCATCGTTCCAGTATACACACTTTTCATTTTTAGCACTGTTTTTGATGTTTTTTTAGGGTTTTTTGGCCAGAGTTCCCGTTTTGAGTTTATAATTCCCGTTTCAAAGTTTACATAGTTTATCGAGGAAGAGGGACAACACAAAAATCGAGGAAGAAGGACAACGACAATGGCATGAATTTCGAGGCAACCGTACTGCTGAAATTCGTATGGTCAGTATGGTTCGTACAACAAGTTTTGGGCACATTTTTTCGAGGCAAGCCTTACAACATTTAACTCTGTTTTATTGCTAGAAAATATTATGTTTTGGCTGTTCGCTAATTGGCACGATTTTCGAGGCAGAGTTCAAGCACGAAAATCGAGATAAATTGTAATTTGTGGTTGCTGGAATTTTCACTGTGTATTTCACTTTCTCTGTAAAAATTTTTTTCGAAATAAAGAAGAGCTATCAAACTGGTTTTCCCCAAGAGTGTTAGGGGGTTTTTCGAGAGTCACATTGATAAAAAATCGTTGTGTTATTTTCTATGTGTGGCTGTCATAATTTTACTGTGTTTTATTTCTGCAATTTCAGCAGTTGTGAAATCTCTAAATTTGTGTTTTCAGAAAAATATTGTCATTTCTAGATTTTAGAATTTTTATCATGCTTGGATTTAAAACTAAATGCATGGAGTGATAAGGAAAACTGATAACCAGAGTGGGGGTTGAAATTTCTTCATTTCTAACATGGTATTAGAGCTTTGGTGAAGAAAGAAGAAAAAGGAAATCTCAAGCACTTAATCAAGGAATCATTCAAAAGTGTTATTCAAGGAAATAAGTCTACCATCTTTAAAAACAATTTCTAAGACAATTAAGGGAGAAGGCAAACTTGAAGGACCCTCTAACTACAGGTCTTGGAAAAGGAGGATTGACCTCATCCTTGAAAAGAACAAGGTTCTAGACTTGGTCAAAGGAAAAGTAAAGAAGCCTACAGAAGAATCCAGTGATGCTAACAAAGTAAAGTTCAGGGAACTAGAATTGGTTGCCATGACTCTAATGGTAGAAGGAATAAAGGACAACCTTGTCCCATTTATAGCCAACATCAATCATGCTCAGGAAATGTATGAAGCCTTCTCAAAATTATTCACTAATAAGAACATTGGTTAAGTAGAAAGTTTGAAGAATGAGCTAACGACCACAAAGGTGACTAAAGAAGACACAGTGGCCTCCTTCTTTGTAAATATAACAAGAATAAATCCCAAACATGACATCATCAATTAAAAACTTCAAATAACATTTCTTAATAACCCTAAGTAGTTTTAGGGTTTCATACATTGACATTAGCATACCCTTAGGTTAGGGTTTTCCACGATTCTCTGGAAAAACCCTAACCTAAGGGTATGCTAATGTGAATGTATGAAACCCTAAAACTACTTAGGGTTATTAGGAAATGCTATTTGAAGTTTTTAATTGATGATGTCATGTTTGGGATTTATGGTATGATCAGGAAAACCTACCTTGTTAGAGTTGAATGATAAAGTCTAAAATCTCAAACCTTTGAAGTATCGGTAATTTTGGGTTTTCTATGTTCTTATATTGAAACCCTAACTCATTAGGGTTTGGTGGAATGTGCAAGTGAGACCCTTATAATGTCTTAGAAATGATTTCCTTGGAATGTGTGTTTGTCCGATCAAACCCTAGTCTAATCAAGTTTGTTGTATGTCTAAATCTTATTGATATTTGTAAGTTGGTGACTAACACATGATATGAAATACCTATGCATGATGATGAAGTCCTAGATGTATGAGTTTGACCTATTTATGGGTGATCACGTATCCTATGGTTTGGAACTAAACCCTAATCAATGTTTGTTTCTTTAGGATGATAGTATTTGTGAAATTATGGGGTTTTGGAGTTAAACCTTAATAGAAATAAAAATATCTGATGACAATGTGATAATTTGAGATTTGTGTAAGATCGTTGAAATCTGAGTTTTAGTTGTGATTAATGTCTAATTGAAAAATCTAGGGTTTGAAACTAATCCTAGTGGAAGCTGGTCATGTTGATGACTATGCTGTGAATGGCTTTGTTTGATTAACTCTCATGTATGAAATCTAAGATTTGTATAAAATCCCCATGGGAAGTCTAACATATGAATTCTGAAAGTTGTTATATGCTTTGTTGATATATATTTGTTTGAATTGTTTCTAGGGTTTTCTATGAGGAAAGGTATGTCATACCTTTGGAAGAAACATTGAAACCCTAGATGTAATGAAAGTTGTTATGAAGTAGTCTAGGGTTTATGACTAAGTCCCTAGTAAGATGTTGAAAGAGTATGTGTCTCTTGTTTGTTTTGGTATTTGATATATAAGGTTGAAATGCTTCCGTAATTTTGATATGTCTAACTTCATGCTTCTATAGATTTGGTTGTGCTTTCTATCGAAGTTGTGCAGGTACACAATCTTCAATATAGTGAAGATGTTTGTTGATAAGCATGTTGTGGATGATGACGAATTTGATGAAAGGGTTGGAAGCTACAAAAGATTCTCCGATGTTGGAGTAAAGAAGTTGATATCCCTAGATTAAGAGGGATCCTGGATAGATGAAATCTCCCTAATTGAGATGGAGGGCATAACATAGTTTTGATTGAAAAATGAAGGATATGTTGTTGTATCTGAAGTAGGAAAGGAAAGAAATCTTCTGATTTGGTTGATAGTCCTACTGTGTTAAGAAGCAACATCTATTGTATGAAAGACCCCAAAGGTTTTTATTTGATTATGTACATGTGAAAGTATATTACTAATTGAGGTTGTGTTTGTATAAATAAATTTCTCGAAGGTTTTTGATAGCATGTTGGTTATCGATCAGTTTGATTGAGAGAGATTTGTGGTCCTTGATCTGCTAAATCAAGGGGTGTCGAGGCTTTGTGAGTGAAGCATTTCCTAGGAGGACATCAAGTCAACACTTTGTGTTGATTTCTAAGTCCCGAAGTTGGAAAGGTGGCGTTGGTCATTGAGTTCTGACACACACCTAGATTTCTGTGTTGATGGTTAGAAATTAAACCTAATGGTACCTAGAGAGGTTGAAAGCTTTGGTCCATATTATTCCCACTTGGATAGATTACCCTGGTCAGGAATCTAGTCCAGGGCATTATGGTGCCTAAATTATTGAGAGACCAATGGATAGATTTCCCTGGTCAAGAATCTAGTTCGTGGCATTGTGGTGCCTAAATTGATGAGAGACCAATGGATAGATTTCCTTGGTCAGGAATCTATTCCATGGCATTGTGATGCCTAAATTTTTTCATGGTTCATATATTTTAGATCTTCCTTTTCTCTTGTATATGATGAATACCTCCCTAATTAAGAGGGAGTATTGGAAAATGTAACTAGGTTTGGTCTTCATTTAATGTATTTGAGTCATCTTGTAATATACTTGTCAAAAGAATAAAGAAAATTATTATTATAATGACTTATTAAAGCATGGGTTTCATGCTTGGGTCATCATGTTTTAGGTCAAAGTCCCCATTTAGGACTTCTAGGATTTATTTTGAGTTAATAAAGTCATCATACTTTTAAAGAGACCCTTCTTGGGCTTTAGAATCATGTAAAAAGGTTTAGCATCGAGTCAAATGTAATTTATGTATCCTCCACATCAAGTCGACCTAGAAGAGATCAAGTCAGCCTAAGGACGTTAATTCAACCTCCCTTGAAGCTTATAAATAGAAGCAAATCGAATTCATTTGGAGCATCTCATCTCAAGAAAGTTTGATATCTCTAAAGAAGCCAAAAAATTATGAAGTGGGTCTAAGGAAGCCAAAGGAAGTGCAATTTTGGTGGAGTTTAAGGAGAAGAAGAAAAATGAGATTTTTGTGCTTCTCTTTCTTTGTTTCATGCCCTAGTTTGGGAGTTCGAATTCTTCCAAGTTTTGTTGATGCCAGAAGCTACTACATAGTTGAAGTTGCTAGAAGAGAGGTCGAAGATCTCGGAGGCTGACTTTATGTGGATGGAAGGTTTGGTATTTGTCTAGGGTGAAGAGTCTCAAATAATACAATTGAAAGCAAGAGAATTTTGACTGGGTTTTCCCCTCAAGGGGGTTTTTTCCCTCGCATAGTGCCTATATCTGGTGTCCATTGTTTTATGTGATTTTGCCTTGGTATTTCTTGATGAACTAAAGAAATAAGATATAAAGAAAAATTAATAATAAGTCAAGAACATCACAAGTAATTATCAAGTATAAGAAAATATTTATGCCTTTCTGATTTTCTAACATTAATTTGTAC
This sequence comes from Pinus tabuliformis, assembly GCA_031772625.1. Classification (NCBI taxonomy): domain Eukaryota; kingdom Viridiplantae; phylum Streptophyta; class Pinopsida; order Pinales; family Pinaceae; genus Pinus; species Pinus tabuliformis. The sequence goes on from CM062820.1 coordinate 498,998,726, forward strand.
CACCTTGCCAACCTGCCACATGGCACCCACGTGGTCCCCACATGGAAATCCTAGTCGTCCTCTCTCTACGACATGAAAATATCACTATGGTTGTTGACCCATTTATATTGATCATGTAATACCCCTCTATATAGCGGGTGTGACCTAACCCATCACATTGATGTGTTATATAAAAAGTGTTATGGGTGCGAGCCCCTTGAAAACCACATCGCCCCTAAAAAATTCTCCCTGGAAATAAATCTTGCCACCCCTCATCATTCCTTCAAGGGACGAACCTTCTGGGATTACATGGATCCTCGTGGACCCCATTTCCAACATGTCCCAACACCTTATCTTGACCTAGCCTTTCACATCACCCAAATCACTTCCCTTGTGACACAATTCATACTGATGGGATAATCTGGCCCCTTTTGATTTCGGGGGTCATGCAGTCGGCCTAGAGGCCTTCCCACATCCAATAAAATGTGCCCACTGGCCTACCTTTCCACATCCTCTAGGAGATAAAATCCCAGGAGTCCTTGTAGTGCCTCACTTAAAATCTCTGATTTTGGGATACATGGTGACATCATCCTTCATTGTGCCTTCCTTGTCACGTGCCTCGTAATTATGGTTCCCCTGAGCATTAATAGAGGCCCCACTACCACCTCATCATAGGGATTTTATCCCAAGAGTTTCCATTGGTGCTCCCTTTAAAACATCCCAACGGGGCCATCCAACAGTGGAGAACACTTCATAATCGTTGACGATTTTGATGGAATCACAAACTAGTTCCACAAGATTGATCTAATGGTTCGAATTAAGCCTGCTAGATCTATGGTATACAATGGGCACAACCTTGTCTTGGTATGGAGAAGGAGGGGGGTCCAATGTTCATAGTTTTCTGGCCAGCTCCATAGAATTGATATGACATTTCAAATTTCACCTGCTAGATCTTATGGTATGTGAAGGATCAACCTTATCTTGGTACAGAAAATGAGGGGAGGTCCCACATTCGATCCCCACCATCCATCAACATCTTTGATCCACTATTGATATGTGCATGTGCCAAATCTCTCTAGCCTAGGTCACATGCACGAGGTGATCCACCCTCACAGTGATATGCTCTACAGAGGAAAAGCCCCTTCCACAATGGCTCCATTGCTTCACACCCCATGCTATAACCACAAGCGATAAACCATCAGTGAGGTTTGTCACTTAGCCCCTATCTCCCTCCCTTCTCGTCACATGATTATTATGTGATCAAAGGAAAACACCCAAGGAACTAAACTCTTGAACGAGCATAAGTGCCATTTGCACAATGTACACAACAATTGGCCCCTGAGCCTTTATCACACTTTCGGTGAATAACCTCTTCACCAGACATAGAACATCAGTCACACACACACACACATTGTCAAGGATATCAACTCATTTTTTAAGCTTATCAAGAATGCACATGGCAGTATAATACTCTCGGTCTAACCTGTCCTACACACACACACACACACACACACACACACACACACACACACACACACACACACACACACACACACATAGCCATTCATCCAAGAATGCAACTTAGAAACCAAGAACTGTGGTGCCGATAAATTCTCAATGCGTACACAAACAATTCCTCTAGCCCGAGAGAGCGGGTCTAGCCACAAACAAACAATATATGGGAAATATCCTTAATCTAGAATCAAATAAGAGGGCCTACCTCTTAGAATATTCCACTTGGTGATGATCCTGCTTCCTTACTCTAGCTATCTTTCATTTCCTTCCTTCGAATACCTGAAACAAGCAAAACAACAAAAACAACAAACGTGATGGCATACAATATTGTATTCAGCGTACTTAACAGGTCAAGGAACATTAAGCCATAAAGATGTAAGATAACACTTCATGTAGGAAATCAATCAATAGTTGTATTCATATAAATTCAGAAAAAGATTACAACCAATGCCTTGACGTTGTTGGTCTCCTCCGACGTATCCGGGTTCCCACACTTTTGCTAGCATCTCATGGATACCCCCAACAATGGAAGTTTTAAAGCCTATTCGCTTTAGTCTCAAACCAAAACAAACACACTATTCTCCCTCAAACATACACTAGAAAGCTACAAGCTATAGATATCTTGCTGATCATTCAAACTCATTCCAAAAACTAATTTATCTTGGGAAAAGAGAGGTTTATATAGCTTGGATGGAGGGGAGATGGTTCCTCCCATCATGGGAGAAGGCCTTATCTCTTGGGTTTGTTCCATCCTAATAGCGGAAAGGAGCTCAGACTGACTTCCTCAGCTCCATCCAACCCAACCATCTACCAGACTTCCGTTACGAAGCTTCTAGACCTGGAAGCTTAGACTCCATATTTAAAAAACTTTCCAAAAGAAGATCGACACAAGTGAAAAAGGGCTTAGTCTCTCCGCATGGTGCTAGTGCTAGTTTTAATCTTTGCAAATTGGCACGAGGAGGAAACTCGCCAGTTGCGCTGGTCTTGTAAACTGGGGTAAAAGGAAGATTCTTGGGAAATGATGCAAAAGGGAATTATTCTGCTCCTTAAGAGGGACATGCTGGGAGTTTATTCATGATGGGAAAGCATGTAGGGTTCACTGTAGAGGTAATCCAGGATGATGGATGGGGAGTACAAGGACAATGACAAAATGTTGTGTAACAAGAACCACTGGTCTCCTCATTTTTCTTGCTGTCAATTTATTAATTTGCAGAGGTCATCCACCTCTTCACACACAAGTCACATAGACCAACCTATAGAATTGGGAAGATCACATGAATAACCATTCTAGGAGGAAGACATTCTAGAGCATTTATATACAAAAATTCCACAGGAAAAGGAAGCATTCCATAAAGCTTGTACAAACAATAGTGGCATTCTTGTTCATACATGAAACAACACTCCCATCATTAACATAGCGTTGTTTCAACATAATAAATAATGAAAATTTTAAGCACAAACACATAACATGAGTTTATTTATACTTATCTTATAATAGATCTGGCAACTGAGAGTGGGACTCCAACTCTCCACCCACCCATAGACAAGCTAAAACCACAGTTACTTGTAGTTTTCACCCCCCCGATCCAGATTCCAGTGCTTGAGGTGGAGTGCTTCTAAGGGAAACGTCACCAATGTTACAGTTGAAACATTATGCCATAAGATCAATCTACCTTCATTCACTAGTTGCATAAAATTTCACTCACTCTTTTTAGTCATAAATAACATCCATGCCAGGATACCACAATACAGGGGGTCTTTGTTCACTTTCAGGAGAAGAGAGTCCACATCAAAGGAAGATTCACCAGTAAATAAGCTATTGAAGAGTAAGATAACACCTCTCCAGGTGGTTCATCAGTGAGTCAAGCACCAAAGCTTCAATCCCAAGGCTACTCCCAATGGTTCAATGACCCTCAAAAGCACCTGGGTAACTCTTCCCAAACTAGTAGGTTCATCAGTCCAAGGGATTCGAGTGGGTTATTCAACCTTATAGGCAAGCTACCGCTCTTTGTAATGATTTTACATAGAAATCCTCTATGAGGGTTCTTAAATTGGTTTCTATCTCTCTAGATCCTTATTTTTGTGAGATATAATCAATTCTCTTTTTTTTCTCACCTCCAACCTTGGAGGAATTTTTCTTATAACATTCTCACTGTGTCCTTTCTTCTGCTGCCTATGTGTATGCACAAGAGGGTAATTAGCATGCGTTCTTCATTCCATTGCATCTACGCATCAGCCAGAATGAGAGAAAGTATGTTCCCTTTAATGAGCGTGCATATGCATATCTGTATCATTTGAGAATGCTCCTGACAGAGTAAATGTCTATCTCTTTCCCAACTCCACGCTAGTCAATCCCTAGGACAACACAATGGCATGATTCCTTTAATATTTTTTCCTCTTCTTACTTGATGTTGGGGCCTAAATAATACCTGTACCTATCCTCTTCTTTTTAGTTACATTTATTGTTCAATCAAGCCAACTAAAACCACTCATCCAACTAGGATTGTTATTTAAAACAATCCCTTCCTCAAGCAATCTCCTCCTCAACCAATATGGAATTCGTGTCCCTTCTCTGAGCATTTAATTAACTACCATTTATTTATAATGGAAAATATTAACCAAGGGACGTCCATAGTCCCCTCCCCCTTAGGGGGAACAACGTCCTTAGTGTTCAATAACCATATTAATAACAAAACATGCTTTAGACCAAGCATTGTTGATTATGGATCTTTATAAACGTAGCCTTGTACAACATTTATATTATATTTACATTTTCCTTACTCAACAAATAAGAAAGTCCCTATGATTCCCACATCTGGTTAGCCATTTCCTACGTGGCTTTGTCAGGTCCAAAATGCCTCCACTTCACTTTGACTTGCTCTATTGCTTGATTCCAGAGCATGAGTTTCCTTTGATCCAAGATGCATAGTGGTTTCAGTTGGAACTCTCCCTCTAGTTTCGCAGAAACTAGTGTCTTTTCGATCTGCTAGTCCCACTAGGATTGGAATCTATCCTAGAAACAAACAATCAAAGCAATTTGCAATTTCCTTTATGTATGATAGATAAGAGAGGAGCAAAGGGACCAACCTGGATCTTCTGCTTGACTCCTTGCTTGATTTCTCTCTCCCTTGATAGAGCTTGCACTTATTCTCCTAATTATCCCGCTCAATGAATATCTGTAGAGACAAAGTAACAAAACACCATCAAATCATCTTGATCTATTATATCATAAACAATGCAGAACCAGAACTACATTGATCATACAATGGCATTCACAAATAACAACATTAAAAAATACACGATTGTATGGAGGAAAACTCAAAGAACTTTATTAATAATAGAAGGGAGAATTACAACCCAGCTATCTGATCCAACAACATCCTCCCAGCATCAAAGCCCTCTTCACCTCATGAAAAGCAAGATCACCCAACAATACAATGCTCTTTCTTAAAGACAAACTATCAACACTTCCTTGCAAATTACAAAATTCCAGCCTCCTAGGTCTCTCAGATGAGGGATCCATTTATAGATGTCAGCAAGGGTGTGAGTCATCTCTGAGTTTTTGATTAATGTCATTCCACTTGTTGTTCTTGGTTCCACTTGGAGATTTCTTGGATCTCTTACTCATCCCTGGGCGAATTCAGAGAGGCAAGTGTCACAGGAGAAGTTTCTGAAAGATTCCATGAGCATCCACTTAGCAAATTGTCTCAGACATTTGTCCATCCTCGCTCATCTCACCCTACAGAAGGCCTCTTCAGTATGCATTGCACCTGGCTAGTGTAGAAGTCAGTATGCATCGCACCTTGACAGTGGGGCAGTTAGTATGGTCCAGTTTTGGCCAGTTCTGAGTGGTTTTTCAGGTGGAACTTTTGGGGAATGATGTAATCAGTTGACCATGATCCTTTAGGGTATGAAACAACACTTTTAGGGGTTAAAGAGCCCTTGGTTTATCGACATATAAGATTGGGGTTGCAGTGCCCAAATATGTCTATAACAGTTTCCCCCTAAAGCATGAAGTTGTAAATCTTTTGATGTCGAGTGAAATGCTTTATCATGAGGATCCAAGGTATTCTATCTAGAAGGTGACCTGTATAAGGTACAATACAATACATCATCATCATATTATTTTCATGATCTAGCTGAGGCAGGCATTCCCATGCTCAACTTTATAAATTCATTTTCATGTACATAGGACAGATAATTGTCTGCAATTGCAGACTGGTGATTCTTCATATGAAGAGTCATCTTCCCTGGCTTAGATGACTATCCGTGCAGCTTTTGTGTACATTTGATGTCTTTATATTCCTGAATATATCGCAGCTCGGATGGATGAAACTAGATCCAGGGTCTTCAAAACTCGTTCAATCTTCGCCCGATGTACAAGTCGATCCATGTGAAAAGATGTTCTGAAGTCGAACATGGAAAGACATCACCTGATTACCAGCCAATAATGTAAGTTGTTAACAGGCGCGAGAGGAATCACCGATAATGATAATGACCCTCAAGGTACTACAGTACAATTCACGTGGTGTGAATATATGATCCAGTGTCGAACACCACACAAAATCTTTTGGTCGAAGGCCACTGATGTAAACCTGTCGCCGGAAGTGAGAAACTTGCCATTGAGTCATGAAAGCTTCAAAGTACTGAAAGGGTTGTTTCTAAGTCAACTTCTTGGATAATGAGCTGATGTTTACAAGAAGCCCTTAATGTTTCCCACATATACGACACGAAATGGAGCAAATGATTTTCTAGAGGTGAAAACAATCTGATGATACAAGGTTCAGGAATGGCAGTCATGAAAAATGGAGGGTGAAGGTATTGTAGTGGATGAGGCATCAACTGCATGGTGAATTATTTAAATGACTTCTCTTAAACATATCGGCTACACTAAGATGGATTGGTAGCGTTAACCCCAAAAGATGGATGGTATGGAGGACCAATGGCGATATGACCGGTGAACGGAATGACCCAACCCGACTCAATCATGGTGATGGAGTGAAAGTGTCATGTTCAAGAGTGACCTGCTACCAATAAAATTATTTAAGTTTTCTTCCCTTTTTCCCCAGTAATTGCTGACCAGTACCTCTTTATTTTGGTCAAGCTTGAGGAGGATAACATATGCTTGTTCTATAATTTGCCCTTCGAGCAAACCTGTCACTATGTTTTAGCGAGTCTAGCGATAGTGAAACTCGTTCTTGTCTGGGTGTACAAGTTTGTCGCTATTGTTTTAACGAGTTTAATGACAAAGAAAACTCGGTCCTTTTCATATTTAAAGAGTTTGAAAAGGGATGAAAAGAAAAATCCAGTAGTTCTCTTTCGTAGCATAATCCCTTAAATCCGAAAAAGATTAAAATAATATAAAAGGGATGACTTTTCGATCACTTTAGCGAGCTGAAAAAGACAAGTGCTCGAACTTTTTTTATGAGATAATCCCTCAAGTCTGAAAAGTTTAAAATACATAGGAGGGATGGCGCTTCCAATCACTTTAGCGAGCTGGAGAGGCCAATTGCTCAACAATATTTTCATATTTAGCGAGTCTGAAAAGGGTTTAAAGTGGACTCGTTTTTTGAGGAACGAGTGGTATCCGGGGTAGCAACTAGTTCCAGGTAATCTTGGAACTTCTCAAAACATGGTGATGTGAAGAGGGTGGCTAACAAGACCACTCATCGCAGCTGTTCCTCAAAATGGTAAACAATCAAGTGGAAGTGTATTGATCGGCCAAAAGAATGGAGGTGATGGCAGGAACACAACCAAGGCTCAAAAGGCTGATGTAATTTGTGATCACAAGGGTTATTTACTGAAGGTGGGTTCATTTTTTAATGAGCTTGAACTCTAGGGGAACATATGCTCATTGGTAGGTTTATTTTTTAACGAGCTTGAACCATACGGTAACATTGCTCATGAGCGTGTGGGTTCATTTTTTTAACGAGCTCGAACCTTGCGGAAAGTATGCTTAGGAGTGTGGGTTCATTTTTTAGTGACGAGCTCGAACCTTGCGGAAAGTATGCTTGGGAGTGCGGGTTCATTTTTTAGCGACGAGCTCGAACCTTGTGGAAAGTATGCTAGGTAGCCTTTTTATGTAGGCTAGAAATGACCAAACTACAAAGCTAAAAAAACTATTAAAGCTAAGGAACTGCTGAGGTTAGGTAGGATGGTTTCATCAACTTGTTTAGAAAAAACCCTTCCTTTGCTTCGCCCACAGAATAGACGAAGGTGAATGGTGTGTTAGACCAATCACCTAACCTCAGGAGTTAAAACTAAATCTGAAAAGCTAAAAAATGAAATTGGTCGTTTTTCACTTGCATAAAAAGGTTTGCATGCCCCCAGGCATCGAGAAAAGGAGAGTCTCCAGTAACCATATGGGAATCACTGTAGTTAAGCAAGATTGTTTTTGTCAAAAAACTCTTCCTTGGCTTTGTCCGCCAATTAGACAAAGGTGAGTGGTGTGTCAGACCAATCACTTAACTTACAGGGAAATTCATATGGTAGGATGGCTTCGTCCATAGAATAGACAAAACACTTCCTTGGCTTCGTCTGCAGTGCAGACAAAAGTGAATGGTGTTTCAGACCAATCACATAACCTACAGGGAAACCTATCTTTTCAGCTGGGTTCATCTCAAAATAGACAAGGGTGCATGCCCCCTAAGCTTCGTTACATTCACCGGACTACTCGCGGTAATTAGGTGGATGGAATGAAGGTTGAAGAGACACTCTTGACTCAAAAAGACCCTTTAAGAATGATGATTGACTTGGCACTGTGTTTGAACTAGGAAATGAAAGCTGGTCAATAAGTTGGACAATTTTGGCTTCATGCAGGAAACACATCACTCGAAAGAGTGCGGAAACAATAACTTCCATGTTATTAACATAGTCATGTCCAAGGAGTAGATTCTAATCTAACGACCCTTGGACCACCATCACATTCAAGTGAATGGTTTTCCTTCTCAAAGTTATCGGCAACTTGGGAAGGATCCCTAATGGTCGAGTGGTTCCTTTATTAAAGCCTGATAAATTTTGTGTACCAGGCATAAGCAATGGAAAACCAAGCGCTTTACAAGAAGTTGAGGAAAGGATACTCACTGAAGCCCCTTTATCTATAATAGTGCCAGACACGATCATTTTGTAAACTTGTACTATGATCCGGAAAGGTACATTATAAGGAAGGCGAAATCTTGCTAGTCAATTCCAATCAAAGGAAGAGGAGGGAGAAACAAGTGAAGAGGAAGGTGAAGGGTCAACTTCAGTATCAACTAGATGCTGATTCAATTGCTGAGGAATCACGTTATTTTGAACCACAAAGGTTGAAAACAACCGCGCTGGTAGGCCAATAGTTAGACCTGGCAGAGACAATGTGGCCATATGAGGTGCACCAATGTTTCCCAATGATGTAAAAGGGCTAGGAATCCCCTCAAGAGGGATTCCATGATTGGTAGACTTCATTAAGTCAACCTAAGATCAACGAAGGAACAAGGATGTTATTCCAAATTTAAATAAATTTAATGATGCTTTGACACAACTTTGCTTTTTCAATTTTTAAGAGTCGAGAAAAACCTAAAGATGATTCTAGTCCCCTTTGATTTTTAATGAGCCTGAAGTGACAAGTGCTCAGATGGACCTTTTCTTTTAAGGAGTTGAAAAGGAATGAAAGTGAATACTCTAGAAATCTAGATAGAGGGATTACCAAACCAATCGTAAAACTGCAAAATACACCTTGGTGATAAATTAAAGAGAAATTACCAAGGACTTATGTACGACAGTCAATCCTCTCGAATGCTATGTTCAATGCATTGCAATCGATAGGGCGACAGACACGACTTCCTATGGATAAAGGATATAAGCCTATTGTGGTCTCCCAATATATACTCAACGGTACAGGGAGCACAAGTCCATGCTAGTACTTGTCGTATCAAAGAGGAGGAATCACCCAACGTTCGATGAAAACTATAGTTACTAGATTTTGCGACGCCGGAACATGTCTCTAGCCTAGACCTCTAGATGTGTTGTGTTAGGTTCCAAAGCATTGTTAAGTTCATTGAAATTTATTTTAGAGTTGATCTTGCTTATAAGTGTGCTTTTCAAGGTTCATCGCGTGATGTATATGTAAAATTCCTAAATATGCAATCTACAATGATAAACACTCGTTGTTTATTTTTTTTAACAATGAAAATCCTAGCTACTAAGGAAAGAAGATTACGATTCTTTCAAATAGAGAGCAAAGAGCACACACTAAATGTACTTTTCCTAAATCATTTTTCACACACAGTCTAAATGCAAATGCAAATGCATGTATTTTTTTTCATTCCCTTTAATGTGAAGAATGCCAAAAGGAAAACTAAGTATAGATTTGAAATATTTTCTTCAAAGCGACATTTCAACAATTTCTCTTCAAAATGAAAGGAAGACTAAATGAAACTTTTCGATTTCGAATGGAAAATGCTTTCGACACTTCAAAATATCAACAAATCAAATCAAAATACATGACAAAAAGTTCAATCGACTATCCAAGGAAGGAAGACTCAACGACACTTCAATTTTTGATACAAAACGACAGTTACGACACTCTTTTGCATCAAAACGACAGTTCAATTTTATCAACTTTTTGACAACGAATTGCAAATGATGGACAAATACATAAAAACACTTGCTAATCCTAATCAATGGAGGCTAAACTATGTAAAGCAAGGAGGCTTCAACAATGAGGTACTGTTCATAAGCAGCAAAACAATTGAACAGAGCTGAAAACAAGAACAAAAAACCCAAATTTCAATGAGAGAAATAGGACTACTCAGTCATCGCACCTGTGCTTCACAGAAACAGGGATGCATCTCACCTGCTACACTTGGGAAGTGCGATGCATATTGGCTTCCAGTGACAGACAGTGCGATGGGCCAAGGAGCGCAACTGAGGTGGGTTTTGGCTCAAATTTGCAGCTGAATTCAGTGAGTTAAGCTGAGCTATTATGAACAGTAAAGAACAAAGTACAGGGGTATGATCTTGGAGGGTTATTGAGCTACCAATAGGGCATCTAGAATGCTTGTAATTCAGATGTTCAAATCATAAACTGAACCGGAGATTGACTGAAGCAACATTCATCTACTTTGCAATTGCAGAGCAAAAGCAGTTCGAAGGCTATCTGGCTAACTTCAGGCTCTATCTATAGTTTATAAAACAAAAAATCAACAATAAACAAACAAATTATTCGATCCCTAGTGGAGTCGCCATTTTTTTCTGGGAAAACTAGTGTTTTTCGATCTGCTAGTCCCACTAGGATTGGCATCTATCTTAGAAACAAACAATCAAAGCAATTTGCGATTTCCTTTATGTATGATAGATAAGAGAGGGGTAAAGAGACCAACCTAGATCTTCCGCTTGACTCCTTGTTTGATTTCTCTCTCCCTTGATAGAGCTTGCACCTCTTCTCCTACTTATCCCGCTCAATGAATACCTGTAGAGACAAAGTAACAAAACACCATCAAAGCATCTCGATCTATTATATCATAAACGATGCAGAATCAGAAATACATTGATCATACAATGGCATTCACAGATAACAAAATTCACAAATACACGATTGTATGGAGGAAAACTCAAAGAAATTTATTAATTATAGAAGGGAGAATTACAAGCCAGCTGTCTTATCCAGAATCATCCTCCCAGCATCAAAGCCCTTTTAACCTCATGAAAAGCAAGATCACCCAACAATACAATGCTCTTTCTCAAAGACAAACTATCAGCACTTCCTTACAAATTACAAAATTCCGGCCTCCAGATCTCTCAGATGAGGGATCCATTTATAGATGTTAGCAAGGGTGTGAGTCATCTCTGGGTTTTTGATTAGTGTCATTCCACTTGTTGTTCTTGGTTGCACCTAGAGATTTCTTGGATCTCTTACTCATCCCTGGGCGAATTTAGAGAGGCAAGTGTCATAAGAGAAGTTTCTGGAAGATTCCATGAGCATCCACTTAGAAAACTGTCTCGGACATTTGTCCATCCTCGCTCATCGCACCCTACAGAAGCCCTCTTCAGTATGCATCACATCTGGTTAGTGTAGAAGTCAGTATGCATCACACCTTGATAGTGGGGCAGTCAGTATGGTCCAGTTTTGGTCAATTCTGAGTGTTTTTTCAAGTAGAACTCTTGGGGAATGATGTAATCAGTTGACCATGATCCTTTAGGGTATGAAACAACACTTTTAGGGATTAAAGAGCCCTTGGTTTATTGACATATAAGATTGGGGTTGCAGTGCCCAAATATGTATATAATAGGAAGATCACATTGAGCATCAACAACAAGTTCTCCAACTCTTAAAGGATACCTCACTCTGACGTAGAATCAAGTGAAACAACAGGTAAATGTACATCGCAGTGAAAGAAGTTTTGACATAGACGACTAGGTAATTTTATGGCTACAACCATATAAACAAATTTTCCTCAATCAAGCTAAGAAGGATAAGAAATTATCACCCAAGTATTATGGTCATTACAAGGTGTTACAAAATATTGGTACTATAGCATACAAATTGGAGCTACCTGCATCTTCTCGAGTACACCCATTTTTCCATGTTTCATACTTAAATAATGTTATCAGTGATAGGCTCCCAGTTCAAACAATATTGCCAAACTTTGACAAGGAAGGAAAAATCATATTGGATATTGAAGCAGTCACATAAATAGAAGCCCAACAACTACAAAATCGATCAATTTCAGGGTATTTCATTAAGTGGAAGAACTTACCCACTAAATATTCCACATGGGGGGTTGAAAATTTTATACAAAGGCATCTAGAACTACTCAAGAATTGAGGACAACACTTTTTTTAAAGGAGAGGGGTATGTTAGGTCCTTATAATACTAGTGTATCCCCCTTATTGTTATTGTTAGCATAACTCGCTTATTGTTATTGTTGTGCCCTATAAAATCCCATTATTGTTATTGATGTTCCCTTATATTATTAGTGTTATGTAGACTCTGATTATATTGTTACCCCTTAATATATACCAAGGAGGTCTTGTCATTTTTATCATCCAAGAATTGTTCATTTATGTGATGTAAAGGAGTTTTCCCCCTCGAAGAGGATAATATTCAAGTCATTGATTTATCTTTTCTTATGTTTTGTGATTTGGTTGCATAACAACGTGTCCATCCAATCAGTAGAGTCTTCTCTTCCTCATTGCTCAATTGATCTTTTCTCTTCATGTCTTTCGGTGTTCAGTTGGAGATATACTGCACCATTTTACTATTCTTTCCTTGGTTTATTGGTTCTATATTGAACCACCCTTTGTCGTTCACGTGGTCCTTAATCTTCATCTCTTTGAGCCTTAGCATATTTTATCTTATGTGTTATCATACACACACATAACTGTTAGATATTAACAAAATTCAGTTGCATAATAAATATTGTCACCTTGGGTTGCTGAAGGAAATTTGTTGTTGCAATACTATTTACAACATTACACCTCAATTAGTGCATTATCATTATTAAATCATATAAATCTTCATTACTATGCCACATGAAAATATCATAATAAAATATACCAAGAAACACACATAATCAATATGAAAACAACCAAATTTCTAATGCTCAACACAAGGCTTTAAGGCCTCACTGGATCTCCCAAGTTCTAGTGTTGAACCCTCACTTGTTAGTTTTGCGATGATGCCCTTCTAGTCCAAGTGTTGAACCTGAAAGCTCTGATACCACTTTGTAAAACACCCCCTACTAACCCCAACCTTAACTAGGCTAGAAGGATGCTATTATTAAGTTGAACTGACCTCCAAAGTCCCATTATGGAAATGGGGTCTAATTATTATTTTATTTATTTATTTATTAATTTATTTTTATTTTTATTTTTATTTCACACTTGAGAAACTCAAAATGAATGTCTTCATCGCATTCATCTTGTTGAGATGTTTATGATGGTATAAATTTTTCTCCGATTCGACTCTCGAAACCAAAGATCCATAGATTAGCCACTTAATTTGTACCACCTTGCCAACCTACCATATGGCACGTGCATGATACCCATGGGGCGCCCATGTGGCAATCCCAATCGACCTCTCTCTTTGCACATGGAAATATCACTATGGCTGCAAACTCATTCATATTGGTCACATAATACCCCTCTATACAGTGGGTGTGACCTTGATCCAGATCTTAGGGGGAGCCCCCCAAGATCTAAAAAAATGAAATGCTAGAAGAAAAGAGGAGAACACACAACAAAAAAAACCACAAAGAAACTTTTTATTAAAATAGAGAATAACTGCAAAAGCTACACTGTGGTGGAAAATATGTCCTTTTACAAAATATGACTTGTTACTTATATCCTTTTTTGGTTACAATACCACAGGTAAATTCCATGGGTGGCTAAATACCATGGGTGGATGTCACTTACAATACCATGGGTAAATTCTATGAGTGGATAAATACCATGGGAGGATGAATACCAAGGGTGGATACCACTTACAATACCATGGGAAAATACTATGGGTGAATGAATACCATCGGTTGATGCCGCTCACAATACCATGGGTGGATAAACAACATGGGTGGATGTCACTTATAATGCCATGGGTGGATGCCAGTTTCCATTCAGATCATTCCTCCATACTTAAGTAGAAATGGTCCCCATTTCATGAAGTTCCCTCCCGAGAAGCCTTTGTTGAATATGAAGGGCTACTGAAAAGAAGGGTTTTGTTTGGTTAACCCATAACCATGATGAACAAAGATTCGAGCATAGAGATACACTGTAATGCTTGTGACCAACTGTGATACTAACAATGTACGGCCTAGAAAATGGAAATCGATGAAGTGTGGGTTTGTGGATGACCCATGACGATGAAAAATGAAGGTTTGAGGATAGAGATACCTTGTAATGCTTGTGACCACCTGTGATACTAACAATGTGTGATCTAGCAAATGGACTTCGATGACAAGGGTTTTGTGCGGTTGACCCATAACCTTGATGCTGGTTGTTGATGAAGTAGTAGGTACCTACATAGTCTCGGGTGGGAGAGAACGTCTCCAAAGAACACGAGTCAGACATTACTATGTTGAAACTGATGAATGTGAAGCAGGTGCCTACTAAAGCGGGGTGGCAGGGCATGTCTCCAAAGGGAACCCACTCCGAATGCTACTCCATATATAAAACTCATGGATTTTGGGTGGGGTACACAACTATGCCACACCAGAGATGAACTTGAACTATAAATGTGTTGCATACTTGTAATAAAAGTGGCCATGGGTGTTGTAGATTCTAATATCCAATGAGATGTTGTAAAGACTTCTTTCACATTATAGATATCTCGCTACAACTTTGCTGATAACTTTTTCTACAAGAGATGAAATAAAATTCTGTCAAAGATCAATTTGAGGTATTGAAGAGATCTTTCCATTGATATAAGACACTTGAAATTTCATGACCTGTGGAGTGAGAAAATGATTCCAAAAACACTTGGTACATGCGGTCACGCAACGTTCCGTACGTGAGTAACTTCAATTACTTATATCTCTCAAATTGGGAAATGAAATCAAATTCTGTAAAAAACCCATTTGAGATAACAGAAAATAATATCAAATGAGCTAATTTTCACCTTCTAGAATTCTCTATGGAGTTTGTAGCACTTGCATGAAATTTTCTGAAGATTTCTGCAAAATTTTGAAACTAAAATATGCTCCAAATCCTCATTCCCATGGAGTCATAACCTAGCTTTGATACCATTGATACAGATCTTGGGGGGAGGCCCCCAAGATTTAAAACAATGAAATACCAGAAGAAAATAGGAGAACACAATAAAAAAACCACAAAGAAACTTTTTATTAAAATGGAGAATAACTGTAAAAGCTACATTGTGGTGGATAATTTTTCCTTTAACAAAATGCAACTTGTTACTCATAGCCTTTTTTTGGTTACAATACCACAAGTAAATTTCATGGGTGGGTAAATACCATGGGTAAATTCCATGAGTGGATAAATACCATGGGAAGATGAATACCAAGGGTGGATGTCACTTATAATACCATGGGAAATTACCATGGGTGGATGCCACTCACAATACCAGGAGAAAATACCATGAGTGGATGCCACTTACAATACCGTGGGTAATTTCCATGGGTGGATGAATACCATGGGTGGATGTCACTTACAATACCATGGGTAATTTCCATGGGTGGATAAATATCATGGGTGGATGCCACATACAATACCATGGGTAAATTCCATGGGTGGATGCCAGTTTCCATTCAAATCAGACCTAATCGGTCACACTTATGCATTATATGAAAAGTGTTACGGATGAAGGCCCCTTGAAAGCCACATCACCCCAGAAACATTCTCCCCTGAAATAACTCTTGTTGCTCCTCGCCATTCCTTCTAGGGATGACCTTTCCAAGCTTACGTGGATCCTATTGGACCCCAATACCAACATGTCCAAACACCTTCGCTCGACCCAACCTCTCACATACCCTTGGTTGCTTCCCTTGTGACACAATTCACACTATTGGGATGACCTGACCCCTTTTGACTTTCAAGGTGAGGCATTCGGCCTATGAGGCCTCCCTACACCCAATGGTGGAGAACACTCTGTAATAATCAACGGTTCTATCATGGACCAGAGTCCACAAGATTGATCCAATGGTTCAAATTACACCCACCAAATCTATGGTATGTAAGGGATCAACCCTATCTAAGGAAAGAGAAGGAGGGCAGTTTCACATTCATAGTTTCAAGACTAGTTCCACTGAATTGGTATAAAAATTCGAATTATGTTGTCCAGATCTTATGATATTCGGGGGCTCAACCCTGTCTTGGTACGAAGAAGGAGGGGGGGTTATTTCATTGGATCCCCACCATTGACTGGTGTCATTGATCCATCATCGATCTGTACATGAAAAAAAACACTCCAGCCTAGGTCACATGCACCAGGTGACCCACTGTCTTGGTGATATGATCTATAGAGGGTAAGCCCCTTCCAAAATGGCTCCATCGCTCCACACCTCACACTATAACCACAAGCATTAAACCATCGGTTAGACTTGATGCTTAGCCCCTAGCTCCCTCCCTTTTATTCACATGATTTTTATGTGATCAAAGGGGAACACCCAAGGAACTAAACTCCCAAATGAGCATAAATTCCATTTGCATAATATACACAACAATTGGTCCTCGAGGCTTCGTCATGCTTTTGGTGAATAACCTCTTCATCAGACTTAGAACATCATACAAATTGTTAGGCCCCTAGAATAATAATGTATCCCCTTATTGTTATTATTAGTGTAGCCCCCTATTTTTATTTTTGTGCCCATGTAGCCCCCATATTGTTATTGTTGTTTCCCAATTTTTTTTATTGTTGTGCACTTACATTATAATTGTTATGTAGGCTCTCATTATATTGTGACCCCTTAAGACTCTTATATATACCAAGGAGGTCTTATCATTTGTATCGTCCAAGAATTTTTCATTTTTGTGATGTAAAGGAGGTTTCCCCCTCGAAGAGGTTAATTTTCAAGACGTTGATTTATCTTTTCTTTTTTATTTTTATTTTTTGTGATCTGGTTGCATAACATTTGGTATCAAAGCTTTGGATTCTAGGGTTTCGCTGCTTCAGACAAGTCATCTTGGGATTTTCACTATAACATTTTTATATGATGCTTCAAAAGCTTAAACTTAGACCATGTTGAGCCAAAATCTTGGTGAAATTTGTTTATAAATTTTAGATCTTGGTTCGCTAAAATTTATGAGATATGGTCCAAAGAAGTTACAGTTTATGCATGCTCCAGAATTCAGTCTCAAGTAGGTGACCTAGGGAAAATCATCATAAATTTCTTTTCTAGCATCAGCTTTGAATTCTATAAAAATTTACTAAAATAGCATGGACTGTAGTTTCACATGTATCAATTTCAGGGCCGAAAGCTGAAACAATGACACATGACATCCCATACAATTTTGTTCTACTGAACCAATACATAATCAAGTCATCGTGGGAGATTTGGAATAACTTTATATTGAAGAATCCAATATTGGTCCAGCTTGTGTTGTTGGAAAGAAGACTTAGAGTGCTACCATAGGACCAAATTTCAAACCTTGGGAGGCCTAAATTCCAGAGATATAACAATTTCAATATCAAGCTCCAAAAAGAAAGAAGAAAAATGTGTGTATTTTTAAATTTGCATAAGTTTTGTTTGAAAAAATAGTCTGAAGTAATTCAAAGGGAATAATAAAGCATAAATATAATTATTTGGTTCCAATATGCCTCGAAACAAAAAAATGGGTACTCCCAATAAGCAACCAGAAAGATCTGTTATGACACACGAAGAAGAGGAAGAAATTCAACATGATATATCAAAATTACGAGACCAAGTGCAACAAATTTCACTACTGCAAAGAGTAACCAAAAATGAATTGGAAGCAATGAATGTTAAGATGGACGGTTTAGAAGTAGAAATAAAAAGGGACATGGAAGGTTTGAAGGATGGTTTAAAACCAAATGTGGAAGCAATGATGAATGTCAAGATGGAAGGGTTGACAAAGTTGCTACAAGAAAGGATTCCCATTAGTAACAAGGTAATCCATGAAAATCATGATGAAGGAAAAAGGAATATGAATCATGATTTTAGAGATTCCCATGTTGTGTTTAAGACCCACCACATTCCAAAGATCGATATGAGGAATTTTGATGGTAAGGATCTGGTAACATGGATACTATAGATGGAGCAATATTTTGATCTCCATGATGTGAAACACACAAAAGGTACGCATTGCATCTTTATATTTAGAACCCAATCAGTTTGTATGGTATCAATGGCTTTTTTCTTGTAAACCACTTGTCACTTAGTCAATTTTTACAGAGGAAACGATAGCACATTATGAGGATACAAAGAGCAACACCTTCTTTAGCCAATTGATCAATCTTAAACAAAAGGGTTCAATGGTGGAGCACATTGAGGACTTCCAAAAATTGAATATTAGGGTATTTGATATTCCATAGGAGCATAGGATTGATGTCTTCATAGGTAATTTAAAAGATAAAATCCAACATGAGGTTTGCATTTGGGAACCTGATTCATTGGAGAAGGCATTCAAGGTGGCTAGAAAAGTTGAAAGTAAAATTATGGCAACAAAAAGGTCTACCACTCACAACTATAAAGATGTAAGTGTTGTTGCTCCTAGCCTTCCACTTCCTACAATGTTGACACCACAAGATTTGGAAGAAAAAAGAGAAAAATAGCTTTGTTATAGTTGTGATAGAAAATACACTAAATTTGATAAGTGTGGTGAGAATAAATTATTTTACATAGATTGTGAAAAGGAGAAGAAAAGGAACAAGAAACATTAAAAGAAGAGGATATACACCGAGAACCAACCCCAAAGAAAGAATAAATTAATCCAACTATATATTGTAATGAATTGGCAGGAATTACCACTCCTCAAACTCTTAAGATAGAAGGATATATCAAGAAGAAAAAGATAATAGTGTTGATTGATTTAGGAGGAGTACCCATAATTTTATTCATTGTAAGATATCCAAGGAATTGGCTTGCCTTCTATATCCAACATCAGAGTGTCAAGTGATGGTTACAAATGGAGGAACTATAAATTTCTACAGAAAGTGCCATAATATCAAGCTAACCATGGGGGAATATGTATTGAATATTCCTATGCTTTCCATTACAATGGGTGGTATTGATGTTGTACTAGGAGTCCAATGGTTACAATCTTTGGAGATGATACCTTTTAATTTTCAAGAACTTTTCTTGAAATTTTCCTTGGAAGGAAGGGAATTTTAATTAAGGGTTATCATAGGGAAACCTGGGAAGGTAATCAACTCTAATGGAATGACACATATTTTGAAGAAAGAACAATGGGGCATAATTGCACAATTACACTCACTAGAGGTTCAAACATCGAAATCATCTATATCTCCAGATCTCCAAAAAGTATTGGACAATCATTCCAAGGTATTTGAGACTCCCAAAGGCCTCTTGCCTATTCATAATTATGATCATGCTATTCATTTGATTCCGGGAAGTGTTCCTCCAAACATCAGGCCTTACAAATATCCCTATGCCCAAAAGAATGAAATTGAATGTATGGTTGCAGAAATGTTGAAGGACAGTATAATTCAACCTAGTCAAAATTATTTATCTGCTCTAATAGTATTGGTGCACAAGAAGGATGAATCATGGTGTATGTGTCCGGATTATAGGGAGCTCAACAAGCTCATTATTAAAGATAAATTTCCCATTCTTGTCATTGATGAATTGTTGGATTAATTACATGGAGAAATTTACTTCACCAAGCTGGATCTTCGTTCAAGATATCATCAAATTAGAATGAAGACTGAAGACATTCTA
This sequence comes from Pinus tabuliformis, assembly GCA_031772625.1. NCBI lineage: Eukaryota > Viridiplantae > Streptophyta > Pinopsida > Pinales > Pinaceae > Pinus > Pinus tabuliformis. Next base: position 499,018,570 of record CM062820.1, read on the forward strand.
AAAACAACAATCAGAACTCATGAAGGTCATTATGAATTTTTGGTCATGCCTTTTGGCCTTACTAATGCACCTTCCACATTTGAAGGTTTGATGAATTCCATTTCAAACCCTTCCTTGGAAAATTTGTGTTACTATTTTTTGATGATATGCTAATCTATATAAAGTCTTGGAAGGATCATGTTCAACATGCTGACATGGTGCTCAAAATATTACAGGAGAAACAATTATATACAAAAACCTCGGAATGTTTCTTTGGAGTACAAGAGGTGGAATATTTGGGTCATAGTGTATCTAATGAGGGTGTTAAGGTAGACCCTAACAAAATTAAAGCCATTAAGGAATGGAAAATCCCCACAAACCTAAAGCATCTTCGAGGATTTCTCGAGTTGACATGGTATTATAGAAATCTTTTCAAGAATTATGGGAGAATAGAAGCACCTCTAACAAAGTTGTTGAAAAAAGATGCATTTTCTTGGACTCCAGAAGAAACTAAGGCCTTTGAACATCTTAAAGAGGCAATGTGCCAAGCATCAGTCTTAGCTACAATATAATTCACAAAAACCTTTATTATGGAATGTGATGCCTCAAGAAATGGAATTGGTGTTGTTTTTATGCAAGAAGGAATACCCATTGCTTTTGAAAGTCGTCCAATCAAGGGAAAATATTTACACAAACCTATTTATGAGAAGAAAATGTTGGCAATACTACATGCATTAAAACAATGGCGACCTTACCTAATAGGAAGACACTTCAAGGTAAAAATAGATCATGATAGTCTTAAATACTTTTTGGAACAAAGATTATCTTTAGAAGTGAAACAAAAATGGGTCACAAAGATGTTGGGTTGTGAATTTGAAATCATCTACAAAAAAAGGAAGAAAAACATTGTTGCAGATGCACTCTCAAGAAATTATGAGGACGTGGAAGAATTTCTTTGTTCCATTTCTATTATCCAACCTGATTGGATAATGGAAGTAAGGGATGAATGGAAGAATGACGAAGAGGTGTGTACACTCATTCAAAAGTTGTAGCAAGATCCAAGTACATCTGATACATTTATATGGAAAAATGATTCATTATGGTACAAAGATCGCTTATATCTTTGTAACAATTCCCAACTCAAACAAAATATTCTTTTGGAATTTCACATCTCCCCCTTAGGGGGGCGCTCGAGATTTTTAAAAACTTACCATAGGGTTAAGAAGGATTTTTTTGGGATGGCCTTAAATTTGATATTTATAAATTTGTGGCAGAATGTTTGGTTTGCCAACAAAATAAATTTGAGACAATTAAGACCTTGGGTCTGTTACAACCTTTAGCCATTCCAAATTAGTGTTGGGAGGAGGTCTCAATGGATTTTATCACAGGTTTACTCAAGTCTGAAGGAAAGAGTGTTATCATGGTGGTAGTTGATAGACTTACCAAGTATGCACAATTGTGCATTAGATCATCCTTTTAAATCTAGTACAATTGCTACTGCATATATGGAAACAATTCAAAAGCTACATGGAAACCCAAAGATTATTGTAAGTGACAAAGATCCCATTTTCATTGGAAATTTTTGGACAAAATTATTTCCTTGTCTTGGTACTCAATTAGCTCATAGATCATAGCTCATCTTATCATCCTCAATTTGATGGAAAAACTGATATAGTGAACAAATGTTTGGAAGGATATCTTCATTGCTTTGTATTTGATAAACAAACACAATGGTTCAAGTGGTTATCTCTGGCTAAATGGTGGTATAACACTTCCTTCCATACTGCAGAAAAAATGATCCCATTTATGGCACTTTATGGATATCATCCACCGTCCATCATATCTTCTTTAAGAGAAAATTCTAAGGTTCAAGTAGTGGAAGATCATATCGAACATCAACAAGTTCTCCAACTCTTAAAGGGTAACCTTACTCCGGTGAAAAATCGAATGAAGCAACAACCATATCAACATTGCAGTGAAAGAAGTTTTGATGTAGGCGATTGGATATTTTTACATCTATAACCATACAAACAAATGTCACTCAAGAAATCTTATAAGAATAATAAATTATCACACAAGTACTATGGTCCTTACAAGGTATCGCAAGAGATTGGTACTATGGCATACAAATTGGAGTTGCGTGCAATATCCTCTCGAGTACAACTAGTTTTCCATGTTTCATTCTTAAAGAAGGTTATTGGTGACATGCTTCTAGTCCAAAGAATATTTCCAAAACTTGACGAAGAAGGAAAAATCATATTTGAGCCTGAAGCAGTCACATAAACAAGAACTCGACAGCTATGAAATAGATCAAGTTCAGATTATCTCATTAAGTGGAAGAACTTACCCATTGAAGATTCCACATGGGAGGATGAGAATTTTATACAAAAGTATCTGAAACTACTCAAGCGTACATGACAAAACATTTTTGAAGGAGAGGGGCATGTTAGGTCCCTAGAATACTAGGGTAGCCCCCTATTGTTATTGTTGTGCCCATGTAGCCCCCATATTGTTATTGTTGTGCACTTAAATTATTATTGTTATGTAGGTTCTAATTATATTGTGACCCCTTAGACTCATATATATACCAAGGAGGTCTTATCATTTGTATCATCCAAGAATTGTTCATTTATGTGATGTAAAGGAGGTTTCCCCCTCGAAGAGGCTAATTTTCAAGTCATTAATCTTTTTTTTGTGTGATTTGGTAATTTCATAACACATATACACACACACATATTATCAAGGATATTAGCTTGTTGATTAAGCTTATCAAGGGTGCACATGGCAGTATAATACTCTCAACCTAACATGTCCTGTAAACATACATATATACCAAGAATTGTTGGTCTCACCATTTTTCTTTTAGTTAATTTATAAATTTGAAAATATCACCCATCTCTTCACACATAGGTCACATATATTAACTTGCAGACTGGGGAAGATCACATGAATAACCATTCTTGGAGGAATAAATTCTAGATCATTATGATACATAAAATCCACAGGAAAAGGAAGCATTCCATAAATCTTGTACATACAATAGTGGCATTCTTGTTCATACAGGCATTGTCACTGCTACAACACCCCCCAAAATTTTGCTACATTTTAATTTTGGAGCCTACTATCATTATCGTATCTAGAGTTGCTTTGATTATCAAATGTTGTTTCATGTTATTCTATGTATGTCAAGTGTATTTGAACGGTCTCAAGTGTCGTTGCATTGATCAAAACATCTTTTAGTGCATTTGTGGTCATAACATTTTTGTTGTCGTAAAACAACACTTTTGGGTCGTAGGCGCACACACTTTACTTGGTATACACGGGGAATGTGTAAAAAGTGGCGTTTCAATTAGTATTTAACATTATTAAAGTTTGTCTATTTTTTCTTGATGAGTCAGTGTTCTCGTACTTGGTTCTATGTCTAAACTCATCATGTTCACCCCTCACCCCATATCTCAGACTTAGACAATTTTTCGATTCAAAGTGAACTCATTAAGGCTAAGAGTGCATGAGCGCACTCTAAAGCCTTGATGAGGAAACCTTCGTTGTTTAGAAGTGCGCCATGCACCCTCCAAGAGAACTAGGTGCACTCCTCAACCCTCTTTCCCCTTCCTTACTCCAAACTACTCCCTTCAAAAGACCAAGTCTTCCTTGAGTGCACTCCTTCAACTCGAGGAAGTGCAACCTCCTTGAGCACATAAGCTCACCCTGAAGGCCTTAAGATTCACCCTTCAGCCTTCATTGGTGTGCCATGTGCCCTCTTGGACTCTTTGAGCGCATGAGCGCACTTCGAAGGCACGAAGCACCTGCCTTCAACCTTCAACCTTTACAAGTGTGCCCTATTCCATCCTAGGCCTCTTGAGTGCATGATCACACCTCAAAGGCCTGAATCCTTCATCCTTCAACCTTTAGGAGTATGCCCTGCGCCATCCATCACTCCCTTGAGCACACAACGTACTTGGGAAGCCTGAAGATTTCCCATTCATCCTTCAGACTTGTGCCATGCCTTGATGGTATTCTTCCTTTAAGTGCATGAGCACATGCTGAAGCCTTGAGCCTCTCCTATTCAGCCCTTCAGCCTTTCAAAGTGTGCCCCTGCACCTTGAAGCCCCTTTTGTTCCTCTTGAGTGCATCAGAAAGTAATGAACATAAAATATGCATGCATCAAGGTAGAATAAGAGATTTTTAGGCTGATAGTTTCTCATCATGAGTGATTGTAGACACAAATATTCCAGAAACACCATGGAAAGAACACATGAGGAAGATCGGGATAAGAAACCAAGCAAAGGAAGCTTAGAAAGAATGAAGAACATGCTTGAATCTTGATGATCAAAGAAACCCTAGAGACTCCATTAAATCAAAGACCCTTTGGAGGGTAAGGAAATTAATGATCGAAGTTGCTTGAAGAATGAAGATACAATTGGAAACCATGTCACCACTCGAGAAATTCCATGTCATCAATCACTATTAGTCCCAACTATCAAAGATAGTGACATGTCAAGTTTTATCAAATGATGTTGTGGAATTCATGATGTATTGTTGTAATCATTGTAAAGACAAATAAGTGGAAGTCCAAAAGTCATGTGTGAACTAAGGAGTCATGGAAGTCCAAAAGACATGTAATATCAAAAGTCATATGTAATTTCAAAAGTCATTTGGAATCTGAAAGTTTGTAGAAGTCCAAAGGTCACAAGAAGTTAGAAAGTCAAGAGTCATGAGGATGTGAAAGGTCATTCCTCAAGTTATAAATAGATCTTCATTTCTCATGTAAAGGAATTTAACCTTGGCTTCTCCCACAAGGCCTCAGAGAGACAAAGTTAGTACTTTTGGGGAGAAAGTAGTGGCTCTAATGCTCCACTATTGGAGCTAGTGGTGTTCATTGAATTTATGTATCTTGGGACTTTTGCTTAGTATTGAATCCTTCCATGTCAGCATGTTTTCACACATAGACTGTGAATGTTTCTAAGAATATTCTTTGAATGTTCATGGTTCATGTTTTCTTCCATTAATACGTGATTAATTTAACTATTTCAGTTACTTTGATGTTCCTTGTTAGAAATGTGTTGTTATGCTATGATGATCATTGCACCCTTATGAACTACTTTGCTTAATGTTAGACGAGTCTTACTTTTTTGCATGTGTCTCCATTAGGGTAGTACTATCACTTCTATCCTAGAGGATAACTTAATTTTCCTCCACAGTAGAAGAACCTTGATACATTGATAATTGAAAATTCACAAGGCATACTAGCTTGATCTTTGGAAAGGAAAAATGCACTTCTCTCTCGTGCTGACAACTAAAGCTAAGACACAACTTTAAGTAAAATGAAATTCAATTTGTATTTTGTATGGGTCTAGTTGGGACCTTATATTGGGGAGATACCCTATATGTTGGTGGTATCTAGCACCATCAACATTCTGGTGCTAGAAGGAGGGCAACTAGTTTTTTATGGTTGATAACTCCGCACACCTAAATCATTCTTCTTCTAGAAAAGGTAGTAACATTATGAGCACCATTTTGATTCCTGAAGCAAGAGGATCTTCTTAGCATATCCTGGAACCAATTTGTGAGGTTACTTATGAGTAGATCTAGGCAATTCGACCTATAACCCGTCGGTTTGCGAAGGCTATCAGATTAATTCCTAGAGAACAAAATCTTCCACATTTTCTGAAGAAGAAAGAGACAACTGGTACCGATATGTTGGTTTCTACAATGGAAGATTTGGTCTTTTCCACTCTTAAGGAGTTGGAAGAATCTACAGATGATACAAAACATCAAGATCATCTTCCACCCATTAACGAAGGATATGAGGTTGACAGTTTTTCTTTCTAATGACCTCTTCGATGGATTAGATGGTGAATATTACTCAGATTCTGATAAGGAGGAAGAATGTAGAGACGAGAACATGGCAGACCAGGATTTGGCTTACATGGCCCAAGGGCCTCTTGCTCTTCCAAAAAATTTGCATAACATGCCAAGACATCCAGATAAGCTGCTCTCAAAGTATGATCCAGATAAGAAGACGAAGGTAGAAGACCATTTCAATGATTTCTACCTGCATTTATGAATGTTCAAGGTGAGGTATGATGATGTTTCCTACAGGATTTTCCCTTATACATTAGAAGGAAGAGCGACATCATGGTACCATAGTCTACCTGTCAATTCAATCCACACCTGTAGGGAGTTTAAAAAGCAATTTATTGAGAAGTTTTTTGATGACAAGACTCCCGCTATGCTACTCAAAGAGATTGGAAGCATGAAGATGGGGGAAAAGGAGAAAGTGAAGGATTTTAATCATAAATTAAATCGTATATTGAATAAACACCCCCCGCCCCCCCCAAACATGCAACCACATGATTCAATTACCATCAATTATTACACAACTTCCTTGCCCACCAGTATTTCCCAGTTCATAAAGAGAGTTGCAAAGGAAACATTGGCATTAAATTTTGCAGAATTGATCACCATTGAGAAGGACTTGCATGTGATTGGCGTCATTACAAATGATGAGGAATCAAAAGAATCCAAAGAGACTAATAGGAAGTCACAACCTTCTTCTAGTAAGGCTAAAGAGAAGGAATAATCAAACATCAAAATCTTGACCAGTGATCCAGGAGGATCTTGTTAGATCACTTGCACAGGTTCATTGTCAGTGTGCAATGTCGTCGTCAGCATTCAGTTCAATGTCGTCAACTTCGAAAGTGTTAATTATGGTTCAGGTGGTGTTTATGGTTTTTCATGGTGTTCAGTCGATGTGGTTTTGTACCTGGTTGTCGACATGTTTTTGTCGTCAGTTCCACCAGGATTTGGTCGATGACATGTGTTTGTCGTTTGCCTTGCAGGATTTGGGTTGTCGACATGAGGTTGTCATCCACTTTGCAAGATTTGGTGTCGACGTGGGTTCTGTCGTCCACTCACAGGTTTTGATGACAACAGGTTTGTCGTCATGTGAAAAATTTTGATAATGTCGCCTTGTGACATTAGGTCGTAAATGGGTATTTTAAAAATCTAATGTAAAACCCTAAAACCTAATGCAAAACATTAAATATGCATTAAAAAACCATTAAAACCTATGCTAAAGTCCTAATACTAAGCTATGGTGTCAAAAACTAATGCTAAACCTATTACCTAAACACTAAGTGCATTAAAACACCAAACCCTAAGTTAAATGACCCTCTCGACCTTTACATATTAAAAATCAATACAAAAAAACATTACAAAAAACCATTGCAAATAGAAATTAGGCCCTAACCGCCACCTCTAACCATAGTGGGACCACGACTCATGTGAGAGGAGTCAATCGACGACGTTAACAAAAACCGTTGCATCAACCTTAACCCAGTTCCTCATCGCAGCAGAGTAACACAACATGTGAGCAGAGATGTGAAAACCGTCGGGGTATGTCAACCTTCCGAGTTTGGAAACCGCACAGGTTGTATCATGTGAACAGGGTTGGAGTTCACCACAGAAGTTTGATGTAACCACAATGGATTGACCATCGGAATCGCGGGGATAAACCATGCAGGTGGCCGCCAAGGGTTAGACAGTTTAGTCACATGCCAGCGGTCCACCCAATTCGTGCTGACAGTTAACTGTTAACGGTTCAGAGCTAACCCATAGTTATTTATGGGTTTATTGTTACAAGTTTGTTAAACAAATTAATTCGAGGACCATGGTGCTATCCTAATGTGTCATTTCATGACTAGATCGAGACCAAACCACCCCCAGATTGCAGCTTGTGCATTCCAAATTCAGCCTGAGGAGGTTTGAATGCACCTGGTGGGTTTTAAAAGACAGTTTTGTCCATTGAAGTGAAGGAGAGTGATTTTGGTTTTTGTATGCAGATTCTGGAGGTCATAGTCATTTTTGTTTTCAGTGTAACAGGAACATCCGGAGTCAGAATTAGGACCCATGACATGCATTGGAAAGCTAGTTCAGAGAGATATCCTTTGATAGTGACCAGATGTGCCCGTGTGCACATTTAGTTCAGTCAAATTTCTGTGTAATACACCTCTTCTGTTTCAATCATAATAAAGCGGTCGCCCATCTTGAAAGCGGACCCAAAGACGTAGTCCATCAAGGACGAACTCTGTAATCAATTTTTTTGTCTAGTATCATTATGTTTTTGCTATTTTCACTTCTGTTATGCATCTTACTTATGTTTAATCAGCTGTCGTAAAGTCTTTTTTCTCAAACAATTCTCTCGATTTCCACACTTTCAGTTAACAATCAATTCAATAATGGCTAATCAATTCTACATCAGTTTTAACATATGATCATTTCAGATCATATAATTTGGTATCAGAGTAGGTTGTGTTTGTAGAATTTTCCATTGAATGTTAACGAGGTCAAAGTCACAACGAGGAGAAGGAATCCTTGAGTAGATTGATCCAGAGATTGGAAAGCAACGAGTCGTTCATAAGTCGACCATGACAGGATCTGATGCAGGTGAAAACACTGAAACTAAGATGAGTGATGAATAGTTTCAGTAAGACTTCTTGAATATGCAGCAGATGTTGGGAGAACTGTATGAAGACAAGAAGGCAAGAGATGTGGCTTCCTCTTCAAAGACATCGAAGAAAGACAAAGGTAAAAGCAAGACTGCTAAACCTCCTTCACCTCCATCATATCCATCATCCCCTTCTTCTTCTTATTCTTCTTCTTCCAGTGCAGAATCCGAAACAGAAAAAAAAACCTAAGAAAACATCTCTTTTGAAACTTGATGTAAAATTTGAGCTACCTATTTATGATGGCGAAATGAATCCTGAAAAGCTAGATAACTGGATTAAGCAGTTAGAAGTGTATTGTCGCATTCAGAACATTTCTGATGATAAGAAAAAAATTCAGTTAGCTACACTTAGAATGGGGGTAACAACTTTAATATGGTGGGAAAGTAAAACTCAGATAGATGTAAAGCAGAAAGGAAAATTCATCTCTTCATGGTCTAAGTTTTTAAAAGCTCTTAGGAAATAATTCTACCCTTTAGGATACATGCACCAAGTTGTTATTGGTTGGCAGCATCTAAGGCAAGTTAAAGGGCAGAGTGTTTAGGAGTTTACTCAGGGGTTCAGAAAGAAAGCATTGGTGCTTGGTATTTCATTGGATACACGTGAAACTTTATTAAAATACATCGACAATTTACATTCATATTTGCAACATACATTATTGATGTTTAATCCTGATGATTTTGATGAAGTGTGTGTTTAGGCCATACATATTGAATCAGGTGGCAGACCATTCAAGTTTTCATCGTAGTCATCCAAAGAGTTGGAAATCAAATATTCCAATGACATTAAGGGGAAGAACAATTCGAAGAGAAAGAAATCAGTGATAGCTCAGAAGGAAAGACCTACTTGTTCTCATTGCCAGAGAATCGGTCATGATGAATCTAAGTGTTGGAAACTTCATCCAGAACTTAAGCCCAAAAATTTCCTTAAGGAGAAGGATGAAAAGAAGGCAATTGCAGTAGTCCAACAAGATCTAGGTTCAGATTCAGGTGATGAAAAGAGGATAACTGCCATGGTTACGACAGGTAAAACTTTTGACACTGGTTCAAGTTTAAATACTATTGCATCTTCATCAAACATAAATCCTTCAAATGAGGATAAAAGAGTTGAATTGTTTAACATAAGGATAACTTCTAAGCATACAAAGATAGATACAATGTTTGACAGTGGATCATAGGCGAATCTAATATCTGAATATTTAGTTAAGAGTTTGGGTTTGGAAACATGGAATCATCCAAGACCTTATCCATTAGGATGGATAAATAAATAAACTCAGATAAAAGTCGCCAAACAGTGTCGATTAAGATTTTCCATTACAGCTAATTACATTGATGAAGTGGAATTAGATGTGGTTCCAGTAGATATATGTGGAGTTGTCTTAGGAAGTCCTTATCTTTATGATCGTGATGCAGTATTTTATAGGAGAGAGCATAAATATCACCTTAAGAAAGATGGGGTTGAATTTATTATCAGGGCACATCAAAGTAAAAATCATTTGAATATTGTTGCTAATAAGATGAAGCGATTAATAAGTTCAAATAAAAGATTTGTAATCATGTGTGTAAAGGAACAACATAAGAGTCGACAACATGTTTGTTCAGGTTATGAGTCTCAGCTTAAAGATAGTTTGATCAAAGAGATAGAAGCTATTCCAGTTCTATGTAAAAACAGACATCTTACTCACAAGCAGGGAATACAACATGAATTACAGTTTGTGCCTAAAGATCCTCTTCCTAATGTCAGACTGAATCAATTCAGCTCAAGTTTGGAAATTAACAGTTACAGGGATACATGTCAGTATTGGGGAAAGTCAGTGTTAAATTTCTCTTGTGTTGTGTCACCATTTCATGTTTCGAATAGTTTGGAAACCTATTTTCAAGTGGAGAGGAAACCTATTTGTTTTCATCTCAAAGCCTTTTCTAAAACAATGTCAAAGTGTCTAAGGGAAACTTATGCATCAAGGGAAAGTGCTAATTAATGGAAACATCATTTAATGAATAAGGAAAAAGTGATTCAAAAAAATCAACAAATAATTCAATACTTTCAAAATCAAACTAAGTTGCAACAATTTTCATCTTACAGTTTGATGGGTTTATGGCAACAAGTTCACTTAGTAATCAGGAAGCAGGTTAGTATGTCAAGTCATGTAGCTGGTTTGATGTCAAAAACATCTTTGATTGTATCTGTTATTCCACAAAATAGATTGCTAATACATGTCATAAGTATTGAACAATGCCCCGTAGAGACTGTTTTCGAAGATGATTATGAATTACTAACTCATGGTATTTCATGGAAAGAAATCAATTGCCATGTTCATAACAAGTTGTTTGACCATTATCACAAGTTGTACATACTGCAGATGGAAGGAACAGGTCACCGACTCAAAATGTGCCAAGGTCAACATCATCAAGGTCATCACTTTCAGGTGATTGATCGAAAGTATTGGTACACCATCAGGACAAGGTGGAAAGTTAGGGAGCTCTACCCTCATCAACTATTTGTTTAGTCAAACTTTTGTGGTCCAAAAGCTTTCAAGTGGAGAGGATTGATCTAGGAGGATCTTGCCAGATCAATTGCATAGGTTCATCGTCATTGTGCAGTGTCGTCATCAACATTCAGTTCAGTGTCGCCAGCTTCAACAATGTTGTTTATGGTTTTTCATGGTGTTTAGTTGATGTGGTTTTGTACCTGGCTGTCGACATGTTTTTGTCATTAGTTCCGCTAGGATTTGGTCGAGGACATGTGTTTTTCGCTCGCCTCGCAAGATTTGGATTGTCGACATGAGGTTGTCATCCACTTTGCAGGATTTGGTGTCGACGTGGGTTCTGTCGTCCACTCACAGGTTTTGATGACGACAGGTTTGTTGTCATGTGACAAATGTTGCTAATGTCGCCTTGTGACATTAGGTCGTAAATGGGCATTTTAAAAGCCTAATGTAAAACCCTAAAACCTAATGCAAAACATTCAATATGCATTAACAAACCATTAAAACCTATGCTAAAGTCCTAATACTAAGCTATGGTGTCAAAACCTAATGCTAAACCTATTACCTAAACCCTAAGTGCATTAAAACACTAAACCCTAAGTTAAATGACCCTCTCGGCCTTTACATATTAAAAGTCAATATAAAAAACGTTACAAAAAACCATTGCAAATAGAAATCAGGCCCTAACCGCCACCTCTAACCACAGTGGGACCACGGCTCATGTGAGCGGAGTCAACCGGTGGGGTTAACAGAAACCGTCGCATCAACCTTACCCTGATTCCTCACCGCAACATAGTAACACAACATGTGAGCAGAGATGTGAAAACCATCGGGGTATGTTAACCTTTCGGGTTTGGAAACTACGCAAGTTGTAACATGTGAATGGGGCCGGAGTTCACCACAGAAGTTTGATGTAACCGTAATGGATTGACCGTTGAAACCGCGGGGATAAACCATGCAGGTGGCCACCAAGGGTTAGACCGCTTGGTCACATGCCAGTGATCCACCCAATTCACGCTGACAGTTAACTGTTAAGGGTTTAGAGCTAACCCAAAGTTATTTATGGGTTTATTGTTTCAAGTTTGTTAAACAAATTAATTTGATGACCATGGTGCTATCCCAATGTGTCATTTCATGACTAGACCGAGACTAAACCACCCCCAGATTATAGCTTATACATTCCAAATTTAGCCTGAGGAGGTTTGAATTCACTTGGTGGGTTTTAAAAGACAATTTTGTCCATTAAAGTGAAGGAGAGTGATTTTGGCTTTTGTATGCAAATTCTTGAGGTCATAGTCGTTTTTGTTTTCAGTGTAACAGGGGCATCTAGAGTCAGAATTGGGAACCATGATAGGGGTTGGAAAGCTGGTTTAGATAGCTATCCTTTGATAGTGACCAGAAGTGCCTGCGTGCATACTCATTTCGGTCAAATTTTTGTGTAATAGACCTCTTTTGTTTCAATCCTAATAAAGCGGTCGTCCATCTTGAAAGCGGACCCAGAGACGTAGTCCATCAGGGACGAACTCCATAATCAATTTTGCTGTTTGGTATCACTGTGTTTTTGCTGTTTTCACTTTTGTTATGCATCTTACTTATGTTTAATCAGTTGTCGTAAAGTCTTTCTTCTCAAGTAGTTCTCTCGATTTCCGCACTTTTAGTTATCAATAAATTTAATAATGGCTAATCAATTCTACATATGTTTTAACATATGATCATTTCAGATCAACTAGGATGGTGAAGGTGTTCACCAATGAAATTTTAGAACTAAAGAAAAGGTTAAGTGAGACTTACACCAGCATCAAGCCTCCCAAGTACTTCCCTTTCCAGAGCAATAGTAACAGGAACAATCAGCCCGCCAAGTATGCGCAAAGATCAAATGTTGTGATGAAAATAGAACGCATCAACATGGAAAATTATTGTTCTTTCCATTAGGAATATCACTCAGAAAATACATGCCCCCAATGGAACCACAACATGAACTCTTTTGTTTCCCACATCATGGATACTCTATTGGTAGATGAGTAGACAAAACAAACAGAAGAATCAGAAGAATCTGTGACGACTGAAGAAATAAAAAGTGTTGGACATGCAGTGAATGCATATCACTATATCTACAATGCTGATAAGAAGGATGCTAAAGAGAAACCATAAAATGAGCCCCCTCCTCATAAGGAAAATGGTTGATACAATTTGAGTAGTAAAGGGCCTATATTTGAACAAGAATTGACTAGAATGAAATTTAAGGAGAAATTTTTGAGAAGAATCTTGCCACCTGTAAATCCTGCTCATAATGAAAAGAGTAGGCCTGGATAGGTAACTAAGTCCAAGAATACTTCCTTGAGTAATAAGAGTAAGTCTAGCACTCTGGAAGCATTGAGTAAAGCCACCCCTCCAGACACTTCAACATTGCCTGTTATAGGTGAAACGATTGATTATAACATTATGGAAGATATGAAGAAGACATGAGCCAACATTTCTATCTATGAGATCGCAAAGACTACAGGCCAACGTGAACTTATTGTTCAGACCTTTTCACAACCTTCAACAGGTGATAAAGCTTCTTCCTCTCAAAAGGTGTCAGGTAACTCTTCTAGTCCTCTTGAATCTGTAGTAAATGCTTTAACATTAGAAGCTAACACTCTCTTCCCATCATTTTTATTAACGTTTGAAATTTTTAATTATAATGTCCATAATTATTTAGTTGACTCTGGTGAATCTATGAATGTCATGTTGTTATCTATAGCAAAGAAAATAAATGAAAAATGGGAGAAAAATGATGCATAAATTATTCAGCTGGATAAGTCTCTTGTCCAAGCTATTGGTGAGCTTAAGAATGTGCTTATCAAATTATCAAAAGATGATCGAGTTCACCAATGTATAAATATTGTAATTGTGGACATACCAGAAGCCTATGGTGTACTTCTTAGCAGAGACTGGTCTAGCAAATTACAAGGATATTTTGCAATAGACTGGTCACATTTGTGGCTTCCATATAAGGGTAGGAATAATTAGATTCGAGTGAACAGTGAGCCGTACATGAAACACACTATGACACCACTTGAGGGCCACAACGAGCCTCTTGCTTTTGCTGATTTGATTTTTGGGAATTGTTTTCTTGAAACCAACCTTGGGTGTTATCAAGCACAACCATCACCCATTCCACCATATACACAACTAGAACTACTTCCTTGTTCTCTAGCTGGTGCAAATGAAACATGTAATATAGATGTACATAATAATAGTAGTATAGGAAGTAGCTTAGTAGCTCATAATGTTTGGAATTTATATTTTGATGTTTCAAAGACGCAGGGCGGTTCCGTAGCAGGTTGTGTTCTTACAAACTCATGCAATAATAAGCATAAATTTTCATGTCGTTTCGAGTTCGAATGCACCAATAATATTGTTGAATATGAAGCACCCGTACTAGGATTAAAGAAATCTAGGCAATTGAAGGTAGAAATTCTAAAGGTAATTGGTGACTCAAAGGTGGTCACTCATCAGGTATGAGATACTATATATTGTGTTTCACCGCATCTTAAAAACTACCAGCAGGAGGTATGACATTTGATCAATAATTTCAAAGCTTTCAATATTGCTTCTATTCCTAGAATTAGAAATGCTACAACAGATGCATTAGAAAATGAAACCAATAGGATGTTGCCATTGAAAATTGGTTTTTCTATTGAAATTATATATAAACCATATGTGCCAGACAATGTCACTAACTTATGCGTTTTCTATGATGACCAATAGATACTACACTTTATGGATAATGCTGACGTATTCAAAGATGCTGCCATAGAGGAGAGTGAGCACGATCAGGCTTTGCAGGAGGCATCTAATGTAACGAAAGGAAACACTACGCTAAAATATGTGGTGTCCCTGGAGAATTTATATGACCTATAGAACTGATTTAGGGGGCCAACCAACACAATGACTGAGTTCAAAGTTAGAATCTAAACAAATCAATTTTGGAACTCCCGAAGATCCGAAGTATGTGAACCTCGGTACTTGTTGTTTTTTTTTTTGACTTTAACGGTTATGTTTTTTATTGATTGGCGGCAAAACAGCTACCGCATGCTGGATACATTGAAATAGTTCCTCAAATTTCTTGATCCTCAGAAATTTTGTTACATGGCAAATCCATGGACAAGCTTTGATTCTTAAACTTCTTTTAGGGAAAAACGCAGAGACTCTGCCTGAGGATCTGGACATTCTTAAGGGAGCGATTGTCCACACATCCAATGGCTGTTACCTGTTGCTCCTGGGAGATTGCAGAAGTTGGCTTGCTTAAACCTGAAATGTGAGATGCTGACCACTAACTCGACTACCTGTAAGACCACTCGGATCTGGGTTTCTTCAATCTGGCAGTTGAAATGTCGACTTCCCTCTCTAATCATCAATCACACGTATGCCTCAGGACGTTTTTGAAGAGTTGTAATGCAATTTCCTTGGGCAAACAACCTGCTGTGTCTGACTTATTTAATCCGATGCTTTAATAGGCTCGTAGTTTAGATCAGCTTGCTCTAATACTTGTTTCGAACTTCCCTTTGCAGTAGACCGGACGGTGGAACCGATGGAGTTGGGACGAACTATCACAGGATCTTCTTTCTGAAGTTAATCCAAAATCTGGAAATGAATGAGTTACTGACCGATTCAACAAGCTTGAGAATTGACAAACAGAGGAGGAATCCGAAATTTGCTGCCGTTCTTGGCTTTCTTCCAACAAGGGATTGGGAAACCAGAAAAAGACTCTTTTGTTTCTTTCAGGAGCTCACCTGTACCGTGTATTCAACCAAACAGTCACACAACGTCCAAGACAGTTCAAGGTTCTGTTGGAAACAGAGCATAAGAGACTGCCAGATACAGGGATTCCAAAATAATAACTTATCATGAATGCCTGCCCTTGGAGCTAGTTGAGACAAGGTAACTGGAACAACAAAGCCTGATGGGAATCCAAGATTGATGTCTTAGTAGCTGATCCCATATACATCAAGTATCAATTTCCTGGTAAAACCTGTTAAGGGATGATACAGAGAGAATCAATCGAATTGACTGAGAGGGTTCTTTGGCTTTTTGCTGAGCCAAGGTTGGCTTCCGAATCTGCCTCAGAGTTTAGCTGCCTCAGGATGTGGTAGAAGGAAATTTTCCGAAACTTAGCCAACATGGGTCTAATTTTCTTGAGAATATGGTCTAAATGGATCTGCAAAGGATTTGACTGTGAATTCATTGCTTGGATGATAAGCCGAGAATCTCCAAAGACCGTCAGTGATTGAATATTCCATTTAAGAGCAAGAGTCAGTCCCTGCCACAAAGCTAGAGCCTCTGCTCTATTGTTTGATTCGATTCCTAGACCCCAATGAAACCTGAGTAAAGAAGTGCCATCAGGTTTCAGAAGAACTCCGCCTCCACCCGCAGCGCCAGGGTTGCCCTTAGAGGCCCCGTCGAAGAATAGACAGTGGTCATCAAGGGTCGATCTCCACTTTAGAAATTCCTGTTCTTCTAGGCGAATTTCCCACATAGCGTGGCAAGGGGCTGGGTTAATAGAGATGGATTGATTTTTTGGGACAATATCTTTCAGCCAGAGCTCCTCCTCACTGTCAAGCTTCGCTTCATTCCTTAAGGCTGGCTTAGCTTCCAATGTTTCTCCCAATATAGCTTTGATTTTGGAAATTACGCTGTTTGCTGTGCAAAATTCTCCTCTAAAAATTCTGTTATTCCTTTCCAGCCATAACTTCCAGCATATGAATTTGGGTGTCCACATCCATGCAGTCTTTAGCAGATTTTTTTTATTGAGGCAAAAGGGTGATAGCTTGGCCCACTCATGGAGCAGATTTGACACATTACTTGGCAGCTCAAACTTGTTCATTCTTGAACTCAGAACCCCCTTCCAAACTGTCTTGGCAAATGGGCACAGCAACAGCAGGTGATCAGCTGATTCTTCCTCTGATATACATAATGGGCATCTGGTTGGCCCTTCCATTCCCCGCTTTCTCAGGTTGTCTCCTGTCAGAACACTGTTATGGGCAAGCGTCCAGCTGAAGAAGTCGATTTTTGGGAGAGAAGGGAAGCTCCATATGAATTTCCATTGCGTTGGGTCTGGAGGAACATTCGGAACAGCAATCAAACTTTTGTATCCTTCAGCTACCGAGAAGATACCAGTATGGGAGCCCCACCCTCTTTTGTCCTTGGCTGATGCTGACAGAGGAGATTTCCCTTGCAGTTTGTCTAACAGTAAAGAAGCTTCTGAATGCAAATGATGTGGAACCTCTCCTAGATTCCAGTTGTCCCATCTTCTGTCAACATCCTCCGTCCAGTTGGATATGTCCCAAAGGGTTTCCTTATTGTTGGAGTGCAGCCATAGTTTAATATTTGCTAGGCCTTCTATTTGGTGTAGTGGCTGGTCTCCAAGAATCTGATCTTTCCAAATTCTAATTTTCTTCCCATTGCCTGGGATCCAGTAGAGTTTGGGATTGAAGTTCTCAAGAGCTGCGATACAAAGCTTGGATATAGGGGAACCTTTGGAGTTTTTTGGGGGGAATTCCAGACATCTCAGTCGTTGACCTTGAAAGTATTTCTTCCACAGAACTTTTTTGCTCCAGCTTATTTTCCCTGCCACAATATTCCACAAAATTTTTGAGCCTAGAGCGAGGTTTTGAGCAGCCAAATCTCTCATTTGCAGACCTCCTTCTATGAATGGTTTCTTAATGGTATCCCAATTTACTAAATGAAGTCTTCTTTCATTGTTTTTCCCCCCTTCCCACAGGAACCGCCTCAGCAATCCTTCCATTTTACTGAGAAAGGTTTTGGGGGCAAGGAGAATGGAGTGCTGATAGAGAGGCATGCTTGTTAGGACAGATTTTATAAGAATTGTTTTCCCAGCAGTGTTCAGCCAGGAGGCTCCCCAGGCTTGTATTCTGAGCTTTAGCTTGTCCAGCAAGGGCATCCAATGGACGACTTTAGGGTTGGTTCTGAAAATTGGGATCCCAAGATATTTGAATGATTCCCAGTCCTGACAGATTTTCATTTCCAGAAGCCTAGCTATGTCAGCGAGATTTTTGGCTGAGCAGTTCCAGCCATAGATTGTGCTTTTTGAGTAGTTTATTTTACTGCCGGATGCTTCCTTGTAGATGTCCAGTTCCTTTTTGAAAGATCTGGCCGAATTAATGCTCGCTCCACCTAGCAGCAGAGTATCGTCGGCAAATTGGGCATGGTTTATATCTTTGACATTATGCACCATTCTAAGGCCTGGCAGAGTTTGGACTTGCTGGCAGGAATCAAGCTGGAAACTAAGAACTGAGGCTTGAATAGCATAGAGCAGAGGGGACAGTGGACATCCTTGTCTTAATCCCCTGGAAGCTGTAAAGAATTCAGTCGATCGACCATTAACCAACGGTGCAATCCAAGGAGAGGCAATGCATGCTTTCACCCAATTTATGAAGTTTATTGAGAAGCCCATTTTCATCATAACAGCAAACAGAAAGTCGTGCCTCACCCTGTCGAAGGCATTAGCCAAATCTAGTTTTATTACCATTCCTTTCTCTTTTCTCTGGCCACTTGAATGAACTGCCTCTTGAACCAGCACTATATTATCCAGGATCTTTCTTCCTTTGATGAAGCCTCCTTGGTTCTCCGGTATGATGTCCGGCAAAATATTCTTGAGTCGATTGGAAATTATTTTGGTAATCAGTTTATAGCTAGTGTTGCACAATGAAATGGGTCGAAATCTACTGAAATCTGAGGCTCCTTTCTCTTTCGGAATCAAAGCAAGGAAGGCTGAATTGGTACTGCCTCCTATCTTTGCGCAGAGTTGGGACTTCCTGGCCATTCTCAGAAGGTCTTTTTTGATAGTTGACCAGCAGGTTTGGAAGAACCTAGCAGTGAACCCATCAGGCCCTGGCGCTTTGTCCGGTTCCATGCCATCCACGGCTTTCTTGAGTTCATCCATGCTGATCGGAGCAGTCAGCATATTATTGACAGAGTCTTTCACACAATGAGGGATCAGATTATACGGATAGGCTTGAGGATCTATAGGATGGTCCTCTGGCGCTGAGTAGAGATCTTTAAAAAAGGAGAATGCTGCTCTCTTGATACCTTCAAAATCATTAACCACGGCCTCTTGGAATCGGATTTCTGAAACATTTTTGAATTGCTTTCTAGCTTCGGCATGCCTGTGGAAAAAACTAGTATTTTTGTCGCCGGCCTGTAACCATAAATTTCTAGATTTTTGTCTCCAATACTCTTCTTCGTCCCTACTAGCTTTATGAAGGGCTTTTTGCAGCTCAACTTCTTTTTGGAGTAGACTTTGGGTAATAACTGAATCCTCCATTGATGATTGGTGAACAGCAAGGTTTTCTACAGACTCTTTTCTCTTGACAGCAGGTGTTTTCAAAGTTTTAGCCCACTCCTTGAGTCTTCTCTTAAGAGCCCGCAACTTTTCTTCCCACACGAAGGAGGGGGATCCCTGTATTTTCCGATTCCATACTTCAGAAACCACCTCATTGAAACCCTCTTGCTGAATCCACAGTGGGCTAAATCTAAATGGAATTGGACCCAGAGAAACATTCATGGAGAGCTCGAGACTTATGGGTTTATGATCGGAAGTGCAGTTGGGCAGAATTTTGGATGAAGCCATAAGCCCATTAGTTAGAAAGGTGGCTTGGACAAGGAATCTGTCCAATCTAGCAGCTATATGGTTGGGGCCTAGTCTTTTATTAGACCAAGTGTATTTCCCAGCTGATGGTTTGATGTCCTCCAAATCCCAGCCAATCATGATATCTTCTACCCATTCTCTGGCCGGATCCCTTACAGGGGAACCTCCTTTTTTCTCTTCAGCAGCTAGAGTAACGTTCAGATCCCCTGCAATAATGATGTTTTCTGGGTTGTGCAAAACAAGAAATGACTGGAGCGAATCCCAACAAATTTTTTTCTCCGATGGAGAGACCGGAGCATAAAGGTTAAATATACTTACTTGTTGGCCAGAATCTTTGTGAAGGAGCTGAGTGAAAATCCAGTGCTGGCAACTTTCTTCCTGAATCAAGTCGTATTTGGAACTGTCCCAGAAGGAGGCAATCCCACCAGAGGCACCTCTAGCACTGACAGCTCTACCAGGGCCTTTGCGCCAAAATGTTTTGCTGGATTGGAGGAGAAGAGTGTCCTCCAGTTTTGTCTCCTGGATGAGAAAGATTTCAGGCATATGCAACCTCACAATATCTTTCAGGGCCTCTTCTTTCAGCCTGCTACCTAATCCTCTGCAATTCCAGGAGACGTATTTCATTATTTATTGGAGAGGGGGGGAGTGGCTCCTTTTGGAGCCTTGTTATGCTTGCGCCCGGATCTTGTGTTCATCATTCCCTTTAGAGTTTTCTGAGAACCTTGGAGAACATCCATGTAGGTTTTCTCCTCTCTCTGTTTCTTCTTGGATTTTCGGCCCCTGGTCGATTTGATAGGAGTGATTTGTGAGCTGTCTGATTCGGAGTCTCTTTCTTCTGATTCTTCCCCTGAATCAGAGGCAAGACTTATGTGTTCATCATTGCCTGCTTTTTCCCCTTGATCTGCCTTGGCTGGTTGGGCATTTGATTCTTCTTCGGTATCCTTCCTTTTCTTTGGCTGATCTTCAGTTTCTTCATTTTTCTCTGAGGTCTCCCCCTTTTCAAATGAGGGTGGGCTTTCATTTGAGACTGGATTTGTCTTGTCATTGGTCTGGGGATTTCCCTTTGATACTGATTGCTTCTTCTCGTTTGGCTTTGAGACTACCTTTCCCTTTTTTATTTCCTTCCATCCTTCTTCTTCCTCTTTGTCCCCTGACGGTGCTTTGGGGCAATTTCGTTGAAAATGGCCGTGCTCATGGCAGATTCTGCATTTGAATGGCAGTTGCTCGTAGTCCAACTTCTGGAAATGATGCCAATCTCCCACTGAAAGCTTGATGGCTTCCGGTAGTCCAGCTTCTAGGTCAACTTCCACGCAAATTCTGGCGCAAGTGTATTGGCCCTTGTTATCAGCTTTGTCTATGAATCTGCCCAGTCCGTTTCCTATCTTTTGCAGAGCTTGATAGCTCCAGCAGTGTATTGGCAGGTTGGGGAGCCGGACCCAAACAGGGACCTCCTTTGGGACATCAACTGAGGGGTCAAAGTCGGGTGTCCATTTATTCAGGAAGAGACCTTGATTTCCCATGAAGTATGGACCATTTCTGAACACCAGATCTCGGTCTTCTTTGGTAGTGAATTCGAAGATGAAGAAGCCCCTTCCAACCGCGTAGCTGATCACATTGTTGGGGAGCAGGGGTCTCCAGTTTCTTTGCACCCATTCATCAGTAGATTTTGATGTTGGCCACCGACCCATAAATTGCCCTACTAAACCTCTGTCAGCCAAGGCAAGGGCGATTTTGATTGTTTGGTCTTCTGGCAAAGCTATTTCTGGGATTTCTTCCAGCTTTTTTATAAATTTCGGGACTTCAGGTTGATTTCGTTTTTTCCCTCTCTGCGTTAGAATGCGTCTGAATGCTTCTGCTGGGGAAATCGGTGGGGTGGGAGAGGTCTCCGCACCCCCTGGAGCAGCCATGGCGGCGGCAGTTGAGCTCTGACCTAGTTGATCGCATCACAGAGCGCGCGCAACTTCGTTTCGGTCTATCACCCGGTACTTGTTGTTATCCACAAGAATGACGGGGGTTTATCCACTTATTCAAAAAGTACCATAATGTGTTTGCATGGGCATACGATGATTTAAAGACTTATCACACTCATATTATCCAACATGTCATCCCTATAAAAGAAGGGATGAAATCGTTCTATCAAAAAGTATAGAAAGTTCATCCAACACTGGAACCCATTATACAAAAGGAATTGAGAAAGTTGTTGGATGCTAAGATCATCTTTAAAGTTAGACATTCCATGTGGGTTTCCAATCTGGTCTAAGTCAGAAAGAAGTCCAAAAAGATAATATTATGTGTATATTTCCAGAACCTTTATCAAGCTTCTGATAAACATAACTATCCAGTGCTTTTGTTTTGGTAAGATAGTCAAGCCTATGCTAGTTACTTCTGCACGAGCAATGTTCTTACTGTAGAAGAAATTTAGCTAAAAATGGAAAACATTACAAATTAAATTTTATGTTCCTTGCTCCACACACTGTTATCCTACACAACACTCCTTTAATTAATATTGGATATTAAGTCGCTGCTTAAAGTTTAAATAATTTCATGTCTTTGGAATAAGGTTTGCTCTACACCCCCGTTGCTTGTTATTAATTGATTCATATGTACTGTTGTGTAGAAGGAGGACCGAAATATTGTGAAAGAATGTTTTTGTTCCTTGCTCCGCACACTCATTCTCCCACACAACACTACTTCTTTGCACACATTAAAAATACACTTAATTTAATATTTCATAATAATAAGTAGTAGAGACTAACAAAATGAGCCCATGTAAATACACCCTTAAGAGGAAATGTAGCCAGAGATGCAAAACATTACAAATTAAAGTTCATGTTCCTTGCTCTGCACACTTGTTCTCATGCACAACACTCCTTTCTCACACACATAAAAAAGACACTTCATTTAATATTGGATCCTAATTTTCCGCTTAAAGTTTAAATGAACCCCTTTGCTTATTATTAATTGATGAATATGTGTTGGCGTGTATAAGAGAGGTGTGCGGGAGAGTATCGAAACATTGTGGATGGAAGTTGTGTTCCTTGCTTTACACACTTGTTCTCCTACACAACACTACTTCTTCACACACATTAAAAAGACACTTAATTTAATATTTCATAATAATAAGTATTTAATACACAAATATGAAATCACAAATATCCATAGTATTCATAAACGTTCAATACCAAGATTGTCTATTTCTAGTTTTTAAATCGTTGTTTATAATTTTGAAAACTGCACATTGCACATTGATCCACTCTTAAGGGAAAATGTATATGGAGATGCAAAAAATTAAAACTTTTTTTTCCCTTGCTCCACACACCTGTTGTCTCGCCTAACACTCCTTTCTCATAGGCATTAAAAATATACTTCATTTAATATCATTGGATAATTATCTTTATCAGAAGCCTGAATAAGGTTGTGGAAATCTACACATAATCATAAAGGCAAAAATATTTTATTATACTTTATAATTACTTGTGATGTTCTTGACTTCTTATTAGGTTTCTTTATATCTTATTTCTTTAGTTCATCAAGCAATTACCAAAGTAAAAGCACATAAAATAATGGACACCATATATAGGCACTATGCCAGGGAAAATCTCCCCTCGAGAGGAAAACCTAGTCAAAATTCTCTTCCTTTCAATAGTATTCTTTGAGACTCTTCACCCTAAACAAAGACCAAACCTTCCCTCCACACCAAGTCAACCTCCTAGATCTTTGACCTCTCTTCTAGCAACTTCGACTATGTAGCAACTTCCGACATCAACCAACTTCTGACATTAGTGAAACTTTGAAGACTTCGATCTCCCAAACTAGGGCACAAAACAAAGAGAGAGAGGCACCAAAATTTCATTTTTATTCTTCTCCTAGACTCCACCCACCTCGCACTTCCTTTGGCTTCCTTAGACCCACTTCGTACTTCTCTGAATTCCTTACAAATATCAAAATTTCTTGAGATGGGGTGCTCCAAATGAATTCGACTTGCTTCTATTTATAGGCTTCAAGGGAGGTCGAATTGATGTTGTTAGGCTGACTTGATATCTTCTAGGCTGACTTGGTGTGGAGGATACATAAATTATATTTGAGTCAATACTAAACCTTTTTACATGATTCAAAATCCCAAGAAGGGTCTCTTTGAATATATAATGACTCTATAAACTCAGAATAAATCCTAGAAGTCCACAATGGGGACTTTGACTAATATAATGATGACCCAAGCATGAAACCCATGCTTTAATAAGTCATTGTTACAATAATAGAAATTATTTTCTTTATTCTTTTGACAAGTACATTTCATGATGAATCAAATACATTAAATGAAGACCGAACCTAGTTACATTTTCAACACTCCCTCTTAACTAGGGAGGTATTCATCATATACAAGTACAAGGAAGGTCTCAAGTATATGAACCATGAAGAAATTTAGGCACCGCAATGCCATGGACTATATTCCTGACCAGGGCAATCTATCCATTGGTCTCTCAACAATTTAGGCACCACAATTCCATGGACTAGATTCCTAACCAGGGAAATCTATCCATTGGTCTCTCAACAGTTTTGGCACCGCAATGCCATGGACTAGATTCCTCGCCAACGAAATATATCTAGGTGGGACTAAGATGGACTCAAGATTTCATCCTTTCTAGGTACCATCAGGATTACTTGCTAACCATCAACCCATAAATCCAGGTGCGTGTCAAAGCTCAAATACCAATGCCACCTTTCTAAATTCGGGACCTAGACATCAACACAAAGTATCGACAATATGTCCTCCTAGGCAATGCTTCACTCATAAAGCCTCATCACCCATTGATCCAACAAATCAAGGACAAAAATTCTCTCCCTATCAAACTTATCGGTAACCAACATGCTATCTAAAACCTTCGAGAGATTTCCCTGTTCAAACACAACCCCAATTAATAATATACTTTCACATGTACATAATCAAATACAAACCCCCAGGTTTGTTTTAGATGTTTCTCCTCAACTCAGTAGGAACATCAACTGAATATTTGATAAAATATTCCTCAACCATATTCTTTCCTTTCCCACATGCAACAACATATTATTCAAAATTCATTCTCCAATAATAGTTATGCTCTCCCTCTCAACCAAGGAGATTTCCTCTATCCAGGCTCCCTCTTAATTTCAGGGAGATTTCTTCTATTCGGTCTCCCTCTTAACCCAAGGAGATCAACTTCTTCTTTTCATCATTGGAGAATATTTTGTGGTTTCCAACCATTTCATCAGAGTTGTCATCATCCACATCATTCTTATCAATGAACATTTTCACCATATTGAAGATTATGTACATGCACAACTTAGATAACAAGTACAACCAAATATATAGAAGCATGAAGTTAGCCATATCAGAATTATGAAAGAATTCAAACCTTATATATCAGATACCAAAACAAACAAGAGGCACATACTCTTTCAACATCTTACTAGGGACTTAGTCATAAACCTTAGACTACTTCATAACAAAAGTTTATTACATCTAGGGTTTCAATGTTTCTTCCAAAGGTAACACATACCTTTCCTTATAGAAAACCCTAGAAAAAATTCAAACAAATATATATCAACAAAGCATCTAACAACTTTCATAATTCATATGTTAGATTTCCCACTATGGTTTCACACAAATCCTAGATTTTGTACATGATAATTAATCAATTAAAACTAATCACAGCTTAGCCATCAACATGACCAACTTCTACTAGGGTTAGTTGCAAACCCTATATTTTTCAATCAAACATTAATCTCAACAAAAACTTAGATTTCACAATCTTACACAAATCTCAAATTATCACATTGTCATCATATATAAGAGATTTTCACTTCTACTAAGGTTCAACTCCAAGACCTTAGAATTTCACAAATACTATCATCCTAGAGAAACAAACATGAACTAGGGATTAGTTCCAAACCCTAGGATTCATGATCACTGATAAATATATTAACTCATACATCTAGGACTTCATCATCATGTATAGGCATTTCATATCATGTGTTATTCAAAGCCAACTTCACAAATATCAATAAGAGTTAGACGACCAAACTTGATTAGACTAGGGTTTGATCAGACAAACACAAATTCTAAGGAAATCATTTCTAAGGCATTATAAAGGTCTTACTTACATGTTCCACCAAACCCTAATGAGTTAGGGTTTCAATATAGGAACATAGAAAATCCAAAGTTACCAACAATTCAAAGTTTTGGGATTTTAGACTTTATCATTCAATCCTAACAAGTTAGGTCTTCTTGATCATATCAAAATCCCAAACATAAAATTATGAAAAAAAACTTCAAATAAAAATTATCAGTAACGCTAAGCAGTTGGTTTCAGACATTCACATTAGCATACCCTCAGGTTAGGGTTTTCCAGAGAACATTGTCTAGGTTTCTATAAAATCAATTAAGAATATGAGTGGGGTAGATTTATGAAGTCATGAAGCACCCAAAATAAGAATCAATATGATCCAATATAGCTAGACGAAATAATGTTAGTAATAGATTTTCAAATGAATAAAACATTTAAATAAATAAATGTTTTGTAGTTTAAGGCATACCTTTGAAAAACCTTATCTTGGGTGGATTTATTTAATACTCCTTGAGGGCATAGAAAATGTTTTCTTAATCAAGACAATAGAGGGAGAATGGTGATTAGTATTAATATAATCAAAACTTAAATAAGTACATGAAACCAAAAGCTGAAATCAAGTGAGATACTTATCTTTGGGAGATGTTGGGGGCTCCCTCCAAAGCTTTAGGGATACCTATAAACTTATCAAAACAAAAGAAAGTGTCTTTTCCAAAAATCATGTTAAAACCTATAAATTATAAAACATAAAATAAGACATCTAAGACTAAAAGCAAAGGACTTAGTAGTGTAAGTCCCTTATGTCAAATTCTTCAGGTTTGGCTTTATTTGGATCTTCTTCTTCAATAATGTTAGCATGATATGTTTCTCTCTTCTTATTTCTTGGATTGTCGGGACAATCACTCCTGTAATGACCCTTCTTATGACATTCATAGCATTCTACCATGGACATGTCAACTTTCTTCCTTGGTCCTTTCGATTTATTTCCTTTATGTTGAGCAATGTAGGTATTTGAAACATCTTAAGAATTGGAAACTAATGAGATCCTCAATTCTTCCTGACTGCAGGTAGTCCATAGTTCTTCAAAAGTGGGAGCTTCCTTCCAACTATTAGGACCTACAACAAATTCAACCCAAGAAGGTGGTAATCCTAATAAAGTAGTGACCATGAGTTCTTTGTCTGGAATGATTTGATCAATGGCCAAAATATCATATATATTCTTGTTATATTTATTAAAAAGGAGGCCATTGTGTCTTCTTTAGTCATCTTTGTGTGTTGGGTTATGTTATAATCTTTCCACGACTAGCCCATGGAGTTAACTGGGGGGTTAGAGGGCGGGTGAAGCCCCCCCTTCGTTGCGCCGATTGTGTAGCGAGGGGGGTGTCACAGGGGGTTTGAGGCGTACCCATAACCCCACTTTATGGAGTCTGGGGCAGCACCCTGGAAAATTTTGGTTTTGGACCCTATGTTAGGTTGGGCGGACCCACCTATGGTTTTGTGCATGATTTTCGCACATGTTTTTTGGACGCGATGGTTTTCGGTCCATGGTATTGGATGCTTCGGCATGTATAAATATGTATTATAACATTGAAAGGAACATAATGAAAAATCAAGCTGTTAGTTTAGTCCCGATTTTGGGATCCAGGGAAAAATCTCTATGTATATGTGTTATTCTCTCACATTGTTTATTTTCCGTGTTTTAGAATTCATATGCAGGTAATTTCTGTATGGGGTTAAAACCTACATTTGGTATCAGAGCTATTTGGCTTCAAGGGGACGCCTTTGTTGCTGAGGGGTTTTGCTCGGGCCTATGGTAGACCCTATTCAGTGGGAGATCTGTGAGATCGATTCTAGTGGTGAAAGAAGATGGCGAGCAGTGGAAAGATAGAGACTGAGAAATTTAATGGTCAGAGTTTTGAGTTGTGGAAACTCAAGATGGAGGATCGGTTGATGGATACAGATCAGTGGATCACGGTAGATGCGAGTACTAAACCAACGGGAGTATTCGATGAAGAATGGAAGAAGTTGGATCAGAAGGCAAAGAGCACAATACGATTGTGTGTCTCAGATTCAATATTGCTGAATGTATCAGGGGAAGCTACGACGAAGGATTTGTGGGACAAGTTAGGGGTTTTGTACCAATCTATGTCTCTGGTGAATAAACTGTTCTTGTGGAAAAAGCTGCATAATCTGAGGATCAAAGATGGAGACTCGGTGATAGAGCATCTGAACACCTTTAATACTGTGGTAAGTCAGTTAGCATTTGTTGATATTAAAATTTCAGATGAAGATAAGTGCATCAGTTTGTTGTGTTCTCTACCAGATTCGTGGGATAGTCTGGTTATTATAATAGGTATCAATGCCACTGCCTTACAGTTTGATGAAATAGTCTCATCCTTGTTGACGGAGGAGATGAGACGGAAAAATATGGAGAGCTAGAATGGTGATGCCTTGTCTGTACGAGGATGGTCCAAGAACAAAAAAAAAAAAATAAGTCATCGAGTGGGAGACTAAATCTAGAGGGATATCTAAATCTCCAGGAAAACCCGTAAAGGTGGTGTGCTGGAAATGTGGAAAGGAAGGGCACTACAAAAGGGATTGCAAATCTAAAGCTCCTGATAAAGGAAAGGGATCTGATGATGCTCCTTCTGCAGAGGTGAAAACCACCTCAGATGAAGGTGGGGATGTGTACTTGGCTTCTTCAAGTACACATGTAGATCATGAGGCATGGTTGATTGACTCAAGTGCATCCCTTCACTTCACTCCCCATAGAGAGTGGTTCTGCGAGTATGAGAAATATGATGGTGGTGATGTCTTCTTGGGGGATGATAGGAAGGCTAGAATCATTGGTCGCGGAAAAGTAAAGTTGAAGCTATAAGGTGGAAGGGTTAGAACACTTCTGGGTGTTCTGCATATTCCTACATTAGCCAGAAATCTGATTTCTATAAGCAAGCTGGATGATGCAGGTGTAAAAACAGTGTTCGAGAAGGATACTTGCAAAATGGTTCGAGGAGCATAGGTATTTATGCGGGGAGTTCGGATTGGAACTCTGTACAAGCTGCAAGGTAGCATTGTTATTGATGGGTGCAACAGTTTTGTGGTTCCTGAAAGTGGAGTAGAAAATCTAGTGGTCTCTGGACAGAAGAACATGTTGTGGCATCAAAGGCTTGGACATATTGGAGAGAAGGGCCTTTGAATACTTCATGGTAAAGGTATGGTAGAAGGTATGAGTAATAGCTCTCTGGATTTTGATTTCTGTGAAAATTGTGTATACGGGAAGTAGAATCGGGTGAGTTTTCCCTCTGGTAGTAAGAGGGCGAAACATATATTAGAGCTTGTGCATAGTGATGTGTTTGGACCTGTGAAGGTTCCATCACTGGGTAAGTCTGTGTACTATGTATCATTTATAGATGACTTCTCATGGAATACATGAATATATTTCCTTAAGAAGAAATATGAAGTCTTTGACAGGTTTAAATAATTTAAGGCTCTGGTGGAAAACTAGACAGAGAAGAAGATAAAGGTGTTGAGGAAAGATAACGGTGGAGAGTTTTGCAGTAAGGAATTTGAAGAATTTTGTAAGAAGTGTGGTATAGCACAGCAGAAGACTACTCCATATACACCTCAGCAAAATGGAGTTGCAGAAAGAATGAACAAGACGTTGATGGAAATGGAAAGAAGCATGCTCAGTGGTGCCGGGTTAGGACAGGAATTCTGGGCAGAGGCAGTAGAGACAACATGTTACCTGGTCAACAGATCACCTTCATTAGCATTGGAGGATAAGAATCCACAAGAGGTGTGGACTGGTAAGAAACCCTCTCTTTCACATCTGAGGGTATTTGAATGTGATGCATATGTACATGTTCCAAAGGAGAAAAGAACCAAGTTGGATAGTAAATCTGAAAAGTGCATCTTTATTGGGTATAAGGATGGTTTAAAGGGTTATAAGCTTAGGAACCCAGTAACAAGGAAGGTTGTGTACAATCGAGATGTGGTGTTCAGAGAAGTGAAAGATGTTATTAAACATGAAGTCCAACCAAAAGAACCTAAGAAGATAGAGTTTGAGCTAAAGGAGGAAGAATCAGACTCTACAACAGAGGAGGAATCAGAAGATGAAGATCCACAAACTCCGGCTGTGAGAAGATCAGTTTGAGA
Organism: Pinus tabuliformis; assembly: GCA_031772625.1. Taxonomy (NCBI): domain Eukaryota; kingdom Viridiplantae; phylum Streptophyta; class Pinopsida; order Pinales; family Pinaceae; genus Pinus; species Pinus tabuliformis. The sequence goes on from CM062820.1 coordinate 499,048,453, forward strand.
AAGAAGGCAGCCAGAAAGGTATAGTCCATTTACTTTCTGTTCAAATTTTGCTTTGTCTATTACTGATGATGATCCCAGAACTGTGAAGGAAGCAGTGGATTCAGAGGATGAAAAACTTTGGAAAGAGGCCATGGTTGATGAAATGGCATCTTTCCAAAAAAATGAGGCTTGGGATTTGGTGGAGTTGCCAGCTGGAGGGAAACCTATTGGCAAAAAATGGGTGTTCAAAAAGAAGACAAATGCAGAAGGAAAAGTGGAGAAATACAAAGCTCGGTTGGTAGCAAAAGGTTATTCCTAGGTGCCGGGAATTGATTTTGGTGATATTTTTTCTCCTGTTGCCAAGGTAGATTCTATTAGATTGCTATTATCTGTTGCTGCTGCTTTTGATTATGAGGTGGAACAGATGGATGTGAAGACAATATTTCTTCACAGGGATCTGGAAGAGGAGATTTACATGAAGAAACCTGAAGGTTTTGCGGTGAAGGGTAAGAAAGAACTAGTATACAAGTTAAATAAGTCTTTGTATGGGTTAAAACATTTACCAAGGATGTGGTATCAGAAATTTGATACATTTATACGGGGACTTGGCTTCACCAAAAGCAAAGCAGATCACTATGTGTATTTTAAATTAATTGGTGACCGTGTTATTTATCTGGTCTTGTATGTGGATGATATGTTGTTGGTTGGAAATGACAAAGAAATTATCCAGGATTTGAAGACCCAATTGTCCTCCAAATTCGACATGAAAGATCTTGGTGCTGCAAACTATATTTTGGGCATGGAAATTAAAAGAGCTTAGGCAAAGAGGAAGCTTTGGTTAAACTAGAGGAAGTATGTCGAGACAATACTGCAAAGGTTTAATATGCACGATAGTAAACCGATGAAGGTTCCTATTCCTGTAGGTGTAAAGTTATTTTTTCAACAGTGTCCCAAGACACAAGAAGAGGAAGAGGACATGTCCCGTGTTCCATATGCAAGTGCAGTCAATAGCCTGATGTATGCAATGGTCTGTACTAGACCAGACATTGCACATGCAGTGGGAGTATTGATCAGGTTTATGTCAAAACTAGGGAAGGAGCACTGGACAACAGTGAGGCGGGTTTTCAAGTATTTGCGTGGCACTAGTGATTATGGTTTGTGCTACCAAGGAAGACCCAGATTGGACAGAGTGTTGGATATCCATGGCTTTGTTGATGCAGATTGGGCTGGAGATCTGGAACAGAGAAGATCTACAAGTGGGTATATGTTTAACCTATTTTGAGGTGCAGTCAGTTAGATGATTAAGAAACAATCTATAGTGGCACTATCAACTATAGAGGCAGAATACATTGCAGCCACTCATGCAAGCAAGGAAGCAGTTTGGTTGCAGAGATTGTGTTCAAGTATGGGGTTAGTACAGGGAGCTATAAGGATAGTCTGTGATAGCCAAAGTGCAATTTTCCTGGCAAAGAACCCTGCATATCATTCAAAGACAAGGCATATTGATGTTAAGTATCACTTTCCGAGGGATATGATAGAAGAAAAAAATGTGTTGTTGGTAAAGGTGGACACTTCGAAAAATATTGCAGATGCATTGACAAAATCTGTGAGCTCTGAGAAGTTCTTTTGGTGTAGAGAGACAAATGGCATTTCAGGGCTCAAAAAATGACTAATCTATCTTGTGGCCCCCTGTGGAAAGAAAACAATAAGTGGGAGAATGTTGGGTTGTGTTATATTCTTTCCATGACTAGCCCATAGAGTTTACCGGGGGGGTAGAGGGGGATCGGAGCCACCCCTTCGTTGCGCCGATGGTTTTCGGTCCATGGTATTAGACGCAATGGTTTTCGGTCCATGGTATTGGATGCTTCGACATGTATAAATATGTATTATAACATTGGAAGGAACATAATGAAAAATCAAGCTAGTAGTCCCGGTTTTGGGATCTTGGTGTATATGTGTTATTCTCTCGCATTGTTTATTTTTTTTGTTTTAGAATTCTTATGCATGTAATTTCTGTACGGGGTTAAAACCTACATTCTGGTCCTTAGCTCATTCTTCAAATTTTCTACTTGACCAATGTTCTTAATGGTGAATAAATTTGACAAGTCGTCATACTTTTCTTGAGCATGATTAATGTTGGCTATGAATGGGACAAGGTTGTCCTTTATTCCTTCTACCATTAGAGTCATGGCCACCAATTCTAGTTTCCTAAACTTTACTTTGTCAGCATCATTGGAGTCTTATGTAGGATTCTTTACTTTTCCTTTCAACAAGTCTAGACCCTGTTAGAGCCTAGATTGACCTCAGGCTGAATTGAAGCAATTCTAGGGTAACCACAAACCACGCTTAACCTGGTAGCTAGCCCTACCAGGTTAGGAGAGGGCTCTCTCCTTTATGGATCTCAGTGAAAATTACTGGATCAGATGGGATTTTAGGCTAGGTATAGTAGCTCAAAGGATTTTGATTGAATTTGTTGGTTTTTGTTGATCAAATGGAGCCAGGCAGTTTTGGGTCTGGGAAATTAGGTCGAGATGTAGGGTGTTTAATGGAGCAAGGTAGGTATAGGCATTGGCACTTGAAATATAGTGAGGTGGGATGTCTAAGACTTGTGAGGAACTAAGGAGGGCATGTAAAGATCATGTATCCTTCTCAAACAACAGAAAACATAGAATACTGAATGGTTTCCCAAGGTAGAGCACTGTAAACAATGAATTCTACCTATCTATCTTGATATCATTCAGTTAGAAGCAGTGAAATAAATTTTGGCATACATAAAAAATGTGAAAAACTGATAACAAAAGAATAAACTATGCAAAAGCACCATACCACAGGTAGCCCATAAAAATAGCTGCAACTGCTTTTAATTTCCTTACCAAACTGCTTACAATGATGTATAATATTGTTCAGAGCATCCAAGTGAATCCAACCCTTGCCAATGACAAAGAAAATACATAATATAGACATAAAAACCACTCATCCTGACCATCAGGGGTTGAATCCATGAGAAGAGGGGCTGTTACAACCATTTCCAAACATGGACCAGGAATATAGATAGTCAAACTACTTGCCTTTATAAGCATGGAAATTGATTCATTAGCCTCAAAACCACCTATAACTAATGCATCTACCCTCTAAGACTATTTTACCATTACATTTACATGCCATGTCATTAATTACATCAATGAAATCATTCATGAAGAGAGAGAAAGTGAATTTACAGTGAAAACAGGTGAAATTTTGATTTTCTGGGCAAACTGGTCAAAAGCGCAGCACCGTTTTCCACCTACTTTTGGAGCCCTTCCCCTTAACCAAATTGAGCCCAAGATATCTCATTGGAAAGATATTCAAGTCTAGTTTCTGGAAAAACTTGAATTTTTGAATTTGGAGGTCATTTACCCCCTCAAAAATTGAATCTCCCAAGACAACTTTTGTGTGTCCAAAAAGAGGCAGAAAGGTCATTTTTTGGTAGTTTTTGGACCTTTTGGTGACCCAGATTTGCTCCAAAACTTCTGAAAATTTCCAGGGTGTATGTTCTCATCATGCTAAATCCAAAAATACAAACTTTTTCTCCATCTGATGCTCCAGGAAAAAGTGCAGCGCCGATGGCGCTGCGCTTCTGGGCAAAATTTCTGTGTTTAAAATTACAAAATTGCAAAAAATGCCAAAACTTTCCAAAATTTGCCCAAATTTGGCATGGGACACCACCATCAGCTGCTTTGATGGGCTAGGGAGGCTTCAACCAACATCTTCAATCTATCTTGCTCCTTTTTTCCTTTCAAAGCTCTCCTTAGCCTAGCCTTTAACTTTCGAATTCTCATCTTACAAATTTTGTTGCGGGTCATGTAATGGTAGGCCATGTGTCGGAGCATCTTCTTATCCCTGTTGGCCTTCTCAATCAGCCCTTCAAGATGTATGTTGACCCTCTCAAGCCAAGTTTCCCTATCATTTTCAATCTCTTGCTCAATTGGAGTCAATGTGACATGAGCCTCTTTCGCCATTTTCCTGTTTGCTTTGATCATTTGCAACTCCATGAGGACTTGCTTGTCACTCAATTGTTTGTTTTCCTGTTCTAGATATTTGATGACGAACTTGGCTGTCTCAAATTGTCCACCAAAGTTTGTATTTGAGTTTCCCTATCTTGAATAATGATGTCCTTGACAGTTTCTTCATCCTGAGCTTCCAAGTCAATGATGTCAACTCCATGATGAGTAAAGTGCTACTGTGGCTCCTCATGCTCAATGAGATCAAAATCTCTTTCCTCCTCATCACCAAGATCTTCCTCTTGCACCTTTTCCTTGCCTTTGCTCAACCGCTCAACCTGTACCTGTTTTGTTGATGTAGAAGGCAAAGCCCCTTCCACACCTTGTGGAGCAAACATTTTCCGGTGGACTGATGACGAAGGCAATGCCCCTTCCACACTTTGTAGAGCAAACACTTGCTTAGAAGCTGCAAAAAGTCTCCTTGTGCCTCTTTGATATGTTAAATACACTGGCACCTCAGTAGTTTTGGTTTCCTTGGCCTCTTCCCTTGTTTCTCCATGGCTAGAAGGCCCACCTTTTTCTTGATGCACTAGTGAAGGGATCTGTGGGCCTTTGAACATCTCATGAGCAATGAAAGTCTCCCATGGAATGTGAAAAAGGTTAAGCTAGTGTAGAACAATGATTTTAATCAAAGAGTAATGATAAATTCTGTTCAACTACTGGGGGTATGATTTCCTCTGTACAATATGTGCCATTTTCTCAATGTTTCTAAACATGAAGTAAGGGAGATTCAACATCTTTACTCTAGTGAAATGCATGAGGAGTCTAATATGATAGGCATACAACCGAGAGAACCTACCTTCACAAGTGAAGTACTTGATAATAATCTTCATCAAAGGAACATACCTGTTTTCCAAAAACTTAAAGGGGAATAACCTCTTCACTTGATTTCTATATTTAGCCTTGATATAGGGCTCATAGTAACTCTCATCAAGGTCCTGACTTTTGTACCATTTCTCACCAACATTAGGGATTCTAGTGGCCTCTGAAATGACAGCTGATGATATTGTGAAGGTTACTCCAGCAAGTGTCACCTCATTGTTATGCAAATGAGTCACAAAAAGTCTGGCCAACTCGTGGTGAAACTGAACTCTCTCCACCATTTCACAAAATTCAAAACATGCTTGATGCCTGAAACAAGAAACTGCAAGTGGGCAAGCTTGTAATTCCCTCAAGCTAGTGGGCTCCTCTCTGATGATTTTTCCTCCTTTATGGGGCTTCCTCTGTTGTCTATGTCTCTCCATGGAGCTGTCACTAAGTGTCTCTTCTTCATACTCATAATCACTATCTCTTTCCATTGTTTTCCTTTGGCTTTGAACAATATGGTTATATATGGATAGTTGTGGATAATTGATGTGGAGGAATGGAATGGGCAAAGTGTATGGATGAGGGGGTTTGGAAAATGTGTGTGTGAATAGGGTTTAGGGAGAATGTATGTGGGAGTGGGGTTTAGGGAGAGTGTGAGTGGAGTTTAGGGAAAAATAAAAAGTGGATAGAGTAAGAAAACAATAGTAGAGTGAGGATTTCAATTCATGAGATAGTTTGTAGGAAAACTAGGGTTTTGCCCTAGAAACTAGGGTTTTGATTTTGGGGGTGAAAAATCACAAAATCTTGATTTAAAAAACCCTAAACCAAAAGAGATTTTGATGTACTTACTTGTAAAAGAGGTAGGCAATTTGAGGTGAAATTGGCATTTTGAGGTGATTTGGGGCTCTGCTAGGCAAAGCGTAGCACCACTTACAGGAGCACAGTGCCAGCCTGAAAGCATAGTGCCCTTGTATTTTTACACTGCGAAAACTTGCTAGAAGCGCAACGCCTAGTTGAAATCGCAGTACCACCTCTTAGAAGCGTAGTGCCGCTCCAAAACTCCAAAAACGCAGCGCTTTGCTCTGTTTGCTCAATAACACTTGAAAATCGACCTTTGCTCTCTTCTTGGCTCTTTAATCTTCAATAATGACACAATGGGATGAAAAATAGGAGGATGGGTTTATATAGTTTCACCTTTTGATTTTTTGTTTGTGAAAACCCACTTTTATAATGTCTATTTGTCTTTTACAATGCTCTGTTTTTCATGCTTGTTTTCTTTTTCTTGGAAAGTGAACTAATGCTCAAAATCACTTGATTTTTGTAGTGGCAGGTACTTGGCAGCATCACAAGCTTTAGGAGGATCTTGGGAACAAATATTACATATAGAAACAATAAAATTACATCATGAAGAAAGATAAAAAACATAATACTCTGTTTTCACCTCAAAACAAGTTTTGAGGTGAGAACTACATTAAGCTTTCAAAATAACAAATTATGACTTTACCCATCATTATTGGCCTCCTCATGTGCTTGCTGACCATTATTAACATATGATCATCGAATTTGACCATGGAGGAAACCCTAAGACCTAATGAGACCAAACCTTAGGATTTGATGAAATGGATTGCAAAATGAACATGAATCATGACTAAAAAGTATGAAAGAAGATCAACAAGTACATATCATGAGGGAAAAACTGAAGTAAACCCTACCATCAGTGGATCCATGACCTAATGGAATGCAACCTCATCAGAATGAGACTCCTACTATGAAATGCAAAAGAGCAGATTTTGATCATTGATGGCAGTGTGAAGACACTGACACTAACATTGGCTCCAATGGGGATGGTAGCTCCTTGGAGGTGCCAAGAACACTGTAGACCTAGTAGCCTTATCCATTGGGCAATAGGGTCAAGACACTTCAAAGACTGAAAACTGACACTATGAAAACTGACTCAAGACTCAAACTGTGACTAAAAACTATTTAAAAACCGGCAAACCATACACATATCATTCAAACTTTATAGCCTTCACTTCGGGCCCCAAGCTGGAATGACTGTGTACCTTGAAATCTTGAAATGAAAGGGAAAATGGTATATACAATGATCATATCATGATTTTAGAAATCACCTTAGAAGAAGTAGTGCTTCAGGAGCCTACCATTGACTGGCCCTCCTGAACAATCCTGTCCATCCATCTCCTTTAGCAAAAATTCTTTTTGTCCTCTGTATGCAACAATCTTATAGGGTCCTTTCCATAAGTTTTCAAACTTACCATGCTTGCCTTTATCTTCATTCCTAGCATCCCACCGCAACACTACATCCTCAAGCTGGAATTTATCTGCTTTTATTTTCTGGTCATAGATCTTTTTGATCTTTTCCTGTAATATGAAAGTGTTTTGGAAAACTTCCTCCCTTGTTTGCTGTAAATGAGTCATCTAATTAATTCTTCTCTGAAAGTCATCCTCCTCATTGCCAGCCTCCTGTAGCAATTTCATAACCAGGACTGCAAGGGATGTTGGAAAAACTATGTCAATGCCATAAACTAATTCAAATGGAGACATACCTATAGATCTTTTATGGCTTACTCTGTCAGCCCATAAGGAATTAACCAACTTCCTGTGCCAACTTTTCTTGTTTGTTTCCAGCATCTTTTTGATGATGTTAACCAAAGATTTGTTTGATGATTTTGCCAAACCATTTCCCTACGGGTAGTATGCTATAGAATGGCCTAAAGTAATGTTATACCTGCTGCAGAATTCAACCATTTTCTTTGATTTGAAGGCAGCTGCATTATCTGTGATAATTTTATTTGGACAACCGAAATGGGACAAAATATGGGACTCTAAAAATTGAATGATTACCATATCAGTGGCTTGTCTGGTCAGAATTTTTTCAATCCACTTGGTAAAGTAATCGGTTGCTGTTAGGATCCACTTGTGTTGTGCTGACGATCTTGGATGGATTTCCCTGAAAAAATCAAGTCCCCACTGCTGAAATGGTGCATTGACTTCAATAGGTTTTAGTGGAAGAGGCTACAATTTTCTTTTCCCCTGAAAGACCTGACATTCATGACAACTAATGACTATTTTGTACACATCTAAAAGTAAGGTTGGCCATAGCCTTCTCTCAACACTTTGTTTGCTGTTGTCTTCCATAACAAGTGACCACCACAATCACCCTTGTGAAAGTCACTCATCACTTGCTGGGCTTCATCTTCAATTAAACAGTTCAGTAAAATACCTCCTAGATCCTTCCAATAAAGGGCATTATTCAAAATGCATAATTTGGCAGCTTTAATTTTGAGTGATCTACCTTTGTTCTTTGTCATTCCCGGAGGTGGCGAAAAGTGTTGAAGTACATACAATATGTCTGAATACCATGGTGACTGAAGAAACATTTCAGACACTTGAATTGGAGATCCTTCTTCTTCATCTTCTGACATGGCTGCTATGAGATTAATATCTAAAGCATGTAGATTTGATTCAGCCATTAACCTTGCCAAGCCTTGTCCCTTGATCAACTTTGTGGGTTTAATCTCCAAGTCATATTCCAGCATTACTGCAATCCACTTTCCTCGTCTTCCTTCTGGATCAGTTTGTATTAGCACATCCTTTACTGCTGCATTGGGAACATACGCTATAATGTGTGAATGCAGAATATACACTCTCAAGTCCTTCAATGCTTTGACAAGAGCCAACGCTTGTTTTTCAATTATGTTGTACCACAAGGCAGCATCTCTGATGGTCCTACTGAAAAAGGTGATGGGCTTCTCCGACTGATCTCTCTTTTGCATTAAAACTGCTGCCATGGTATGCTCAGATGCAAATGAGAATAAAATGAAATCTTGCGAGTAATCAGGACTAATCAAAACCGGAGCTATAGATAGAACATACTTTACCAAATTGAATGATTTAATAGCATCCTCCGTCCATTTCACCATGCTGTCCTTTTTCAACATATTAGTCATCTCTCTTAAATGTTCAGCTAGATTGGGTATGAATCTGCGTAAAAAATTCATCTTACCATTAAAAGCTTGGATCTCTTTCTTATTCCTAGGAAAATATATCTGCTGAATTGCTTGCACCCTTGAAGGATCAATGCGAATTCCTTCTTTTGAGATAATATGACCAAGCAACTTTCCTTCATCCATGGCGAAGAGACTTTTCTTCGGATTAAGTGATATACCAAATTTCCTACATCGTTGAAACACAATCCTTAAATGGTGTAGATGCCCATCATCTGAACCTGAAAACACTGTTAAATCATCTAGATACACAACCAAAAATACATCCTTTTCATTAGCAAACGTGATATCCATCGCTCGCTGAAATGTGGCTCCAACATTTTTCAAACAAAATGGCAGTTTAGCATAATGAAAAGTTCCCCAAGGTGTGGTAAATGCAGTCTTATCTCGGTCATCTTCATGCACTAGGATTTGATTATAACCTGAATATCCGTCGAGTAGTGACATACGTGATGCTCCAACCACTCTTTGGAGGATATGATCCATCTTTGGCAGTGGGTAGTTGTCCTTCAATGATACCTTATTGAGATTCCGAAAATCGATACACAATCTTATTTCCCCGGTCTTCTTGCATACTAGAACAAGATTTGAAATCCAATCAGAAAATTTGATTGGGACAATTATACCAGATTTGTATAACCTGTTTACCTCTTTTTCAATAGAAGGCAACAACTTTGGGTTAATTCTTCTCAACTTTTTCCTGAATGGTTTTTGATTTGGCTTGATAGGAATAGTGTGCTGAATTATGTCTTTGTCATACACCTTTAGATCTGAATAATCCCAAGCAAACACATCAGAAAATTCAGATAACAAACTAACATATTTAGCCTTTACCTCAGGAGACAATGCTTTGGACAACTTTACAAATTTGGGATGATCGGCTGTCCCAATATTTACATCTTCGACTCCTTTTTCTGTAGGTAGTAAACTTGGCTTTCTGGCCACATCATCTTGGTCAAAAAGTTCTTCTAAAGGTATGAGACCTTTAGGAATAACGTTGTCTTTCAGCTACCAAACTTCCATCTGGTTCACCTCCATCTCTTGCTCATCGCTATCATGATCATCATCTATTGAAGCATCCTTGTAGTTTCCTTCGTTCTGCAAAAAAGTATTGATCTCCTTATCGTCCCAAAACACCTGCCAATACCTTAAATTGTCTGGAATAGTAGGGTGATGTTTGACATGGATCTCAAACTTGTTGTTGGAATTCATCAGAATCTTCAAATTACTTGCAGCAGTGGCAAGTGAATCTGCAATAACATTTTGAGCACGAGGTACTGCTATCAAAGTATAATCTGGAAACATTCGTAAGATATCTAAAACTACATTTCTGTAGGCTCTCATCCGTGGGTGTTTAGCTTGATATTCTCCCTTGACATACTTGATTATCAGTTCCAAATCTCCATAGATTGAAATCCTTTTTGCATTCAGCTTTTTCAAAATTTTCAAACCTGCAATCAACGCTTCATACTCTGCTTCCTTTTTAGAATAGTCAAAGGCCAATTTGTATGAACATATTCTAACATTACGAGGAACTTTATTCGGCTAGAAAGCAAGACTCCGAATCCAAATTCCTATGCCAATGCCATCCTTACCTATGGCTCCATCAAAATCCATGCTCCATAGGCCTACCTCTTCTTCTAGATGCTGAAATTCTGTTTGCGCTTTTGCCTTACCCTGACTAGTCTCTTCATTTTTTTGTTGTTCACTGTCCTTTTGCTGCTGGTATGTGGATTGCTCAGAAGATCTTGCTGCCTTTTGTCTTGCTTGATCAAGGGTTGCTCTAAAATTTTTGAAAATCTCTGAAACATCTTCTACTTCAACTAACTGACTATCAACATCGTTCAAACCACTATCTAAATATAATACAAATGACTCTAAATTTGTATGTACAATATTAATTGGATGATTAAGTGGCTTCTCTTTGCTAGTAATCATGTATTTCATTTTCTTCTCCCCGTATAGTTTTCTCAATTGGCCAAACACGGGAATGGTAGCATAAGAGAAATCAAGTTGTAAAGTTCCTTTAAGCTTTGCACCCCACGATCTGGATAGAAGCATACCAAACTGTGGTGGAATGTCAGCAACAACAACATCCATCAGAACATTCTTAGTTGGGATTTGGTCTAAAGATACTACCAAGTCTTTGATTAGACCTATACAACGGACTCTGCCAGAATCAAAAGAATAGAGGTCATGGTATTTCCGTGTAATGTCAAGACCCAACTTCTCCATAATGGCTTTTGGCATCAGATTATGGGAAGCTCCGGAGTCAAACATGGAATTGTGGAGGACATACTCATGTAGTCTGAGGCTTATATAGAATGGAGGGACTTCACTATCTTCGGACTGACCTTCTAAGGCAGGGCCAAAGATGAGCTCAGGCTGATCGTCTTCTACATTGACCATATCAGATAAAGGATCTATATGCAAAATTTTGGACACCTGGTGTTTATAGCTGCTGTTCTTAATCAACTCAGTCAAATGAATTGAAACTTTTAATTTAGCTATTTCATTCTCTAAACTAAAAGCTGAAATTTTCTCTACCTCTTTGACAGGAAGGTCCTTCTTTTCGGCTCTTTCTTTTGCTGCACTTTGCTGATTGTTCTTCTCGTTTTTCATGTTACTTGCTGACGATCCTTTGCTGGAACTTGGATCAATCGGTTCTTTCCCTTTCTTCGGAATGCTTGAAGAATCATTCTTAGCTTGTGCTTCTTTCCTTTTTTGAATTGGGCTAACTGGAACATCTCTACTTCTCAATGAATATTGCTTTTGCTGTGCTGTCAAGGCGTTCATGTATCCTCGTTGATAATCGTCTAACTCATCCTCCAACACTGTCTCATTTGCTAGAATGAAATCCTCATCTCTTTGGGTATCTGGAACCTTTGCATATTCTTCATCTTCCGTTACAAACATGGGAAAATCATCAGCAGTAAAGAAATGGTTTGCCTCAACCATCAGATCATCGTCATCTTCATCCTCTAATCCATGCACATAGTTTTGTTGCAAAGGAGTTCTGACCTGCTGTTATTGCATTGCCTGATCTTGTGCCTTTTGTTCCCTCTGCTTAATCCTGAATTGAGGTTGCTGTTATCCTCTGAAATTTGGATTTCTGATTGGTGTTTCAGGTTTGTCTGTAACAGTGAACCGGTCAAACATCTTCTCAAACTTTTGGAGCAAAGCATCCATCTTAACATCGGAGGTAGATGTTTCTTCCTTTATAGTCACCTTCTTTTCATATTTCATTCTCGCTCTTTTGGCCAACAGATTTTCTTCTACACTTACTGCATTCTTCTGCATATCTTCAAGTGTGGTAGGATCTATTTCTCATAACTGATATGCCATATCAGCATCGAAACCGTCTGGAAATTTGATCAATGCTAACCCCATCGGTGGTTTAATGTCAACAGGAATAGAATTATAAACTACATTGAACCTTACATAGTAATCTTGCACACCTTCACCCACATTCCTTTTGATATTTTCATACTTAGATAAAATTTGGAGCGGCTTCTTCTTTACCTCCCAATGGTCTAGGAATTGTCTCTGCAGAACCGGTAAAGTATTGATAGAGGCCGGTGGTAATGCTTTGAACCATTTTCGAACCTCGCCTCCAAAACTTTGTACGAACAATATCATAGTCACATTTTCCGCATCTACTTGATGAAGGTTGAAGAAGTCATTCATTCTGTCAACATGTTGTTGTGCTGTAATACTTTGAGTGGCATCAAAAAGAGGTATCTTACTTTGGTAATCAGCGGGCATATCATCCAGATTCTGAGGTAGAATGAGGGGTGCATATCAGGCAGCCATGACTCGAGGTGGATTTGAAATAACGTTTGGACTACTTGGGTTTAATGGAGTGGTTGATTGAGGAGTTGAAGGAGAGGTTGATGGAGGAGTAGGGGTGATAGGTCTTTGATTAGATATGATAGGTTGAACGGGAAGGGTAGGTATAAACTGAGGTTGAGAATGAACTTCAAAAATTAATGGGAATACTGATGAACCGAGAGTAGCATATGCTAATTCTAAAAGCTCAGCGATATTGGTAGCTATGATGGATGATTGAAGATAATTTAAGATATATTCTTCAATTGATCTATTTGCCCTTTCCTTTTCAATATTTGCAACAAATTCCGGATTTAGAACTGTATCATCAAGTGCAGTTTTAGATTTGGTTTCAAACAAAGAGAGATCGAAATACTCATCAAAAGGGAGATCTTCAATAAACAACCATTGACTGGGACAAGAATGAGATCTGAAAACAGGTCTAGGACTTAGTGAACTTTCTTGTTTGAGTATTCTTGGAATGAGATTAGGATTTTCAAACACAGGAGGAGGATTTGGATCAGGATTGGACCTCGCGAACCTTCTCGAAGCCAGTGTGTTCAGTGTTCGGAATTTTTATTTTCTTCACAACTTTCTGTTTCAGCCTAGCAAATTCTAAAACTCATCATCCGAAGTTCAAGAATTTGATTGAAATATACTACTGGGGTGATTTTTCTTTTCTTCCCTAGTATGGTCGCCACTATGTTAGAGCCTAGATTGACCTCAGGCTGAATTGAAGCAATTCTAGGGTAACCACAAACCACGCTTAACCTGGTAGCTAGCCCTACCAGGTTGGGAGAGGGCTCTCTCCTTTATGGATCTCAGTCAAAATGATTGGATCAGATGGGATTTTAGGCTAGGTATAGTAGCTCAGAGGATTTTGATTGAATTTGTTGGTTTTTGTGTATCAAATGGAGCCAGGTAGTTTTGGGTCTATGAAATTACGTTAGGATGCAGGGTGTTCTATGGGGCAAGGTAGGTATAGGCTTTGGCACTTGAAATCTAGTGAGGTGGGATGTCTAATACTGGTGAGGAGCTGAGGAGGGCATGTGAAGATCATGTATCCTTCTCAAAAAACAGAAAACATATAATACTAAATGGTTTCCGAAGGTAGAGCACTGTAAACAATGAATTCTAACTATCTATCTTGATATCATTCAGTTAGAAGCAGTGAAATAGATTGTGGCATACATAAAACATGTGAAAACTGATAAAAAAAGAAGAAACTATGCAAAAGCACCATACCATAGGTATCCCATAAAAATAGCTGCAACTCCTTTTAATTTCCTTGCCAAACTGCTTACAATGATGTATAATATTGTTCAGAGCATCCAAGTGAATCCAACCCTTGCCAATGACAAAGAAAATACATAACATAGACATCAAAACCACTCATCCTTACCATCAGGGGTTGAATCCATGAGAAGAGGCATTGTTACAACCATTTCCAAGCATGGACCAGGAATATAGACAATCAAACTACTTGCCTCTATAAGCATGGAAATTGATTCATTAGCCTCAAAACCACCTCTAACTAATGAATCTACCCTCTAAGACTATTTTACCATTACATTTACATGCCATGTCATCAATTACATCAATGAAATCATCCATGAGGAGAGAGAAAGTGAATTTACAATGAAAACAGGCGAAATTTTGATTTTCTGGGCAAACTGGTCAAAAGCACAGCGCCACTAGTCGAAAGCGTAGCACCGCTTTCCACCTGATTTTGGAGGCCTTCCCTTTAACCAAATTGAGCCCAAGATATCTCATTGGAAATGTATTCAAGTATAGTTTCTAGAAAAACTTGAACTTTTGAATTTGGAGGTCATTAGTCCCCTCAAAACTTCAATCTCCCAAGACATCTTCTGTGTGTCCAAAAAGAGGTAGAAAAGTCATTTTTTGGTAGTTTTTGGACCTTTTGGTGACCCAGATCTGCTCCAAAAATTCTGAAACTTTCCAGGGTGTATGTTCTTATCATGCTGAATCCAAAAATACAAACGTTTTCTCCATCTGATGCTCTAGGAAAAAGCACAGTGCTGGTGTCACTGTGCTTCTGGGCAAAATTTCTGTGTTTAAAATTACAAAATTGCAAAAAATGCCAAAAATTTCCAAAATTTGCCCAAATTTGGCATGGGACACCACCATCAGCTACTCTGATGGGATGAGGAGGCTTCAACCAACATCTTCAATCTATCTTTCTCCTTTTTTCCTTTCAAAGCTCTCCTTAGCCTAGTCTTTAACTTTCGAATTCTCATCTTACAAATTTTGTTGCGGGTCATGTAATGGTAGGCCATGTGTTGGAGCATATTCTTATCCCTGTTTGCCTTCTCAATCAACCCTTCAAGATGTATGTTGACCCTCTCAAGCCACGTCTACCTATCATTTTCAATCTCTCTCTCAATTGGAGTCAATGTGACATGAGCCTCTTTGGTTATTTCCATGTTTGCTTTCATCATTTGCATCTCCATGAGGACTTGCTTGTCACTCAATTATTTGTTTTTTTGTTCTAGACATTTGATGATGAACTTGGCTCTCTCCATATTGTCTGCCAAAGCTTGTCTTTGATCTTCCCTCTCTTGAATGGTGATGTCCTTGACAGTTTCTTCATCCTGAGCTTCTAAGTCAATGATGTCAACTCCATGATGAGTAAAGTGCTGTTGTGGCTCCTCATGCTCAATGAGATAAAAATCTCTTTCCTCCTCATCACCAAGATCTTCCTCTTGCACCTTTTCCTTGCCTTTGCTCAACCTCTCAACCTGTACCTGTTTTGTTGATGTAGAAGGCAAAACCCCTTCCACACCTTATGGAGCAAACATTTGCCTGTGGACTGATGACGAAAGCAAGGCTCCTTCCACACCTTGCGGAGCAAACACTTGCCTAGCAGCTACAAAAAGTCTCCTTGTGCCTCTCTGATATGTTAAATACACTGGCACCTCAACATTTTTGGTTTCCTTGGCCTCTTCCCTTGTTTCTCCATGGCTAGAAGTCCCACCTTCTTCTTGATGCACTGGTGAAGGGATCTATGGGCCTTTGAACATCTAATGAGCAATGAAAGTCTCCCATGGAATGTTAAGAAGGCTAAGCTGGTGTAGAACAATGATTTTAATCAAAGAGTAATGATAAATGCTATTCAAATACTGGGGGCACGATTTCCTCTATACAATATGTGCCATTTTCTCAATGTTTCTAAACATGAAGGGAGATTCAACATCTTTACTCTAGTGAAATGCATGAGGAGTCTAATATGATAGGCACACAACCGGGAGAACCTACCTTCACAAGTGAAGTACTTGATAATAATATTCATCAAAGGAACATACCTATTTTCCAAAAACTTAAAGGGGAATAACCTCTTCACTTGATTTCTGTATTTCGCCTTGATATAGGGCTCATAGTAACTCTCATCAAGGACTTGACTTTTGTACCATTTCTCACCAACATTAGGGATTCTAGTAGCCTCTGAAATGTCAGCTAATGATATTGTGAAGGTTACTCTGGCAAGTGTCACCTCATTGTTATGCAAATGAGTCACAAAAAGTCTGGCCAACTCGTGGTGAAACTGAACTCTCTCCACCATTTCAAAAAATTCAAAACATGCTTGATGTCTGAAACAAGAAACTGCAAGTGGGCAAGCCTGTAATTCTCTTAAGCTAGTGGGACTCTCTCTGATGATTTTTCCTCCTTTATGGGGCTTCCTCTATTGTCTATGTCTCTCCATGGAGTTGTCACTAAGTGTCTCTTCTTCATACTCATAATCATTGTCTCTTTCCATTGTTTTCCTTTGGCTTTGAACAATATGGTTATATATGGATAGTTGTGGATAATTGATGTGGAGGAATGGAATGGGCAGAGTGTATGGATGAGGGGGTTTGGGAAAATGTGTGTGTGAATAGGGTTTAGGGAGAATGTATGTGGGAGTGGGGTTTAGGGAGAGTGTGAGTGGAGTTTAGGGAAAAATAAAAAGTGGATAGAGTAAGAAAACAATAGTAGAGTGAGGATTTCAATTCATGAGACAGTTTGCAGGAAAACTAGCATTTTGCCCTAGAAACTAGGGTTTTGATTTTGGGGGGTGTAAGATCACAAAAGCTTGATGTAAAAAACCCTAAACCACAAGATATTTTGATGTACTTACTTGCAAAAGAGGTAAACTTGGAAATTTGAGGTGAAATTGGCATTTTGAGGTGATTTGGGGCTCTACTGGGCAAAGCGCAACGCCACCTATAGGAGCACAGCGTCGGCCTGAAAGCGCAACGCCCTTGTATTTTTACACTGTGAAAACTTGCTAGAAGTGCAAAGCCACCTCTCAGAAGCGTAGCGTCGCTCCAAAACTCCAAAAACACAACGCTTTGCTCTGTTTGATCAATAACACTTGAAAATCGACCTTTTCTCTCTTCTTGGTTCTTTAATCTTCAATAATGACACAATGGGATGAAAAATATGATGATGGGTTTATATAGTTTCACCTTTTGATTTTTTGTTTGTGAAAACCCACTTTTATAATGTCTATTTGTCTTTTACAATGCTCTGTTTTTCATGCTTGTTTTCTTTTGCTTGGCAAGTGAACTGATGCTCAAAATCACTTGATTTTTGTAGTGGCAGGTACTTGGCAACATCACAAGCTTTAGGAGGAGCTTGGGAACAAATATTACATATAGAAACAATAAAATTACATAATGAAGAAAGATAAAATACATAATACTCTGTTTTCACCTCAAAACAAGTTTTGAGGTGAGAACTACATTAAGCTTTCAAAATAACAAATTATGACTTTACCCATCATTATTGGCCTCCTCATGTGCTTGCTAACCATTATTAACATATAATCATTGAATTTGACCATGGAGGAAACCCTAAGACCTAATGAGACCAAACCCTAGGATTTGATGAAATGGACCGCAAAATGAACATGAATCATGATTGAAAAGTTATGAAAGAAGATCAGCAAGTACATATCATGAGGGAAAAACTGAAGTAAACCTACCATCAGTGGATCCATGACCTAATGGAATGCAACCTCATCAGAATGAGACTCCTACTATGAAATGCAAAAGAGCAAATTTTGATCACTTATGGCAGTGTGAAGACACTGACACTAACAGAACCTTGTTCTTTTCGAGGATGAGGTCAATCCTCTTTTTACAAGACATAGTTAGAGGCTCCTTCAAGTTTGCTTTCTCCCTTAATTGTATTAGAAATTTTCTTTGAAGATGGTAGACTTATTTCCTTGAATAATCTTTTTGAATGATTACTTGATCAAGTGTTTGAGACTGCCTTTTTCTTCTTTCTTCACCAAAGTTCTAATACCATGTTATAAAATCATGTGAAAAAATTGTAACACAAAATTCTATTGCAGTAACTGATTTATTTCACCTACTTACATAGAGAAAATAAATTCAGTGAACATTAAAATAAATTCTACTGCAGTTATCACATAACTACATAGAGAAAATAACAGTGATATGAAAGCACAAGAATCAATCACATCACCACAGTTGTTTTTGGACAATTATCCTCAGAAAAACCCAATGTGGGAAAATTGGTGCAACAGATGAGGGTTTTATTAATCTTCAGCAACAATCGCTTTACAAGGAATGATTCACAAAAAAATGAGACACTTCTGAGAGAAAACACCTGAAACAAAGTTTCTCCTCCTTCAGGAGAAGTTTTGACACCTTGGAGATCCTTCACCCACCTCTGCGTCACTTCTGCATCACTCTGCGTCAGGCTGCGTGAGGATTGTATCTCCAATGGTGTTGTCTCCTTGCTCTTCCCTCTGCATTGTCTCTCAAATGTCCTGCATCACCTCCTCCTCAGCCACTGACTGTTGTTGATGCCCTCCTCTTCCTTCACCCTTCAACTCTCCCTCTGAAATCAAACTCCTCCTTGAGAATCGATTTCCCTCGGGGTATTGAGTATTTTCCCGGTGTCTCTCCAACGTATTAAGTATTAAGTATCTAATCAACGTATAAGATTAAAATAGACTTGATCCTTGTATCTTAGAAGCTTCTCACCCATATTTTTATTAATATCCATTAATATTTTTATTTTCCTAAGTTTAGACTTAGGAACCCATTAAAAATATTAATTATTTTAATAACTCCTCATCCGGGTGGAATTTCTCCAAATAATTTCTGGGTCTTGGAGATCTCATGTATTCTAGCCCCTCCACAAATTTTTGGAGCTAGAGCACATCCGATGCTACCAAAAATGAACACTCCCTCGTAGCGAGGAATGTGCTCTAGCAATACTTCCCAACAGAAGCATCACACTGATCCATGACATTGATCCTCTATGTTGTTGATTCTTGGTCTACTGCCCCTCATCCACTGCGCTGTTGTGACCTGTACTACTTCCCATGACACTGTAACTATCATTTCTACATTTGTACTGCAGCTCCCTCTGAATATGTTGCATCATGTTGCCCATAGCACTGTCACTGCTCACTACTGCACTGCAACTCCTTATATTATCCGCTTCTGCTGCTGAAACTAATTCTTCACCATCCCCATATTCTCCCTGAGGTAAGCAAACTTTGTTCATCTTAGGGCCTTAGTGAGATTGTCTTCCACCTGTTCTCCTGTTGGGGTGTACCTTAATTGTACTGCCCCTCGTTGGACATAGTCTTTGACAAAGTTACACATGATATCAATGTGCTTTGACCAATCATGAAAGACTGGATTATCAGAGAGCTTGATGCAACTCTAATTATCACACGAAATACTGGTCGCTTCCATCTTTCTCCTGAATAGATTCACAAGAAATTTCCTGAGACATATGGATTCGCACGAAGTTGTGCTAGCTGCCATATGTTTAGCTTCATATGAGCTCAGAGCCACAGATTTTTGTTTCCTACTACATGAGGAGGTCATTCCTAATCCAATGATGAAACAGTACCCAATGGTACTTTTCCGATCTACTAAACTTCTAGCCCAATCTACATCAGTGAAACCACTCAACCTGATGTCATTGCCTTGGGTGTACATTAGTCCATGCTCAATTGTTCCTCGTATATATCTAAGAACATGCTTGGATGCTGCCAAGTGCACCCTCTTTGGTTCTACCATGAATTGACTGAGGGTGTTGACAACGTAACAAATGTCCAGCGTGGTATTGACCAGATACATCAAGGACCCTATGAGCTACCTGTACAAGGTGGGATCGACTTCTTTGTCTTCGGATGCATCAATCTTATTACAGTTGGTGATCATTGGAGTAGCCATAGGTCTACAATCCTGCATTCTAAACCTTTTTAAAATATTTGTAGCATATCTCCCTTGCCCAAGGAAAATGTCACCCTTCTACTGCCAAACTTCCAACCCCAGGAAATAATGCATCCATGTCAAATCCTTCATGTCGAATTCTATGGCTAGGTTCTCCTTGCAATATTTGATAAGCCTGGATAATCATATCAGAAAGAGATCATCCACATATAAAACCAGGATTAGAGGCTCTACAACTAGATAGTAGAGGTTAGGATTTGCATCACTCTTGAAGAATCACATATTTTGCAAATAGCCATTAATTTGATTGTACCAAGATCTAGGTACCTGTTTAAGCCCATACATAGCTTTCTTCAATCTACATACATGAGATTCCTTATCATGTGTTTCAAAACCCTATGGTTGTTCAATGTATACCTTTTTTTCTATCACCCCATTCAAGAATGTCATCTTGACATCCATTTGGTGAATCTCCCACCCCATCTGAGTTATAAAGGATATAACGGATCTAATAGAAGTATACCTGGCCATTGGGGTGAAGGTTTCTTTGTAGTCTATCCCTTCCTTCTGAAGAAACCCCTTAGCCACAAACCTAGCTTTGTATTTTTCTACACTACCATCTATAGCATATTTGACTTTGTAGAGCCATCTCAACCCTACAACTAACATGTCCTAAGGTCGAGGTACCACTTCGCAGACATCATTGACCATTATGGAACTACATTCCTCCACCATAACATTTACCCATACTTGATGCTGAACAACCTCTTGAAAAATAGAGGGTTCTCCAACTTGAGCTACCAAGGCTTGGTATCTGTCTGGCTGTCTCCGCTCCCTTTTCTCATTCCTGGGTGCCCCGACAAAAATATCTGCATCTCAAAGTATCTGTCGAAGTTTCTGGCTCATTCTACCACTGGTAATGGGTATATCTAGCTTCTCCTTTTCTTCCTGAAGCTCCTCCTCTGGATTTTTGTCTTTAGGAGAAATACTAGTGCTAGTTTCTGTTGGTTGAAGTGGTTGGACCAACGGTGTTGGGTGTGGAGCCTGATTATCTTCTTTATTCATAGGTATTGCCACATTGGACCCCATTTTGTAATGTTGTGGAAATGCCATCTCTTTATGCCCGCCACCAGGGGGGTCCAGGGGAGGCAACGACGATTCTTTAGAGGCCCCGCCCCCCTCGGCGGGGGATCAGGGACACCGCTCCCGAAGCTAAAAATGGATGTAAAATTTCCTTGTAAGATATTGTAATTTCGTAGTCAATCTGGGCCATTCATTAGGCAGAAAACTGATGGTAGAAGTTATGTTTAATTTAGGGTTTTTTTCCCTAGCAGGAAACCCCTCGCTATATATGAGGGAATTGTATTGCAGCTATGCAGATGTGTATTATGAGTGAGAAAGAGAGAGGAAATTGTGTGAGAGCGACGGGGGAATTACAACGGATCTATTGTAGGTTGTATATCTTCATTTTGCTGGATAATATAAAAGGAAGGACTGGTTGTTTCTCCGTGGATGTAGCCCAAATTGGGTGAACCACGTATATTTGTGTCTCTCTTGTTTTATGCATTTTCTATGTTTATATTTCTGCAATATTTTATGTGTTCCAGTGCTTTGTAATATATATTTTTCTAACAAATGGATCATCCTTTGACTGCTCTTCGGAATGCATTTCTCAGGATCTTCTAAAGGCTCTGTCCTCCATGAACTTTACATTCCATCGAATTACGATCTTCCTATTCCCCATAAGATAGACTCTATATGCCTTAGCATTCTTGCTATATCCTACAAGATATCCTTTCTTCGCAGTCTGATCCAATTTCTTCCTCTTCTCTTCGGGTACATGGCAGTATGCCAAACTCCCAAATATCCTGAAATGACTCACCTCAGGCTTCTTACCGATAAAGACACTCTCCGGAGT
This sequence comes from Pinus tabuliformis, assembly GCA_031772625.1. Lineage (NCBI taxonomy): Eukaryota > Viridiplantae > Streptophyta > Pinopsida > Pinales > Pinaceae > Pinus > Pinus tabuliformis. The sequence goes on from CM062820.1 coordinate 499,070,273, forward strand.
AATCTTACCTAAAGCCCTGTGAGGAGTTCTGTTTTGGATATACACTGTCGTGTTGCATGCCTCTGCCCATAGAAACTTGGGCATATCTTGATCATACAACATTTCCCTGGCTGCTTCAAAAATATTCCGGTTCTTCCTTTTTGCTACTACATTTTGCTCCGGATTATAGGGGGTTGTCCACTCCCTTCTGATGCCTTCCCTTGTGCAAAAATCAGTGAAGTACTTGTCGATGTATTCTCTGCCATTTTCTGAGTGCAATATCTTAATCTTCTTTCTTGTCAGATTCTCAACTAGAGCCTTGAACTCTTTGAATGGACCAAAAACCTTATCCTTGGTTTTTCGAAATTAGATCCAAGTCTTTCTGGAACGATCATCAATGAAGGTGGCGAAATATTCAACACCACTAAGAGATTTTGTGGACATGCGTCTGCAGATATCTGAGTGTATCAATCCCAAAACACTCTTAGCCCTATTGTTGCTTCTGGAAAATGTTTCTGTTATCACCGAAAATGCTGTAGTAAAAGTTTTTTTTAGCCTGGCTTAAAGAGTGGGTGTTTTCGCAGCGCCTGAATTATTTTTAGCAGTTTCGCAGCGCTACCTGTTTGCGTGGTTTCGTAGCGTGCTACGAAATTGGGAATTGGTTCGAGTTTTCAGCGAAGGTCCAAATCCTAGCATGTTTATTGTATAGAGTTTTGCTTCCCTCCAGGAATGTTGATGAGAGCAATGACAGTATGTCCAAGGAGGCACCCTATGATGATGCAGCTATTGTGGGATTGGCATCAAGTACATTAAGGGAGTTATCTCTGAATTCTGGCTCATGGGTGATTGTGAAAGATGTACATACTAATGTGGGAGACTTGCAAGAGTTTTTGTGTTGAATCCTCCAGACAAAAAATCTATTAAAATTCCACAAATTATAGAGAATATTATGTTCTCAGCTGGCATGCTTGAAGCATATGGGCCTTCTGTCAGCGTTCTGTTTGTCTGAAGATTATGCTTTAGTCATTGATCCACTTCAACTGGCCTTTGATATTGAGTTACATTTAGCATGCCTAAAAACATATAGGGCAAAACATCAGGTGTTATAAAAATGCTTCAGGGGTCCTTTAATAGACTACTCAACAATGTCATCAAGCTCAGCTATGCTCAAAACAATATCTTCAACACCTCTTTGAATGTTCAAGAAATGCTTTTCAATGGTGACTTCAAATCTGCTATTAATCTGTGATCTGTACTTCTACAAGAGGAAATCTGGTTTACAAATTCAAGGCTCTACTTCACCAAAGGAGCACTTGCTTCTAATATAAGGATAGTTCCAGAATTCTGAACAAATCCGAAGCTGATCTCCCCACAGATTTAATTTGTTGTCCAAACAATGATTCACGTGTTCTTCGTCCTCTTTAGCTTTAGGTTCCTTCAAATCCAAGTTTTGGTTAAATATGAGGCCAGATTGGAGGACGGAACTGCTGTATAAAAAACAGTGAAAGGATGTCAAGAAACAAATCATTAAAATGGGCATTCAAGGCTCCGGCTGAGTTACTAAAAGATTGTTTTTGTCTTATGTCATGTTTTCAAGAAGAGTGGACTTGGTGCAAAAAGTGAAGAACAGTACACGGTACCACTTGAGAAAGGCGATGTAAGGAATGCAGTTGAAACCGCTTCGATGTTTGCTGGTTTTAAGATTGTCCCGAAATTAGCTTTGACATGCGAAATCTGGGTAAAACAGAGACTGCATTTATTTCAAGTAATGGACCTGTTGATGTCATTAATGTAATGGTGGTTTTGTTTCTTTCGGGAATAAGTGTGAGCAGATTCATGAATCTTGTTTTGATATGCATTTTAGTAATGTAAATGACGGGGGTTTATCAGCAATGTTTGAACGCCAGAGCAGAGAAGTAGTTAATCATGTTCAAGTTATTGTGGCGCCGTTATAGCTGCCAGATGTTCAAAGGTTGCCACGCGCCAAATTGCGCATGCATACATTGAATTTAAGAAAAGGGCATCTTGACACGGCAGGCTATGTCGAGTAAAGGCAGTTGTTCGATTATATGGTGAATTTATATGTCTGCTCAGCGCTCTCCACGATTCACTTGAAGAACTTGGCAATCTTAAGCTTTAACGTTTGCCTCTTAAAAGCTTACATACCTTTTGGAAGGAAGGAGTATTTGGACACGTTTCACTTAGCATATATTGCTGTACAGAAGCATTTTCGACATGGTTCAGGGTATAATGAAACAGATGCGTTCTTGCAACTCTGTTATACAAGGGAAAACAACTCGTCTTCACACAAACGGATTCCTGATGAAATTGCTAAACGTTTTCTTAGCGATTCTATGCTGTCAACATCATGTGATAAACAATTTTTTGAGGTAAAGGTATCCATGTATGATGCGCTGTAGAAGCGGAGGTAAGAACAAGATAAAGAGCACTTGCTAGAAGCAGCAGAGGCGTATAAGAAAGCTCTTGTAGTGGATCCTACATACAAGCTTGCTGCGGAGTACGTGGAAATTGTTTTGACAGACCTTGGGACCAGTTTCAAACTTGTAGAAAATGTCCATGAAGGAATTTAGAAATACTCTGAAGCTCTAAAAGCAGATAGCTGCTATATTGTTGCTTAGTGTAATTTGGGGTGGTTTATTAAGAAATGAGCATATCGAGCCTAGGTCTGGCTGAGGCATAGACAATGGATGGAAAAAGGAAGCCTTTGATATTGGCTAGCACCGATGGAGTTGTTAATTCCGCCTTGTTTTCTGGAGAACATGATGGCACAGGGGACCTTTTTTTTATTCAGCCTCATCATTTAGATCTCACATATAACTCATATGCTGGTGATAAAAACATCATTAGGTTCGAAGGATTCACACAAAATGACATCACTGAAGATGCCAATGATCATTCCCACTCTAGAAGGCAAACGAGATAAAAGCAGTGACACCATCCTTGACAGAAATTGTAGTAATACTGTAGCAGCATTTCTCACAGGCAACCGAGTTCCTGATTGTACTTTGGCTAGATTTGCTCGAGTTTCAATTTCTATAGATGATGAAGAAAGAGTGATCATGGAAGCTTGCCTCTTTTCAAGATTTGGAAACTGGAGAAGTTTCTCAAAATGAAACCTCCCAACTTTCAGTTACTATATCCTGTAAGAAAGCTTCACTTGACAAAGTCAAAGCACAAACCGAGACTTGTTATAAACTCATCTGCTGGAAGCAACACATCAATAAGCATATCTAAAGGAAGCCATCAATAGAGATGGAGTTAAGGTTGTAGAGGAAGGAAAAAAGGAAGCATGAACTTTTTGAAATAAGTTGATGAGCAGATTTCATGGTGATCCCAGAGGTTTCTATTGTGTGGCCACAGTTGATTTTAGATGACCCAAAGGCCCATTCAAGGAAGGTTTGAGCTCCCAATGTCACATTCATTGGCAGTCTAAGCATTCAATGTTGAAATTTTCCAACAGTCTCTTTCCATCTATATTTGACATTAGAGAATGGAATTTTTGAGAAAAGACACAGCCCTCTATAATAGATTGATGCTTCAAGAGATTAACGCGCACCTTTTAAGAATGTTCTAACAGTTCTTATGGGGAATTGAACTCATATGCGAAGGCTTTGTTCTATACCAACAGAAGGATCAAGACATTATTATTCACCTTCTGTGGATGGTCCAGTACGCAGTAAATTACCTTACATGGATGATGTGGGAGATTCCAAGAGTCTTTTAACAGAGGAGACAAGTTTTTCCTCAGGAGAAATATTGGTTGCAAGCAAACCTTTTCAAAACAATCAAGTGCTTAAGTCATAAACACTGATGATTATTTAGAAAACCAGAGAGGAAGAGTGTATTTTTTTTAAATCACACAGCAGTTTCGTAGCGCGCTACGAAACTGCTGTAGGTGATGATTTTAAAGTGCAGAGCAGCTAGTGTGATATTGGGAGCGGGAGTTGAGGAAGAGAAGCACCTGTCTATTAATATCACTTACAGCACATCTGAAACATGGCAGCATTCCATGCATGGGGTGATTAAAGGATTTGAGAACATGCTGCTATACTTTGGGAAAATGTGGGAGACAAAGACCGTGAAAACAGATCATTCCTCTTGATCAATTAATAAGCATACACGTAACTAGAATCCAAAGCTAGTTCGTTCTATGTACTTTCCTTCAAAGATACTTCAACCTAAACAGCCAAAGGACATGTGTCAAAAGCCAGAAAAGCATCATGCGACAAGGAGCAAAGATTTAGGATTTTGATTAAATGAAAACCATTTGTGATTTCAGTTTAGCCATTATGTAATTAATAGATTAGTTATGCAATAGATAGGGATAATGAATAGCCACCTTCGAGGCTCCCCTCATGCTGGAGGAGGAATCTCGAGGTGGGTGAGTTTGCTTGCCTATATAGGGATCAGATCAGAATGTAAAAAGGGTTGGATTGTATATACAAAAACAGAGTTTTTTAGAGCTTATGAAAAGACTGTTACAGTAATGGCAAACAGGGTTTTTTCTTCCCAAGATTCTCAATGCATCTTTTTGTTCAAATGTGATGGTGGTTTAGTTTCTTAATGTTCTTTTTACAGCCTTGTTATGGTACAATCCCTCAGAATTCATATTATATGCTCTGACTTCCTGTGTGCTTGACAGGCTGTGGGTTTTGGTGAAGCATGTTTGAACATCACTCAGAATTCATTTTTTAATGCTCTGACTTCCTGTATGTTCAGCAGGCTTTGATTTAGGTAAATTATGTTTGAACCTTTGATGATGCAAAGAGCCTTGGCTTCTATGAGATGACTGTGATTTGGTTTATTAACTGTGAGAGACTCCATAGCCCAATGAAGACTAATTTGATGTATGTCCAACCAGCTATATTTTTATAAATGTGTGAAGAGTTAGCCCTCTAGTGTTTGAAGGATTTTGTCAAGAGTCGTGAGAGAGCCCTCTCTGATTAGGAAGGCTAATTCCTAATCTAAAGTATGGTCTGAAACAGTTACATGAGACCTTGCTTGGTTGCAGTCCCTAGTACTGGTTTTGTGATAACATTTTGGTGCGTCTGCCGGGAGCTTAAGATTGAATTTCTGAAGGTAGCAGGGGTTCAAATTATTTTCAAGGCTGCAAAACTACCTTGGCGACTCCATTGTTGAAGAATTCAAAGTTTATACATTTATGGTGATTCCACTGGAGTTATGAAAGACCCAGAAGCTGCCATTATTTGTTCAAGGTATGCATGCATAGATTTCTCAGGAATTCATGGTTTCCCAAACCATTTTCCCAAGGATGTTTATTTTCTAAAGAATGGTCCAAAATTTAACGGTGAAGACTTGAGTTTAACGTTGGAGCATATCTCAGATTTTTGTCATTTTGCTGAGCTTCTTAGAGTTAAACATGAAGATATTTGCATAAGGTTATTTTATGATTCTTTCCAAGGGAAATGCAAACAGTGGGTTGAATGCTTGCCTGCCAAGTCCATTAACTCATTGCCAGACTATGGCTTTTGTTCTTGGAGGAATGGATAGATAGGTCAGAGGTGGAAGTAAAATCTCCTTCAGTTGAAGGTTTTAAACAGTGGAATGATGATCATAATAAAGAAGAAACAAATGAATCTTTTTCTTTGTCCCTGTCCTCATATCTGGAATCTTTTGACTGCAAGTCAGAGGATAAGATGAAATTTTTTGATGAATTTTCCAAAGACATTGAGAAAGAAATTGAAGGTTTAGAAGGACAAATTCAGGAATATAATTTTCATGATCATGATCATTATTCTCAGAAATATTTTATGGCTGAGCGCAAGGAGACTATGCTGGTTCCCCTCTCTTTTACGTTTGAGGAACTGAACACTGTGGTTGAAGATCAGTTTGCACAGCTGGAAAGTGTCGTGGAAAGACAAGCTGATCATGTGTTTTGGGATCCTATAGCTGATTACATGGAAGAGTTTTGTTCTCCAGTGTTTCAGCTTACCAATGAAGATCAGAGACAGTTTCAGTGGCAGCGGTCTTTACACTATTATATCAGTTCTGAAATCCGATACAGTCAGGGAAGACTTCAGTGGCAGCGGTCATTACACTGTCATATTGGTTCTGAATTCCGGGACAGGCAAAGAAATCAAATGTCAGACAAAGCAAATGATTGGCTGCATTGGAAGTTTCATATTGATTGAGCTGAGGAAAGTTTGAATTGTTAGGGTAGGTAGGTAGGTAGATTGCCAATAAGCTCAAGGTTGGCTGAGCATTTATTTTTCAGTAGCATTAGTTTCTTTCTCCTACAGTCATGTTGGTCAAGCAAATTTCTGTTTGTTACAAATGGACGAGGCACTGGAGCTGCATGTTCTTAGCGCACCACAAGGGCACACTATCCCAAGTGGAGCCACTGTTATCACCGAAAATGCTGTAGTAAAAGTTTTTTTTAGCCTGGCTTAAAGAGTGGGTGTTTTCGCAGCGCCTGAATTATTTTTAGCAGTTTCGCAGCGCTACCTGTTTGCGTGGTTTCGTAGCGTGCTACGAAATTGGGAATTGGTTCGAGTTTTCAGCGAAGGTCCAAATCCTAGCATGTTTATTGTATAGAGTTTTGCTTCCCTCCAGGAATGTTGATGAGAGCAATGACAGTATGTCCAAGGAGGCACCCTATGATGATGCAGCTATTGTGGGATTGGCATCAAGTACATTAAGGGAGTTATCTCTGAATTCTGGCTCATGGGTGATTGTGAAAGATGTACATACTAATGTGGGAGACTTGCAAGAGTTTTTGTGTTGAATCCTCCAGACAAAAAATCTATTAAAATTCCACAAATTATAGAGAGTATTATGTTCTCAGCTGGCATGCTTGAAGCATATGGGCCTTCTGTCAGCGTTCTGTTTGTCTGAAGATTATGCTTTAGTCATTGATCCACTTCAACTGGCCTTTGATATTGAGTTACATTTAGCATGCCTAAAAACATATAGGGCAAAACATCAGGTGTTATAAAAATGCTTCAGGGGTCCTTTAATAGACTACTCAACAATGTCATCAAGCTCAGCTATGCTCAAAACAATATCTTCAACACCTCTTTGAATGTTCAAGAAATGCTTTTCAATGGTGACTTCAAATCTGCTATTAATCTGTGATCTGTACTTCTACAAGAGGAAATCTGGTTTACAAATTCAAGGCTCTACTTCACCAAAGGAGCACTTGCTTCTAATATAAGGATAGTTCCAGAATTCTGAACAAATCCGAAGCTGATCTCCCCACAGATTTAATTTGTTGTCCAAACAATGATTCACGTGTTCTTCGTCCTCTTTAGCTTTAGGTTCCTTCAAATCCAAGTTTTGGTTAAATATGAGGCCAGATTGGAGGACGGAACTGCTGTATAAAAAACAGTGAAAGGATGTCAAGAAACAAATCATTAAAATGGGCATTCAAGGCTCCGGCTGAGTTACTAAAAGAATGTTTTTGTCTTATGTCATGTTTTCAAGAAGAGTGGACTTGGTGCAAAAAGTGAAGAACAGTACACGGCACCACTTGAGAAAGGCGATGTAAGGAATGCAGTTGAAACCGCTTCGATGTTTGCTGGTTTTAAGATTGTCCCGAAATTAACTTTGACATGCGAAATCTGGGTAAAACAGAGACTGCATTTATTTCAAGTAATGGACCTGTTGATGTCATTAATGTAATGGTGGTTTTGTTTCTTTCGGGAATAAGTGTGAGCAGATTCATGAATCTTGTTTTGATATGCATTTTAGTAATGTAAATGACGGGGGTTTATCAGCAATGTTTGAACGCCAGAGCAGAGAAGTAGTTAATCATGTTCAAGTTATTGTGGCGCCGTTATAGCTGCCAGATGTTCAAAGGTTGCCACGCGCCAAATTGCGCATGCATACATTGAATTTAAGAAAAGGGCATCTTGACACGGCAGGCTATGTCGAGTAAAGGCAGTTGTTCGATTATATGGTGAATTTATATGTCTGCTCAGCGCTCTCCACGATTCACTTGAAGAACTTGGCAATCTTAAGCTTTAACGTTTGCCTCTTAAAAGCTTACATACCTTTTGGAAGGAAGGAGTATTTGGACACGTTTCACTTAGCATATATTGCTGTACAGAAGCATTTTCGACATGGTTCAGGGTATAATGAAACAGATGCGTTCTTGCAACTCTGTTATACAAGGGAAAACAACTCGTCTTCACACAAACGGATTCCTGATGAAATTGCTAAACGTTTTCTTAGCGATTCTATGCTGTCAACATCATGTGATAAACAATCTTTTGAGGTAAAGGTATCCATGTATGATGCGCTGTAGAAGCGGAGGTAAGAACAAGATAAAGAGCACTTGCTAGAAGCAGCAGAGGCGTATAAGAAAGCTCTTGTAGTGGATCCTACATACAAGCTTGCTGCGGAGTACGTGGAAATTGTTTTGACAGACCTTGGGACCAGTTTCAAACTTGTAGAAAATGTCCATGAAGGAATTTAGAAATACTCTGAAGCTCTAAAAGCAGATAGCTGCTATATTGTTGCTTAGTGTAATTTGGGGTGGTTTATTAAGAAATGAGCATATCGAGCCTAGGTCTGGCTGAGGCATAGACAATGGATGGAAAAAGGAAGCCTTTGATATTGGCTAGCACCGATGGAGTTGTTAATTCCGCCTTGTTTTCTGGAGAACATGATGGCACAGGGGACCTTTTTTTTATTCAGCCTCATCATTTAGATCTCACATATAACTCATATGCTGGTGATAAAAACATCATTAGGTTCGAAGGATTCACACAAAATGACATCACTGAAGATGCCAATGATCATTCCCACTCTAGAAGGCAAACGAGATAAAAGCAGTGACACCATCCTTGACAGAAATTGTAGTAATACTGTAGCAGCATTTCTCACAGGCAACCGAGTTCCTGATTGTACTTTGGCTAGATTTGCTCGAGTTTCAATTTCTATAGATGATGAAGAAAGAGTGATCATGGAAGCTTGCCTCTTTTCAAGATTTGGAAACTGGAGAAGTTTCTCAAAATGAAACCTCCCAACTTTCAGTTACTATATCCTGTAAGAAAGCTTCACTTGACAAAGTCAAAGCACAAACCGAGACTTGTTATAAACTCATCTGCTGGAAGCAACACATCAATAAGCATATCTAAAGGAAGCCATCAATAGAGATGGAGTTAAGGTTGTAGAGGAAGGAAAAAAGGAAGCATGAACTTTTTGAAATAAGTTGATGAGCAGATTTCATGGTGATCCCAGAGGTTTCTATTGTGTGGCCACAGTTGATTTTAGATGACCCAAAGGCCCATTCAAGGGAGGTTTGAGCTCCCAATGTCACATTCATTGGCAGTCTAAGCATTCAATGTTGAAATTTTCCAACAGTCTCTTTCCATCTATATTTGACATTAGAGAATGGAATTTTTGAGAAAAGACACAGCCCTCTATAATAGATTGATGCTTCAAGAGATTAACGCGCACCTTTTAAGAATGTTCTAACAGTTCTTATGGGGAATTGAACTCATATGCGAAGGCTTTGTTCTATACCAACAGAAGGATCAAGACATTATTATTCACCTTCTGTGGATGGTCCAGTACGCAGTAAATTACCTTACATGGATGATGTGGGAGATTCCAAGAGTCTTTTAACAGAGGAGACAAGTTTTTCCTCAAGAGAAATATTGGTTGCAAGCAAACCTTTTCAAAACAATCAAGTGCTTAAGTCATAAACACTGATGATTATTTAGAAAACCAGAGAGGAAGAGTGTATTTTTTTTAAATCACACAGCAGTTTCGTAGCGCGCTACGAAACTGCTGTAGGTGATGATTTTAAAGTGCAGAGCAGCTAGTGTGATATTGGGAGCGGGAGTTGAGGAAGAGAAGCACCTGTCTATTAATATCACTTACAGCACATCTGAAACATGGCAGCATTCCATGCATGGGGTGATTAAAAGATTTGAGAACATGCTGTTATACTTTGGGAAAATGTGGGAGACAAAGACCGTGAAAACAGATCATTCCTCTTGATCAATTAATAAGCATACACGTAACTAGAATCCAAAGCTAGTTCGTTCTATGTACTTTCCTTCAAAGATACTTCAACCTAAACAGCCAAAGGACATGTGTCAAAAGCCAGAAAAGCATCATGCGACAAGGAGCAAAGATTTAGGATTTTGATTAAATGAAAACCATTTGTGATTTCAGTTTAGCCATTATGTAATTAATAGATTAGTTATGCAATAGATAGGGATAATGAATAGCCACCTTCGAGGCTCCCCTCATGCTGGAGGAGGAAGCTCGAGGTGGGTGAGTTTGCTTGCCTATATAGGGATCAGATCAGAATGTAAAAAGGGTTGGATTGTATATACAAAAACAGAGTTTTTTAGAGCTTATGAAAAGACTGTTACAGTAATGGCAAACAGGGTTTTTTCTTCCCAAGATTCTCAATGCATCTTTTTGTTCAAATGTGATGGTGGTTTAGTTTCTTAATGTTCTTTTTACAGCCTTGTTATGGTACAATCCCTCAGAATTCATATTATATGCTCTGACTTCCTGTGTGCTTGACAGGCTGTGGGTTTTGGTGAAGCATGTTTGAACATCACTCAGAATTCATTTTTTAATGCTCTGACTTCCTGTATGTTCAGCAGGCTTTGATTTAGGTAAATTATGTTTGAACCTTTGATGATGCAAAGAGCCTTGGCTTCTATGAGATGACTGTGATTTGGTTTATTAACTGTGAGAGACTCCATAGCCCAATGAAGACTAATTTGATGTATGTCCAACCAGCTATATTTTTATAAATGTGTGAAGAGTTAGCCCTCTAGTGTTTGAAGGATTTTGTCAAGAGTCGTGAGAGAGCCCTCTCTGATTAGGAAGGCTAATTCCTAATCTAAAGTATGGTCTGAAACAGTTACATGAGACCTTGCTTGGTTGCAGTCCCTAGTACTGGTTTTGTGATAACAGTTTCCTTGGTGTACTTTCCTAGTGTGCATCCTCTGCATACATCATCTCGTTCGGTACTTAATTCTGGAACTCCTAATGTTGTTTTCCTGAGACTTCTCAGAACCCCATGGTGTAAGTGTCCCATCCTCCTATGCCATAGTTCATTCAAATCTTTGTCCCCACTGTTGCCTATCAGTTCCATTGGAGATTCTAACTGCAATCTATACAACTTGTTACTTCTGATTCCAATCTGGGCCTCTTTTTCCAACTTGGATGTTTGACATATACTTTCTCCTTGATGAATAAAACGTCATAGCCATTGTTTTGAATCTAAGATACAGAGAGTAAGTTCATCCCCAATCCAGGCACATGTAGCACATTGGTTGCTCGAAGTCGATCCCTTGCTTCTGTTTGAAAGACTACAATACCTCTTCCTACAAGGGTACACTCTGCCTTATTTCCCATGGTGATCTGAAAATTCATCTTTCTTCTTGATAATTCAAAAAAAAAATTTGTATTCCTGTCATATGACAAGAAGCTCCACTATCTATATACCAAACCTCAGAGGAGGCAGAACTCGTTAAGCAAGTGACTTCTTCTTCTAGTCTGGAAGCTAACATAGAATAATCGTGATCCATGTTCTTTGTGCTCTCTTCTTTCTCTAGAGATCTGCGTGAGTCCTTCTGAGTTTATGCCTCGACATCATGCTCTTGACTCATAGTAGATTCTTCTATCATGTTTCCTGATCTCCACTTCGATACCATGTGAAAAATTTCTAACATGAAATTCTACTGCAGTAACTGATTTATTTCACCTTATTATTTCTTACAATAAGTTATTTACGAAACCCTTCAGTAAACACTAAAATAAATTATACTGTAGTTATCACATAATTACATAGATAAAATAACATTGATATGCAAGCACAAGAATCAATCACGTCGACACAATTGTTTTTGGACAATTGTCTGTGGAAAAACCCAATGTCGGAAAATCAGTGCAAGAGATGAGGGTTTTGTTAATCTTCGGCAACAATTGATTTACAAGGAATGATTCACAAAAATCTGAGACAATTCTGAGAGAAAACACTTGAAACAAGGTTTCTCCTCCTTTTGGAGAAGTTATGACACCCTCGAGACCCTTCACCCACCTCTGCGTCACTTCTGCGTCACTCTACGTCAGTCTGTGTCAGCTTGCGTGAGGACTGTGTCTCCAATGGTGTTGCATCGCTGGTCTTCCCTCTGTGTTATCTCTCGAATGCCCTGCGTTACCTCCTCCTTAGTCACTGACTACTGCCGATGCCCTCCTCTTCCTTCACCCTGCAACTCTCCCTCTGAAATCGAACTTCTTCTCCTTGAGAATCGATTTCCCTCGGGACACTGAGTATTTTCCTGGTGTCTCTCTAAATGACTCTCAAGTCTTATCTTATACTTTTCCTGTTGATGAATCAACAACCAAGATTAAGACTCTAATCAACACCTAAGATTAAAATAGACTTGATCCTCGTCTCTTAGAATATTCTCACCCATATCTTTATTAATACCCATTACTATTTTTATTTTCCTAAGTTTAGACTTAGGAATCCATTAAAAATATTAATTATTTTAATAACTCCTCATCCGGGTGGAATTTCTCCAAACGATTTATGGGACTTGGAGATCTCATGTGTTCTAGCCCCTCCACAAAGTTTTGGAGCTAGAGCACATCGGATGTTGTTGGTTTGTGTTATATTCTTTCCACGTAGTTAACAGGGGGTTTGAAGGGCACCCGTAACCCCACTTTATGGGGTCCGGGGCAGCGCCCCGAAAAATTTTGGTTTTGGACCATATGTTAGGTTGGGTGGACCCACCTATGGTTTTGTGCATGATTTTCGCACATGTTTTTTGAACGCGATGGTTTTCGGTCCATGGTATTGGACGCGATGGTTTTCAGTCCATGGTATTGGATGCTTCAGCATGTATAAATATGTATTGTAACATTGAAAGGAACATAATGAAAATTCAAGCTGGTAGTCCTGGTTTTGGGATCCAGGGGAAATCTCTGTGTATATGTGTTTTATGTGTTATGCTCTCACATTGTTTATTTTCTGTGTTTTAGAATTCGTATGCAAGTAATTTCTGTACGGGGTCAAAACCTACATTTGGTATCAAAGCAGATTTGGCTTCAAGGGGACGCCTTTGTTGCTGAGGGGTTTCACTCGGGCCTGTGGTAGACACTGTTTAGTGGGAGATATGTGAGATCGATTCTGGTGGTAAAAGAAGATGGCGAGCAGTGGAAAGATATAGATTGAGAAATTTAATGGTCAGATTTTTGAGTTGTGGAAACTCAAGATGGAGGATCTGTTGGTGGATAAAGATCAGTGGATCGCAGTAGATCCGGGTACTAAAGCAATGGGAGTGTCCGATGAAGAATGGAAGAAGTTGGATCAGAAGGCAAAGAGCATAATATGATTGTGTGCCTCAGATTCAGTATTGCTAAATGTATCAGGGGAAGCTACGACGAAGGCTTTGTGGGACAAGTTAGAGCCTTAGTACCAATATAACTCTCTCGTGAATAAACTGTTCCTGTGGAAAAAGATGTATAACCTGAGGATGAAAGATGGAGACTTGGCGACAGAGCATCTGAATGCATTTAATACTGTGGTAAGTCAATTAACAACTGTTGATATTAAAATTTTAGATGAAGATAAGTGCATTAGTTTGTTGTGTTCTCTAGCAGATTCGTGGGATAGTCTGGTTATTGCAATAGGTAGCAATGCAATTGCCTTGCAGTTTGATGAAATAGTCTCATCCTTGCTGACGGAGGAGATGAGATGGAAAAATATGGAGAGCCAAAATGGTGATGCCTTGTCTGTACAAGGGTGGACCCAGAACAGAAATAAAAATAAGTCATCGAGTGGGAGATCTAAGTCTAAAGGGAGATCTAAATCTCCAGGAAAACCTATAAAGGTGGTGTGCTAGAAATGTGGAAAGGAAGGGCACTACAAAAGGGACTGTAAATCTAAATCTCCTGACAAAGCAAAGGGATCTGTTGTGTGTGGAGCATGATTGTTCAGAGGTCTTTGTTTCAGTCGGATGTATACCCCAGGAAGTTTTGTACACCCCTCCACGCGGGGGGGACTTGTCCCCCCCGCGGGGGCCCATCCCCCCTGGCTGGGGGGTCCGGGGGCCAGCGGTCCCCCGACGGGGGCTCGGGGGTAGCGCCCCTGAAGCCAAAAATAAATGTAAAACTGCCTTGTAAAAGTATAGTAATTTCTAGTCAATCTGGGCCATTCATTAGGCGGATGATCTGACGGTAGAACTTATGTTTGTTTAGGGTTTTTTGCCTTAGAAGGCAACCCCTCTCTTTGTATGAGGGCATTGTATTTGAGGCTATGTGAGAGATGTGTATTCTGTGAGCGAGAAACAGAGAGGTGAGACTGTGAGAGAAAATAGAGGATATTACAGTGGATTTGCTGTAGGTTGTGTCTCTTCATTTTGCTGGATAATAAAAAGGAAGGACTGGCTGTTCGGGGTGGACGTAGCCCAAACTGGGTGAACCACGTATATCTGTGTCTCTCTTGTTTTGTGCGTTTTCTGTGTTTATATTTTTGCAATATTTTATGTGTTTCATTGCTCCGTAATATATAATTTTCTAACAAGATCTAATGAGGCTCCTTCTACAGAGGCGAAAACCACCTCAGATGAAGGTGGGGATGTGTACTTGGCTTCTTCAAGTACACATGTAGATCATGAGGCATGGTTGATTGACTCAGGTACATCCTTTCACTTCACTCCCCATAGAGAGTGGTTTTGCAAGTATGAGGAATATGATGGTGGTGATGTCTTCTTGGGGGATGATAGGAAGGCTAGAATCATTGGTTGCGTAAAAGTAAAGTGAAGTTGCATGGTGGAAGGGTTAGAACACTTCCGGGTTCTGCATATTCCTGCATTGGCCCGAAATCTGATTTCTGTAAGTAAGTTGGATGATGCAGGTGTAAAAACAGTTTTCGAGAAGGATACTTGCAAGATGGTTCAGGGAGCACTGGTATTGATGCTAGGAGTTCGGATTGGAACTCTGTACAAGCTGCAAGGTAGCACTGTTATTGATGGGTGCAATAGTTTTGTGGTTCCTTAAAGTGGATGTTATAGGCATTTTTGTGCCTTACATCTATAAGCATGAAATGTCCATAAACCAAGGGATCCTAAGTCCCTAAAGATGTTGTTCCAGCTCCTAAAGAAACAAGGTCAACAAATTACAGCTTCTCCCAGAAGTTCTCCACCAGAAACTGCTCAAAACTAGTCAAATCAGGATCAATTCAGATGCTCCACTAGCTGCCTGCGTTGCAAAGCACCCAAATACACTGGCTAGGTGCGTTGCAACGCAGGTGAATGCACTACTAGGGTGCGTTGAGCGGGAAATGACAAATGGCAAAGTCATTCAACGAGGTGGAAAGGCAATGGAAGCTTCCAGAATCTTCTCCAATGACACTTGCCTCACTGAATTCGACCAGTGATGAGTAAGAGGCTCTCAGTCTCCAAGTGGAAGCAAGAACTGACAGAGAGAAGCCACAAGTCAAAACATAAGCTGACTCATCTTCTCTGCTTACATCTATATATGGATCCCTCATCCCAGAGATCCAGAGGCTGGAATTTTGTACTTTGCAGAGAATTGCTGTTGGTTTGAGATTGAGATTAGTGCATTGGGTGATTTATGCTTTGTTGGAGGTGAGGAAGGGATTCCTTTGCTGGGAGGTAGATGCTGGATCGGGACTCACTTGGTTGTATCTCCTCTTGGGCTTTCTTATTATATCAATAAAACTATTTGAGTTTCTCCTACATGCTTGTGTATCAATGATGTTTTGTTATATTTGCATGTTTAGCTTAAATATGATCCTAAGCTATTTATGAATGTAAATCTATGTCTTTGTGTAGTTTTCCTCTTCTGTGATCTTGCAGGAACTTGGTGAAGCTGGGCGAGTAAGGGAGCAGGTAGCGGGAAGCAAACAAAGAGGAGAGCGATTGGATCAACAAACTAGCGAAAGACACAGGCTAGTTACATCCTTCCTCTTCGTTTACATTTCATAAAGAAGAATACGCAAGTAGTTTTCCTTGTTTGTTGCTAAGGCACTGTCACACCTTAGAGTGGGATAGGGGTGTTCTGAATAGATACTTTTCCCAACAACAAAATGGCGACTCCGCTGGGGAACGTATCTAGTTAGTTTATTTGCGTTTCTATTGTTGTTCATCTCATAAACTCAGGAGTGGCGAATCGAACTGCATTTTCCATTTACAAATGCAAAGTACAGATCTACTACTCTAGTCCATTCACTGGGCCTGTTTATGATCTGAACACTTAACTCACAAATGATCTGACAACCCTTTGTGATAGCTCTTAGTCCTCCTTTAAATCATCCCTCTGATTGTGCACATTTGATTGCTTTTATCCAGCCAAAAACCATAGATTAAACTGCAAACCGTGACCCAAAACCCAGTGAAAATTCTCGTTTCTGCTTCAGCGCGGGCTCTGTGAAGAGGTTCTGCATTTCAACGCAGGTCCTGAGAGGGCTACCTGCACTGCAATTCAGTTTCTCTGTGCAACAGGTGCGTTGATCAGTCTTTGCCTTGTGCAGCTAAGGTTCTTTGCTTCATTTTGTTCAGTTTTATCTCTGTTTTTTGCAGCCTGTTATCAGTGTGTGTACCTATCTGAAAACCCCTTTTCTTTGCCTTAATTCCACCTCAGTTGTATAAAAGAAACTGTATTTGTTTTTGTGTATTTGTTACGTCATTTACAGTTTCCCATTGAAAAAGTGAACTGATCATACTGTCACCCTTAGATCTAGACCTGTCGTAAGTGTCATTTTGATCTTAGGAGAAAGTTTATTTGCTATTGACAGTTGATTGCGCTTTTGCTTTTGCCTTTGGTTTGAATTTGTGAATTTCTAGTGTCGAAACAAGTGTTTACTTCAAAATCATAAAGTGTCGTAATTGTCTCTACTTTTTTGATTTCGAAAAGAAGCTTGTTTGTGTTTTTCACTTGAAATCGAATTCAAATTTGTACAACAACTTTCTTTTTAGGCATCAATATTAAGAAAGTGAAAAACAAATACATGCACAAGTGCATTTGCATATTGACAGTTTGTATGGCTTGATTTAGGAAAAGTGCATTTACAGTGTGCTCTTTGCTCTTTGAGAAAAGATTGTGTCTTTATTTTCCCCTTGTAGCTAGGATTTTCATTGTTGAAAAGAGATAAAAGCTTGCTTATCATCTTTAGACTGCATTTAGGAATTACATCTACATCTCGTGGTGATCCAAAAAGGCAAACTTCTAAGAAAGATCAACCTAAAATAAATTGAATGAACTTAACAACGCTTTGTAACTTAACGCACAACATAGAGGTCTAGGCTAGAGACGTGTTCCGGCGTCGTAAAGCCTGGTAACTGTTGTCCTCACTGTTGGTTGGGTGATTCCTCCACTGTGAGACGATAAGTGCCAGTACGGATTGTGCTCCCACGTACCGTCGAGTATATATTGGGAGACCCCTATAGGCATAAAACCTTTATCCATAGGAAGCCGTGTCGGCCGCCCTACTGATCGCAATGCACTGAACACAGCATTCGGGAAGATTGACTGCCCGTACCCTAAAAAGTATTCTGCGGTTTTGCGATTGGTTTGGCACACCCTCTACCTAGATCTCCAGAGCAGTCCCTTTCGTTCCTTTTCAGACTCCTTAACAGAAAAGGTCCATCTGAGCACTTGTCACTTCAGGCTCATTAAAAATCGAAGGAGACTAGAGTCATCTTTTGTTTTTTCTCGACTCTTTAAAACTGAAAAAACAAAGTTGTGTCTAAAGCGTCTAAAATTCATTTAATTTGGAAACATATTTCCCCTTTTGTATTTTAGTTGATCGAGTAATCCGCAATCGTGGAAGAAAGTCAATTGAAACCCCGTCGTTCGCAGAGGCTTACGAGTCAATCGTCTTTGTCTCCGGAATCGAAAACAGTACGGACAAAGTGAACTCGTTTAACCGGTTCGAAATCTCCTATTAAAGTTATAACAAGTGTTCCAACAACATCCGAGATTCTGGTTACTCCAAACATTTCTGGAAACCCTACCTCTACAGAAGAAGTTCAACAGCCACAGAGGGACAGTGATATTGATCCTAGTCTGAGAGTAAACACTTGTGTTACCGAACCAGTTCCATCTATAACCAGTTCAGAGAGTCTTGCTCTTCAAACATCTGTAGGTGTCGATTCAACCCCTTCTTCGGCACCAGAAATATTTTATAGACCTGACGGTCTTCCCCTTCCACCTGGTTTGATTGCGATCGAAGAAATTGTAGAAGATCTGCAAGCAAGTACTCCAACACACTTTGGAGTCGGGGTCACTCTATTTCCTTCTTCATCAGAAGTTGGTCTACCACCAGCGGAAGTTCCTGTAGAATCGCTAGGTAATCTTTTGGATAGACTCAAAATGTCTGAACAACCGTCAACATCTAGGACTATGTCGACTGACGCAACGACAACAGAACTCCCTGCCGTCACTCCGACAATGTTTGCCGGCGTACCATTTGTCCCGACTAGCTCACAACCGCTAGAAGGAGTCCATCCAGGGGCTATTTCGACAGTATGGTCCGTTCCTGTTTGTTCCTCCAGAATAATATCCGGCAACTCTTATGTTGAGACTCGACAAATTGATCCGTTTGGAGGTCAATTTGGGCAACCCAGTCCCCAAGGGCAGACAATCCCCTTGAGTTCCGGATTACCACCGTATGGGGGGCAGTATGCCCTTTCATTACCCCCTCCGGGAGGATATCCATACGGGAGTTCACAACAGTATTCAGGTTATACTGGAGTTGCATCAAGTGGTTGGGTACCTATACTACCCCAACAACCAAGGGTTGTGTATTCAATGCAACAATGTCTACCTATGTTGAACATCCCGACTACACCAGCTATTGTGACGGTGTCACAAGTTCAAACGCTGCCTGTTGTATGCCAACCTCAGATTTCTCAGGTTGTAATGCAACAGCCCCTTGACCCTGTGACTCAACCACAATCGCTAACTAGTGGGGCGACACAGGTCCAGACGGGTACAATTACCCCACACCTTGGTTCAGCGATTAGTATAGCGCAACAGCACATGGCTTCACAACCGTGGCTGGTGCAATACCAACAACCACAATTCCAACAAGTATACCAAGGTTCTGAGCAGCAGATCTTTGCGAACAGTGGACAGTCGTACATTCAAAACGGTCAAAATCAACCATTTTACAATGGTCATGTCCACCAACCTTATCAATCATACCAGCATCAACTGCATTATGATGGTATGCAAAGGCCAACTGCTCAGGCAATTCCATCGTATCCTGGGTATGCTTCACCTAACCTGAATCAACAGTTACCATTCATGGCAACTTTAGAGTTACCTAATTTACACCGGTTAACAAACGATTCAATTGCTTACGCCCCTTGGTGGCCAGTGATTCCGCATAAACTTCCTTCAGATATTCCTAAATTTAATGGAAATCCGGGTGAAGATCCATTGAATCACGTGATGACATTTCATCTATGGTGTTCATCAAACACCCTAAACGATGATTCGATAAGGCTTCGCCTTTTTCAGAGGACGTTAACGGGTCCAGCGGCAAAATGGTATATTGAATTGCCTAGAGCTTCGTTCGACAACTTCAGTACCTTAGCCACGACTTTTTTAACCCATTTTCAATTACCAATAAGGTATGAAACGGGAACGGAATTCCTCACCAACTTCAAACAGACAACGGCCACTCACATATCTGATCATATACATGAGTGGCGACGTCGTCGTAGAATGGTAAAAACGTACGTTCCCGATCAGCTATTAGCTGAATGGTTTATCAAGTCTTTACTACCTTCCATCACGGAAGATGTGGCAAAGGGGGGAGTCGTAACGGAAGAGCAAGTTATAGCTCGTGCACAATATCTGGACTTGATCTATACTCAGTCCGGCACGCTCTACGACAAAATACCTGACGCCCCTAGACCGGAATTCTCAATTCCTCCTCCTCCTAAATCAAACAATGACTCTCACGCCGGCGATGGCGTGATTGGCACGACAAACGCAAAATCAACAAAGGCTACATCCAACAAAGCCCGTAAGATTTCAGATCAAAATGCAAAAGATGAAATTCTTGCTTTGGAAGTAAATGCCGTATCGACAGATAAGGGCAAAGAAACCAAACAACCAGGGAGCAAGAAGAAACAAGGCAAAGGGAAGAAGAAGAAACAGGATGAGTCATCTCCTGAAAAATCTTCTTCGAACCCTCCTGGAAATAGGAAACCCCCCTCAGGGTGTCAGATATGTGATGAGGATCACTGGACGAAAGAGTGTCCATACAAAGCTGAGCTTAAGAGATTCTTTAAGAGTTCGAAAACCTCAGCTGTGTTAACTGATCCGTTTCCAAATCCAGGAACAAATCTGGTTGATAGTGGAAATGCTTCCCCATCGCAAGTGCTAATGTTGTCAATTTCGAAGCAACAAAATGATGCTTTGATTTCGACAAGGAACAAAGATTACGGGAATCCGCAGCTGTCGAACGACAAGGATAAAGATCAACCAAGTAGTTCGACAACAACTTCGACAGAAGTTGTACCACCCATCATTCCTGAATTAACAATAAAACCGCCAAAGGGAGTAGTACACAAGTCGACATTTAATCCTCGCGCTAGAGTGGCGCAACATTATAACATAGTGGAAGATTTGGCCCAATCGCCATCCGCTATGTCGACTCTTGAAGTACTACAAAATTGCCCATCCCAAAGGCAAGCTTTGTTATCAGCCATTGGTGGGGTTGATCCTAAGGATTCCAATCTTGTATCCTTTGACCACAAAGGGTACGATCCTCAGTTACCAGCTCAATTAGCTTTCCTTATGCAAGTGAAAGCCCTCAACAAGACTGTTCACCGAACAATTATTGATGAGGGGGCATCTACATGTATTATGTCGATGAGTTGCTGGAAAACTTTAGGATGTCGAACCTTGTCGCGATCTTCGACGACGTTAAAAGCATTCGATGGAAGGACATATACCCCGTACGGTATCCTAAACAACTTGAAGGTTGAACTAGGGGGAAAAACAGTAGAAATAGATGTTGAAGTCATCGATGGGAATCTTGATTACAACATCCTACTAGGAAGACCATGGATATACGCCATGGCGGCTGTTGTGTCGACCTATTTTAGAAAGATTGCATTTCCCTTTCAAGGAGGGATTACAATTGTTGATCAACAAAACTTCCTCCCCAATGGTTCTCAAGTCACAGGAAGCATTCCCATGATCCATGGAAGCCCCCATTCACTTCAGAATATCGGAGTAGGCCTACTAAAAGATCCTATACTAATGGGAACTTTCGCTCTTCCACCCCCAATAAACTTGGCGGAAGTAGCGTCGATAGGAACCTGCAATATGATATCTTCCACAAAGATCTCAGAAAACGATATCAACATGGATCATGCAATGGTTTTGCCCCCAAGCCCAATAGAAATATTGTAGCAATCAATGTTTCTAGCATGGGAGGCAAACCCAAATCAACGCTCATCAAGCGTTTGGGTAGATAGGTCTAGAGAATATGGCACCCCTTTAGATCCTTGGTCGCGAGTGCATGGAACCGACGAAGGAATTGTACAATCAATGTTGATTGAAGGAGCCCCATGGAGTGATTGCCACCATCGTTCCCTTCTTCCGGACTATGAAGAAGATACTCAAGATGGCCTATATCATCCTTCAGTTTTTGAATTCCTATCAAATACTGTAAATACGGTGGATTCCGAGCGAAACTTATCCAACATTGAAGAGACTATAGCCATAAATATCTCGACTAAAACGGATGTTGTAGAGAATATTTATGTCGGCAAATGTTGTTCTCCTTCAGAACTGGAAATATACAACGCTCTGTTTCGCGAATTCAGAGATGTCTTTGCTTGGTCATATGATGAAATGCCAGGCATTGACTTGAGTATCGTTGAACACGAAATTAAGATGTATCCAGATGTCAAACCGGTACGACAACGGCTCAGGCAGGTGCACCCCAAGAAAGCCCCTGCCATTAAGGCAGAAGTTGAAAAACTTCTCCATGCTGGTTTCATCTACCCGGTTCCGTTAACCGATTGGGTATCGAACATTGTCCCAATTATGAAAAAACAGGGAACAATTAGAGTGTGTGTCGATTATAGGGATGTAAATCAAGCTCGTCCGAAAGACAACTACCCTACACCCTTCATCGACCAGATAATTGATGAATGCGCCGGATGCGAAATCTTTTCATTCATGGATGGATTTTCTGGGTATAATCAAATAAATATCCGCCCACAGGACCAGTCAAAGACTGCATTCATTTGTCCGTGGGGCACATTCGCATATCGAAAATTACCCTTTGGTTTAAAGAACGCAGGGGCGACGTTTCAGAGGGCAATGAATTATGCCTTCCATGACATCAAGAACATCGTTCAACCATACCTCGATGACCTTCCGGCTCATTCGCGAAAGCGGACTGATCATCCGCAGCATTTAAGAGCGATATTTCTATGTTGTCGACACTACAAGATACGACTCAATCCACACAAATGTGTATTTTGCGTCAGTTCTGGTCGTTTACTTGGCTTTGTAGTCTCCAAGGATGGGATTCGTCTCGACCCGTGCAAGGTCCAGGCAATCATAAATTTGCCTCCACCTTCAAATTTGCTTCAGATTCAGAAACTCCAAGGGAAAGCAAACTTTCTGAGGAGGTTCATTCCAAATTACGCCAAACTTGCTAAAGGTTATACACGTCTTTTGAGAAAGGAGGTACCCTTCGTCTGGGATCAGGTTGCGCAAGCTTCCTTTGATGCTTTAAAAGATTCCTTAATAAAAGCGTCATTAATGTACGCCCCCGATTATCAAAGAGATTTTAACCTGTATCTGGCTGCAGCAGATACAACCATCGCAATGGTTTTAGTTCAAGAAGTCGATGAAATTGAACACCCTATATATTATTTAAGTAAAAACTTAAATAATACAGAAAGCAAATATTCTTATGTTGAAAAACTAGTGCTTGCAGCGGTTCAAGCGATACAAAGATTTCGACACTATGTCCTCTTTCGGAAAACTACCATTCTGTCAGATTGCAACCCAATGACTTATATATTGTCGCGACAGTTGCTGGGGGGAAAATATTTGAAATGGATAGCAATCCTTCAAGAGTTTGATCTGGAATTTGTAAAATCCAAGTCAAAGAAAGCTTTAGTTTTTGCAGAATTATTATGCGATCTCCCATCGTCGTCCAACGATGAAACATCAGAAGAATCAATCGTGGATGAGAATTTGTTTCTGATATCTACAAGCAATGAGTGGTATGGAGATATAATAATTTATCTCCAAACCCAAAAGTTTAGGCCTAACACCTCTCACTCTGAACAGAAACGTATACGATACCAAGCAAAAGACTACATGATCGTCAGTGATACGCTTTACCGTCGTGGTATCGATACAGTTCTGAGAAGGTGCCTCACCCATGAGGAGGCCGAAAAAGCCCTGAATGAGTGTCATTCAGGGGCCTGTGGAGGGCATCAATCTGGATATGCTACAGCACAAAAAATCTTAAGAGCAGGATACTTCTAGCCAACAATGTTCAAAGATTGCATAACAGCAGTCAGAAGTTGCCATGCTTGTCAAATTTTTGATAGCAAAACCAGAAAACCACCCGCACCGTTACAGCCAATAGTTGCTGTTGGGCCATTCGCCAAATGGGGCATCGATTTCATGACATGTAACCCCACCTCGACCGGGGGGCATGGGTATATCATAGTCGCAGTTGACTATTTTACCAAATGGGCCGAGGCGATGCCTACATTAGATAACACTGGTGAAACAGCTGCCCTTTTCTTTTTCAATCATGTAGTCGCCAGATTCGGTGTACCACAGGCTATAGTCACAGATCATGGATCGAATTTTCGCAATCACATGATGCTCAAATTAGCTGCCAAACTAGGATTGTCTCACGACAGCTCTACTCCGTATTATCTGCAAGCCAACGGACAAGTTGAAGCGATCAACAAGGTCCTGAAGCGTATGTTGCAAAGGATGATCGGAGTTCACAAAAGAAGGTGGCACCTAATCCTGTACTAAGCCTTGTGGGCTTACCGAACATCGGTAAGGAATGCAACCGGGTTCACACCCTTCCAACTGGTATACGGCCTGGAAGCAGTCTTACCAGTCCAGTGCGAAATCTCGTCTCTTAAACTCGCAATCGATCTCCTCCCCAGAACTTCAGAAGAAGAGGCCCGTTTCTTGGAATTAATCCAATTGGATGAAACCCGTTGTGATGCCACTTTGGCTAATGAAGCCCATAAGAAACGAGTCAAGGCGCAGTTCGACAAAAATGTCAAACCCCGTGTCTTCTCGGAAGGTGACTTGGTCCTGCTTTACGACCAAGAATCCGACAAATTGGGAGCGGGTAAATTTAACTCTTTATGGATGGGCCCCTACATTGTTAAATGGGTGTTAGCAAAAGGAGCCTACGAGTTGATGGATTACGACGGAATTCCACTGGCGCAACCTCGTAATGGGTTGTACCTCAAGCGTTACTACGCCTAGTAGTGACCAATATGCTTTTGTTATATTTTTGTTTTCGCTAAGAGTGTTTGTTTTGGTCGAGTAATCCACCTTTTTACATTTATTGCAGATGTCAAACCCATTGGAACCATGTGTTGGATATGCCGACGGAGCGAGTCGTAGTTCGCGGAACCTGTCCTCCGCAGCCTGGGCCATTTTTGATCCAAGCGGCGAGTTAGTAAGTTTCAGAGGTGTATGTATTGGTCAATCAACAAACAATATCGCTGAATATAGTGTGTTGATAGAACTTCTCTCTGATGCCATCACTCATGGTATACGCCGGCTAATCGTCAGGCTAGACTCACAGCTCGTAATACTACAACTCAATGGTATATATTCCGTCCGAAACCCAGCTATTTATCGCATGTTCCTAAGGGTTAAGATTTTGGAAAGACAATTTGATCTTATTCAATACCAGCATATTTCCAGAAACTTAAACACATTAACCGACTCATTAGCGAACTATGTGTTAGATAGACATTTGCAACATTTATAAAAAGAGACACATCATCAATGTTCTACATGTGGATCACATAACTCAATCAGAATAAAACTCCGAAAATCAAAAATACATATATAGCTGTTTATGGTTTACATATAATGTTCTGTAACCAAGACAAAATCGGTCACATGACCCAAAAACTCAAAATGCTAGGGGGCACCCTAGTCTAATGATGCTCATGATAGCAAGTCACAGCCTGTGCGATCATGCGTAAGAGACGAGTCCATCGTCTAGGCACACCAGTAGTATGCCGCTGTAACTGCAAAGGTAGCTCGTCGATCCTCACATCTGGAATACCGAGAGTAAGGCTCTCAACCTGCTCCTGCACAGCTGTGAGAGTCTCGGCCACATCAAGGTCACGAAGGATAACCCTCCCGGCGGCCTCTCCTGCTGGGGCAGCGGCTGGCACTCTCAGGCGAACTACTGGACGAACAGGACCAACATCTGCATGCACACATGAGTTTGATTAAAGTCTTGATAGAATAAAGCACAAGGACATTATAAATAAAAATAGTAAACAGTGATATGGTCGAAGATTTTACCAATAGCACCCCACTGCTCGCCATCCGGCAGTACTAAATCCGGATCACCCCGGAAGTCCATGCCAACATATGGATACTCGGAATAGACCATCTCCTGACGGTCAAACCACCTGAAGAAGGTATCAGAAAAAGAAATCTGAGATTGACCAGCATGCCTAGACATATGGTCAACCCATCTCTGCATGCGTGGTTCAGTAGGAGAAGGTAAGTCAAGTGCAATGTACTGTGGCTGCATCAGTGGTATCTTCTCCAAGGCAAAGGCGGTCAAAATAGAACCAAACCAAAGTTCTTCAACCTCCCGTCCTTTATCTTGGTCAACTGACTCTTCATCACAAGAAGTACTGCATCACACCAGTTGAATATTTTCGGTTGGAGGCATTCCAAGGCATGCTGCATATAGGATCTGTTGGCTACATGAAGAGACGCACTACCGGCCATCCTACCAAAAGTAAACAGGATAGACCTAAGGGACTTGTCAGTGACATCACGGATGATGATCTTGCCGTCTTTACTCGGCTGAGATCCTTCCCTGCAATACTGGCGGACATAATCTCTCACAGAGTCACTCCCTTGGGCCGAACCTGACAAAGAGATGGGGGCACCTCACCTCGACAAGCCAGTCAAGAAGTAAATGTCTACTGCAGTCAAGGGGATAGATTTGCCCCTAATCTGGAAAACTTGATTGATAGGATCCCAAGCATCGAGCAAATACTGCAGTAGGTTGATCTGCTGTCTCATGCTAGAGATGCGGAAGAACTTCAACAAGCCACAGTTCCGCAGCGCGTTCACTGTAACCGGATCATGTAGGGCAATCATGTCCTCTTCTTCATGTTCTCGTTCTCGCCATGTAAGGGTCATTTTGCTCCGAGATCTCTGAAAAACAAACAAGAGAGGAGTTAGATCCTGATTTTGATGAGAAACAGGCAAAAATTTTCATCAAAAACTGTGCAACAAAATCCTTTTCTGCGCCCAACGCACCTGCACAGTGTTCCACCTGCGTTGAATGTCAAACTGCCTTCATAATGGTCAACATTCAGCGCAGGTTTCGAATGCCCAGGGTGCGTTGATGGCAGAACGAACCCATCAAACCCTAGGGGCTCAGAAAAGCAGAGAATGAAGCACAAAATGCAGAAAGGAAACCATGAAATGAAAGAGCTCAGGTTTAGCTCCTACCTGGTCCAGACGGCGCCGAGAATCGTCCACAGAATCTCCCGAAATCAGCTGATGAAAATCAAGGGGGAAGAGGCACCTCCAAAGCTCCAACAAACCAAGTTCAAATGAAATGGTAAAATGAGAGGTAAAAACACTTTTTAATTGCTTTTTACGTAGTTCAAAGTAAAATATTAGCATTTTAATCTCATTTCCAAGCAAATGTTGTTCATTTCTAACTAGTTTGATGAAGCAATTGAAAGTACAGTACTATCTTTGAAAAGACGAAGCTATTTATGGTAAAAAATCAAAACTAGACCATGTTATCGAGCAGTTTTAGCACATAGTTCATGCTCGTTAAAAAATAAACATAAGACCGAGCAAGTGTTTCAATCCGCATTTAAGCTCGTTAAAAAATGAACTATCCTCCGGTAAATAACCACCGTGAATGTAACATTATCAGCCATTAAAGCCTTGGTCGTGTTTGCACCGTCACCTCCACTTTTCCATTGGCCGATCATTCACCTCCATTTGATTGTTTACCCATTTTGAGGAACAACTGCGAAGAGTGATTTCACTAGCCATCCTTGTGACACTGCCGTGCTTGGAAAATTCCAACCCTTACCTGGAATCAGCTGCTACCCATTTTATCACTCGTTCCTCAAAAGACGAGTCTTCTTTAAGCTCTTTTCATCTGACTCGTAAAATATGAAAAGATTGCCGAGTTTTGGCCTTCCAGCTCGTTAAAGCGACCGGAAGTGCTATCCCTCCTCTAGATTTTAATATTTTTGGACCTGAGGGATTATTGCACAAAAAGATCGAGCGCTTGTATTGTTCGGCTCGTTAAAACTATCGAAAATTCATCCCTTCTGTATTGTTTTATACTTTTTCGGACTTAAGGGATTAGATGACGAAAAAGGACTTCCGGAGTTACCTTTACGTTCCTTTTCAGACTCTCTAAAAATGAAAAGGATCGAGTTATCTTTGTCGTTAAACTTGTTAAAAACATTAATAGCGACAAACTTGTCTTTAGACGAGAACAAGTTTCACTATCGCTAGGCTCGTTAAAACATAGCGATGGGTTTGCTCGAAGGGAAAATTATAGAACAAGCATATGTTATCCTCCTCAAGCTTGACAAAAATAAAGAGGTACTGGTTAGCAATGACTGGGGAAAAATTGGGAAGAAACTCAAAGAATCTTTATTGGTATCAAGTCGCTCTTGAACATGACACTTCCACTCCGTGCCTGAGTCGGGTTGGGTTGTTTCATTCACCGGTCACATCACCATGGTCTCGCCATACCATCCACCTTTGGGGTAAATGCTACCAATCCATCATATAAGTGTCGCCGACATGTTCAAGAGAAGTCATCCAGAGAAGTCACCCGTGTCCCATCCACTACCATACATTATACTTCATTCTTTCATGACCGCCACCCTGAACCATATATCATTAGATCGTTTTCACCTCCATCAAAATCATTTGCTCCGTTCCGTGTCATTGATGTGGGATTCATCAAGGCCCTCCTTTGATGGATCACTTCTTGTCGACATCAGCTCATTATCCAAGAAGTTGATCTAGGAACACCCCTTCAGTACTTTGAAGCTTGCATGCCTCAATGGCAAGTTTCTCACTTCCGGCGATAGGTATACATCAATGACCTTCGACCGAAAGATTTTGCGTGGTGTTCGACGCCAAGTCCTTTATTCACACCACGTGAATTGTACTGCAGTACCTTGAGGGTCATCATCCTTATCGGTGATTCCTCTCGCGCTTGTTAACAGTTTACATCATTGACTGGTAATCAAGCGATGTCTTTCCATGTTCGACTTCAAAACATTTCTCACATGGATCGACTTGTACTTCGAGTGAAGATTGTACGAGATTGAAGACCCCGGATCTAGTTTCATCCATCCGGGCTGCGATATATATTCAGGAAAAATAAAGACATTGAAATGTACAACATTGCAGCACAGATAATCATCCTACCAAAAGGATGATGACTTCACCAGAATCATCAGTCTACCATCAGACGATTGTCTGTCCTATGTACATGAAAATGAATTTATAAAGCTGAGCATGGGAATGCCTGCCTCAGCTAGATCATGAAAACAGTATGAAAATAATGTATTGTATTGTATCTTATTACAGGTCTCCTCCCAGCATTGAAAGAACTTCAGATCCTCCTAATAAAGCATTTCACCCGATAAACGGCCTCATACTTTAGGGGGCAACTGTTATAGACATTTTTGTGCCTTACATCTATAAGCATGAAATGTCCATAAACTAAGGGATCCTAAGTCCCTAAAGATGTTGTTCCAGCTCCTAAAGAAACAAGGTCAACAAATTACAACTTCTCCCTGAAGTTCTCCACCAGAAACTACTCAAAACTAGTCAAATCAGGATCAATTCAGATGCTCCACTAGCTGCCTGCGTTGCAAAGCACCCAAATACACTGGCTAGGTGCGTTGCAACACAGGTGAATGCACTACCAGGGTGCGTTGAGCGGGAAATGACAAATGGAAAAGTCATTCAACGAGGTGGAAAGGCAATGGAAGCTTCCAGAATCTTCTCCAATGACACTTGCCTCACTGAATTCGACCAGTGATGAGTAAGAGGCTCTCAGTCTCCAAGTGGAAGCAAGAACTGACAGAGAGAAGCCACAAGTCAAAACATAAGCTGACTCATCTTCTCTGCTTACATCTATATATGGATCCCTCATCCCAGAGATCCAGAGGCTGGAATTTTGTACTTTGTAGAGAATTGCTGTTGGTTTGAGATTGAGATTAGTGCATTGGGTGATTTATGCTTTGTTGGAGGTGAGGAAGGGATTCCTTTGCTGGGAGGTAGATGCTGGATCGGGACTCACTTGGTTGTATCTCCTCTTGGACTTTCTTATTATATCAATAAAACTATTTGAGTTTCTCCTACATGCTTGTGTATCAATGATGTTTTGTTATATTTGCATGTTTAGCTTAAATCTGATCCTAAGCTATTTATGAATGTAAATCTATGTCTTTGTGTAGTTTTCCTCTTCTGTGATCTTGCAGGAACTTGGTGAAGCTGGGCGAGTAAGGGAGCAGGTAGCGGGAAGCAAACAAAGAGGAGAGCGATTGGATCAACAAACTAGCGAAAGACACAGGTTAGTTACATCCTTCCTCTTCGTTTACATTTCATAAAGAAGAATACGCAAGTAGTTTTCCTTGTTTGTTGCTAAGGCACTGTCACACCTTAGAGTGGGATAGGGGTGTTCTGAATAGATACTTTTCCCAACAACAGTGGAGTAGAAAATCTAGTGGTCTCTGGAGAGAAGACCATGCTATGGCATCAAAGGCTTGGACATATTGGAGAAAAGGGCCTTCGGATACTTCATGGTAAAGGTATGGTAGAAGGTATGAGTAATAGCTCTCTGGATTTTTATTTCTGTGAAAATTGTTTATATGGGAAGCAGAATCAGGTGAGTTTCCTCTTTGGCAATAAGAGGGTGAAACAGATATTAGAACTTGTGCACAGTGATGTGTTTGGACCTGTGAAGATTCCATCACTGGGTAAGTCTGTGTACTATGTATCATTTATAGATGACTTCGCAAGGAACATGGATATATTTCCTTAAGAAGAAATCTGAAGTCTTTGACAGGTTTAAAGAATTTAAGGCTCTGGTGGAAAACCAGATAGAGAAGAAGATAAAGGTGCTGAGGATAGATAACGGTGGAGAGTTTTGCAGTAAGGAATTTGAAGAATTTTGTAAGAAGTGTGGCATTGCATGACAGAAGACTACTCCATATACACCTCAGCAAAATGGAGTTGCAGAAAGAATGAACAAGACGTTGATGGAAAGGGCAAGAAGCATGCTCAGTGGTGCCGGGTTAGGACAGGAATTCAGGGCAGAGGTGGTGGATACTGCATGTTACTTGGTCAACAGGTCACCTTCATCAGTGTTGGAGGATAAGACTCCTCAAGAGGTATGGACTGGTAAGAAACCCCCTCTTTCACATCTGAGGGTATTTGGATGTGATGCATATGTACATGTTCCAAAGGAGAAACGAACCAAGTTGGATAGTAAAGCTGAAAAGTGCATCTTTATTGGGTATAAGGATGGTTTAAAGGGTTATAAGCTTTGGAACCCAGTCACACGGAAGGTTGTGTACAATCGATATGTGGTGTTCAGAGAGAAGAA
This sequence comes from Pinus tabuliformis, assembly GCA_031772625.1. Lineage (NCBI taxonomy): Eukaryota > Viridiplantae > Streptophyta > Pinopsida > Pinales > Pinaceae > Pinus > Pinus tabuliformis. The sequence continues at coordinate 499,101,135 of CM062820.1, forward strand.
AGATGTTATTAAACATGAAGTCCAACGAAAGGAACTTGAGAAGATAGAGTTTGAGCTAAAGGAGGAAGAATCAGACTCTACAGCAGAGGAGGAATCAGAAGATGAAGAGCCACAAACTCCGACTGTGAGAATATCAGTTCGAGAAAGAAGGTAGCTAGAAAGGTATAGTCCATCTGCTTTCTGTTCAAATTTTTCTTTGTCTGTTACCGATGATGATCCCAAAACTGTGAAGGACGAAGTGGATTCATAGGATGGAAAACTTTGGAAAGAGGCCATGGTTGATGAAATGGCATCTTTGCACAAAAATGAGGCTTGGGATCTGGTGGAGTTGCTGGCTGGAAGGAAACTCATTGGCAGCAAATGGGTGTTTAAGAAGAAGACAAATGCAGAAGGAAAGGTGGAGAAATACAAAGCTCGGTTGGTAGCAAAGGGTTATTCCCAGGTGTCGGGAATTGATTTTGGTGATATTTTTTCTACTGTTGCCAAGGTAACTTCTATTAGATTACTTTTATTTGTTGTTGTTGCTTTTGATTTTGAGGTAGAACAGATGGATGTGAAGACAACATTTCTTCATGGGGATCTAGAAGAGGAAATATACATGAAGCAACCTGAAGCCTTTACGGTGAAGGGTAAGAAAGAATTGGTATGCAAGTTAAAGAAGTATCTGTATGGGTTAAAACAGTCACCAAGGATGTGGTATCAGAAATTTGATACATTTCTACGGGGACTTGGCTTCACCAGATGCAAAGCAGATCACTGTGTGTATCTTAAACTAATTACTGACCGTGTTATTTATCTAGTCTTGTATGTGGATGATATGTTGCTGGTTGGAAATGACAAAGAAATTATCCAGGATTTGAAGACCCAATTGTCCTCCAAATTCGACATGAAAGATCTTAGTGTTGCAAACTATATTTTGGGCATGGAAATTAAAAGAGAGTGTACAAAGAGGAAGCTCTGGTTAAACCACAGGAAGTATGTTGAGACAATACTGTAGAGGTTTAATATGCACGATAGTAAAGCAGTGAAGGTTCCTATTCCTGTAGGTGTGAGGTTATTTGCTGAACAGTGTCCCAAGACACAAGAAGAGGAAGAGGACATGTCCCGTGTTCCATATGCAAGTGCAGTCGGTAGCCTGATGTATGCAATGGTCTATACTAGACCAGACATTGCACGTGTAGTGGGAGTATTGAGTAGGTTTATGTCAAAACCAGGGAAGGAGCACTCGACAATAGTGAAGTGGGTTTTTAGGTATTTGCATGGCACTGGTTTGTGCTACCAAGGAAAACCAGGATTGGACAGAGTGTTGGATATTCATGGCTTTGTTGATGCAGACTGGGCTAGAGATCTGGATCAGAGAAGATCTACAAGTGGGTATGTGTTTAACCTCTTTGGAGGTGCAGTCAGTTGGATGAGTAAGAAACAATCTGTAGTGGCACTATCAACTACAGAGGCAGAATACATGGCAACCACTCATGCAAGCAAGGAAGCAGTTTGGTTGCAGAGATTATGTTCAAGTATGGGTTAGTACAGGAAGCTATAAGGATAGACTGTGACAGCCAAAGTGCAATTTTCTTGGCAAAGAACTCTGCATATCATTCAAAGACAAAGCACATTGATGTTTAGTATCACTTTGTGAGGGATATGATAGAGGACAAAAAGGTGTTGCTGGTAAAGGTGGACACTTTGAAGAATACTGCAGATGCATTGACAAAATCTGTGAGCTCTGAGAAGTTCTCTTGGTGTAGAGAGACAATGGGCATTTCAGGGCTGGGAAAATGACTAAGCTCTCTTGTGGCCCCATGTGGAAAGAAAACAACAAGTGGGAGAATGTTGGGTTGTGTTATATTCTTTCCACGTAGTTAACAGGGGGTTTTAAGGGCACCAAAATTTTGGTTTTGGACCCTATGTTAGGTTGGGCAGACCCACCTATGGTATTGTGCATGATTTTCGCACATGTTTTTTGGACGCGATGGTTTTCAGTCCATGGTATTAGACGCTATGGTTTTTGGTCCATGGTATTGGATGCTTCAACATGTATAAATATGTATTGTAACATTGAAAGAAACATAATGAAAAATCAAGCTGGTAGTCCCGGTTTTGGGATCCAGGGGAAAATCTCTATGTATATGTGTTTTATGTGTTATGCTTTCGCATTTTTTATTTTCTGTGTTGTAGAATTCGTATGCAGGTAATTTCTGTACGGGGTTAAAACCTACAGATGCTACCCAAAATCAACAAATCAAAAAGGCAATACTATTTTCTTATACTTGATAATTACTTGTGATGTTCTTGACTTCTTATTAGGTTTCTAAATATCTTCTTTCTTTAGTTCATCAAGGAATTACCAAATCAAAAGCACATAGTCAAGCTGATACAAGAGATGATGAAGAAAGATGCAATATATAAATGGGATAAATGAGAAAAGGACGTTTTTTCTCATATTAAGAAGGGCATTGTCGATGCACCCAGACTTTTCAGTTCAAATTATGGCAAATATTTCCTACTCTACCCATTTGCTTCGGACTCGTCGATTGTGACCGTGTTGACTCAGAAAGATATTGAAGGAAATGAGTGGCCAATCTCCTTTATGAGCACTAGTCTACAAGGGCCTGAGTTAAATTATATTGTAATTGAGAAACAAGCGCATGTGGTATACAAGGTAGTTAAGTACTTTAGGCCCTACATATTGAAAGCTCACACAATCATATTTGTACCTCATCTCTTAGTAAGAGCATTGTTTGTGCAACAAGAGCTAGGTGAGAAGAGGGCTAACTAGATGACTTGTCTTCAAGAATATGATTTGGAATTCAAACCAATTGTTACCATAAAGGGTCATGGCCTATGTAAGCTAGTTTTCAAAGCAAGAGATGTTGGGTTGTGTTATATTCTTTCCACGACTAGCCCACGTAGTTAACCAGGGGGTTAGAGGGGGGGTAGAGACCCCTCTTCATTGTGCCAATTGTGTAGTGGGAAGGGGGGGGGGTTACAGAGGGTTTGAGGCATACCCGTAATCCCACTTTATGGGTTTCAAGGCAACACCCCTGAAAATTTTGGTTTTGGACCCTATGTTAGGTTAGGCGAACCCACCTATGGTTTTGTGCATGATTTTCGCACATGTTTTTGGACGTGATGGTTTTCGGTCCATGGTTTTGGATGCGATGGTTTTTCGGTCCATGGTATTAGATGCTTCGACATGTATAAATATGTATTGTAACATTGAAAGGAACATAATTAAAAATCAAACTGGTAGTCCCAGTTTTGGGATCCAGGGGAAAATCTCTGTGTATATGTGTTATTCTCTCACATTGTTTATTTTCTGTGTTTTAGAATTCGTATGCAGGTAATTTCTGTACATGGTTAAAACCTACATTTGGTATCAAAGCTGTTTTGGCTTCAAGGGGATGGCTTTGTTGCTGAGGGGTTTCGCTCAGGCTTGTGGTAGACCCTATTCAGTGGGAGATTTGCGAGATCAATTCTGGTGGTGAAAGAAGATGGCGAGCAGTAGAAAGATAGAGATCAAGAAATTTAATGGTCAGAGTTTTGAGTTGTGGAAACTAAAGATGGAGGACCTGCTGGTGGATAAAATCAGTGGATCGCGGTAGATCTAGGTACTAAACTAACAAGAGTGTCCGATGAAGAATGGAAGAAGTTGGATCGGAAGGCAAAGAGCACAATACGATTGTGTGTCTCAGATTTAGTATTGTTGAATGTATCAGGGGAAGCTACGACGAAGGCTTTGTGGGATAAGTTAGGGACTTTGTACCAATCTAAGTCTCTGGTGAATAAACTGTTCCTGCGGAAAACGTTGTATAACCTGAGGATGAAAGATGGAGACTCGGTGTTAGAGCATCTGAACGCATTTAATACTGTGGTAAGTCAGTTAACATCTATTGATATTAAAATTTCAAATGAAGATAAGTGCATCAGTTTGTTGTGTTCTCTACCAGATTCGTGGGATAGTCTGGTTATTGCAATAGGTAGCAATGCAACTGCCTTGAATTTTGATGAAATAGTATCATCCTAGCTGACGGAGGAGATGAGATGGAAAAATATGGAGAGCCAAAATGATGATGCCTTGTCTGTACGAGGGCGGTCCTAGAACAGAAACAAAAATAAGTCATTGAGTGAGAGATCTAAATCTAGAGGGAGATCTAAATCTCCATGAAAACCTGTAAAGGTGGTTGCTGGAAATGCGGAAAGGAAGGGCACTACAAAAGAGACTGTAAATCTAAAGCTCCTGATAAAGGAAAGGGATCTGATGATGCTCCTTCTACAGAGGTAAAAATCACCTCAGATGAAGGTGGGATGTGTACTTGGCTTCTTCAAGTACACATGTAGATCATGAGGCATGGTTGATTGACTCAAGTGCATCCTTTCACTTCACTCCCCATAGAGAGTGGTTCTACGAGTATGAGAAATACAATGGTGGTGATGTCTTCTTAGGGGATGACAGGAAGGCTAGAATCATTGGTTGCGGAAAAGTAAAGTTGAAATTGCAAGGTGGAAGAGTTAGAACAATTCCAGATGTTCTACATATTCTTGCATTGGCCAGAAATCTGATTTCTGTAAGCAAGTTGGATGATGCAGGTGTAAAAACAGTGTTCGAGAAGGATACTTGCAAGATGGTTCGGGGAGAACTGGTATTGATGCGGGGAGTTCGGATTGGAACTCTATACAAACTACAAGGTAGCACTGTTGTTGATGGGTGCAACAGTTCTGTGGTTCCTGAAAGTGGAGCAGAAAATCTAGTGGTCTCTGGAGAGAAGACCATGTTGTGGCATCAAAGTCTTGGACATATTGGAGAGAAGGGCCTTTGAATACTTCATGGTAAAGGTATGGTAGAAGGTACGAGTAATAGCTCTCTGGATTTTGATTTCTATGAAAAATTGTGTATACAGGAAGTAGAATCATGTGAGTTTCCCCTCTGGTAGTAAGAGGGCGAAACAAATATTAGAGCTTGTGCACAATGATGTGTTTGGACCTATGAAGGTTCCATCACTGGGTAAGTCTGTGTACTATGTATCATTTATAGATGACTTCTCAAGGAATACATGGATATATTTCCTTAAGAAGAAATTTGAAGTCTTTGACAAGTTTAAAGAATTTAAGGCTCTGGTGGAAAACTAGACAGAGAAGAAGATAAAGGTACTGAGGACAGATAATGGTGGAAGGTTTTGCAACAAGGAATTTGAAGAATTCTATAAGAAGTGTGGTATAGCACAGCAGAAGACTACTCCATATACACCTCAGCAAAATGGAGTTGCAGAAAGAATGAACAAGACGTTGATTGAAAGGGCAAGAAGCATGCTCAGTGGTGCCAGGTTAGGACAAGAATTCTAGGCAGAGGCGGTAGAGACAGCATGTTACCTGGTCAACTGATCACCTTCTTCAGCATTGGAGGATAAGACTTCACAAGAGGTATGGACTGGTATGAAAACCTTTCTTTCACATCTGAGGGTATTTGGACGTGGTGTATATGTACATGTTCCAAAGGAGAAAAGAACCAAGTTGGATAGTAAATATGAAAAGTGCATCTTTGTGTGATTATGTCTTCCGGATCCATCGCATTTTTTTGTTTTATGTATCAACGTTTTGAACCATCCTCTGTGGTTCATCATCAGGATTATAAGGATGACTTAAAGGGTTATAAGCTTTGGAACCCAATAACAAGGAAGGTTGTGTACAGCCGAGATGTGGTGTTTAGAGAGGTAAAAGATGTTATTAAACATGAAGTCCAACCAAAGGAACCTGAGAAGATAGAGTTTGAGCTAAAGGAGGAAGAATCAGACTCTATAATAGAGGAGGAATCAAAAGATGAAGAGCCACAAACTCCAGGTGTGAGAAGATCAGTTCGAGAAAGAAGGTAGCTAGAAAGGTATAGTCCATCTACTTTCTGTTCAAATTTTGCTTTATCTATTACTAATGATGATCCCAGAACTGTGAAGGAAGCAGTGGATTCATAGGATGGAAAACTCTGGAAAGAGGCCATGGTTGATGAAATGGAATCTTTGCACAAAAATGAGGCTTGGGATCTGGTGGAGTTGCCAGCTGTGTTAGAGTCAGTCTTGTCAGTCCTCCGTCAGAGATCAAAACTCTTTCTGCATTTCATTTTTAGGAGTCTCGCTCCATTCACTCAGCTACATTCCGCTAGGGGCATGCCATAATCTGACGGAAAAGGTCTTGTTAGTCAGTTCCCCTCATGTCTGGCACCTGCTGGCTCAAGTCTTTTGTCAAGGTTCACTAAAGTCCATGACAGTCAATTTTCGATCTTTTAATGGATGAGAGTCATTTTCAGTCATTAGGTCTAGGGATCAGATAAATTGGTCTTCAAACATGTCCAATAAATCCATGCAGGCCAGAGGGAGGCCCTTACAAAGTTATGATTCGGAGATTTTCATCGTCATGTTGACAGATTACGATTGTTCTTCAAAACTCTGTTTTGAAGAAAAGTCAAACAGTGTGTCATTTGTGATAATTTTCAAAAAAAAGTCTCCAGTTGATTTCTTCAGGTGCAGTCATGGTTTCCTTGGCAAAACGCCATGTCATGCGACCCCTGCAAAAGTGCCAAAAAATTTCATCATTTTAGCTAAAAATTCAAAGGGAAAAGTGAAATTCAGTGTTGCATTAAATCAGTGAAAAGTGTCAAAACAAAACATTAGCAAAATGGGTTTTGGAGAAGCAAAAATCAAACCCATGACTTCAAAGCCTTTATATACAAGTTTCCACAAGAAACAAAGTCATTGTGAACACCAAGGAAGAGAGAAACATTGCAAAGTGAGTGTGAGAGTGCAAGCACGCGTTTGGAGTGAGTTTGGAGTCATTTTCAGGAGCGCGGCGCACACACAGAGGGGCACGGTGCACATAGGGAGCACGGCGCACAGAGCGCGACCCTGCAGTGTAAAGTTAACACGGGCGCGACGCATATACCGAGTGCGACGCACTGGGTTTGTTGCGTGGCGCACACCCACAGAGGCCCGAATTTGTGCCAAACTTGCAACCAATCATTTTGAAACCCTTCAAATTGACAGGTAGGCTCTATATCTTGGCTTGCTCATCAAATTTTATGGAATGTAGTGATGGTTCATGGCCGTTTAGAGTTGCAATAAAAACGCCTAAAACCTACCACTAGAAAACATCAAAGCCATTGTTGCTAGGGTTTCAAACTTGTGGTATTGATGCCAAGGCTCCTCTTTCACCTCTCATTTTTTCACTCGTTTCCATTGTTCCCTTCCCCCCTATCCCATTTTTCCCTATTTTCCCTACCCTAAAACATTACTAAACCCATATTCCCTATCCCTCCACTCATTGGTCAATGTAAACCCCAAAACCCTACCCTATAAAATCCCCAAACCCTCCTACATATCCCTAAACAAAATTCCCCCCCATAACCCCTATTCCTATCATATTATTCCCCTTCCTAACACTCCCTTTTTGCATTGTTCCCCTTGGTGGCAAATCTCACAACAACACCTAGTTTCATACCATCATCAAAGGGCAGTCCAAGAACAGTACACATACAACAGTCATGGCATCTGAGCATTCATCGAAGTATGAGATGGAAACACAAAGTGATTCATTCTCCGAAGAACAGGCTTCCCGGAGACATCACAAAAGTGGCAAACATGTTAGGGATGAGCCAACCACCCTCACTGAATTGCAAGCATGCCCTCTTGCTATGTCATGTTTCTAGCATCTATCATGTTTTGAGTTTTGTCAAAGAGTGGCTAATGTTCGAGTTGATCATGAGTTGGCCCGTCTTTTTGTGCTTCACCTACATGGAGATCACTCTATCTTGGCCGGTGTCACCTTCACACTGACACCTGAAACTGTCTCATTAGCAACCGGCATATCGAATGTTGGAGAACCATGGCACAAGAAACAGAAGGTTGATCGGCAGCATTATGAGCCTTACATTAAGGCCACTTTCTTGAGGCAGCTCACAAGAGTCTTTCCATTCCGATAGTTGAAAGATGAATATGCTCCACTCATGAAGTTGATCATGAAGTACTTCAGCTGTGAGGGGAGGTTCTCTCGTCTATATGCCTATCACATCAGGTTGCTCATGCACTTTACCAGGGTACGGATGATGAACATCCCATATTTCATTTGCAAGAACATAGAGAGGATGAACACCTTCATGCAGCACAAGACATCTCAGCAGTAACTTAACAGTGTTTATCACTTTGCTCTTATTAAGATTTTGGTGGTTCATCAGTTGGGATTGTAGGGCATTACTTGGGATGATTTCATCTCCCGTGACCTCTTCAGCACTTCACAGGTATTATCAGAGGTTAAGAATGAGGGTGAAACTTCTCGTGGGTATGAGCGCCATGAGACTGCTAGTGTGTCGGTTTTCATCACATATCAGAAAGGCACCGGACGTTTGTTTGCAGCGGTAAAGCGAGTGTTATCTCCACTCGGGGTGGAAGGGGCCTCGCTTCCTCCATCAGCATCACAAGAATAGGACAAAGGCAAGGAGCCAATGTAGGATGTGGGGCCTTCAGGTGAGCCATCAGGTGAACGAGAGACCAAATTCGTTCTCCTTCATGATGATGAGACAGATACAGAACCGACAAATGCACAGCTTAAAGAGATCATCCAGGAGAAGCAAGCAGAGATTCAAGCCTTGTCCCTTGATTTGGAAAGAGCCAAATGGAACATGAAATATCTGGAGCAGAGGAACAAACAGCTGGAGGATCAGCAAGCGATCATGGAGCTACAAAACATTCGTGAGCATCGCCAAGCTGCACAAAGGAGAAGAGTTGAGCTCATGTCATTGGAGCAAGAGATTAATGAGGATCGGGAGGCCAATCTCGAGAGAGTTAACATGCACTTGGAGAGGCTACTGGACAAGGCTGACAAGGACCATGCATTTCTGAGACACATGGCTTTCCACTACATGGCGTGAAACAAAGTATGCAAGGCCCGAATCAGGAATTTGAAGGCGAAATTGAGGAAGGCAATCAAGAAGCAAAAGAGGCAAAGGGAGCTCGATCGACTTCAGATATTGGCCAAAGCCTCTTTGGCCCAGCATAACACTTGATAAGGAATCTCCAGCCCAAATTTCAAGAAATTTGGGGCATTTTTGGTGTTTTTGGAAATTTTTGTGCAAAAAACAGGGTTTTTCTCCCTGTGGCGCGACGCTTAGGATTGGGAGCTCCAAATCACAAATGGTTTGCATTTTTGGATTCAGCATGAAAAATCATGCCTGCTGGTGCATGGAAAAGAAATTTGGGCATGATTTGAGTCCCCAGGAGGTCAAAAACACTCAAAAAATGACCTCTCTGCCCCTATTTTGACACACAGGAAGCAGTCTTGGGAGAATGAATTTTTGGAGGGGCAAATGAGCACCAAATTCAGAAATTCCACTTGGGTTGGAAAGTAGACAGGTAGGGATTTCCAACAAGCACACTTGGGCACAATTTGGACTCCTGCAGGTACCTAAAAATCACCTCCAAAGTGGCACAACGCATATAGATTTGGGCGCGGCGCATATAGACCCAAAGGCCAAAATCACTTCCGCTCCGCGACATTTCGATTCGCGACTTTCTCCAAGTGGGCCCGCTCATTTACACTACACTTTTTTCGGCACCTAAGGCAAAGTTTAAATAATATTTTCACTAAATTTTGGCTTCTATCCAAGTGGCAAAGGAAGGCGAGCAGTCACCCAAGACATTTGTCATTTTTGTAACGCTGCACCTGTAACTAATGGTTGGCTTTCCATTTCCAGTTTGTAATCATTTGGAAAACTCCCCAACTCTAGGTCATTCTATTTCCCAATGGCATAGTCTATTTATTGTATGCACACCATTTGCAAAGGGTTGGTTGGAATTTTTGGGAAACTGTGGGAGAGACACCCAGTCACTCATTGTACATTTTGACAAAGAATTAATGAATGATTGCAGCTCTAGTTCATGAAATTTCTGTGGCGTGAGTTTAGCAAATGTATCTTCTTTATGTTTCATATGTATTTCGTTATGTTTCATATTTTCATTCATATTCATTTCCAGTGAAAGCTTTCTAAGTAAAAAGGTAGAATTCAGTGTACTGCTCTGCCTTGGGATAGTTTTCACGTTCTATGTTTTCTTATGTTGAAAAGGATTCATGTATTTATGCCCTTTTCACACTCTTAAACAATCTCTCCACTCCATATTATTTTGAATCTAATTTCTAGACTTTCCACCTATCTTGCCTCACGAAATAATTTGCGTCTTTGAGTTAAATTCTCTGCTCATGTTGTTCCCGGGCCCCCACACATCCAAGAAAACTCAGTCATTTTTCAAAATACCTCTTTCATATTTATTTACCTAGCCTAAAATCAGTATTCATTTTTGAGTCATCTCAGACCCTATTGTTTATTTTCCTGAGTGTGACCCGGAGAGAGCCCTCTCCTGTTCTGGTAGGGCTAGCTACCAGACTGAGCGTGGTTTGTGGTTACCCTGAATTTTGCCTTCCTTTAGCCTAAGGAAAATTTAGGTGCTAACAAGCTGGAAGGAAACCCATTGGTAGCAAATGGGTGTTCAAGAAGAAGACAAATGTAGAAGGAAAGGTGGAGAAATACAAAGTTTGATTGGTAGAAAAAGGTTATTCCCAGGTGCCAGTAATTGATTTTGGTGATATTTTTTCTCCTGTTGCCAAGGTAAATTCTATTAAATTACCTTTATCTGTTGCTGCTACTTTTGATTTTGAGGTAGAACAGATGGATGTGAAGACAACGTTTCTTCACGGGGATCTGTAAGAGGAAATCTACATGAAGCAACCTGAAGGCTTTGCAGTGAAGGGTAAGAAAGAACTGGTATGCAAGTTAAAGAAGTTTCTGTATGGGTTAAAACAATCACCAAGGATGTGGTATCAGAAATTTGATACATTTATATGGGGACTTGGCTTCACTAGAAGCAAAGCAGATCACTATGTGTATTTTAAATTAATTGCTGACCATGTTATTTATCTGGTCTTGTATGTGGATGATATGTTGTTGGTTGGAAATCACAAAGAAATTATCTAGGATTTGAAGACCCAATTGTCCTCCAAATTCGACATGAAATATCTTAGTGCTGCAAACTATATTTTGGGCATGGAAATTAAAAGATATTGGGAAAAGAGGAAGCTCTGGTTAGACCAGAGGAAGTATGTCGAGACAATACTGCAGAGGTTTAATATGCAGGATAGTAAACTAGTGAAGGTTCCTATTCCTATAGGTGTGAAGTTATCTGCTGAAAAATGTCCCAAGACACAAGAAGAGGAAGAGGACATGTCTCATGTTCCATATGCAAGTGCATTTGATAGCCTGATGTATGCAATGGTCTGTACTAGACCAGACATTGCACATGCAGTGGGAGTATTGAGCAAGTTTATGTCAAAACCAGGGAAGGAGCACTAGACAACAATGAAGTGGGTTTTCAGGTATTTGCGTGGCATTAGTGATTATGCTTTGTGCTATCAAGGAAGACCATGATTGGACAGAGTGCTGGATATTCATGGCTTTGTTGATGTAGACTGGGCTGGAGATCTGGATCAGAGAAGATCTACAAGTGGGTATGTGTTTAACCTATTTGGAGGTGCAGTCAGTTGGATGAGTAAGAAACAATCTGTAGTGGCACTATCAACTACAGAGGCAGAATACATGGCAACCACTCATGCAAGCAAGGAAGTAGTTTGGTTGCAGAGATTGTGTTCAAGTATGGGGTTAGTACAAGAAGCTATAAGGATAGACTGTGACAGCCAAAGTGCAATTTTCTTGGCAAAGAACCTTGCATACCATTAAAAGACAAAGCACATTGATGTCCAGTATCACTTTGTGAGGGATATGATAGAAGAAAAAAGGTGTTGCTGGTAAAGGTGGACACGTTGAAGAATACTGCAGATGCATTGACAAAATCGGTGAGCTCTGAGAAGTTCTCTTAATAATTGGTTCATGGAGTGCTTTTCTAGAAGTACCATAATGGTGTCCTGCTGAGGTGCATTAAGCTGTAGGATACAGAGGAGGTCTTGAAAGATTTACATGATGGACTGACAAGTGGCCACTGTTAGTGCTTAAATCTACCTGAGGCTGAAAAAGGCAGGTCTAGGGTAACATCAAACCACGCTTAACCTGGTAGCTAGCCCTACTAGGTCGGGAGAGGGCTCTCTCCTTGTCAATCTCAATTAGAATATAGCAACTAGGGCTTGAGATGTCTGAAATAAATACTGATTTTAGGCTAGGTATAGTAGATGAGAGGATTTTGTTTGATTTTAGATTTTGGTTGCTGGATCAATTGGAGAAGGCAGATTGGGTCCGGGAAATCAACTCAGGGATACAGTCATGTCCTGTGGGGCAAGGTAGACAAGGGTTTATATACTAGCAATGGATTTGAAATGGTAGAGTAAGACAGTTGAGGAGGGCATAAGAAACTATGAATCCTCTTCAAACAGTGAAAACATTGAAAACCAAATGCATTACCAAGACAAAGTGCTGTAAATTAGTGTATTTTGTCTATTCACCTTGATTCATTTAGTTTAGAAGAGAGAGAGAGATGTGGATACATATAAACATCAGAAAAAACTCATTACAAAGAAGAAACAATACATAAGCTCACTGTCACAAGAATCCCACAAAAATAGCTGTGAAACCTGGTTTTATTCCTTGCCAAACTGCTAATACAAATGTTCAGTGAGTCCAACACTTCTGCCAAAGTCCAACCTTTACAAATGAATCAAAAAGTACATGATATAGGCAAGGAAACTACTCAAGCTAGCTATCAAGGTCAAATCCATGAGAAAAGGGGTGGTTTCAACCATATCTAAACTAAGAACAGGAATATAGGCAGTGGAACAACTTGCCTCTAAAACCAAGGAAACCAATTCATTATAGCTCAAAACCACTTGGAACTTGATGTATCTACCCTATGAAGTGATTTTCAACCATATTATATTTAATTCATCATTTAACATGCTTACATTTACCAAGATATGAGGAAAAAAGTGATCTCCCAAGAAAACTAGGAAAAATCTGGAAAATCAGGCAAAATTGGCAAAATTCATTTAATGCACAACGCTAAGATTTTAATGCGCAATTCTTTTTATAGGAAAATTTTGGAAGGCTTCCTAAAATCAAAATTAGGTGCAGGATAGCTCGTTGGAAAGCTTGGCGAGTCTACTTTTTGGAAAAACTTGAATTTCTGAATTTGGAGTCCATTTGCCCATCCAAAAATTGATTCTCCCAAGACTGCTTCCTGTGTGGCAAAACCTCCCTAGGTGAAATACTTGATGATGAGTTTCATGAGAGGAGCATAAGTGTTCTGCAAATATTTGAAAGGAAAAACCCTGCTGATTTGCTTGTGATATCCAGCCTTAATTAAGGCTCATAATGTTCTCTGCCCACATACTGCCCCTTATTCCACTGTTCACCTACATTAGGGATGCTTGTTGCTGCTGAAATGGTGGCAGGTGTCAAGGTGAAAGAGAAACCAGCAAGGTTCACCTGGCCATTGCAGAGATGAATAATAAACAATGTAGCAAGCTCATGATGAAATTTCACCCTCTCTACCATTTCACAAAACTGATAACAAGACTGGTGTTTAAAGCTAGTTACAGCAAGAGGGAAAGAAAGTAATTCTATAAGGGTGGTGCGCTCCTCCCAGATGATCTTTCGCCCTTTGTGTGGCTTTCTTGGCACATGACGTTCTATGGAAGAATCACTGAAAGTTTCCTCTTCCCTCTCATAATCTGAATCTGTCTCCATATTTATGAAATTTGAAGTGAAAGCGGATGAGTATGAAGAGATTTTGAAATATGAAGCAGTGTGTATGAGGCAATGAATGCTTGGGGAATAGGACGTTGGGTTTCTTTTGGGAAATGATGGGAGTGAATGGTATTATGAATGTGGAATAATGGTTAGATAGTGAAGTGGATGTAGTGAAAGTGTAGGATGTGAGAGTTAGGGTTTGGGCATAGGGTATAGTGCTAGGGTTTGGTAAATGAGAGTGGGGTTTGGGGAGTGAACTTTGATGATTTAGGGAGAGGGAATGGGATTTGAAAAACTCAATATGAATGGAGTGATAAATAAGAGTAGAGAAAGAAGAGCAAATGACCTTTAATAAGTTTCAAGAAATGATTTATCAATTAGCTTGGGTTTGTGTCAACCATTTAGCTAGGGTTTGCTCTAAAGGAAACCAAACACATCCAAGCCACCAAGCATAAATTTCCTGAGCAAGGAGGAGTGATCTACTTTCTTAGAACAAGTATCAATTTGTTTTTTAGGAAGTTTGGAGGTGTCTTGAGGAGATTCTGGCTCTTGTAACAGGTGCGCAGTGCACTTTTAATGCCTAGCCCTAGACCAAAATTCAATAGAAAACCTGCAACAGGTGCGCAACGCCTGTCTAATGCACAGTACCAAGGCACAGGTGCACAACGCCAGCAAGTTGTCTCAATTTTTCCCCTAACCAAGACCCACTTTTGTAATGTTTTGCCAACTTTTGTAAAATGCTCTGTTTTACTTACATTCTGACTTTTGCCTTTTTGCAGGTGGACTTATACATTGACTTTTTGTAATGGTAGGAGTTGACTTTGTCACCAAGTCACCAAGAACAACTATTGAATACTTATTACATATAGAAACAATTAAATTACATGAAGTTTTTACAATAATGGAAAAAACTCTGTTTTCACCTCAAAACAGAGTTTTGAGGTAAAAAAGATTTACTGAGCATATCAGAAGTAAATTTATGATTTTATGAACCTATTTATCCTCCTCATGTGCCTGCTGACCTTTTATTAAATTTTGGAGGACCATGATGACAAACCCTAAGACCTAGTGACACTAAACCCTAAAACTGGTCTTTATAAATGAAATGAAACAGGATGACAGTAAATGACTAAAAAAATGTGTAAACAGGTCAGCAGGTGAATGTCATGAGGGAAATTGACATGAAACCACTACCATCAGTTGATCCATGACCTAATGGAATGCAGTTGATTGAATGAGACACCTAATATGCATGCAAAAGGGCAATTTGATCATCGATGGAAGTGTGAAGACACTGACACTAACATTGGCTCCAATGGGGATGGTAGCTCCTGGGAGGTGCTAAGAACCACAGATCTTTGGAAAATCAGACTAGTGCCTTCATCCATTGGGCAATATGGAGTCAATAACTTCAGAACACCAAAATAAACACCTTGACTTAAGACTCATAACTAAACCGACTCAACTGAGACTAACTCAACAACTGACAATAAATAATAAAAAATTGAAGCCAAACATTCAGCTTTATAGCCTTCACTTTGGGCCCCAAGCTAAATGAATGGTGACAGTGCAAACTTTGCAATGAAAGGAATAAAATGGTATGTACAATGACATAATGTGATAGCAGAAAACTCCTTAGAGATAGTACCATTTCAGAAGTCGACCATTTACTGGTCCTCCTGGACAATCTTCCCCGTTCATTTCTTTGAGTAGAAAAGCATTTTGACCTCTATATGTAGCAATTTTGTATGGTCCCTTCCACAGGTTCTCGAACTTGTCGTGCTTGCCTTTATCCTCATTTCTAGCATCCCATCGTAACACTATGTCTTCAATCTGAAATTTGTCCGCCTTTGCCTTCCGATCATAAATCTTTTTAATTCTCTCCTGCAGCTTGAAGGTATTCTGAAAAACTTCCTCTCTCGTCTGCTGTAAATGGATCATTTGACTTATTCTCCACTGAAAATGATCTTCCTCACTGCTAGCTTCCTGCAGAAGTTTAACAACCGGGACTGCAAGAGATGTCGGGAATACCGTGTCAATACCGTATACAATCTCGAACGGAGACATTCCTATTGAATTCTTTTGGCTTACTCTATCAGCCCATAGTGCATTAACCAATTTTTTGTGCCAGCTTTTCTTATTGGTTTCCAACAGCTTTTTAATGATGTTGACCAATGACTTGTTTGAAAATTCGGCCAATCCGTTACCTTGCGGATAATATGCAGTAGAATGTTCTAAGGTAATTTTGTATTTGCTACAAAATTCAATCATCTTTTTGGACTTGAAAGCGGCTGCATTATCTATAATAAGTTTGTTAGGACATCCAAAACGTGACAAAATATTTGTTTCAAGAAACTGAATTATTACCGAGTTCGTAGCTTGCCGAGTGGGGATTGCCTCAATCCATTTTGTGAAATAATCTGTCGCTGTCAAGATCCACTTGTGTTGAGCTGAAGATGTGGGATGAATCTCTCCAATAAAATCTAGGCCCCATTGCTGAAATGGTGCACTAACTTCGACTGGCTTGAGAGGTAGAGGCTGCAACTTTCTTCTTCCCTGAAAAATCTGGCATTCATGACAGCTTGTGACAGTTTTATAAACATCAGCAAACAAGGTAGGCCAGTAGTACCCTGCTCTCAAAATTTTGTTAGCCGTCGTCTTCCAAAATAAGTGACCTCCACAGTCTCCCTTATGGAAATCACTCATGACTTGTTGGGCTTCATCTTCGGTTAAGAAATTCAGCAAAATGCCTTCGGGATCCTTCCAATAAAGTGCATTGTTCAGAATACAAAATCTAGCAGCCTTAAGTTTTAGAGTTCTACCTTTATTTTTAGCCATCCCCGGTGGTGGTGAAAGGTGCTGAAGCACATACACAATATCTGAATACCAAGGAGATTGGAGAAAAATTTCAGATACCTGAATCAGCGAACTATCTTCTTCTTCTTCAGACATGGCTGCAATCAGATTTATGTCCAATGCATGTAGATTGGACTCGGCCATTAACTTTGCTAGACCTTACCCCTTGATTAGCTTTGTTGGCTTTATCTCCAAGTCATATTCTAGCAATGCTGTGATCCATTTGCCTCGCCTTCCTTCCGGATCTGTTTGTACCAAAACATCTTTAACTGCTGTGTTAGGGACGTAAGCAAGGATATGAGAGTGCAGAATATATACCCAGAAATCTTTCAAGCTTTAACTAAGGCAAGAGCTTGCTTCTCAATGATGTTATATTTCAAGGCTACATCCCTTATTGTCCTGCTGAAAAAGGCAATTGGTTTTTCCAGCTAATCTCTTTTCTGCATTAGAACTGTTGTCATAGCGTGTTCAGAAGTGAATGAAAATAATATGAAATCCTGTGAATAATCCGGACTGATCAAAATCGGGGCTAAAGAAAGAGCCAAATTTACCAGGTTAAAAGACTTCATAGCTTCCTCAGTCCACTTGACCACACTATCCTTCTTCAACATATTAGTAATTTCCCTCAAGTGTTCAGCTAGATTAGGCACAAAACGACGTAAGAAATTCATCTTACCGTTAAATGCTTGGATCTCTTTCTTATTACGAGGAAAATCTATCTTCTGTATAGCTTCCACCCTAGTAGGATCGATGCGGATTCCTTCCTTTGATATTATGTGACCGAGAAGCTTCCCTTCATCCATAGCAAAAAAGCTCTTTTTGGGATTGAGTGATATTCCATATTTTCTGCAACGCTGAAAAACAATTTTCAGATGGTAAAGATGCTCTTCATCTGAATTTGAAAAGATAGTCAAATCATCAAGATACACTACTAAAAACACATCTTTTTCATTTGCGAAGGCAATGTCCATAGCACGCTGAAATGTTGCTCCAACATTCTTTAAACCGAACGACATCTTGGCATAGTGGAATGTCCCCCAAGGAGTGGTGAATGCTGTCTTGTCCCTATCATCTTCATGGACCAAAATTTGATTGTAGCCGGAATATCCATCGAGCAGTGACATACGAGATGCTCCAACTACTCTCTGGAGAATGTGGTCCATTTTCGGTAGCAGGTAGTTATCTTTTAATGACACTTTATTCAAATTTCTGAAATCTATGCAGAATCTGATCTCACCTATCTTCTTCCTCACAGGAACCAAATTGGAGATCCAATCTGAAAATCTGATCGGAACAATTATACCATCTTTGTACAATCGATTTACCTCTTTTTCTATTGACGACAGCAACTTCAGATTTATCCTTCTCAACTTTTGGCGAAATGGCTTCTGATTTGGCTTAATAGGAATTATATGCTGAATTATACTTTTGTCGTACTCCTTTAAATCTGTATAGTCCCAGGCAAATACATCAGAAAATGAAGACAATAAACTAATGTATTTAGCTTTTACCTGAGGAGGTAATGCCTTTGACAACTTCACCATCTTTGGATTCTCTGTTGTTCTGATATTTACATCTTCAACACCCTTCTCGGTCGGCACTAAGCTTGGCTTTCAGGCTACATCATCTTGATCAAATAATTCCTCTAAAGGTATAAGGCCTTTAGGGATGACATTATCTTTCAACTGTAAGACTTCCATCTGATTTACCTCTATTTCTGGTTCACCATCATCTTTCTCACCATCTATAGATGTGTCTTTATACTTGCCTTCATTTTGCAGAAAATCATCAATTTCTTTGTCATCCTGAAACACCTGCCAATATCTTAGATTATCAGGGACAGTTGGGCGATGCTTCACATGAATTTCAAACTTATTGTTTGAATTCATTGGGATCTTTAAATTACTTGCAGCTATAGCAAGAGAATCTGCAATGAAATTTTGTGTACAAGGGACACATGTCAAGGTATGATCTGGAAACAACCTCAAAATATCTAAAACTGCATTACGATAAGCCCTCATTCACGGATGTTTGGCTTGGTATTCACCCTTGACTTGTTTAATTACTAATTCTAAGTCGCCATAAACTGAAATTCTCCTTGCATTCAACTTCTTGAGAATCTTCAACCCTACAATCAGTGCCTCATACTCGGCTTCGTTGTTAGAACAATCAAAAGCCAATTTATATGAACAAATTCTTACATTTCTTGGGACTTTATTTGGTAGGAAACAGGGCTGCGTATCCAAATCCCAATTCCTACACCATCCTTACCTACTGCTCCATCAAAATCCATACTCCATAAACCGACTTCTTCCTCCAAGTGCTAGAATTCTGCCTGCTCTTCTACCTTTGGCTGCTGTCCATCAATTTTCTGCTGTTGGTGGAATGTAGACTGCTCAGTGGTACTTGCAAGCTTTTGTCTCTCTTGATCAAGTACTGCCCTGAAATTTTCTATTATCTCTGGAACATCTTCCACTTCAACTAACTGGCTATTTACATCATTAAAACCACTATCTGAATAAAGAACAAAAGATTCTAAATCTGTATGTACAGAGTTAATTGGATGATTCAAAGGTTTCTCCTTGCTTGTGATCATATACTTCATCTTCTTCTCTCTATATAATTTTCTCAGCTGACCAAACATGGGAATAGTGGCATAGGAGAAATCTAATTGCAATGTCCCTTTTAGTTTTTCACCCCATGACCTAGATAAAAGCATGCCAAATCTAGGGGGAATGTCAGCCACAACTACATCGATGAGAACATTCTTTGTTGGAATCTGATCTAAAGTCACAACCAAATCCTTAATGAGACCAATACATCTGACCTTACCAGAATCAAAAGAATAAAGATCATGATATTTACGAGTAATGTCGAGACCTAATTTTTCCATAATTGGCTTTGGCATCACATTGTGGGATGCTCCTGAATCAAGCAAGGCGTTGTGCAAGACATACTCATGCAATCTAAGGTTGATGTAAAACAGGGCTACTTCACTATCCTAAGATTGGCCTTCTAATGAAGGACCAAAAATAAGCTCAGGTTGGTCATCTTCCACATTAACCATATTAGACAGGGGATCTACATTCAAAATCTTTGACACTTAACTCTTATAACTACTATTCTTCATTAATTCTGTCAGAGGTATTAACACTTTTAACTTAGCAATCTCATTCTCTAAGCTAAAGGCTGTAATTTTATCTACCTCTTTGATCGAAGAATCCTTCTTTTCAGACTTTTCCTTTTTTGTACTTGGATGATTTGTCTTCTCATTTATAGATTGTACTTTTCTGGAAGTAGGATCTGCTGGCTCCTTTCCTTTTTTCTGAACATTTGGAGAATCATTCTTAGGCTATGCTGCTTCCTTTCGTTTTTGGATCAGATTGATTGGTACATCCCTGCTCCTGAGTGAATACTGTCTTTGCTGCGCTGTCAGTGCGTTCATATATCCCCTCTAATATTCATCTGATTCTTCTTCCAGGACTGTTTCATTGGCTAGTATAAAATCCTCATCTTTCTGTACAACTGGGCTCTTTGAATATTCCTCATCCTCCATGATATAGATAGGCAAACCATCTACTGTAAAAAAAGTGATTTTCCTCTCCTATTGGATCTTCATCATCCTCTAACTTTGGCCATGCACATAATTCTGCTGTAGAGGTGTTTTGACTTGCTGCTGTGCTGATTGATCTTGTGCTCTTTGCTCCCACTATTTAATCCTGAACTGTGGTTGCTGCTGACCACGGAAATTTGGATTTCTAATTAATGTCTCGGGCTTGTCTGCAATTGTGAATCTATCAAACATTTTCTCAATTTTACGAAACAAATGATCCGAGGAAGAAGCTTCTTCCTTTATGGTCACTTTCTTCTCGGTCTTCGTCCTAGCTCTCTTAGCTAGCAGATTCGCTTCCACACTCACTGCAATTTTCTGCATATCCTCCAATGTAGCAGGATCTCGTTCTCTCAATTGGTATGCCATGTCGGGATCAAAACCATCAGGGAATTTTATCAAACCTAGCCCCATCGATGGCTTAATATCAGCTGGAATAGCATTATAGACAGTATTGAATCTCACATAGTAATCCTGAACACTTTCACCAGCATTCCTCTTTATATTTTCATACTCGGAAAGAATTTGGAGTGGATTTTTCTTTACCTCCCAACGATCCAGGAATTTTTTGTGAAGAACCGACAATGTATTGATAGTCCCCACGGGTAGTTCTCTGAACCACTTTCGAACCTCGCCTCCAAAACTTTGCACAAATAATCACATGGTCACATTCTCTTCATCTATCTCATGAAGATCAAAGAAGTCATTCATCCTGTCGACATGCTGCTGCACTGTGATACCTTGAGTAGCATCAAACAACGGTATCTTACTTTGGTAATCAGCAGGCATAGCATCCAAGTTCTATGGCAAAATGAGAGGTGCATATCTGGCAGCCATTACTTGAGGTGGATTGGAAACTGGCCTTGGAGAAGCAGGAGGATTTATAACAACAACGACAGTCGATGTGATGGGTGTTTGAGGTGTTGAAGGAGGAGAAGAGATGACATATCTCTGATCAGATATGCTGGGTTGCACGGGAAGGGTGGGGATAAACTGAGGTTGAGAATGAACTTCAGAACTAGACAAGACAACAGATGAACCAAGAGTAGCAGATGCTGATTCTAGAAGCTCAGGGATATTGGTAGCCACAATAGATGATTGAAGAGAATTCAAAATATAGTCATCAATTGATCTATTTACTCTTTCAATTTCAAGGTCTTGAACAAATTGCGGATTTAAAACAGTATCACCAATCGCACTTTCAGATTTGGTTTCAAACAAAGATAGATCAAAGTGTTCATCAAAAGGGAGATCTTCGAGATATTGAAATTCAACTGGGCATGAATGAGATCTGAAAACTGGTCTTGGACTCAATGAAATTTCTTGCCTGAGTATCCTTGGAATGAGATTAGGATTTTCAAACACGGGAGGAGGATCAGGATCGGGATTGGCCATTTTGTATCTTCTTGAAGCCAGTGTGTTTGATCTTTTCCCAAAATTCAAATGGACATTACAAGTTTTTCAGCCTAATGAATTCTAAACCTATCATCCAAAAGTCTAAAATGTGTTTTAAAAGTACTGGGGTAATATTTTTCAGTTCTTCCCCAGTATGGTTGCCACTATGTTAGTGCCTAAATCTACCTCAGGCTGAAGAAAGGTAGGTCTAGGGTAACATCAAACCACGCTTAACCTGGTAGCTAGCCCTACCAAGTCGGGAGAGGGCTCTCTCCTTGTCAATCTCAATTAGAATATAGCAACTAGGGCTTGAGATGACTGAAATGAATGCTGATTTTAGGCTAGGTATAGTAGATGAGAGGATTTTGTTTGATTTTAGATTTTGGTTGCTGGATCAATTGGAGAAGGCAGATTGGGTCCGGGAAATCAACTTAGGGATACAGTCATGTCCTGTGGGGCAAGGTAGACAAGGGTTTATATACTAGCAATGGATTTGACATGGTAGAGTAAGACAGCTAAGGAGTTGAGGAGGGCATAAGAAATTATGAATCCTCTTCAAACAGTGAAAACATTGAAAACCAAATGTATTCCCAAGACAAAGCACTGTAAATTAGTGTATTTTGTCTATTCACCTTGATTCATTTAGTTTAGAAGAGAGAGAGAGATGTGGATACATATAAACATCAGAAAAAACTCATTACAAAGAAGAAAGAATACATAAACTCACTGTCACAAGAATCCCACAAAAATAGTTGTGAAACCTAGTTTTATTCCTTGCCAAACTGCTAATACAAATGTTCAGTGAGCCCAACACTTCTGCCAAAGTCCAACCTTTACAAATGAATCAAAAAGTACATCATATAGGCAAGGAAACTACTCAGGGTTGAATCCATGAGAAAAGGGGTGGTTTCAACCATATCTAAACTAAGAACAAGAATATAGGCAGTGGAACAACTTGCCTTTAAAATGAAGGAAACCAATTCATTACAGCTCAAAACCACTTGGAACTTGATGTATCTAACCTATGAAGTGATTTTCAACCATATTACATCGAATTCATCATTTACCATGCTTACATTTACCAAGAAATGAGGAAAAAGTGATCTCCCAAGAAAACTAGGAAAAATCTGGAAAATCAGGCAAAATTGGCAAAATTCATTTAACGCGCAGTGCCAAGATTTTAATGTGCAATGCTTTTTCTAGGCCAATTTTGGAAGGCTTTCCAAAGTCCAAATTAGGTGCAAGATAGCTCGTTGGAAATCCTGGCAACTCTAATTTCT
The DNA here is from genome assembly GCA_031772625.1 of Pinus tabuliformis. Taxonomy (NCBI): domain Eukaryota; kingdom Viridiplantae; phylum Streptophyta; class Pinopsida; order Pinales; family Pinaceae; genus Pinus; species Pinus tabuliformis. The sequence goes on from CM062820.1 coordinate 499,124,002, forward strand.
GGAACAACTTGAATTTCTGAATTTGGAGTCCATTTGCCCCTCCAAAAATTGATTCTCCCAAGACTGCTTCCTGTGTGGCAAAAACGTGGCAGAGAGGGCACTTTTTGGGTGTTTTTTTCCCTTTTGGAGACCTAGAACTTGTCCAGAATTCCTAGACATTTCTGAGCTTTCATATTTTTCCATGCTTATTCCAAAAATATAAACTTTTTTGCAAGAAATTGTCCCCAACAAAAGCGCAGCGCCACCAAAAAGCCTGTTTTTCACATTAAAAATTTCAAAATTGACAAAAATTTCTCCAAATTTCTTGAAATTTGGCATGATTGACCCTTTTTAAGTGATTTTATGGGCCAATGATGCCTCAGCCAAGATCTTGAGTTTATCATGTTCTTTCTTGGCCCTCAAAGCTCTCCTTAGTTTGGCTTTTAGCTGCTTAACTCTTATTTTGCAAATTTTGTTCCGAGTTAAGTAATGGTAAGCCATATGGCGTAGCATTGTCTTCTCTTTGTTGGCTTTCTCAAGCAGCTTCTCAAGGTGAATGTTCTCCCTCTCCAACCATGATTCTCGGTCATCCTCAATTTCTTGCTCAAGGGAGGTCATCTTGATCTTTCTCTTCTTTGCCTTTTTCCTATTTTCCCTAATCATTTGCAGCTCCATAATAGCTTGCTTATCTGTCAGTTGCTTGTTTTCCTGCTCAAGGAAGTTGATGATCCATTTGGCCCTCTCAAGGTTAAGTGATAAGGCTTTAATTTCAGTCTCCTTATCTTTGATAATCATGTCCTTGAGTCTTGAGCTTTGAGAGCCCAAATCAGTGACATCCTCCTCAATCAAAATAAAATCTCTGTCTTGCCCTTTAGGAAGGACCACCTCATGCATCTTGTGTTTCCCTTTATCTCTGCTCTTTGACTGCTGGCCAACCTATATAGCTAGAGAAGAAGGTAAAGCCCCTTTCACCCCCGGTGAAGATAACATTTTCCTGTGGTCTGGTGAAGAAAATGAGACCCCTTCCACCCCTGGTGGAGAGAGTACTTGCCTAGCAGCAGCAAAAATCCTCCTTGTGCCTCTCTCATAAGTGACAAACACAGGCACACCTGTAGTTTCGGTCTCATGAACACCTGGCTACCCTGATGGCCCTCCTTCCTCTTAAGGCACTGATGGAATCACCTGAGGGCCTTTGAAAATCTCATGGGCAATAAAGGTATCCCATGGTATTTTCAGCAAGCTTAGCTGATGCAAGACAACAATTTTAATCAGTGAGAAGTGGTAAATGATGTTGAGTTGTTGAGGAAAAGGTTTCATTTGCACATAGTGAGCCATCTTCTCAATATTTCTGCATATAAAGTATGGGAGGTTCATCATCCTTACTCTTGTGAAATGCATCGACAACCTAATATGATATGTATATAGGCAAGAAAACCTCCCTTCACAGGTGAAATACTTGATGATGAGTTTCATGGGAGCAGCATAAGTGTTCTGCAAGTATTTGAAAGGAAAAACCCTGCTGATTTTCCTGTCATATCCAACCTTAATGTAAGGCTCATAATGTTCTTTGCCAACATATTGCCCCTTATTCCACTGTTCACCTACATTAGGGATGCCTGTTGCTGCTGAAATGGTGGTAGGTGTCAAGGTGAAAGAGACACCAACAAGGTTCACCTGGCCATTGTGGAGATGAATAACAAACAACCTAGCAAGCTCATGATGAAATTTCACCCTCTCTACCATTTCACAAAACTGATAACAAGACTGGTGTTTAAAGCTAGTTACAACAAGAGGGCAAGCAAGTAATTTTGTAAGAGTGGTGGGCTCCTCCCGGATGATCTTTCCCCCTTTGTGTGGCTTTCTTGGTACATGAGGTTCTCTGGAAGAATCACTGAGAGTTTCCTCTTCCCTCTCATAATCTGAATCTGTCTCCATATTTATGAAATTTGAAGTGAAAGCAGATGAGTATGAAGAGATTTTGAAATATGAAGTAAGCAGTGTGTATGAGGCAATGAATGCTTGGGGAATAGGAATTTGGGTTTCTTTTGGGAAATGAGGGGAGTGAATGGTATTATGAATGTGGAATAAGGGTTAGATAGTGAAGTGGATGTAGTGAAAGTGTAGGATGTGGGAGTTAGGGTTTGGGAATAGGGTATAGGGCTAGGGTTTGGTAAATGAGAGTGGGGTTTGGGGAGTGAACTTTGATGATTTAGGGAGAGGGAATGGGATTTGACAAACTCAATATGAATGGAGTGAGAAAGAAGAGCAGAGAAAGAAGAGAAAATGACCTTTAATAACTTGCAAGAGATGATTTAGCAATTAGCTAGGGTTTGTGTTAACCATTTAGCTAGGGTTTGCTTTAAAGGAAACCAAACACATCCAAGCCACCAAGCATAACTTTCCTGAGCAAGGAGGAGTGATCTACTTACTTGGAACAGGCATCAATTTGTTTTTTAGGAAGTTTGGAGGTGTCTTGAGGAGATTCTGGCTCTTGTAACAGGTGCGCAGTGCACTTTTAATGCACAGCGCCAGACCAAAATTCAACAGAAAACCTGCAACAGGTGTGCAGCACTGGTCTAATGCGCAGCGCCAAGGCACAGGTGCGTAGCGCCAACAAGTTGTCTCGATTTTTCCCCTGTTTTGTCTTCTTTACTCAAAATTGTGTTTTCTCCTTTTGGCTCTTTCAATTTCAACAATGAAGACATAAAACACATAAATTGGCTTTTATATCCCTTCTCATTTAATTTTTCACTAACCAAGACCCACTTTTGTAATGTTTTTCCAACTTTTGTAAAATGCTCTGTTTTACTTACATTCTGTCTTTTGCCTTTTCGCAGGTAGACTTATACATTGACTTTTCGTAATGGCAAGAGTTGACTTTATCACCAGGTCACCAGGAACAGCTATTGAATACTTATTACATATAGAAACAATTAAATTACATGAAATTTTTACAATAATGGAAAAAAAATTGTTTTCACTTCAAAACAGAGTTTTGAGGTAAAAAAGATTTATTGAGCATATGAGAAGTAAATTTATGATTTTATGAACCTATTTATCCTCCTCATGTGCCTGCTGACCTTGGAGTGTGGTTTTGGGACATGAGAGGATGTAGGATGGTGTGGATGGGTCCTAGGAGGTCTTAAGTGGCCTTCTGGAGGCTTTTCCCACACTTGGTCTTCAAGAAAAAGCCTACAGGAAAATCTACAGGAGGACACAGGAAATCTACAAGAGGAAAAACAATGTTCTACAGGAGGAGGCCGAGAGAAGTTTTCACTGTTTTGAGGGTGTGAGAGTGGGTGGAAAAGGTAGATGAAGGTTGGAATGAGGTGTTACGGCACCTAGGGTCTACCAAGAATCGTCAGGAGAGAGAAAGATGATTGGATTTTCTCAAGGAGAGAGGAAGAAGTCTTATGGAAAATGCCTGAAACTAAGGAAGAATTGAGGGGAGACTTGAGCGACCTATAGGGCATGGATCAGATGGAGGATGGGATGGATGATAGGCTGGCCTACTACTAGAAGAGATCTACTACAAAGGAACTGACATTCAACCAATAAGATCAAACAAGCAATGAAATGAGTGCATCTAGAAAAACAGAGTTTTGCATAAAACTAGTCTAAACTATGATCTATGAAAGGAAATGCTGAGAAATATTGTAGGAAAGGAAAGCATGAAAGAAGACTACTGCAAATAAAGAAGTGAGCATGATGAAGAAGATCTGAAGCAAAACAGAACTAGACTATTAACCTACTAAAAAGCTGCAAACACTAGAAGTCCTATGAATGAGGAAAATCTGTGTTTTTGGGGCAGCAAGAGGGTCTTTGCCTCAAATCATGGTCCCAAATGGAGGAAGAGAGGCCAAGGAACTCTTGCTAGCCTTTTGAATATTCTCTTTATCACTGCTTAACCTGCTATAGAAAGCACAAATGGAAGCAAACTATTGAATCATCAAAAGAAACCTATTCTTAACCATAAAAGAAATACATCTAACAGCAACCTAATCTACAAATTGAAATAAAACATACAAATAAAAACAAAGAGGAGCTTGGCTGCTTGGATTGGGCCCTAACCCAAGAGCTTCAGCCCTCTGAGGTAACTCAGTGCTAACTGAAAAAAGATTCCATCTTTATCTCCAAAGCAATAGCAAGATTACATGAAACTATCACTAAAAGTAAGCTCGAAGTTGAGCAGAGTTTACATAAGAAAAAATCCAACAAAAATATGTCCCTAGCGAGGCCCTAGGCCTCTCTAGTTATACGAATGAAGCTACCAAAAGCTTCCTTAAAATCAGGGAGGCTTGGCTCCCTCTAGTGCTTGACTTGGCCGCTTGTACTCCGAGCTGAATGAAGGGGAATTCGAAGTGACTAGTAATAAATGAGGGGGATTCCCTCCTATAAGTCCTCTCCTTTTTCCAATTCGAATTATTGCTACCATTTTTCCACTGGATCCTTGACTTTGGCCTCAAAATTCATCAAAAATATACATTAAACACATGTTAGACCACATGGCATCATAACTAACTCAACTCACTCCATAAGCATAAATATAATCAGAAAATCATACAATAAGCTAAGAGAATGGTTTATTTGACTAGGTTAGGAGGTAAAATGAGCCCATATAATTGCCCATTTATGAGTCTCGTCATCACCCCCCTACTGAAAGTGTTGCTCATCCTCTGAGCAACTTAGTCCATCTCCTCATCTTTTATGGCCCTGGTGGCCTCCCTAGCATCCCAAGCCTTTGATGTGGTCTCCTCTTCCTTGTCATAGAATCCTGCCTTCCTTTCTATCTCTTCCCACTGCTCCTCCTCTTCTTCTTCTCTTCTGCCTTCTAGCATGCCTAACAGTAGTGGGGGACTCAATTTGAGGCCAATCCAGTTGACCTTCAGCCTCTGCATGGAGCGCTTGTACATTGGCACTCTTCTTAATGCCTCCTTCATCCTCATGGGGGAATGATATTCCCTGATCTGCAGACTGTGTGGTAAGGTGTTTCACCTCCTCATGCATGCATGCACACAGTCATCCCCAAGTAACCTTTGCATATCTTCAAAGTGTGCAATGGCTTGTGCCTGATCACTTATATATCTAGGGGCAATCTGAGGATTATTGGCAAGCAGGTTGTGTGTGCTGATGAGTGCCATGGGATTTGATGGCTCAGCTCTTATCATTAATGGCTCATTCTACTCTTTTATCATCAATCTTCTTATTTTTGTTGCCCTTAACTCTTCATGGTTCATCCATGAGGCCATGGCCATTAGTTGCATGTCCCCTAGCCTGGCATTGGGGTCCCACACATTCATGTCTATGAGGGCCATGTTATGTAGGTAGAATTCTGCCATTTTTGCCTTATCCTCTGATGTGCTTTGGTCACACAGGTCCATAAACTGCCTGTAATCTTGGAAGGGCATTGTGCCTCTTTGTGCCAAAGTCTTTATCTGGAATTGTAACCATTGGTCCTTGAGATATAGGCCATAGGATTTTGCTAGTGTTCTACATTGCAATGCCTCCATGGATAAGCTGGCCATGCATGCCAGCTAAGTCTCCTTCTCTTGCAACTGCCTCCTTAACAATTCATTTTCAGTTTCAAGGTGGCTCCTTGTAATTGCTTCCTTGTTTCTGATATCACTCAACTCTCTGCCCATTTCTCTGAGTTTTTTTTCCATATGGCCAACATCCTCAACTCCCTTGGATTTGGCTATTTGCATCCATCTATGTGTTCTTATTCTTTCTTTCTCTAATTCAAAGAATAATGGAATTGCAAATTTTTGTGGAATTATTCTTCCCCCCTCAAGTAGATTGTAATAGGAAGCCAAACTAGGATGGGGATCAGGTTATTGTATCTTTGGTTCTTCCTCCTTCACCTGTGGTTGTTCCTCTTCACCTGTCGCTGTTCCTCTACCCTTTTCTCCAACTGTTGGGTATCCTGTAACTTTGACAGTGTCTCTTGTAGAACTGTCTGAGCCTCCTGTAAGACTGTTTATGGGTCCTGTAGTTCTACCTTTTCTTTCCATGTGGGAGATCTAGGAGTCCCCCTTTCATATGTGATAGGTGCCTTGGAAGGGGATTATTTTCCTTGGGAAGAGGGTGAATCTTCAATTGTAATTGGCACTTTTGAAGAGGGCTGAGGTTTCCCTGTTTTGATTTTTGTGCTCTTCCTAGCCCTGAAATACATGAAGGCCTTCCTTTTCCTCTTTTGTTTTGGCTTGATTGGTGTACTGAAGGCAGTGAGAGCAGCTACTGCCTCTCTTTCCGAGGTCTCAAGGGACACTTCTCCTTATTCTGTATTTTCTACCTCTTTCTCTCCTTCTGTCTCTTTTTATGTCTTTGTTTGCTCTGTTTCTTCCTGCTGTGTTTCTTCAACTTTATCCTCCTCTATCTTAGTTTCTTCCTCCTTCCCTTCTTGTTCTACTAAGTCACTAGTTTCCTCACCTTCTCTTTGTTGCTCTTCCTCCTCACTGCCAGTAGGACTGATATCATAGGTTAGGGTCTTTATGTCATCCTCAGCTGTCATGTTTCAAAATATTTCCCATGCTATAGGGAGTGTCAATGTATGGAGGGCTTCTTCCACTAAAATTTTGATTAACCCATGGTGAGCTAGCTGCTCTGAATTTTCTGCTTGAACCTTAATGCTGGATTCAATGAGGGACTACAGGAGGAAGTAGGGAATGATGAGCTTCTGAGGTACTGGAGTGTCCATCCCATACCTTAATTCATGGAGGATTCTAAAGTGATAACCATAGACAATGTTGTACCTCCCCTCACAGGAAATGTATTTGATTATTTGATAACTAACTTCATCCCAAGGATATGGTATGCTAGCCCTTCTAATGCCATTTTTATCCTCTACAGGGGTTTCATTGTTTTGGAAAAAGTTTTTCTTAGTAGCCTGGCCAATTGGTTTCTCATCCTTACTCCAAGGCAGCCCAAGAGGAAGGATAGTGACCCTACTCATAAATTCAGGGGTTATCTCCATGGGAAGACCTCTAAAGGTGACAGTGGCATGTGTTCTAGTGTGAGGGACCAAAGAGTGGGCAAATTCTCGGGCAATCTTCTCAACAAACCCTCAGAATTTCTCAAAAAATTTCATCCAATTTGCTCTTGTGAATATGTCCACTACTTGGAGATGTGCATGGATCCTGGAGGAGTTGGTAGGCTCCTTCCTCATAAATCGTCTTGTCATTTTTTTATACTCCTTTGGGAAACCAAATGTGGAGATGGAGACAACGATTTTTGGGAAAAAAAGAGAAAACAGAGGAGATTGTGTTTTAAAAAAAAAAAAGGATTTTTTTTTTTTTTAAATGTATTTCCTCTTCCTAAAGACTTTATTTCCTCCTCAAATTTAAACCACTACTTGCATATATTGATATTCAATGGGGTCATGCGTGGAACCTACCTCCTCAGCCCGAAAATCGTGCCAAAACCCGTGTTTTCTCCCTTAAAAACAACTCACTTCCCCTCCTGTAGAAGACTGCTATCCCTCCTGTAGAATTCTTGTAGGTGCTCCTATAGAACCTGTAAGTGCTCCTGTAGAAAATGCTGAGAGTAGGAATATGGGAGAGATCAATGGAGAATGATGGTTACGAGGCTGTGGGGGCACGAGGAGACTGTTATAGCTGAGTTTCAAGGAGAGAATGAAGGAAAAGGTGGTGAGAGTGCTCGGGGAGGAGTACTTATTGCCTTTTATGGATATTTCCGGTGATGGAGGGTGAGTTGGAAAAGTATTCATTGGCCATATTCAGATCGTTGGTCCCCACCTGCCTTGTCATCATGGCCCCTCCTCGTAATCATCCCTCATGATTGCATCAGAGTTCACACTTCCTCCACTACCTGTCCTTGACATCTTTCTTGAGTTGATTGTGCGCACATGTGGGTGACATCTTCGGATGAGTGGAGTCAACTAGATGAAGGTGGCCAAGTTAACTGGCCACCTTTCCCTCATTCAACCTCAACCATCTCATTGCTTTTGCATGCCTTCTAATTACACAAATGCAAACAGAGGAGCAAGTTAGTTACTTACCTGAGATCCGAATGTATTTGTTGTGAGGTGTTGTGGCTCTCTCTCTCTGCTACATGCCTTTGTTTCTTTTGATGCATGCTATCTACTTGCTGATGTGTGGCTGTGTTTTGTGCAGGTTCTTCTCTAGCTGGACCTGAGCTTTAGGTGTCTTCTTCAACCTTCATATTTGCACTCTCTTGCTGCTGATGCTGGATTTTAATGGGATCAGCTGCTACAGGAATTCCTACAGGAGCTCCTGTAGCTATTTCTCCCCTTGAAACTTCAGCTTCTTTCTGTGCTTGGTGTTGTGAGAATGATGCCAGAGATGTAGATAGAGATGAAGAGGTAATAGGTAGGCTTCAGGTGAGCTGTATGGTGTTGTTTCCTCTCTTATTTTTTGTTTTATTTCTTTTCCTGAAAAAACTGTTTTTTTGTGTTTTTCTTGGACGGGAAGAAGAATGATGCTTGGGGTGTGATGCAGGCTTGGAAGTGATGGCAAGGAGGTTTGAAGACTATAGGAGGGTTTATATTTCCTTCATGAAGCTTCCCTGTCCCTCAAACTGTAGAAATTTTGAATAATTTAACACATATTCACAAAGATTATCCTGATCATACAATTATAAGTGGAACATGTATAATACATAATCTCCTCTACGTTGATCATCAATTTATAGAAGCAGAAACATTCACAGGCACACATAGAAGCATCAATCAAACTCATTAACACAGTATGTATCCCGGGGAAAGCATCTCGCTAAAAACCCCACACTATCTGTATATTATATTGATTGAATCATGTAACATTACAAAGTACAATGCTTATCACAAGCAATCCAATACCAGCTCCACCTGTTACACACAATACAGCTAAAGATCTGATCTCTAAATCTATTCCACTGCTTGCCTGCCTCCACTGCTCAATACCTGCTCAAGAACTGATGAGAATGGCTCACCAAACTTGTATTTCACCTCAAAATAATCACTCACACTTTGTTGGACGTGATCAAAGGAGACAATACTGGGCAAATACCTGAGAAAACTCATTGGCATACTCAATCCCTTGATTGTGCAAGATCTGGTGCACAACTATAGTCACAACTGATAGCAATCTGATTCTCTACCACCTGTCCCTGTTGAACTGAACATGCACTGACATGCAACTGAGTTAAATGATGTATTCTATAGTTGTATTATGAGTTAATAACTTGTGAATTAATTAATAACTAATTCACCCAACTCATCTCTAGTCTATTGATCAGTTAGACTAAATACAACCAGTTTAACAAAGCTAAACTGAACACAACTCCATCAACTGCACCTCCAGTCCACTAAACTCAACTCACTTGAGTTCTAACTGAAGTCATGCATGCAACAACTCAACTGACTCATAAGAAAAGCATATTTCCTTCTGACAGCTACATGTGCCACCTCTGTAGCTCAAACTGAAGTGCTCCAAGAGAATAAGATCAAGTTTATAGTTCAAATATTATTATGAGACAATAATATTTGACTTTTCTATTTTTGACAACCAGTCTAAAAATAGACTTTGATCACTCACACTTTCATCAAAAATAGAAGTCCATCTATTTTTCCCAACTTGACCAATCATCCATAAACAGCAACTTGCAATCCATAGACATGATATATATGTCTAAAAATAGACTTGCACCAAAAATAGCCTGCGGGCCCACTTAGTGAAGGCGACTCTTTTCACTAAGCTCCATCATCTTGTTGCACTCTCAACAAGCATTTCTTGTTGCACAATTTTCAACACTCCCTCTCAACAAGAAAGGCTTCCTCTCAAACCCGAACCTGTAACTCTGGAATGTTCTCCATGCAACACATCTGGCCGGTCCACTTGTTCTGTCATCAAAGTCTCTGACTGCTATTGCCTCTGTCGACTGAAACTCTGCATCTCTGTGCTCTTCAGTATCTGACTGCTCTAGCCTCTGTCACTTTGATCTCTGACTGCATCCGTGCTGCTGCTGGTTCTATCTCCCGGCATTGCATCCGCACTGCACCTCCCAATTGACCTCCCTGTTGGGATAGAAACACCCTCTGATGCTGAAGCTCTACCTGCTGCTGACAAGTGCTCCCTCTCTGACATCTGCGCTACTGCAACATCTCCATGCATCTCGCACCATTGCACACCTCTCTGTGCCACCTAGCACTGTGCAAAACACTTGTGCCTCTCGCATTGCTACAGCCTGCTAGCTATGCGTTGTCCTGGGATTCCCTGCACTATCTCTCTCTTTGTCGCTCCATCCGCATCTGTCTCTACCTAATCAATCAGATCCTGCTACTACACATTGGGGCTCCCGTAGCAATGTCTCATCCAAGAGGTTGGGTACCTCAAGGATCTTGCCCCTCCTCCTTGGGACGATCAATCCACATCACCCCACCTCCTACCTGGAGGTATGGCTGCATGCGATCCCTCAGCCCACCTAGCTCGAAGTTTCCCGCTACTGGAGGTCTCTGGATGAGTAGATGTCTCTACTCGATCTCCTCTCAGCTTCCCTTGTTGTGGCTGCTCCACAACCTCCTGAAGTTGCTGCACCAATCATGGCTCTCCACAATCGTCTGAGACTTCTTCTGGCTCTGCATGTTGAGAGGTAATATACGCTCCCTCTCAACCACCAAGTCTCCATCAGTTGCCTCGCTGCTCAAGGCTTTGCATGCATCTTGAACCTCAAGAACATACAGGTTCCTGACCCATGAACCAATCTCATGACAACGAAAGCATCGCACTTTCGATTTTTCAACCTTCTTCCCATCACTGGAAGAACAAGATTCGAAAAGAGAAACCTTCTCCTTCCCCTTCTTCCCCTTACTCGCTAAGGCACAGTTCTCCTCATCATGCATAGATGAAGAACTGTCTCTGGTGCTCCGTCTAATCTCCTCCTGCATCAAATCCGACCATAGCCGTTCCCAATTTGGCAGTTTCTCCCTTCCATTCACCGAGTCCTGGTAGCTATGCCAACTCTTAGGAAGGTCAAGGAGTGCTAGACTCACCATCCTCATCCGAAAGTCACCCCCACACTTCCCAGCTCATCTCGGCATTGGGTGAACTTCGTGAGATACTGGGGCATACTGTCTCCATTCTCACACTGAATGTTTCTGAGTTTATCTCTTGCTTTGGAATTAAATCCGAATTCCACCAGCTCAAAACTCAATCGCTTCCGATCTAGAATTCGTGAGAACAAAGTATTTCTTGTACAGAGATCGACTGTATGGGCATTCACCGGATATCTCACCTTCCAAAAGAAGGATGAATCCAGAGGCTACCTGGCCCGATTACAGACTCTGCCTAAAGAAATAAAATGTAAACACTTTCTGAATAGTAGATCTGATGATCAATCCTCGCTTGATATCCTGTAAAAATCTCTTCTACAAATCAAGCAGCTCCGATACCATGTAGAAACTTTTTCTACAAATCATCTAGCTCTGATACCATGTAGAAATTTTGAATAATTTAACACATATTCACAGAGATTATCCTGATCATACAATTATAAGCGTAACATGTATAATACATAATCTCCTCTACGTTGATCATCAATTTACAGAAGCAGAAACATTCACAGGCACACATAGAAGCATCAATCAAACTCATTAACACAATATGTATCCCGGGGAAAGCATCTCGCTAAAAACCCCACACTATTTGTATATTATATTGATTGAATCATGTAACATTACAAAGTACAATGCTTATCACAAGCAATCCAGTACCAGCTCCACCTTTTACACACAATACAGCTAAGATCTGATCTCTAAATCTATTCCACTGCTTGCCTGCCTCCACTGCTCAATACTTGCTCAAGAACTGATGAGAATGGCTCACCAAACTTGTATTTCACCTCAAAATAATCACTCACACTTTGTTGGACGTGATCAAAGGCTACAATACTGGGCAAATACCTGAGCAAACTCATTGGCATACTCAATCCCTTGATTGTGCAAGATCTGGTGCACAACTATAGTCACAACTGATAGCAATCTGATTCTCTACCACCTGTCCCTGTTGAACTGAACATGCACTGACATGCAACAGAGTTAACTGATGTATTCTATAGTTGTATTATGAGTTAATAACTTGTGAATTAATTAATAACTAATTCACCCAACTCATCTCTAGTCTATTGATTAGTTAGACTAAATACAACCAGTTTAACAAAGCTAAACTGAACACAACTCCATCAACTGCACCTCCAGTCCACTAAACTCAACTCACTTGAGTTCTAACTGAAGTCATGCATGCAACAACTCAACTAACTCATAAGAAAAGCGTATTTCCTTCTGACAGCTGCATGTACCACCTCTGTAGCTCAAACTGAAGTGCTCCAAGAGAATAAGATCAAGTTTATAGTCCAAATATTATTATGAGACAATAATATTTGACTTTTCTATTTTTGACAGCCAGTCTAAAAATAGACTTTGATCACTCACACTGTGATCACTCACACTTTCATCAAAAATAGAAGTCCATCTATTTTTCCCAACTTGACCAATCATCCATAAACAGCAACCTGCAATCCATAGACATGATCCATATGTCTAAAAATAGACTTGCGCCAAAAATAGCCTGCGGGCCCACTTAGTGAAGGCGACTCTTTTCACTAAGCTCCATCATCTTGTTGCACTCTCAACAAGCATTTCTTGTTGCACAATTTTCAACACTCCCTCTCAACAAGAAAGGCTTCCTCTCAAACCCGATCCTGTAACTCTTGAATGTTCTCCATGCAACACATCTGGCCGGTCCACTTGCTCTGTCATCAAAGTCTCTGACTGCTATTGCCTCTGTCGACTGAAACTCTGCATCTCTGTGCTCTTCAGTATCTGACTGCTCTAGCCTCTGTCACCTTGATCTCTGACTGCATCCGTGCTGCTGTTGGTTCTATCTCCCGGCATTGCATCCGCACTGCACCTCCCAACTGACCTCCCTGTTGGGATAGAAACACCCTCTGATGCTGAAGCTCTACCTGCTGCTGACAAGTGCTCCCTCTCTGACATCTGCGCTACTGCAACATCACCATGCATCTCGCACCATTGCGCACCTCTCTGTGCCACCTAGCACTGTGCAAAACACTTGTGCCTCTCGCATTGCTACAGCCTGCTAGCTATGCGCTGTCCTGGGATTCCCTGCACTGTCACTCTCTTTTCCGCTCCATCCACATCTGTCTCTACCTAATCAATCAATTCCTGCTACTACACATTGGGGCTCCCGTAGCAAGGTCTCATCCAAGAGGTTGGGTACCTCAAGGATCTTGCCCCTCCTCCTTGGGACGATCAATCCACATCACCCCACCTCCTACCTGGAGGTATGGCTGCATGCGATCCCTCAGCCCACCTAGCTCGAAGTTTCCCGCTACTGGAGGTCTCTGGATGAGTAGATGTCTCTACTCGATCTCCTCTCAGCTTCCCTTGTTGTGGCTGCTCCACAACCTCCTGAAGCTGCTGCACCAATCATGGCTCCTCCACAATCATCTGAGACTTCTTCTGGCTCTGCATGTTGAGAGGTAATATACGGTCCCTCTCAACCACCAAGTCTCCATCAGTTGCCTCACTGCTCAAGGCTTTGCATGCATCTTGAACCTCAAGAGCATATAGGTTCCTGACCCATGAACCAATCTCATGACAATGAAAGCATCACACTTTCGATTTGTCAACCTTCTTCCCATCACTGGAAGAACAAGATTCGAAAAGAGAAACCTTCTCCTTCCCCTTCTTCGCCTTACTCGCTAAGGCATAGTTCTCCTCATCATGCATAGATGACGAACTGTCTCTGGTGCTCCGTCTAATCTCCTCCTGCATCAAATCTGACCATAGCCATTCCCAATTTGGCAGTTTCTCCCTTCCATTCACCGAGTCCTGGTAGCTATGCCAACTCTTAGGAAGGTCAAGGAGTGCTAGACTCACCATCCTCATCCGACAGTCACCCCCACACTTCCCAGCTCATCTCGGCATTGGGTGAACTTCGTGAGATACTGGGGCATACTGTCTCCATTCTCACACTGAATGTTTCTGAGTTTATCTCTTGCTTTGGAATTAAATCCGAATTCCACCAGCTCAAAACTCAACCGCTTCCGATCTAGAATTCGTGAGAACAAAGTATTTCTTGTACAGAGATCGACTGTATGGGCATTCACCGGATATCTCACCTTCCAAAAGAAGGATGAATCCAGAGGCTACCTGGCCCGATTACAAACTCTGCCTGAAGAAATAAAATGTAAACACTTTCTGAATAGTAGATCTGATGATCAATCCTCGCTTGATATCCTATAAAAATCTCTTCTACAAATCAAGCAGCTCCGATACCATGTAGAAACTTTTTCTACAAATCATCTAGCTCTGATACCATGTAGAAATTTTGAATAATTTAACACATATTCACAGAGATTATCCTGATCATACAATTATAAGCGGAACATGTATAATACATAATCTCCTCTACGTTGATCATCAATTTACAGAAGCAGAAACATTCACAGGCACACATAGAAGCATCAATCAAACTCATTAACACAGTATGTATCCCGGGGAAAGCATCTCGCTAAAAACCCCACACTATTTGTATATTATATTGATTGAATCATGTAACATTACAAAGTACAATGCTTATCACAAGAAATCTAGTACCAACTCCACCTGTTACACACAATACAGCTAAGATCTGATCTCCAAATCTATTCCACTGCTTGCCTGCCTCCACTGCTCAATACCTGCTCAAGAACTGATGAGAATGGCTCACCAAACTTGTATTTCACCTCAAAATAATCACTCACACTTTGTTGGACGTGAGCAAAGGCTACAATACTAGGCAAATACGTGAGCAAACTCATTGGCATACTCAATCCCTTGATTGTGCAAGATCTGGTGCACAACTATAGTCACAACTGATAGCAATTTGATTCTCTACCACCTGTCCCTGTTGAACTGAACATGCACTGACATGCAACTAAGTTAACTGATGTATTCTATAGTTGTATTATGAGTTAATAACTTGTGAATTAATTAATAACTAATTCACCCAACTCATCTCTAGTCTATTGATCAGTTAGACTAAATACAACCAGTTTAACAAAGCTAAACTGAACACAACTCCATCAACTGCACCTCCAGTCCACTAAACTCAACTCACTTGAGTTCTAACTGAAGTCATGCATGCAACAACTCAACTGACTCATAAGAAAATCGTATTTCCTTCTGACAGCTGCATGTGCCACCTCTGTAGCTCAAACTGAAGTGCTCCAAGAGAATAAGATCAAGTTTATAGTCCAAATATTATTATGAGACAATAATATTTGACTTTTCTATTTTTGACAGCTAGTCTAAAAATAGACTTTGATCACTGACACTTTCATCAAAAATAGAAGTCCATCTATTTTTCCCAACTTGACCAATCATCCATAAATAGCAACCTGCAATCCATAGACATGATCCATATGTCTAAACATAGACATAGTCTAAAAATAGACTTGCGCCAAAAATAGCCTGCGGGCCCACTTAGTGAAGGCGAATCTTTTCACTAAGCTCCATCATCTTGTTGCACTCTCAACAAGCATTTCTTGTTGCACAATTTTCAACACAAACTTCATGTTATACCCATTTTTGGCTCTCTGTAATTCCAACAGGAGACCCCTGTAGAAAACACAGTGCTTGAAAAAGATGCATAGTGAGGTGAAAGAAATGCCAAGAATGATGGAGAAAGGTGTGGGAAGGTAGGATAGGTGTTGGTGTTAGTTTCAGGGTTCCCTTAGCACCTTCTGCTGATTTCTGTAGTCCTCCTTCAAACTTGCAATGCAAATGAAAATTCATTTTCCTTTTCCTTTTCCTTTTTTTTTTTTTTGAAAACAACTAGGGCGCCTCAAGGAGGTTTTCACCCTAATTTCCTTCCCTAGGCGCCACCAAGGGAGGTTTTCACCCAGGGATCTTATTTTTCTCTCTTTTTTTGACATCACTGGGCTACCTCAGAAGAGCTTTTCAACCCAATGATGGGACTCAAGCACCTCATGGAGGTTTTCACTTAAGTCTTTTTTTTCCCCAGTGAGTGGGTGAAGGAGAGGATAAGACATGCTCCACTACCATCACTGTCTTATTCAAATCTTCAATGAACTCTTGCTTGGAGAGGGGTTTCTTGTATACTTTCAATCGGTGTCCATTGAAAAACATGGGGATGGCTTCATCATCAATGGTTCTGATCAGAACTGGATCATTGTCATTGCATTTTTCCACAGTGTAAGATCCCAGCCATCTTGTCCTTAGCTTGCCCTTGAAATCTTTGTATCTTGAATCATAGAGTAGTGCCCAATCTCCCTCTTGGAATTACTTCTCCTTGATTTTTTTTTATGCCATATATTTCTCTGAAGCTGAACTACCTCTGTGTGGAGAAGGGCCTGCAATCTATGTTCATCCAATCCATTGAGCTGAAGTAATCTTTCTTTCTGTGCATGGTTGAGGTCTAGGTCCAACTGAGCTGCCATCCTTAGGGTATTGAATTCAAATTCTATTGACAACAAAGCCTTCTTCCCATAGACCAGTTCATAGGGTCTGAACCTTGTGGTGGTCTTCCATGTGGTGTTGTAGGCCCAAATGGCCTCAACTAATCTGTCAGCCCAGTCTTTTCTGCTGCTACTCACTACCTTGGTCATTATCCCTTCCAATGCTCTATTAGTGACCTCCACTTACCCATTGGCTTGTGGATGGTAAGGGGTGGAAGTCATGTGCTTGATCTTATGATGTGTGAGCAGGTCTTCAATCAAATTGGAAGTGAACTGACTGCCTTGATCTGTGACCAACTCTCTTGGATACCCGAACTTGTAGAATATGTTTTCTCTCAAAAACTCAGCTACTTTTTCCTCTGTCGCTGCTTTGATTGCTTTTGTCTCTGCCCACTTTGTCAAGTAATCGGTGCACACAATGATGTATTTTTTCTGCTTTGAAGGAGGGTTGATAGGCCCCACAAAGTCCATGCCCTACTTCTCAAATGGCTCAATGGTCACTTGAGGTTGCATGGGCATCTCATCCTTTGGAGTAGGTTTCCCCATCCTCTAACACTGATCACATTGGCTGATATATCTCCTCACATCAAGATGAAGAGTGGGCCAGTAGTAGCCTGCTTGCAATATCTTGAAGGAAATTCTTTTTGTTGCAAAATGACTTCCACAAGGCCCGTAATGACAGGTCAGGAAGATGTCAAAGACTTCCTCCTCCTGGACACATCTTCTCAAGATCTGATCTGAGCCAAGTTTGAAGAGATTGCCCCTAATCCAGGTGAAAGGGGCGTTTTTCCTTACTATCTTGCTCTTCTCTTTTGAGGACAGGTGTGGTGGGAACTGTGCTGAAACCAAGTAGTTTTATATATCAGCAAACCATGGAGAGAGTATTGAGATAACAAACAAATGTTCATCTGGCATTTGGTCATCCACCATTCCTTCTTCACCTGCAGGCAAATTTACTCTAGACAAAAAGTCAGCAACAACATTTTCTTTACCAGGCTTATCAATAATGGTCAAATCAAACTGCTGCAGTAAAAGCAACCATCTAATAATGCGAGCATTTACATCCGGTTTGTTCATTAAATATCTAATTGCAGCATGATCAGTGTGCACAAAGGTTTGATAGCCTGTGATATAATGTCTGAATTTGTTTAAGGAATGCACGACAGCTAGGAGTTCCTTCTCGGTCACTATATAGTTTAACTCCGCCTTTGACAAGTTTTTGCTTATAAAGTATATGGCATAAGGCAACTTTTCATCAATTTGTCCCAAGGCTGCTCCTATTGCTTTGTTTGAGGCATCTGTGTGAATGTGGAAAGGTAGGGCCCAGTTTGGGCCTCTAAGAATTGGGGTAGTCACTAGCTTCCTCTTCAAGGTATCTAAGGCTTCTTGACAGTTTTCCGACCATATGAACTCAACATCTTTGCCTAAGAGGCCAAACAAAGGAGAGGCTAGCTTGTTGAAATCTTTAATGAATCTTTTGTAATATCTGGCTAAGCCTAGGAAACTTCTGACATCTCTCACCTTTTGAGAAGGTGGGACCCTTTGGATGATGGCAATTTTGTTGGGGTCCACCTGCAATACTTGTTGAGATATTGCATGACCTAGCACAGTCCCTTCAGTCATCAAAAATTCACATTTTTCTGGATTGAGGGACAGGTTCATCTCAATACAATTGTCTAGAACTTTTCCTAGATTGGATAAAGCTTCCTGAAAGGCAGAGCCACAAGGAGTAAAATCATCCATGTATATTTCTACCGCATAATGAACCAGTTCAGAAAATATACTCAATACCGCTCTTTGGAAAGTGGCTAGAGCATTGCACAAACCAAAAGGAAGGACCCAATATGCAAAGGTACCCCAAGGACAAGTGAAAGTGGTCTTATCTTGGTCTTCCAGGCTGATTTGAATTTTATTGTACCTGCTAAACCCATTTAGGAAGGAGAAAAACTTTTTCCCTGCCAGACCGTCTAACACTTGATCTATGAAAGGTAAAGGAAAATGGTCCTTTTTAGTGGCTTTTTTCAATTCCTGATAGTCGACACAGATTCTCCACTTACCATTTTTCTTTTGTGCTAGCACCAAAGGAGAGACCCTATTCACTGTCAGAGATGGGATAGATGGATCCTGCATCAAGTAATTTCTGTAGTTCTTCCTTAACAATATATTTAAGTGTTGGATTAATCCTCCTTTGAGGTTGCCTGACTAGTTTGCAATCTTCCTTGATGTATATATGATGACTACATACTAAGGGGTGCACCCCCTTCATTTCCTTATAACTCCAGGTGAAGGCATCTAGATGTTTTCTCAGCAGGCTGCATAGCTCCTTCTCTTGGGAAGTAGATAGGGATGGATTGATTTTAAATGTTCTTTCTGGGACGAACTCTATATTTTTGACATGTGGAGGAGTAGGATCGGCCACACAGAGATCAGCTTAGGGGTTGTTTTAGGTTTCTCTTACTATGTCTTCTAATGGTGATACACTAGGAGGTGGATTCTGAATCAAATTTTTGATCATATCATCCTCATCTTGTGGTTTCCCCCCATGGCGATTTCTAATGCACAAATGGTGCAGAATAAACTTCATCCTCATCTTCCTCCTCCAACCAGAGAGGTAGATCATGTTCTAGCAAGGGTTTGGTAGGAGGATATAGGATTAACTATTTGGACATGTGCCCATTCTTTATGGTCATGTTCCCAGCTCGACAGCTGATGTAGGCATCGACTGTAGCCAACCAGGGTCTTCCTAGAATGAGAGGATACCCAATGAGTTTTGTCTTTGGCTGGAGAACTAAAAAATCAACAGGGTACTCCCAAGAATCAATGGAGACCATCACATCTTCCACAATCCCCTCAGGGGTCACGGTGCAACGTTCTGCTAGCTGTAGCACAGTCATGGTCTTCCTCAAGGAGCCCTGGAGGTTAAGTTTAAGCATTGTGTCCTTTGTCATCACATTAATGGTAGCCCCCAGATCAATCAAGGTATGCAGGATCATTGTGCCATTGATGTGGACATCAACTACTGGGCTTCCAGGGTCCAAATATTTTGGACAAATTACCTGCCTCAACATCAGGTCGGACAGTTTCCCTATGACATTGATGGTTGGGGCATCTTTCTTGTGCCTTCCTGGATGCCTAAAGCACTTCTATTTGATCAACTTATTGTAGATGGGCACATCTTTTATGGCTTGGAGAAGTGGTATCTTCACACATAAATGTTTCAATTTTCCCAGGAGTTCAGTTTCTTCTGGGGTAGGCTGGACTGTCGCAGATAGTCTCTCAGGGAAGGGTGGATTTGCTTTAGGTTCACTTTCCTCTTTATCTTCCTCAACCTCCCTGGGTGGAGGCTGGCTATCTAGGAGAACTTTCCTAGATCGCAAGTTAATCTCCTGAATCTCCACAACATAAGTTTGGCATGAAGGTTCTCTTGAGCTTGTCTATTGTTCGGGTTAGGATTTGGCAGGGCAGGAATTTGGGGTTGCTTTGGTGGAGCAGGAGCTAACGGTTGTGGTTGGGCAGGTGGTGGAGGCAAAAGAGTGGGAAGAGAGTTGTATTGGGGCCCCCACCGAGCCACCCCTGATGAGATGAGATGCATTCCACTAAGGCTGCGGTTGAGCATAGGATTGAAATGAATGGGTGGCTGGTTGGACATGATATTGAGATGTGAATGACCAAAGAGGTGGTGTGGACTAGGAAGGATGAGTAGGGGAACCCCAAGAAGGTATGGAGGGCACTTGGTTGGGGTTGTAGTATGCCTGAGATGTCCCTAGCATCCCTTGCTGGTATGGTCTAGGTCCCGACGATCTTCTTTGGTTTATGTAGTAGAGTTGTTCAGTGACTCCCTCAGCCCCTTGATATACAGCTTTAAGTTCGGGCAAGGAAGGGAATTATCTGTGGAATGGTTCTCTTCATGGATGGAACAAACCTCTATAGATTTCAATGGGCATTCATTCCTAGGATGCCTCCTGGTGCATCTAGGGAAAAAAATGGTCAAAGCCCTCTCTGCCTCCTCTTTTTTTCTTTTAATATGCAAGGTATCCATTTGCATGGCAAGATTCTACAACATCTCACTCTTGAAGTCTTCTAGCATGTTTCCAATTTCTCCTTTAATGGATAAGTTGGAGGAAGAGGTGTTGGCTATGGGTTGACTCCCCCTACCTTTCTTTCCGGCTGCTCTAGAATGGTTTCTAAAAATAGTCTTTATGTCCTCATAGGGTAGTTGTTAGATGTCTCCCCTAGCCAATAGATGGAGGGTGTCTAGAAGATCTTCCCGAATTCCCCTGAGCATGACCAAATTTAGAGACTCAGGGTCAAGTGTACACCTGACCCTTTTGTAACTGAGCTGGAACCTCTCTTCATAGTCTTCCAGTGACTCATCACTTCCTATGGTCATTCGAAAAATTTCTTCTTTAGTATCTTTTGACCTACATTAGTCTCGATACTTGTTGTTAAAGGCTTGCTGCATCTAAGCCCAAGTTGTGATGCTATTGCCAGGTAATCCCATGAACCAGTGCAGTGTTGCATCCTTGAGAGTAGAAGGGAATAGTTTCAACTTTTGCTCATCTTCTGCATAGTCATAGGTTTGATAGATAACAACAAACTCAAACAAAAAGGTGTCAGGATCTTCTGTAGTCAGACCATGGAAATGAGGCAGGGTGGAAGGGATTATATTCTTCATTTTGGTGTCCCCATTGGTCTCCCGAATGGGAAAGGTACCCTCTATTCTCTCTCCAATCCCCCTAGTATTTCTGTTTTCAGCCATTGGCTCCAAAGAAATGTTTTCTTCTTCTTCTTCCCCTATAGGTTCTTCAAATATGTCTGGCTGTTCACCTAAGGGTTATTCTTGATCATAGCCACTGAAGAAGAGAGAAGGTTGGCTATGTGAAGCAGTGGGGGTGTTGGGCAAAAATTTTCCTAAGTTATCTCTATTCCTACGAGGCATGAAAGGAAATCTTTTTTGGTTGGTTTTTGTTTCTTTTTCCCCACACTGATAGTACCTGCAAAATTGAAATTGATTGAACAAAAAAAATTGCAACTAACTGAAATGAACTCGCTGAAATGGAAATTTGCAGAATCGGAAAGGAAAGCAAGGAAATGCAGAACTGAAAGGAAAGGAATGACTAGTCTACTTTTTCTGAAATGAAATTTGCAGAATTGAAGAGAAATGACTAGTCTATTGTTGCTGAAATAAACTATTAACAAAATGTTGCAATAGAAAATAGAAGAAAGCAGTAATCACAGAATACTCTGATGCTTCCCCAGCAACGGCACCAAAAATTGGTGAGCACCAGTATTGCAGCAATAACGCTGCAACTCCTGGGCTGCCTACTTTACTCTTATCAACCCGGTAGTTCGTAACAAACTTGGAAGTGACGGTGTTGTATGCACAAGTACTAGTTCTTACTACAAGTTGTCACTTGGTCAGCCAGCGCAAGATCACTAGGAGCTCAAGCCAACTTCTATGGATTCCAGAAGAAGCTCTATATGTGATGAAAGGAGAGAAATACTACTCTACAGATATTATTCTAATTGCATAAATGAGTAAGACTGAAATGTAAAGCAAACCAAGTAAATCCTAATTCACCAACTAATCCTACTTTTTCATAAAGCACTATGAAAACCATAAAAAGAATGCCATTACCTACTCAAGGAAGTAAACAACATCTAACTAAGCTATTTCTGGAAGTAAATGAGCAAAAAACATCTTTTCGGATTTTTATGTATTTTTATGTGAATTTGACATGCATGTAATTTATTGTTTGTGAATGTGGCAGCGAATAGGGCGTTGGAGTGTGGTTTTGGGACATGAGAGGATGTAGGATGGTGTGGATGGGTCCTAGGATGTCTCAGGTGGCCTTCTGGAGGCTTTTCCCACACTCGGCCTTCAAAAGAAATCCTACAGGAAAATCTACAGGAGGACACAGGAAATCTATAGGAGGAAAAACAACGCTCTACAGGAGGCCTACAGGCGGAGGCCGAGAGCAGATTTCACTATTTTGAGGGTGTGAGATTGGGTGGAAAAGGTATATGAAGGTTGGAATGAGGTGTTATGGCACCTAGGGTGTACCAAGAATCGTCAGGAGAGAGAAAGATGATTGGATTTACTCAAGGACATAGGAAGAAGTCTTATGGAAAATGCAGGAAACTAAGGCAGAATTGAGGGGAGACTTGGGCAACCTATAGGGCATGGATCAGATGGAGGATGGGATGGCTGATAGGCTGGCCTATTTCTAGAAGAGATCTGCTACAAAGGAACTGACAGTCAACCAATAAGATCAAACAAGCAATGAAATGAGTGCATCTAGAAAAACAGAGTTTTGCATAAAACTAGTCTAAACTATGATCTATGAAAGGAAATGCTGAGAAATACTATAGGAAAGGAAAGCATGAAAGAAGACTACTGCAAATAAATAAGTGAGCATGATGAAAAGGATCTGAAGAAAAACAGAACTAGACTATTAACCTACTAAAAAGCTGCAAACACTAGAAGTCCTATGAATGAGGAAAATCTATGTTTTTGGGGCAGCAAGAGGGTCTTTGCCTCAAATCATGGTCCCAAAGGGAGGAAGAGAGGCCAAGGCACTCTTGCTAGCCTTTTGAATCTTCTCTTTATCACTACTTAACCTTCTATAGAAAGAACAAATGGAAGCAAACTAATGAATCATCAAAAGAAACCTATTCTTAACCATAAAAGAAATACATCTAACAACAACCTAATCTACAAAATGAAATAAAACATACAAATACAAACAAAGAGGAGCTTGGCTGCTTGGATTGGGCCCTAACCCAAGAGCTTCAGCCCTCTGAGGTAACTCAGTGCTAACTAAAAAAGGAATCCATCTTTATTTCCAAAGCAATAGCAAGATTACATGAAACTGTCACTAAAAGTAAGCTCGAAGTTGAGCAAAGTTTACATAAGCAAAAGTCCAACAAAAATCTGACCCTAGTGAGGCCCTAGGCCTCTTTACATATACAAATGAAGCTGCCAACAGCTTCCTTAAAATCAGGGAGGCTTGGCTCCCAAAACTCGAGATAATCATCAGTGATCCTTCACTTGCTCGACTGCCTTCTAGTGCATGACTTGGTTGCTTGTACTCTGAGCTGAATGAAGGGGAATTCAAAGTGAGGAGTAATAAATGAGGGGCATTCCCTCCTATAAGTCCTCTCCTTTGTCCACTTTGAGTTATTGCTGCCATTTGTCCACTGGATCCTTGACTTTGACCTCAAAATTCATCAAAAATCTGCATTAAACACATGTTAGACCACATGGCATCATAACTAACTCAACTCACTCCATTAGCATAAATATAATCAAAAAACCGTACAATAAGCTAAGAGAATGGTTGATTTGACTAGGTTAGGAGGTAAAATGAGCCCATATAATTACCCATTTATGAGGCTTATCACTTCCCATAAATGATCAAGATTTAAAGCATTACTTCCGATAGCATATACAAGTTTCATTTCCTATATAGTTGTTTTCTTTCTTTTTCTTTTGTTTGTGTCTATTGTTTTTCCATTATGTAAGTTGTGTCTTTTCACGTCTTATTATTCAGTTGGTGTACATAAATAAGACCCTTGTTTAAATTAAATGGACCAAAAGGATTTATAGTGTAATAAAAGAGGAGTGTGACAACCATAACAATTGGATTTTTGTCGTTCTCCTTCTTTGTTTAGGAAAATTCCATAGGTTGAACTAAGTCCAGATGGAAAATATAATTTGTTCAATAGGATAAAATTTAGGGAACCTATTAGATCCATGCCTATGTTGGTATCTAAACTGATCGACTTGGTGTAAATCTACTTGTGTGTTAACACTTGTCAAATCTAGTAGAGAAGGGGTGAGGGGAAAATCTAAAGCGAGCAAACAAATATCCGAGGTATTAAAATACTTCTTTGAAGGGGAAATATCCTCTACTCTTAATAAGTCAAGATCCCTCTTCTTCCCATTGTAAATAATAACTGCCAATGCACACTTATATTAAAATAAATAAATAAAGGGTGAAAGAAGAGAAAGGCTTCCTACGTAGGGAGGTGAAGCAAGCAACTTTGTAGGTGTATTGTCCAAGCTCACTGACAATGAAGCAACATTTTTTCTCTTGAAGTGACTCCGTTGGGGTATTGTCTAGGCTTTCTGGTAGCTTAGCAACACTAGAAATGAAAACTCATACTCTAAATATCATAAACTCGTCACACACATTATCCTTTCCTGTATAATTTGAAATAATTGTGACATCGTGTATCTTTTGTCTGCGTTTCAACCAAGTTGAGAAAAGTGAGATGTGTAAAGTCGGGTCGAAAAGAGGAAATTGAGGCAATGAATACTTCTTGGAGGTCTGACCCTTAACTAAAAGCTATTCCTAAACATAGAAGCTAAAGTTCGCCCAATGTGTCACCAAGTGTTGTTGTTGCTACAACACTCCAAAATTTCGCTACATTTGAATTTTGGAGCCTACTATCATTATTGTATCTAGAGTCGCTTTGATTATCAAATGTTGTTTCATGTTATTCTATGTATGTCAAGTGTATTTGAATGGTCTCAAGTATCATCACATTAATCAAAACAGATTTTAGTGCATTTTGTGGTTAGAACATCTTTGTTGTCGTAAAAAGACAATTTTGGGTTGCAATCGCACACACTTCACTCGTTTTACCAGGGGAATGTGTACATAGTGGCATTTCAATGAATATTTACCATTGTTCAATTTTTTTTAAGTTTTCTTGATGAGTCAGTGTGCGTCGTGCTTGGTTCTATGTCTAAACATATCCTATTCACCCCTTGCCCCATATCTCAGACTTAGACAAATTTTCAGTTCAAAGTGAACTCAATAAGGCTAAGAGTGCATGAGCATACTCTGAAACCTTGATGAGGAATCCTTCATTGTTCAAAAGTGCACCATGCACCCTCCAAGAGCATTAGGTGCACTCGTCGACCCTCCTTCCCCTTCCTTACTCCAAACTATGCCCTTCAAAAGACAAAGTCTTCTTTGAGTGCACTCCTTCAACTCGAAAAAGTGTGCCCTCCTTGAGAGCATATGCACACCCTGAAGGCATTAATCTTCACCCTTTAGCATTCCCTGATACATCATACACTCTCTTGGACTGTTTGAGTGCATGAGCACACTCCGAAGGCGCGAAGCACCAACCTTCAGCCTTCGAGAGTGCGCCCTCCTAGGCCTCTTGAGCGCATGAGCACATGCCAAAGACCTAAAGCCTTCATCCTTTAGCCTCCAAGAGTGCGCCCTGCGCCCTCCATCACTCCCTTGAGCATAAAACGCACTTGGGAAGCCCAAAGCTTTCCCATTCATCTTTCGGACTTGCGCCATGTGCCCTGCCTTGACTATCTTCTTCCTTTGAGTGCATGAGCACATGGCGAAGCCTTGAATCCTCTCCTCTTCATCCCTTTAGCCTTTCAAAGTGTGCCCATGCGCCCTGAAGCCCCTTTTGTTCCTCTTGAGAGCGTTGGAAAGGCCTGAACATAAAATAGGCATGAATCATGGTAGAATATGATATTTTCAGGTTGATAGTTTCTCGTCATGAGTGATTGCAAACAAAGGTATTCTAGAAACACCGTGGAAGGCACACGTGAGGAAGATCGGGCAAGGGGACCAAACAAAGGAAGCTCAAAAAGAATGAAGAACACACTTGAATATTGATGATCAAAGCAACCCCAAATACTCCACTAAATCAAAGACCCTTTGGAGGGTAAGGACATCAACAATCAAACTGCTAGAAGAACAAAGATACAACTGGAAGCCATGTCACCACTGGAGAAAGTTCATGTCATCAGTCACTATTAGTCTTAGATATCAAATATAGTGACATGTCAAGTCTCATCACATGATGATGTGGAAGTCATGATGTATTGTGATAATCATTGTAAATACAAATAAGTTGAAGTCCAGGTGTCATGTGTGAACTAAAGAGTCATGGAAGCCCAAAAGACATCTAATATCAAAAGTCATATGTAATTCCAAAAGTCATTTGGAATCCCAAAGGTTGTATAAGTCCAAAAGTCACAAGAAATTAGAAAGTCAAGAGTCATGAGGACGTGAAATGTCATTCTTCAAGTTATAAATATATCCTCATTTCTCATGTAAAGGAATTTTAACCTTGGCTTCTCCCACAAGGCATCAAAGAGACAGAGTTAGTACTTTTGGGGAGCAAGTAGTGGCTCTAATGTTCCACTATTGTAGCTAGTGGTGTTCATTAAATTTATGTATCTTGGGACTTTTGATTAATATTGAAGCCTTCCAGGCCAACACGTTTTCACACATGGATTGTGAATTTTTATAAGACTATTCTTTGAATGTTTATGGTTCATGTTTGCTTCCATTAGTACTGGATTAATTGAACTATTTCAGTTACTTTAGTGCTTCTTTTTGGAAATGTGTTGTTATGTTATAATGATCATTGCATCCTCGTGAACTATTTCACTTGTTGTTAGATGAGTCTTACTTATTTGTGTGTGTGTCCATTAGGGTAGTATTGTTACTTGTCTCTTAGAGGGTCACTTAATTTTCCCTCCGCAATAGAAGAACCTTGATACATTGGCAATTAAATGTTCACAAGGCATACTAGCTTGCTCATTCGAAATGAAAATTGCGCTTCTCACTCGTGTTGACAGCTAAATCCAAGGCACATCTTTAAGTAAAACGACAGTCAGGCTGTATTTCGGATGGGGCTCCTACACCAAAGGGTGTGAGGTTTAGTTGGGACCTTATATCAGGGAGATCCCCTGTATGTTGGCGGTATCTAGCACTGTCAAAAATAAGAAACAACACCCCCATCATTAACATAATGTTGTTTGAACACAATAAACAAAGAAAATTTTAGGCACAAACTTAGAACATGAGTATATACTTATATTATAAGAGATTTGACAATTGAGAGTGGGACTCTAACTCTCCACCCAACCATAGAGAAGCTAAAATTATAGTTACTTGTAGTTGTCCACCCCAAACCAAATTCTACTGCTTGAGGTGGAGTGCTTCTGAGGGAAAATTCACCAATGTTATAACTGGAATAAGATGCCACAAGGCCACTCTACCTTCAACCACCAGCTACACAAGCTTTCACTCAATCTTTTCAATCATAAATAACATTCATTCGAGGATACAACAATACAAAGGGTCTATGTTCACTTTCAAGAGAAGAGAGTCCACATTAAAGGAAGATTAATCAATGAATAAGATACTAACGAGTAAGAGACATCTCCAAGTGGTTCATCAGTGAGTCAGGCACTAGAGCTTCAACCCCAAGGCTAATATCGGTGGTTCAACATCCCTCACAAGCACCTGAGTTACTCTTCCCAAACCAGTAGGTTCATTAGTCCACAAGCTTCTAGTGGGTTCTTCAGCCTTACAAGAAAGTCACTTCTCTCTATAATGCTTTTACCCAACAAGCCTCTGTGAGGGTTCTTCAATTGGTTTCTATCTCTCCAGATCTTGATTTCTATAGATATGATCATTTCTCTCTCTTTTTTCCCACCTCCACCTTTGGAGGAATTTTTCTTACAACATTCTCATTGTGACTTCTCTTCTTTTGCCTTCTTGTATGCTTGAGAGGGTAATCAAAACGTGTTCTCCCTTCCATTTCCTCTGCACATTAGCTAGAATGGGAGAAAGTTGATTCCCCCTACTAAGTTTGTGAATGTGCATCTATCTCCTCTGAGAATGCCCCCAACAAACTAACTATATGTCTCTTTCCTATGTCCATGCCAATCAACCCCTAGGACAATTTAAACTATGCTTCCTTTAATATTTTGTCCTCTTATTACTTGTTTTTGGGGCTTAAAGGACACCTATAACTATCCTCTTCTTTTCAATTATATTTATTGCTCACTCAACACAATTAATACCTCTCATGAAAATAGGTATGTTATTTAAAACAACCCCTTCCTCAACAAGTCTCCCTCCTCAGGTGATATGGAATATGTGTTCCTTCTCTCATCCTTTAATTAATTACCATTTATTTACAATGGAAAATATTAACTAGGGGATGTCACAAGTGTTGTCTAAGACAACGAGTGTGTGAAGCAAGGGACAAAATCTTAAATTCATAATGTTTATCGTATTTGTATACATTTTCTCTTAAGGGTGGATCGATGTGGGATGGGTGACTGAAATAGATTGTTTAGAATTGTATATGCATGGTATCTTTTTATAGCAAACAAATGCTTCTCCATTTATTCCTTAGCAGTCATGCTTCAAAAATGTTCTAAATTTACTATGGGCTATTGCTCCATGATAAGAACAACATAAATAACATTTAGGGAAATGAACTATACAATATAGATATACATGATAAAGCAATACTATAACAGAGAATATACACATTAATAACATATGTATATGTGCACATCAGGTCCTTTACGTAAAGCAGGGGGGTGGGGAGGGGGGATTTCTTCAGTTAATGCTCTAACACTGAAAGTAACACAAGTATTACTAGTTTGTTTATCTCTTATTTCACTTTTTAAAAAAAATCCATTTTGAACTTTTACAGATTTAGCTATGTGGGTGATCCGAATGGAAAATGGCATCTACCCATGGTATTCATCCACCCATGGAATTTACCCATGGTATTGTAAGTGGCATCCACCGATGGTATTCATTCACCCATGGTATTTTCCCATGGTATTGTTTGTGACATCAACCAATGGTATTCATTCACCCATGGTATTTACCCACCCACGGAATTTACCTGTGGTATTGTAACCAAAAAAGGCTACATTGTGGTGGACAATTTGTCCTTTAGATGCCATTTTACATTCATATCATTCCTCCCTCCTTAAGAAGCAATGGTCCCCATTGTGTGAATTTCCCTCCTAAGAATCTTGTGTTGAATACGAAGAGCCACTAAAGAGAAGGGTTTTATGTAGTTAACCCATAACTGTGATGAACGAAGATCCGAGGATAGAGATACCCTGTAATGCTTGTGACCAACTGTGATTTTGATAGTGTTCAGCCTAGCAAATGGACTTCGATGAAGTGTGAGTTTGTGGATGACCCATAACCATGAAAAATGAAGTTCCGAGAATAGAGATACCGTGTAATGCTTGTGACGAATTGTGATACTCACAGTGTGCGGCCTAGCAAATGGACTTCGATGACAAGGATTTTGTGTGGTTGACCCATAACCGTGATGTTGATTGTTGATGAAGTAGCAGGTGCCTACATAGCCTGGGGTGGGAGGAAACATCTCCAATAACCCAAGCCAAATGTTGTTATGCTAAAATTTGTGAATGTGAAGCAGGTGCCTACTAAAACGGGGTGGGAGGGCACATCTCCAAAGGGAAACTGCACTAAATGCTGCTCCAAATTTAAAATGGGCATAACTCGGTCAATATAACTCAAAATATTTATTATAACCTATTTTTGGAAATAGAATTACCATTCTACATTTTCCCATGTGATTAAAATTCCTAACTGGAAACTCAAATTCGCGTTGCAACTTTTTTGTCATCACAATAGTTCTGAAAAAATAGTTGATTTTAAATCAATGATATCTCCCTCATCTAAAATCCAATTTTACCAAACGTTTTTTTTGCAATTGGGTAATTTTTCAAGAGGATCTCAAATATGCAATCATTTTTCTGAAATTCTGCACACAAAAAACTACAAAAAATGATAGGAGAGCCGCCATCCATGAATTTTCGTTAGAAATTTTTTTGCAACACAGATGATTTTAAATCAACGATATCTCCCTCATCCGGAATCTAATTCGGTCAATTTATTTTATTTTATTTTTTTGGTATTTTTTCACAAGAAATGTAGATCTATTATTTTCTTTTCTAAACTTTTCACCAAAAATTTCAAATCTAATCTACAAACTTGTTGCCCAAAAAATTCCTGCAAAAAAAAATGAGAAAAATAAAATTCTTCCTGCTTTGCCCAAGAAAGTGCTTTGTGGAGATTGTAGCATGTGCATGAAGATTGTTGAAAATTTATATAAAACTTTGAAATTGAAATATGCATGAAACCCTCATTCCCATGGAGTCGTAACTTGAATCTGATACCACTGATCCGGATCTTGGGGCGAGGCCCCCAAGATCTAAAAAATTGAAATGGATCTTGGGGGGAGAGGCCCCCAAGATTTGAAAAACTGAAATGCTAGAAGAAAAGAGGATAATATAAATTAAAAAATGACAATTTTTTTAATTAAAACATATAATAATTTTAAAGGCTACATTGTGGTGGACAATTTGTCCTTTTACAAAATGCGACTTGTTACTTACAATATTTTTTGGTTACAATACCATAGGTAAACTCCATGGGTGGGTAAATACCATGGGTGAATGAATACCATCAGTTGATGTCACATACAATACCATGGGAAAATACCATGGGTGAATGAATACCATAGGTGGATGCCACTTACAATACGATGGGTAAATTCCATGGGTGGAAGAATACCATGGGTGGAAGAATACCATGGGTAGATGTCATTTTCCATTCGGATAAACATCCCTAAAGGCATTCCAATAGTTATAAATTGCTCTTGTGAACCTTTTATCTCCCATATAAATTATATATCTACTCATACTTCAAGTATATATCACTTAAACTAATTATCGTAAAAATATTCCTTCAAGGCTATGTCAATTTTTTCTCAAAAAACCTTACATATTGATGTTACATATTCTCATACATACTCGTAATGCTGCACTTTTTTTAACAAAAACTATAATAGTTTTTAATTGCTTCAAATCTATGTTACGAGCACAACAATTACATCCATTAAAAACCTTTAATTAGAAGCATAGCCTACCATATATTTTTCTAGCAATTTTCTCCTAAAGGCCCCACAAGATCAAAATTTTGAAAGTTTCTAGCATCCATTCTATTATAACTATAAGCGTAAATACACCAAAATACCTGCAATATTAAACAAAATTTATATATTGTCATCCTAGCACTCTAATCAGAAAACACATCATCAAACTCAAATTCTCCTTGAGGAGAAGGATCAACTAAGTTCAAATCAAGCGCTACTTGCACAACGGTGGTCACTTCATTGTTGGAAAAATATGTTTCTAATGCTCTCTAGAGACTTAATGAAGTGTTATCTAGAGACTTTCCATGTGTTGATGTAAGTTGGCCATCTCATATTTATTTTTGTTAATCATCGTCCTTTGCTCCACACATATCCATAATAGTAGTGATATTGGAAATAGTATAATTGTGCTTTATCTACAGTTTTAGGATCTCCTCTTCTAATTGTTGGATTCTCTCCATAATCTGCTTGATTTCATTGTTTGTTGATTTGGCCATTACGCCTTCGTAGCATGAATATCCCATTTCAAATTCAAATTGTTTTGTTGTTTCCACCAAACCCTATTACACAACAAGAATATTTTCTACTCTTTGTCTTTCCAATTTTCCCAATACTATAATATTTTTAGCCCCTTGACCTATCAAATTTTCCTCCAACTCTAAAAATTGGTGTTGTTCTATAACTATAACATTGCCATTTTGTTCATTTAGTTATTGTAATCAATTTGTCCACCCTTTGTGAGGAGTCCAACCTTGAAAGTGAGTTATTTGTGCTTAGTGCTCCAGGGGAGCTAGTGAAACATTACTGAAGAAGCCCATTCTTGTTGCATATTCACTCAAAGAAACAAATTATATAATTCATCCAAGCCCAGACCACATTAATTATTATCAAAGTTAGGTTATCAAACGATATAAAACTGATGACCTTACCATTAACAAAAGATTGAAGTTGATAGGGATTTCCTTGTATCTCAACCATCAACTTGCATGCAGTAGATTTCGCTAGGGGAGGCAACTTCCTTTCTCCACATTTTCCTATAATTTTATGCAACTTATCCAATTATGACCCTATATTAAATTTGAAGCAACCATTAATTGAAATCCCTCCATCCCAATCTATTATGATTCATACGTGTTTCCACCTTTCACACTTTGTTGCTCGTGTTTGGATTGAATAAGGTATCTACAAGTTCCTACCTTCTTTCTCCTTCTTGTTCATCTCCACCACTCTACCCATAAGTGACCTCACCCTATTTGTCATATCCCTACTCCTTAATTCTATGTCATACTTTAATCCTCTCCTATGTTTTCCTTTGCTTTTTCCCTTAACTATTGTGTGAAGGCGACCTTTCTTTTGCCTTGTC
Source organism: Pinus tabuliformis (assembly GCA_031772625.1). Lineage (NCBI taxonomy): Eukaryota > Viridiplantae > Streptophyta > Pinopsida > Pinales > Pinaceae > Pinus > Pinus tabuliformis. The sequence continues at coordinate 499,156,613 of CM062820.1, forward strand.
CCTCCAAAAATTACCATTTCGTGTGCATCCTCTAACCATGAGGAGGGTTCCATTTAGCACTTCCTCCCAAGGGATTTTTTCCCCTTAAATTTGTCAGCTTCAACTATGGGATATGACACATTTTAGATTAATTTTGTAATTTTAATTTGCTCAATGTTATCCTTGTTCCTTTGTTTGATAAATAATCGACCAATTGGTCTTTCTGTGATCTAACATGCATGAGTTAATTATGAGTGAATATTCAATTTACTGGATGATCAGTGTTGGTTACACCCCACTACTAGATCTCTCACTAATTCCCCCATCGGTTAGAATTAGTTTAACTAAATTTAACTCAGTTAAACTGAATTAAATAATTACAACTTGAAATAAACTCAACCGAGGCTCCTAAAAAGTAGGAGACACTCTACATGACCCTAGTTGGACTCCCAACTCGAATTAACTGAGCCAACTAAGTCAAATTAACTTAGTTAAATATTACAAGTTGTCATGAGATGTGGAATTACAATTTAATTCAAGGAAAAAATTAAAGTAGGATTTTCTTGTTATATTTTCAACACTCCCTCTCAACAAGAAAGGGATTATCTACTACATCGATCCTGCCTTTGTGAAACTTGAATTTTCATCTTGATAATGCCTTTGTCAAAATATTTTCATCCTGCTTCTTTGTAGGAATGTACTCCAGCAACATGATTCTCTTCTGCACACAATCTCATAGATGGTGATACCGGATGTCGATATGCTTGGAACGATCATGAAAAATTGGATTCTCAAGAGTTTGATACAACTTTTATTATCACAGTAAATCACTGTAGGATCCATCTATGAACCAAATAACCCAACAAGGATCTTCCTCATCTAGATAGCCTCACAAGTTGCTTGACTAGTAGCCATGTACTCTGCTTCTGTTGAACTGAGTGCAACTGGTCTTTGCTTCCTGTTGTACCAAGAAATATTTTCTGACCCAATATTAAATATTCCCCCTGATGTGCTCTTTTTTTTGGATAAAATCCCTGCCCAATCTACATCTATGAAGCCTTGAAGCTTCACTCCCATTGTGCGTATGTACCAAAGACCAAACTGAGTGGTGCCTCTGAGGTATCTCAACACATGTTCAGTTTCCTTCCAATAGAGTTTGGTTGGCTTAACCATGGTTTGACTAAGTTCGTTAACTGCAAAACACTTGTCCAATCCTATGTTCACCAAATACATAAGTGAATCCACAAGCTATCTATAAATAGTTGCTTCCGCTACTTCACCTAAAGTAGCATCTTCCTTCCTCCAATTACCTATTAGAGGAGTCTCCATGGGTTTGTTTCTCTATGTGTAACTTCTTCAGTATATCGTTGGCATACTTTCCCTAAGAGACAAAAAATTCCCCATCTCCTTACCATACTTCCATACCAAGAAAGTAATGCATGAGCCCCGGGTCCTTCATCTCGAATTCTCTTGCAAGATCCTCTTTGCAAGATTTTATCAGCTTCTCATCACTTGTTAGAATCAAATCATCAACATATAATACTATAATCAACAATTTAACTTCAACCATAATATGGTAAAGGTTTGCATCTGCTTCAGTTTTGGTGAAGCCCAACCTGGTGAAGTAGTTGTCAATCCTAGTGTACTAAGCACGGGGTGCTTGTTTTAGTCTGTACAGTGCTCACATGAGTCTGCACACATATGACTCTCTGTTGAAGGTCTCAAATTATTTCGGATGCTCAATATACACCTCTTCCTCAATCATACCATTAAGGAAAGATGTCTTCACATCCATCTGATGAATCTTCCATCCCATCTGTGCTGACATTGCTAGAATAGATATGATTTAAGAGTACCTTGCTACTGGAGCAAAGGTATCATCGTAATAAATTCCCTTTGCCTGAGAGAATCCTTTGGCCACAAATATGGCCTTGTGTTTCTCCACACTCCCATCTGCTACTTTCTTTACTTTGTAAAGTCATCTGGAACTCACCACTGACTTGTTTGTTGGTCTTGGGACCACTTCCCAAACATTGTTTCTGATAATGGAGTCATAATCCTCAACCATGGCATCAACCCATATTGGTTTTTGCACTGCTTCCTCGAATGAGGATGGCTCAACCTCTACACTCTCGCTCATCAGAGCCATGTAGCTAGTGTACCAATCTGGTGACCTCCTTTGCCTGCATTGTGATGTGGGTTCTCCCACATTCTCTATAGCATCATGCATCAATATTTCATCCTCTATAGTGTGATTCCTTCCATCTCTAGAAGTCTTTGCATGAGTGGGTGCTTCCACTCTCTGCTCCTCTGCATGTGGCTACTCCACATCATCCTGAGGTTCTTCCTTTGGAGCTAAAATCTCCTCATCTGCATGTAACTGAAGCTCCCTCTCAAGGGAACATCTCATGGCCTTTTCTTCATCGAACTTCACATCTCTACAAACCATTGTCATCCTGTTGGATGGCAGGTACACCTAATAGTTGTGAGGTGTATTAATGTACCCCACAAATATCCCCAACTCGGTTGTTGGCTCTAACTTTTTCCGTGTATCCTTGATAACATGACAATATATTGATGAACTAAAGATCCTGAAGTGTGCAACATTTGGTTTCTTACCTATAAAATATTCTTCTGGTGTACTCATCTCGAGAATTTGATGAGGGCTTATGTTCTACAAATAAATGGTTGTGTTGCATGCTTCAGCCCACAAGTGTAATGGTAGGACCTGATCATGTAACATCGCCCATGCATCTCCCAAAATACTTTTTTTCTTCCTTTCATCCACCCCATTCTGTTGTGGGTTATGAGGTGTTATTAACTCTCGTCAAATGCCTTTTGATGCACATAAGTTATTGAATTCATTTGACACGTAGTATCCACCATTATCATTTCTGAGAGCTTTAACTTTCCTGCAAGTATCTTTCTCGACAAGTGATTTAAATTCAAAAAATTTAGCGAATGTTTGATCTTTCTTCTACATGAAGAAAATCCAGCACTTATGAAAAAAATCATCAACAAATATTACATAATACTCGTGCTTGGTTGTGGATCTGTCGAGAACAATCCACACACATATGAGTGAACTCTATCAAGGATCGCTTGCACTCAATTGTCTTTATCATGAAAGGAATATTTGGTGTACTTCCCCAATGTACAGCCTTTTCATGTGTCTCTATGCTCTAGTGTACCCTTGGGAAGTCATGTAGCAATTTTTTGCATGATCTTCAGAGCTCTGTGGTGCAAGTGACCCAATATTCTATACCACAACTCACTGATGGCTCGGCTCTGCACCTTCTCTGCTTTTTTTCTCAAAGAAGCGCAATCTTCTACATCCAATTTGTAGAGGTTCTTCACCTGAACCTTGATTTGCTTCACCTATCTCGAGGCTACATGATGAAGGAAAGCCTTTCCCTTGCTAAATACCACATCATAGCCACAATCCTCCAACATGGAAATTGAAACCAGATTCTTCTTTAAACCCGTAACATACATGACATCTTTCAATGTGAGAGGAAATCCAGACTCCCTTTGAAGGGTAACAGTACCGATGTTGGTTGTGCTATACCTCCCATCATCCCCCATCTCAATGTGCATCTAGAGGTCCTTCTCCTCCAATTCATTGAAGGAATCTTTGTTGTCGATCATATGGAATGAGGCTCCACTATCCAAGTACCACACACTACCCATCACCAATGTCACCATGCAAGCAATGAGGGTGAAATCCAGTTCGAATTGTGAAGCAAGATCTTCACATGTTGCTCCTCCTGAGGGATTCTTACCGGCCTTCTTGTACTAACACTTTATTGCATAATGTCCCAACTCATGACAATGAAAACATTTAATCTTCGACGTGTCCTTCTTCTTGATGCCTTGACTGGAATCCGATTTGGAATGGGATTACTTCCCCTTCCCTTTCTTCACCTTTCCATCTAAGGCACAGTTCTTCTCATCATCATGCCTGGATGAGGATCCATCTCTGGTGTTCCTATGAATCTCTTCTTGTACCAAGTTAGACCACAATTTCTCCCACTCTGGTAGCTTCTCCCTCCCTCTAACTGAGTCCTGGTAGTTGTGCCAACTCTTGGGAAGGCCTAGAAGTGCTAGGCTCACCAGGCCATCTTCAACGAATATAACATTGACACTTCCAAGCTCATCCTGAGATTAGATGAAATTGGCCAAGTACTTCAGTATTGAGTCGCCCTTCTCCATCTTGATCTTTCTGGGCTTGTCCTTCAATGCCAACTTCCTGTGGTCGCTGTTGTTTTGGGACAGGTTTGTCAAGGCCTTCCACGTTTCAAATGGAGTTTCCTTACCATGGAGGTTCAAGGCAAAATGATCTCAAACTCCTTCTAGGATAATCCTTCGCACCTTTTCCACACATTTTCTCCACTCTACCAGATCTTGAGCATCATCTAGCTTAGGAATATCTTTATCTATGAATTCCTTAAGCCTATTGTCTTCCAACGCTACTTCCATATTGTCCTTACAATAAATATAGTTAGAACTACCCTCAAGGGCATATTCGAGTCTCAATCCATAGAACGACATCTTGCTGGCTCTGAAGAATGATACTACAAATTCAATTTCTCTTGCAAAAGACAAACTCGTATTCTCCTCTTCTATAGTGATTTTAGCTTTGATACCATGTAGAAATTCCTTGTAGATTCAAACTGCAGATTGTAATATGCTAAAACAATTGACTTGAATCTACTCTACTCATCAGCAGAAATAATAATTGATCGATGAAATCATGAAGAATAAAAGAGAAATAATTCAATCACACATAACACAATAATTTTATGGGGAAAGCCACAGCTAAAAACCCCTGTTATCTATATATTGCATTAATAAGAAAATATGGTCAGATTACAATGCTTTTCTCAAGCCCAAGCAACCTTTGCACTATCTCAATCTATCTCACTGCTTCCCAGACAAGCTCAAGCCAATACTGCCAATTTTGCTGCCTGTCCTAAGTAATTAGCCGATATTTAATTGGGAAATTCCACAAATATGAATTATGCAATCCTCATAGGCCTTGCTCTGATTGCATGCACCACCTATACAATTCAGATGATTATACAACTTATAGTACATTATCCCTGAACTCTAATCTCAACTGGGTCTTTCTCTGATTTGACATGCATGAGTTAATTATGAGTGAATCTTTAGTTTACTAGTTGATCAGTGTTGATTACACCCCACTACTAGATCTCCCACAAATTCCTGCATCAGTTAAAACTAGTTTAACTGAATTTAACTCGGTTAAAATGAATTAAATAATTACAACTCAAAATAAACTCAACCAGGGCTCCTAAAAAGTAGGAGACACTCTACATGACTCTAGTTATACTCCCAACTCGAGTTAACCGAGCCAATTAAGTCAAGTTAACTTAGTTAACTATTACAAGTTGTCATGAGATATAGGATTACAATTTAATTCAAGGAAAAAATTAAATTATGATTTTCTTGTTGCATTTTCAACGCAAATTAATTAAGGAGCCACAATATTTTTTTTCGCTTAGGCTTTAAGACAGAGATCCTTCAAGAATGCTTTCTTAATGAGGCTTTGAATGATAATATAGGAGTCTCCATTGATTGTTATTCATTAAATCTTGTGTTGTTTTTCTAGAGTCAATAATTGGAGCAGAGCATATGCTTTTGTTTGGTTATTTGACCTCCTACTTAACCCAGAAGAAAAGTTGAATTCTATTGTTTCATTAAGGCGTGGAATAGCCCCTCAAACTCCTACCACCCCTAATGCCACATATATAACCTCAAAATTTACCAAAAAAATACTTTAGAAATTTAAATTAAGAAAACATTTTATCTAGGCCCAAAGGTCGTGAATATATTTTGATTAATAGCCTTCTTCAACTTTTGTGACTTTTCGTGTGCCACTGTATAGTTCCAAACTAGCTTTGAAGAGGAGAACTGCTTCTTGAATTTTGGTCTTGTAAAAATTAATAATATGAAGCAAAATATGTTGATAGAGAGGCAACAAAATGTAATTTTTTAGTCTAGTTGTGCATTTGATCATCCCATTGATCACAACTTGGAGTTCCCATAGATATGTATAGAGGATATCCCTTATTCCTTTGCCAGTTGAATTAGCAGTTTGAGATAAAACAATTCAACTAAGTTATTTGTAAAAGGGCCTATATTGGCATAGAAGGGGATTTAGTGGTCTAATAATAAACAAATAATTCCTCCCGTGCCACCCACATATGGGGATCCTTAGACAACCCATTTTTGAAAATCCCAAGTCGTATAAGTCTAAATTATCATTTCATAGGAGAAGAATAATTTTGGATTTTGTGAACAACCAATTTGTTCACTATGGCTAGACTGTGAAGTGTTATCTTTATGAAATAAGGTCCCATATTTTCAAAAATGGCATGGTTCCTATCTAACCAAACTACCCAAGCCATTATCAATGGAAAAATTTATGTTGTTTGTGACTTGTAAATAACAAATTTTTTAGTCCTTTTTCAATAGAGGATCCTTCCTAGACATGTGATTGGTCTTCATGGTGTCTGATCTCCTTCCATACTGCTTAAATGAAAGGATATCTCAAAAAGAGATGTTCAATAGATTCATAGGCAATAGAGCATAAAGAACATTTGTTAGGACCATGAAAAATATATTTTTAAAGGTTATCCCAAGTGGGGGCCTTATTACAAAAAAGGAACCACATGAATATTTTTTTTGGAGTGGGGATATTAGCTTCCATAAATTTTTCCCCGTGGTGGATACCGAGTAGGTCCATTTCCTTTATCCAAGTATAGATATTTAAACTTTGGAGGGTACCCCCTTGGAGAAATTGGGGCCCATATAAGGCTATCTGGTTGCTCATAGAGATAGATGAGGGAGTGATTTAGAGTTCTCAAGTAATTTTCCTAAGAATCAACATAATCACCTTCCAGATTTAGATCAACAAAATTAAGCCAACCCTGATATCCTAAAAAATAGTCTCTAGAGGAGAATTGGCTTATATAAAAAAAGCATCTTCTTTTAATATTTTAATCAGTCCCCCCGGGATAATATCTGTTTTTGGAAACCTATCCAGGGATATTTTCTAATAAGGACTTGAGATTAACTTCCCACCTTCCATCATAGACCTTGACCAATTAAAGGGAACGCTTGGATGGTAACCTTCCAAATCATTGACCCATGCTTTGAAGATTTTATCAAGGATCTTATCCAATCAGAGATAGAGGATGGGCTTATATATTTTTGGTACATTACTTGTGCCCAAAGTCCCATTCCTTATATGAGTTTCCATACTCACTTGGCAAATAGAGCTTCACATAAACATGCCAAGTATTTTAGACTCCATGCTACTTGTAATTTAGGGACAACTATAGAGTTCCACGAGGCAAATACAAAGGATCCTTCTTCCTCTTTTCCTACCCACAGGAAACATAGGGAGAGTTGTTTTATTTTGTGCATAAACCCATAAGGAATACAAGCTAGTGAGGTCCAATAGACTGATATAGCTTCAATGACATATTTGCAAAGGAACAATATGCCTGATCGAGAGAGCCACCTATTGCACCAAACTTAAATCACTTTCTCAATTTTTACAAGTAGCTAATTTTAGTTAACCTTCATATAGTGTTTTGGATTTAGAATAATTTCCAGGGTTTTTAAGCCTTCACTTATCACTTCAACCTAAATAGAAAAGAGGTCTTTAGTTTGTAATATTTCCTCCTCATTCAAACCCCATCAAATTAAGGAGGATTTGGCATGGTTTATAACCGTTCTAGTGTGCAAGGATAAGATATTCCAAAGTTCTTTTAAGATCAAAAAGTGTTTGAGGTTTCCATATAATAAGATTATAATGCCATCTATAAAGAGTAAGTGTGATAATTAATAGTCTCGACTAATATATATACTTTTAAAAATGTTTCTCTACTTTGAATTTTCCGTTAGTTTACTAATTCCCTCAACTACTAATAAAAATAGTAGAGGGGAGAGGGGAGGTGCTTGGTGCAGGGTCCTTCAACATTGAAGAAAGGAGAGGCTACACCATTTATCAGAAGAGCTAGGGAGGATGAGCTAATACAATTGAGTACCCATGAGACAAAGAAATGATTGAAGACCAAGTGCATCATGAGCAATGTGATGTATAACCAACCGACCTTATCAAAAGCTTTGGAAAGGTCAACTTTATATAAGACAACTTTCCACTGACTCAAATGAATTATCTAAAGACCTTCTTAGAAAAGACTAATTGCTTCATGGATTTACCTTCCCCTTAGGAAACAAAATTGTTATGGATAAATGTTTTATGATATGATCATTAACGGAATTTTGAAGTTTAAAATGGACCTCCTAAGGAAAATAATAAAAATAACAGTTAAAAGAATAAAATAAGAGTTATAAATTTTTAAAGGAAAATAAATAAAACTACATTTTTTTTAAATTTTATTTTGGACTTATCTCCTTATAGGTTTACTCAAATATAGGAACCATGGTGGAACCCTAACCTAGGGTTTGTTACAGGGACCCCGTTTCATGGCGGTTGGCACCTGGAGCTACTTGGGATCGACAACACTGACCGCCTGAACACCGACAGAGGCTTCGGTATTCACGGAGTTTTTTGTCTTCTTCGCTGCGGTCCCCTCCCCGTTTACTTTCTGGCGCACTGACCTCCGTTCTTCTCGCTGGACGGACCCCGGCTCGATCTCTGTTTCTGGCACTATACTCCGACAGCAAGCAATGGGAGACGAAGATTTAGTGGATTATGAGGCGGACCCCATGCCCCACCAGGATATCTGGGCTCACACTAGTAGGCCTCACATGATACCGAGGAGCGTAGCGCTCGGGGTTGAGACAGGTGCTTCTTCGCGGCACCCGCACTTGCCGCACAAAGGGAAGGATATATCTCCTGAGTATACTCTCGCGGACGCCACCCCGCTGGAATGCCCGCCGTTATCTCCTGCTACATTACAGATATTGGGTTCTTGTTTCCAAACCTCGCCATCTCTGGACGCTCCGCTTCAGCTTCACAATAGGCCTGACTTACCTCCGCCCCCGCCGCCTCCGCCCCCATCTAGCTCTCACTCTCTCTCAGTCTCCTTTATGCCGCAGACCCAACGGCTCCCCCCCCACTCCTCCCTACCCTTCCTTCCGGGTACTAGTACCTCGGCTCCCCGTTCCCCTATTCGTTCTGGCTGTTTCACTACTCCGCTGATACCTGTTCGCTCCGCGGGCTCCGCACAGCACAGCTCCTCGGACCCTTGCCGCAAACTTCTGAAGGAGACCCCCTTTGGCAAGCGCTCTGAGAAGGTGACGAAAGGTAGATGCCTACGTGCTATTGATTCTGAATTCAGTGTTATCTTTGGGCCTGAAGCTCCGCTGCCGGACGTGATGGACGCTGCTCGCAAGGTCCTGGTTGGTAGGGTCCGTGGACGCACCTACACGGCAGATCGATTAAAGCTCTGGGTGGAGGAGATATGGGGCTCACTGCTTAAGGAATTACCTGAGGTTATGGTCCTCACAAGGGGCTGGTTTGCCTTACACTTCCGTCGTCCTGATCTCACCCAGTGGATTCTTTCACAATATTGGCACATTGAGCTAGCTCCAGTCATGCTCAAGCGATGGGATCCTTTATTTGATCCTGAACGAGAACAATTGGGGGCCGGCCCCATCTGGGTTCGCCTACCTGGTCTGCCATGGCAATTTTGGAGCCCGTATGCATTCAAGAGGATTGGGGACACTCTGGGCACATACTTGGAGCACGACCGATCATATGAGAAAACGGGCAATAGGACCATGGCTCGAATTCTTGTCCACCTGGATACCAAACCTGGCCTTGAGGAGAAAATCACTCTGCACCACGGCCATGTTTCCCGGAAACAGTTACTGGATTATGAAGGCGTCCCCTTCCGCTGTCGTAGATGCCATAAAATTGGTCACCTGTATAAGGATTGCCCATTGGTTACAGGGGGGACATCGGAGGACCCCAAAGGACCTCGACAGCAGTCTACTGTGGACCAAAATGCCGGAGATAACATTCCAACTGAAGGTGGACTGGCTCATCAGGAGATTCCAACAAAGAAGCCGGGTGATAGTGCAAAAAAGAGTACTCGAAGAAAGGCATTGTCTTCCTCAGAGCCGCCGCGTACCCGCTCTAAGACTGCAGAGGCTGCACCAAAGTCGACGGAGGCAGCATCTATTCATACGGGTAATGCTTCCACCCCTATCTGTAATCCTTTTTTTTCTGATGAATTGCAATCTTTTATGCACTCTTCCTTTCGGACCTCCTTCACAGAAAATGTCTCCCTCCCCTCCATTCTGTGTACCATTGCCCCTCCTCCGCCCACCTTCTCTACTACCCCCCCCTCCCACAATCCTGCCTTGGAATGGCCTGACTCCCCTCCCTCCCCGGTCGGTTCCGGAGCACATCATTACCACCTGCGGTCCCGGGCACGCACTAAATTTCTGGGCCTGGGATCATCCCCTGGCCGTCACCGCAAGCAAAAGCGCGGTAGACCATCTCATATCTCTTCGGCAAAGCTTAATGCGGTTGCGGATGTCGCCATGGGACGACAGTTTACTATTGAACGGGCACTTAGAGCAAATGAGCCCCTGACCTGTGTTACCCCATGATCTGGCTCTCCTACAACTGCAGGGGACTAGCCAACCCCAAAAAACGCCTGGCTCTGAAGCGGCTCATTCAAGAATCTAGATGTGACATTATCTTCCTACAGGAAACCCTCTGCACCGCTGAGTTGGCGGTGAAAACTCTACAAGCTATGCTCCCTGGATGGGTTTTACATGGTCTGGATGCCTGTGGCAGATCTGGTGGTCTGCTTATCGGCTTAAACCCTAGAAAAAGCAGGCCTCTCTCGGCATGGGGGGGCTGTGGATTTCTGGGGATGGACATTATTTTGGGAGAGCTCGGAATCCCAATCAGAATAATTAATATTTATGGGCCAAACCAGAACAGATTAACTTTCTGGCAACCATATCACTCAGAACACTGTCATTGGGGGTGATTTCAATTTCTCTCTGGGGGCTGGGGAAACCTGGGGTCATCTGGCGCAGAGTGATCCTCTTGCGGAGCAGATGAGCATGTTACTTGATGCTCACCACCTCGTGGATATCCCCATGAACAAGAAGCTTCCCACTTGGCACAACCAAAGAACTGGAGAGGCTGCTCTTGGAAGGCGACTAGACAGATACATGATGCATGAAGAATTGATACAGATGTTCCCCTTATACAGACAGTGGGTCAGCACTGGGGGCCTCTCAGATCACCACCCGATTCTTCTACAGATTAGTGACAATAAATACAAGCCGCGCTCTCCCTTCAAATTTTTTGCTGGTTATCTCCAAGAACCAGAATATATCAAGCTGGTCACGGATTTCTGGGCATCTCAACCCCCATTGAGAGAGCAGAGGAAAGCTTTGGATTTTTGCGAAAGGCTAAAGAAACTCAAATCTATGACCGAGATATGGGCAAGGTCAAAACGGAATAGAGATGATCAGATTCTGAAGGATACGGAAGAACAGATTGCTAAACTGACTGATGAGAGAGGGGCTGGATATCAATCCGATGCCACAAAAACACTTCTATGCCAGCTGTTTGAGCAAAAATCGAAGTTATTGCAAGAAAAGGAGGAACTATGGAGACTCAAAAGCAGGGCCATTTGGCTCAAAGCCGGGGACAGCAATACAAAGTATTTTCATAATCTTGCAAACGGCAGAAAGGCATCCAATACCATTTGGAAGCTACCAAAGGAACCAGATGGATGGGCTACCACACACCAACAACTTGCTAGGTTGGGGGTTGATCACTTCAAGAGACTCTTCACGGCCCCAAACACCGTCAATCTGCCAGATATTATCAGACTTGCAGGAAAGTTCCCTAGATTTGTAGGGCGGGAAGACAGTGAAGAACTCAGTCAACCGGTCACAACTCAAGAGCTGGAAAGTACTCTCAAATGGTTTAAGAAGGATAAGAGTCCAGGGCCAGATGGCTGGCCAGTGGAGTTCTACCTGGCCTTCTATGATCTGATGGGAGATGACTTATTGGCTGTCGTCGAGGAAAGCAGGATCACAGGGCACATTCATCCTCCTATGAACCAGACCTTCATTGCCTTGATACCTAAATCTGATGACCCCACATCCTTCAATGATTTTCGCCCTATCTCCCTCTGTAACTGCCTTTATAAAATTATTGCCAAAATCATAGCTAATCGCATCAAACCTATCCTATCCTCGCATATCTCGGCTGAACAATTTGCTTTCCTCCGCAACCGGCACATCCAAGAGGCCATTGGCACTGCCCAGGAAGCCTTACACTCCATAAAACTGAAGAATCTTAAAGGTATCTCATTAAAGATTGATCTTGCAAAGGCTTTTGATAAAGTAAATTGGCTCTATCTCAAGATGATCCTTACACATCTGGGATTTCCTCACCTACTTATTAACTGGATTATGGGATGTGTCTCCTCTGTTTCCTTTGCTATACTAATCAATGGTGCAGCCTCGGACAGATTTAATATCAATAGGGGGATCAGGCAAGGATGCCCCCTCTCCCCACTACTCTTTCTCATTGTCATGGAGGGTTTGAGTAGGCTCATAGCGGAAGCTAAAAGGAATGGAGATATCAGCGGTCTCAAAATCACTGAACAGTTTTCTCTTACCCATTTATTGTTTGTTGATGACATATTAATCTTCCTTAATGGAAGTGTCCGAGACATTATTGCTTTAAATGATATTCTGCTGCTCTTTTGTAAAGCCACGGGCATGGAAATAAACAAGGACAAATCCACCAGATCTTTGATGCGTTGCTCTCAACAGGAAACTCTGCTGGCTGCTCAGCACTTTCCCTTCTTGGAAAGCCAGTTGATGGATGGCATAAAATACCTTGGCTTCAGATTAAGGCCGGATGGTTACAAAGTGGCTCACTGGACATGGCTCATAAATAAAATTGAAAATAGGATTATTGGCTGGCAACACCGTCTACTGTCAAAAGCAGGCAGACTTCTATTGATCAAATCTGTGCTCGAGGCTACCCCTGTCTATTGGATGTCACTCACTTGGATTCCAAAAGGCATACTACAAAAAATTCAACAAATATGTAATAGATTCCTGTGGAATGGCAATAAAAAGGGTAAGATTTTTGCTTGGACCAGATGGTCTCTTGTTTCCATGCCAAAGAGATGGGGAGGATGGGGAATAAAATCACTGTCAGATTTTGCACAAGCTTTAACTGCAAAGCAGGGTTGGTCACTCATTAAGATGGACAGCTTATGGGCGGAAGTTGTACACCACAAATACATTTGGCCTTCCAGCATTACGGAATGGCTCCGCAGACCTAATTGGAACCACTTAGGCATATCCTCAATCTGGAGGGCCACTCTAAAAGCTATGCCTCTAATCCGCGATAATCTGCTATGGAAAATAGGGAATGGTGCACAGGTTCGCATCGGTTTAGACCCATGGCCTGGTTCTGGGAATGCACATCTACTGCCTGAAGGCTTAATCCGACATCTCAACAACAGAGGCATCAAATATTTGGCACAGATCGGTGATCCCCAACGATCAACTATTTTTACACAAGCATGGGTCACGGATCGGCAATGGCATCTGCCAGAGGATTGGTCTGCACTTTGGCAAGGATACATTCAGGCTCTTACTGAAACTCACATCAAGTTACAGGAGGAGGAAGATGAACTAATTTGGGCACCCGCTAAAACAGGTTCATATGCACCAAAGCTCGGCTACTTAAAGTTAATCGAAGCGAAGAAGCCGGACATTCTTAAAAGCTGGTGGAGAGATGTCTGGCAGCTACAAGCACAGCCTCGTGCCAGACTTCTTATGTGGAACATCATAGCTGATAAGCTTCCAACAGGTGTCACTCTTAGGAAGCGGGCATTCTCAGGACCATCTTGGTGCGTCCTCTGCAAAAAAGAGGAGGAATCGACGTCCCATCTTTTCCTACACTGCGAAGTTACAAAGGACATATGGCATCAAGTCACTCAGGCGCTCAAAATTAGCACAGTTTGGCAGGGTGTTGATATACCCTCGGCCTGGGATCAATGGTGGTCTGCGGTGTCCTCCGAAAAGGCCAGGAACCTTCCTCCGGTGGTGTCCTGGTTCATTTGGAACAGCCGCAATGCCATAATATTTGAGGACTATAGAGTAAACTGGCATCATCTTCCGCCATCTATCTGCGCGGCCTACACAGAAATTCCTTTCGAGCATAAAACAAATAATCCTAGGAACATCCAGCCTGAAATCATCAACAAGGAAATGCCTTGGGCATTTTTTGACGGGGCTGCGCCTCTACAAGGATGTGGGGGGGGTATTGTTTTTCATCTAACAGATTCTCATTATTATCACCTGAGATTGGGAATAGGGACAGGCTCAAACAACTATGCTGAGCTGATCACTCTGAGACATCTCCTCTACTTTGCTCTTACCAAACATTGCAGACAAATACAAATATTTGGGGATTCAAAGATTGTGATTGATTGGGCAAACAATAAAACTTTATGTCATGCATATTCTTTGAAACATATCTTGGAAGAAATTGTTTTTCTAAAAACACATTTTGACCAGATCACTGTTTCTCACATCTACAGGGAAAGAAATGCGCTTGCTGACCGGCTCTCGAAAGAAGCGGCGGATCGCCCTATAGGAGACTGGCAGATTGAAGAATACACTCCAGAAGGCATGCACAGATTCTACCACCGCCCATACATCGACGGCCTGCAACAGGGGGACCCCCCCTATACTTAGAAGTTTTTTGATCTACATGTTCATATTTTTTGTATATATCAGCTATGCACTAATTCGGCACTATATCTATCATTCATAGCATGAGGATGTTATGCCTCAGTTACCTGTCTATTTACCGGTACATGAGACACTGTTATTTTGGTTTCTTTTTGTTTTGGATACTGAACACAGTACCTACAGTTTGGACAATTTCAGGATGTTATTTTGTAAATCCTTGATCAGTGGTATAAACCACATTACAGCATATGCCTTGGCATCAACAACATGTAATCTCTATTATTTTCTTTTTAATAGAAATTACGAACTCTATTTCCTCGGAAAAAGGTTTACTCAAATATAAGTATAGGCACCTGATGGATGCCTAATTCAATTTCACATCTAACGAGTACCTAATCTGCATACTTTTGAGTAGACCTACACCGGAAAAAATTACAAATACATGAAAATTTGTGTTTTGGGAAAGAAACACATTTTTCCATGTATTTTTAATTTTTTGCAGTGTGGATCTACTCAAAACAAGACACTAGATATAGGCTCTCAGCTAGGGCTAAAACCCCTCTTCTAGGGGAAAGCCTGAAAACTTATCTTGTCTTCCTTTAGAACCAAATCAAATGAGATAACCAAGACCTTTAACCAAACCAAAATACCTTCCTCACTCCACCAAGTCAACCTCCAAAGATGAATAGATATATTTCAATTGTCAACCCTAGTTAAACTACTTTAATTCTACATCAATCCAAATTTCAACTCTCCGGCTTCAGAATACCAGCCCTACTGCAGACATAAAAACTCAGCCTTCCTGCAATGGCCTAGAAACTCGCACGTGTGGCATAAAAGAGATAATTTCGACTTCTTTTTATTTGAAAAGTGCCTCCTTATTCTTCGCTAGGGATTTCTCCTTCTTTTCTAGGTATTTCACTCTTATTTCTTCCCCCCGTAACTGCAGATCAAACTTGCTTAATTGGATGATCAAACAAGGTCAAGTAGTTGCTTATTTATAGTGGTTTTGAGAGGTCAAATTCCTTCAATGAGTCCGAATTGACTAGAGGGCATGACGACTTGGTGGAGGAGGGTTATATGACCATATTACATAAAAATAAATTTTCTTTCTTGATTTTACAAAGCACAATAAGGGTCTAAATCATAATGACATAACATAAACCCTATAAGCACTCAATGGGTGCTTTAACCTAGAAATAAAATAAATGAAGCATGGAACCCATACTTATAAATAATTTATCTTTTACAAATCAGTTTTATTTTTCCTTTTGACAAATGCATTACATCATGAATTAAATACAATTATAGAGACTGATACTAGTTACATTTCTCAAGACTCCCTCTTAACTAGGGAGGTATTCATAATTATTCAACTGATACAAGGTTGACCTCAATTTGAAATGTTCTTTAAGAAGAGAACAACAACATACACAATGCTTGGGATACCCTCACTGCCAAGCTAGTATCCTTCCAATAGGGAATAAGGTGTCATCTAGGAAATTTCCACTATAGGTACCATCAAGCTACAACCTTGGTATCCATCCAACAAGATATAGAACCATCTAGGCCTCCATGCGTTGACACCAACCTTTACAGGGATCTAGGTATCAACACTAAACCGAAGCTCTGCACAGTACCCTCCTTATGGTTTCTAAACATCAACTGATAGCTCAATACTAACTAGGCCATGATGTCCTCCCAAGTACCATATGTTGATGGCAATATATGCCACAAACATGTAAGGGAATCTCCCTGATGTGAAGTCCCAATTAGACCTAACACTGTTTGGTGTAGGAGTCCCATCTAGCTATATGGTTTGAACATCGTTGGAAAGGTTTCAAATATATGCCTTTGCTACACACACACACAAGAGATCACAACACCTCTTTGGGTAGCAAGTGTGTAAGCTTTGTGAGACACCCAATGTAAGATGCACGAGGGAAATTTCATAAGTGGTGAAGGAAAAAAATCCTTTGGTTAGAAAAGTAATAGTATTATCCTAAAGGGGGGCCCAAGAATGAAGAGAAAGGCTTGTTGATTACCTGCGGATTAGTCCACATAATAAATAACAATCATGAAAGCATAACAACATCTATTCAATAACTATATATAAGTAAAGAAATAGTTCATTAGCCTTAGTATGTAATTAAACCAACATATATCGTAAACATAATAAGAATAGTCCTACTACATCCACGATACATGTATGAAGAGATGTTGGCTTATAGAGCTTTTGATTCTAAATGAAATATCCCAAGTACATTGTTATATAAATGAAACACTAGATCCAGTAGTGGAACATGAATCCACAACTTGCTTCTCCAAATAATGATCTATCTCCTATGCACTACAAGAGAAGCCGAGGCAAGGATCCAAGAATCCAAGCCCTTAGCTTGAGTTATGAGGAGCTATTTATAATTAATGGTAATGACCTTTGAGCTTCCTCCTAACTCTTCAACTCCTAAAACTTTTTATTTCTCTACATGACTATTTACATTCCATATGTGGATATTCACATTCCACATGTGTCTCTTAGACTTCATTACATACCATTTATTACAAAAGACAAATTACATATGAGATGGTGATATATAATACAAAATTGATAATAGGACAAAGTCTTATCAAATTGACAAATAATTTGCTTCTTCATGGAGCTCATTTGTGATGTATGTGTGCCATGCTCTGAACTCCATTGATATGAATTTGACCTCAACTGGAAAGTCACCTGCATAACACATATTCACCTCTAGTGCCTCCGTCAATATGGTCTTGGAGCTTGATTTTACATTATTCCATAGCGATGAAAGTTTCATATGAGATTTGACTGGTGTGATGGCATATTGTAGAATAATATCTTTGGTGATATCCAATCCTTCCTGCTCTAATGCTTGCTTGATTTGTTCTATGTATTGTTTGATCTCCTGGAACATGATTTCCCTGCCTCTAATTTATTTAAGTGATCTTTTTGAGGGCATCCTATGTTTATGTTCTAGAGACTCGAAACCATTATGCATTCGATTGTAAGTGGAAATTGTGCTAAGAGACTATTCTCCAAGACGTAGTTCTAATGGTGGAGCCTTAGTTGAACTCTTTATATCTTAGTGAAAATCATGTCTTTTCTTTCCAAATGTGTTGGAGCATCCAGATAATTAGCAGCCCATTCTTGAAGTTGGTCAATCGCTTTGTTTTCCACTTTTAGGAGTTTTACCACTTCTTGTGCTTTCTTTTGAATGCCAACGAGAGGAGCCACCACTTGTTGTAGAAGTATCATCTCATCATATAACCATGCCATGGTGTCCTCCATTGGCCCCAGTTCCTCTTGCATGGTTGACTTCCATTCTGCGGTGTTAAAACTGTGTGAAGATAACCATTGATCTAGGTGGATATTGGTGGCCACCCGCCAAGTCCACTTGGACCCCCACCATTGTTTCTTTCAGCTTTTCATTTTCCTTAATTGTAGCACAATTTACTATTTTTAGCAGTTTTTCATGTCCTGAACTTCCGGAGCCGTTTTGAGGCCCTAAACAACGTTTCTTGGGAAAACTGGGAGCAACACGGGTCCTTGGACCGATGTTTCTCTTCCCAAAGTTGGAGTTCTTGGATAGATCTTCCTAACAAGATATTGTGCGCATCAAATGGAGATCGTATGCCAAAGTTACGACCCTGGGAAGTTGATGTACCAATTTACCCAAACGGGGCCCACAGTTTTGCGTTTCATCTTTTAGAGTTAGGTTTTTGGATGTTTAGGGTTTTCCATTGTCTCTCAACAATAAATAGGCCTTCGAGCCTCATTGTAACACAATTCAGAGGCATGTAGCCACCACATCTCTTCTTAGAGATAAGTTACCATCACCCTAGCTAGTTTATTTCCATTTATGTTTATAAGCATATTTCAGTATTTTACATTAAATGAAATGAAGTATTATTTCCACTGCATCTCTGTGTTTATGGTTATCTCTGTAATTTGTTGCATTCCTGTTAAAATCTAGATCAGTGGTATCAAAGCGGTCTGTTTTTTCTATGTTTTTCTTTGCATGTCCCCAACGAGGTCGGGATATAAGGAGTTAGGGCTTGAACTGGTCGAACCTTTGCAAGACCAGCCTTGCAAATCCCGACGGCCTCCCATGGCGGATGAAAAGAAAGATGAGGGGGCAGGAGATCCTATCAAAATCTTGCTCAAAGAAGCCCTCAAGTGACAAAGGAAAGCGATGACGGACAACTTTGCCCAGATCTTTCAGCAGCTACCCAGGGGTGATGCATCGGCTTCCAACAGCTACTCTGGAAATGCCACACTGTTTAAGGTACAAGTTAATTTTGAAATCCTCGTATTTGAGGGTCAAATAGATGCAGATGCCATCGATAAATGGTTAAATCTGCTAGAGGGTTATTTTTCTATTCATGATTTTTCCAGTCGAGAAAAGATTATTTTCGCTCTTCTCAAAGCATCCCCCCACGTCAAGGACCAGTGGGAAACCTACTGTGAGCAGAAGGATGAAAGTACAAGATCACTATTTTCAGCCGCACCCACTTGGAATTCATTCTGGGATGCCATCAAGGAGCAGTACTACCCTGTCGGAAGCTATGAGGATCAATACATAAAGTGGACCATGCTGCGGTAGGGAAGGGACCAAGACGTGCTGGAGTTTACCAATATTTTCCATACCCTTTACACAAAGTTAGGTATCAAGGATTCGAAGCAGCATTTGATACTCAAACACCATGGCTACCTACACAAGTACATCTAGGAAGAAATAGAATTCCTGAACATCTCCTCGCTCGGCACGGCATACCGATATGCCGTCAAGGTCAAGAAAAAGTTTAAATAGAAGAAGCGAGACTTTGGATCTGCGAATCCAAAGCAAGGGAAAGGTGCCCCCAAACCACAGAACAAAGGACAAAGCCAAGGCGGGGCAGCCCAAGACAACCCGCCAAAGCTGCAAGCAAAGAACAGCGTCGTGAAGCCAAAAAAGGACATGGGAAAGTGGTGTGAGTTCCATAAGAGCTCCACTCACAACACAAGTGAGTGTCGGGCCAGGCAGTCACTGGTGGCCGAGCTAAAGGTTTCAAAATCAGATGCATGTTCCGACTCTGAGTCAGAATCCAACAAGGGGAATGACAAAGGGAAGTAGATTATCAATGCGGAGCCCAACGCCACCGTTGCCACCATGAAGATCCAGAAGGAGGAAACCGAAGATCCAGAGGAGGAGGAACATCTCTTCCACTCCCAGATGTGGGTAAAGGGCTCCCCACTACAGTTCATTGTCGACAGTGAGAGCCAAAAGAACCTCATTTTGGCAGAGGTCGTAAAGCAGTTGGGCTTACCAACCATAGCACATCCATAACCATACATCATCAAGTGGCTTCACCAAGGATGGGATCTTCGTGTGAGCCTGCAGTATCACCTTCCATACAACATCAAGCCCTTCACGGATGAGGTATTGTGTGACATTGCTCCCCTTGAAGTTTCTGATGTATTATTAGGAAAACCATACTTGTGGAAGTGACATGCTATGTATGAATCAAGGCCCTGTACTATTATTGTTACTTTGGGAAATAAGTTGTACAGGATACTGGAGGTAGCACCGCCTACCACCATCTCTTTGGTTACTACAAAACAATGCAGTAAGCTCATTTCCAAAACCGGGAAATTTGTTTTCCTAATGACACACCCTCAAGGAAAGAAGAAGACGGTGGCCACGACTTCCAAACAAGGCCCCTCCGCACAACTACAGATGGACAAGGTCATGGAGGAGTACGAGGACATCTTCACCTCCCCCACTGGGGTTGCTCTACACTGTCAGGTCAAGCACTCCATCGATTTGACCCCAAGTGCGCTGCTACCCAATGGACCAATCTATCGGTGCTCCGTTCTGGAGAACAATGAAATCAAGAGGCAGATTCAGGAGCTGCTACAGAAAGGTCACATCTGTTCGAGTTCATTGCCCTGTGGGAGCCCGATCGTGTTGGTACAAAATAAGGATGGGACTTGGAGACTCTGTATTGACTATCGGGTGCTGAACAAGATCATTGTCCGTAATAGGTACCCGGTCCCACAGAACCATGACCTCCTGGACCAACTGAAGGGGACAAAATATTTCAACAAGATCGATTTGAAGTCAGGATATCACCAGGTACCAATCGAACCCTCTGATGTGTGGAAGACTACCTTCAAAGCCAAGCAGGGCTTTTTCGAATGGTTGGTTATGCCTTTCGGATTGACGAATGCTCCTACAACCTTCATTAGGCTAATGGATGACATCTTGCGGCCATTCGCCAACTCATTTGTAGTGGTATACTTGGATGACATCTTGATCTTCAGCCAGAGTTGGGAAGAGCACCTCCAACACATCCGACAGGTTCTCCAAACACTGCGGCAACACAAGTTATGTGCCAATTTGGAGAAATACACTTTTGGCATGACCCAAGTTCAGTATCTAGGATACATTATTGATGAACAAGGGGTGCATGTAGATCCAGCCAAGATCCAAGTCATTCGGGATTGGCCATCTCCAACCACTCTGACAGAGCTCCACAGCTTTCTAAGTCTTGCCAACTTCTACTGCAGATTTTTGTTGGGATTTTCTCATATCACTTGGCCCTCGAGTCAAGTCACCAAAGGAGGAGTGAAAGAAAAATTCTTTTGGTTTGAATCTCAACAGAAGGCATTCACAGAGTTGAAAGATCGCCTTTGCTCAACACAAGTGTTCACACTACCAGACTTGCAACAACCATTTGAGGTTGAGACAGATGCCTCTGACTATGCTATTGAGGCAGTCCTTACTCAACACGGGCATCTAGTGGCATATCACAGTGAGACACTTTCAGACACAGTCCAAAAGTATCCCACTTATGACAAAGAGATGTATTCCATTGTGCAGGCCTGCTGACAATGGAAGCATTACATTTTGGGGAAGGAAATAGTCATCCACACAGACCACCAACCCTTGTAGTTCATACAAACCCAAGGGAAATTGCAGAATGATCGCCATCAAAATTGGTCCACATACCTGCAACAATTCCATTTGAATATCAAGTATAAGAAGGGAAACACCAATAATGTTGTAGATTTCCTTAGTCGACCACCGATCATGGTGTTAACCACCGTGCTCAACTCTTGTGGGCACGAGACTTTTGATTAGCCACTTCTCTACAAAAGCGACCCAGAATTCAGCCACACATACCAGACACTCTTGGAGGGTTAGTACGTTCCAGATTTTTACCTTTAGGATGCTCTGTTATGCCACCTGGGTCACCTTTGTGTTCCTTCAAGTGAGGATGCCAAGATGATTTGGGAAGCACACTACAGTCGAGCTATTTAGTATTTCGGGGTCGAGAAAATAGTGGCAGTACTGCAGAAGTATTTCTATTGGTTGAATCTTCAACAGGATGTCGGGAAGTACATCAGATCATGCATTGCCTATGCCATTGCCAAACCGACCATCAAGAAGTAAGGCCTCTATACCCCCCTGCCTACCCCTAGTTGACCTTGGGAATCCATCTCCATGGATTACATGTCAGGCCTTCCTTCCACTAAGCATGGAAATGACTATGTTTTTGTGGTCGTCGACAGGTTCTCGAAGATGGCCATTATGGTGGCCTGCAAGAAGAATATCACAGCAGAAGCCACTGCTAAACTCTTCTTTGAACGAGTGTGGGTACACTTTGGGATCCCATAGTCTATAATCTCAGATCGGGACAGTTGGTTCCTCAGTACATTTTGGTCCAATCTCTGGTCAATGTTGCACACAAAACTTACTAAGTCCACAACCTTCCATCCTCAAACTGATGGCCAGATAGAGTTTGTCAACAGGATGATCATACACATTCTGCGCATGTACAACTCAAAAGCATCCATGCACATGGGACGAGAGCCTCCCCTATGTTCAACACAGCTACAACCAGGCTCTCCACAGCTCGACTGGCCACAGCCCTTTTCAAGTGGGCTTGGATTCCAACCACTATGTCCCATTGATGTGGCCATGCCATTTGCAGCTACTCACGCAGATTCAGCTCATGTCCATTCCGAAACAGATAAGGAAAACAACTTCATTGAGCACATCCAACATATTCGCCAGTAGGTCCATGACATTCTGGAGAAATCAAATGCCAAGTACAAGCAGTGACATGATCAACATCGGGTGCCACACAAGTTTCAGGTGGGCGACAAAATTTGGTTGCATTTGCAAAAGGAACGCCTTACCAGAGCCTATCAGAAACTCAAACCATTTCGATATGGTCCTTACACCATTACCAAGGCTGTGGGAGACAATGCATTTGAGCTCAGCATTCCCCCATTCCTTGGCTTGCACCCAGTGTTCAATGTGGATTGCCTTAGACTATACTTTCCACCATTACTAGACACATTCGACATTGCAGAATAGCTCACACCCAAAGAGTTAAATCCAGATTGCATGGAACAAGCCACAACTGATAGGATCATGGACACATAGATCAAGCACACTCACCAGCATAATATCCAACTGTATCGAGTTGTCAAATTAGGCCAACTCCTTCACTAGGGCAAGTGGCTCACCATGGACCAAGTTCAATAGAAGTTTCCTCATCTCATGGAGGAACTCAACGCAATGGGGACCATTGCTTCCTAAGGGGGGAGGAATGATCCAGGTGGATATTGGTGGCCACCCACCAAGTCCACTTGGACCCCCACCATATGTTTGGTGGGAAAACTAATGTTTCTCTTCCCAAAGTTGGAGTTCTCGGATAGATCTTTCTAATGAGATATTGTGCGCATCAAACAGAGATCGTATGCCAAAGTTACGACCTCGAGAAGTTGATGTACCAGTTTACCCAAACAGGGCCCACAGTTTTGTGTTTCATATTCTAGGGTTAGGGTTTTGGATGTTTAGGGTTTCCTATTGTTTCTCAATAGTGAATAGGCCTTCGAGCCTCATTGTAACATAGTTCAAAGGCATGCAGCCACCACATCTTTTCTCAGAGATAAGCTACCATCACCCTAGCTGGTTTATTTCCATTTATGTTTGTAAGCATATTTTAATATTTTACATTAATGAAATGAAGTATTATTTCTGTTGCATCTCTGTGTTTATGGTTATCTCTATAATTTGTTGCATTCTTGCTTAAATCCATATCAGAAGATAACCATTGATTCTCTATCACAAGATGTTCTGCCTGTTGCTTCATTGTAGCTAGTTCTCTCCTTAATCTAGCATTCTCATTCAACAAATATTTAGAGTTGTCCTTTACCGTTGCAGAAAAAGCAACATTGTTTGCCATAATTTCCCTGGGATTCCTTCTGGTATTGGTAGTTATCACCTTATTTGTAGATACTAAGACTGGGTTTTGAGGATCATTTGAGAAGTATCTTCGTCTCTGTTGCACGATCCTCTTCTTGTGTTGATCAAATGTGACATTGCACACATCCATGACTCTATCTATAGGTGGAGGTGTGATTCCCATTTATCCAAATGGAAGATGACCACCTCTAAGTGGGGGTTATTTTGGAGAACCTAGCTAATCATCCATGGTCTGGATGGCATCCTCTTCCTCCAACTCTTCCTCTATCTCTTGAGTCAATTGTTCTTCTTCGAGTCTTTGTGTTTCTTCTTCCTCTTGGGACTGCCTTTATTGCTCCTCTTCTATTCTTCTCCTTTCCTCTACTTCTTTTTGTTTCTTTCTAAGCAAATCATCTTTCTTCCTCTTCTCCTCTTTTTCTACTTCTCTCCTATCTTGTTCTAGTTGAATAGTATTGTGTTCAAAGGATCAACTTTCCATTTCCTGCTGCTTTCTCTTGTTGAATCATACTTTATCCTCTTCCTAGGAGCTACACTCTTTTCTTAAGGGGTCATTTATTCTACCTCCTACACCTACACATCTTGAGATGGTGGATCTTAGGGTGAACTGGTCTCCATCCCTGGGTGTGTCTTTTTAACTGAATTGTACCAGTTCTTCACCTTCTCATATTCTACTCTGGACATTGATGAATAGCCCCAATTGAAATCAATCCTTTCACAATGTTTCGTACACTCTCTTCAGGTCATATCCATGAAATTATTTAGTTACGAAGTGCAAGCGATCTAGCTCTTGTATTTTTGCAGTTGTCACCTTGTGGCTCTTTAGCTCATATAGTTCAATCCTCAAAGGGAAGGTGGGCCAAGGGGATTTCTTCCTCCTTTGATGGACTCCTGACAATCCCTTTTCCAACTGATATGTTACTTCCTACATTACCACCTTGTTGGTCACATATCGTAGCATGAGATGGGGGGGATCTGACATCCAAAACATCTAATATATGTACCCTCTAGAGCTGCAAACTAGTTTGTGATATCCTGTAGTCACTCCTTCACCTAATCAGTCATACAAGGAGGATCAGTCTCAAATATCATATGGAATATAACTACAAAGAAGTGCCCAAACAATATTTCATGTGTGCTCCTAATTCTTGATTCTAACAACACTCTACAGTAAAAGTACACTGGGAACTTGTTCTAAGGGGTCTTGTTTCAGTACATTCCTGGGAAAGCATATTCTGCATAGATTCCATATAAAATATATGCATACATATAGAATTAGCTTGATTCACCTTCAAAGATGCTTTTGCGTGCCCTACGTGACGTTGCAAATCAAATGACAATATATCTACACAATTGAAATCTTTACCATGGGTAACCACCATATTGAGCATATATATCTAGTTTTCATCAAACACCTCAATGTTATTCCACCTGTTGGATACCTATACTAATAGGTTTCATATTTCATGATTGGCCAAGGAAAGTCCAAATATGCTCTGCTTTGGTATTACAAAGATCCCATATTTCCTAGAGAACAAGAGGTGTGTAATCTGTTTCAAATATTGAGGACCTTATTTCAATTTTGTGGATGATTCAACAGTTTAACCTGGATCATGCCATGTTTCAATTTTGAGTTATAGAATAGAGAAAGAAGTCTGTCCAAACTGTTTAATCTTGGCAGACAAGTAGTTTAGGTAGAGAAGTAAAGGTTCCCAACAGCTTAATCTGGGACCTTGGAAGAGATAAGGGTAGAAGTAGATAGAAAAGAATAAAGAAAAAGCCAAAGAAAAGAAAAGGCAAGTAAGGGTTTGCAAGCCTAAATGCACCCTCCAAGGAGAAACAAAAAATGTTAGGAAAGTAGCTGGGTAAGCAGTTGTGGTTGCAGAAAAGGTATTTTCACCATTTCACACATGTCAAAGAGGTGTTTTGCCAAGGCAAAAATCTACCAATGGACAAAGTGGTGAATTCCATCAACTTTACAGCAAGGAGCATGACTAACCTCCCTCTCCCCCTTCATTCCATTACTAACATTCCCTTTCTTTAGCTGAGATTTATGAAGAGAGATCATGGTTTTATGATGGTTCTTGTTCTTTCAGAAGCCACATTTCTTGTCTAAGATCTTTTCATTTTGATCTACTCTCAAAACTAAATCAACTTTACATAAACTCAGTAAAGTCCCCTTCATTTGCTCCCCTCATTCATATTAACCTCTAATTCTACTATATAGCTCCCTTATCTTACCCCTCCCCTAATAATACTAACACTATGGTGTATAAAGCCCCAAAATCTTATAAATACTCCTCCCCTTGGCATTATAGCCATATGCTCTGCAAAAGGAACCAAAGAGACCTCTGGTCACCTTGGTGAACCTATCACATCCCATTCCCCCTTGCTACAAGCCAACTCGCCCCTCAAACCACCATTTGCATTCAAAAACCCTTGTAAACCCTCTTTTACCCCTTAAAACCTTTGCAAGAATTACCCAAAGTCAAAAAACCCGCAACCCAAAGTTTTCCGCCCACATATCACCCGCGCATGTTGTTGCTCCGCCCACCGTCGGATCAAGGCCCGAAGATCCGACGATCCACGATGATATCGGAGCAGCCCCCGCAGCCGTCCTTTACCGTCCGAGAAGGTGACGTTGCGTCACGTCAGGGCCTCTCCACGCGTCAAGCGCTAAAGTCTCTCGGAGCAAGGCCTGACACATTCGGCGTCGTACCAGAACCGCCCCGAGAGACCGTAGCGGTTAGCCTTAACCGTAACCGCTACGGTTCAGACCGCCAGTTGCCCTCCTATGTCACAACGCCACGTCATATCCGCTTGTCCTCGCCCCTGTTATTCGTCCACCTGGCCGCTGACATGGCTGCCACCTCATCGCCCCCATGGACCAACAGTGTATTGACACGTCACCCGATGACGTCAGCTGACGTCACCTCACCTTGACCCACCAATGACGTCATCACTAAAAGCGCCAAAATCATAAAAAGCCCATATTAAGCCAAAAAACGTCTATTTTTCCATTGTTTGTGCGTTTCTCTACTGTTTTTCTGCATGAGCGTTTACGTCCAAATTTTCGCCAACCTGCTCGATTGACCGAGGCGACCTCCTCAGCTCCAACTGTGCACGCCCATGCGACCTCTGTTCGTCAATTAACAGGTATTGACCGCCTGCTGCCCTCCATACGCCTGTTATTGAAATAAAAGTTACTCAGGGGGCTAAGGACACCATAAAAATTATATTTTCACCGGCCATTTCCCTCTGCACATCCACATTTGCAATTGTGAAGTCCAAAGACACCAGCCGAGCCTTAATACCTGTAATTTCACTCAAAAACAACATTCACTGCGTATTCCCGGCTAATTTCTTGTTAAGCTCAATTCACCCGCTAAAAGAGGACATAGTGAGACCATAGAGAAGCCCTGCTTCTGAAACAAACAGTATTTCAACTGCTGTTGTGTAATTTCCTCCTCTGGTCTCTGAGATACAAACTGTTTTTACAGAAAATCACTTATATTATGTGTTGCTTCCATTAAACAATCCACCTACAATTGTTGAACTTTGAAGAAGGCCATGGAGACTCCTATTGCTCTGAATATCAAGCCCCTCAATGCTCCTCACCAGGAATTAGCATGGAAAGCCCTAGGAGACATGGATTATCAGATGCTGGACTGGTTCCCTATGGGCTCCAAATACAATATCCAGATGATGAATGAGTTGAAGGCCCAGCACCTGAGTGGGGCAGATATCTTGGGGATTTGGGACTCAAACTTGCCCATCTACAACCTCCCCCAAGTAAATCCTATGCCAGAATTGGTCTACAGCTGCCAGGAATGCTATGACCCAAACCAAAGAGCTGTCATCAGCCCCACAGGCTCAGTCCTGTTCCAGATTACCCCAGAAAGTATAAATGGAATGCTGCACTTCCATACTGCCAAGCAATTGACCCCCCTCTATATGCAGAATTTGGTAAACAAAGGGAGCGAGCTGTCAGGTGACCAAATCATTAAGATTAATCAGCTGTTTGTAAGACCAGGCTCTGACACCATCAGAACCCCTCCTATTGGGTATCAATATTTGAATGAATTGGGCAGGATGTTAGTGGATTTAATCAGCTATGTCCTAGGATTCAAGGGAATGGAGGATGTGGATGAAACCATAATAGCAATGCTGTCTCTATTCTCTCCTGGTAAGCCCCCAGCTGTGCATTATGATTATGCTACATACATTGCAGATAAAATCCATGACCAGTTTATGAACTTAAAGAGAGAAAGACTATTCAGGTATACCTCATACATATACCACCTCTTCTTGTTTTATCAACCAGCCACCTTCTCTTTTCCTTTAAAGCCACTCAATGCCCAAGGAAGTCCAAGGTCAGTTGTGTTCTGGACCTCTGTTTTTCATCATACCTCTGTATCACCTTATACATACAATGAGTTCATTGACTTATTCATTTATCCAGCCATGACAGTACTGCAGGGTACTCCTCCTCCTAGACTAACCGATGACATGAGGAGAATTCTCCATTTGAATAAGTCCTACAGCATTGGGAATTGGTACTTCTACCAAAACCATACAGTCATCAGAATATATGGCTGTGAGTTGACACCTTTTAGATTGCCAAGGTATGTCCCCATGAGGCTTTTTGCCTTGGAATATTTCAGACAGTTTGGCAACTCAGACTACCTGCATTTTCAGAGCAAGAACAAGAAGTCACAGCTAAAGGTAAGGAGCCAGCTGGGTCCTTTCCTATATAACAGAAAAGAGGAGGGATGGAAAGAGGCAAACACTATCCTGGAAGGCCTCAGACTGCAAACTAGTTTTGAATGGGTACCCTATGACCCCAATCATTCTATCTCCCTCAGGAGGATAAGATACAAATTGGGTGGTTATGCACACAAGAGACAACCTGAGACTGAACAGTATGCCAATGCCTTAAGCTGGGAAGAGGGTACCTTAGAAGAAGAAATAACTGCTGAAGAGCTTCTAGAAAGAGAAGCTAGAAATATACAAAAGCAAGCTGACTTGGAAAATTGTGGACAGGTTCCTCATTCATACAGAAGACAGCTGGGAGCAGCTACTACATCATCAACAACCCAGCAGCAAACTGCCGAGAAGGCACCGCAGACAGCAAGCAAAGATAAAGGGAAGCAGGTGGAGCAGCCACCTCCATTGACAGAAGAACAAGTGGATACATTGCTACAGCAGCAAGAAGAAATGGAGCAGCAGGAACAAGGGCAGCAACAAGAAGAGGTACAATATAGTGAACAGCAGCCTTTGCAGCAAGAAAAAGTGATTGATGCTCCAAGCTCCACAGAGCAACAGGCTCAGACAAAAGTGCCTCCTAGGGCAGAGACTACTGTTGATACCTCGGTCCTCCAAACCCCACAAAAGGAGGACTTAACCAGGAAAAGAGATAGAGAGACTCCCCTGACTTCATCCATCAATCGGGGAGAGAAAAGGCAAAGACTAAATGACTTTCCAGAGGATGACATAGCAGTAAGGCAAGCAATGGGCATGGGCCCACCCAGTGGAGAAGTTTCAGCCAGTTCATTCCAGCATGAACATGATAGAGCTATAGGAGGAGAGGTCAGCTCCTCCAGCCAGCACAGAGAAGGACAGTCAAGCATCAAACAGCAATTTATTGACATTAAGAGGAGAAGTGATCCTATTAAAGTACCGCTGTACAATCATTTGCTGAACCTGGCTCCTACCAATCAGCAAAGACTCATGTCTGCCTTTGATGTAAGTGAAGGCAAGATGATCATGAGTCACTTCACGCCCACAACGCTGCATCCTCAATCTACCTCGGATTATCTAAGAACCAACATGGAGGTTATGGCTAAAGACATACACCCTATGGATAAGATCGAACTGCATAAACAAACCGGTGAAATGGTGTATGCCTCCTTGGCAGATGAAACATTGGAGAACTACAAATTGAAGAGTAGCCTTGATAACACAGCCTCTCAGCTGGAATTGGAAAGAGCATCATCACAAGCCAAGGACAACAGGATCAAGTCCTTGGAAGATGTAATTATAGAAATAGGACATGATCCTAAAGATGTTAAAGGTATCCAAGAACTCTTGAAGCTAAGGGATGCAGACATGGCGGCCTTAAGAAAGAAAATCAAGCTCCCAGCTACCATCCATCCACAAACAGACGAGGTTGCCCAGCAAAGGCAGGAAAAGGATGCTACAGACCTAATGATATCCCTGTACAAGGAGCTAGTTCGGACTCAAGACAAGCTAGGAGAATCAGAAGCTGCAAAGGCAGCACTACAAGCAGCATTAGAGCAAAGAGAAGAAGGCCAAACTTCCCAGCCCCCTCCGGAAGTAATCAATCTTGAAGAAGCTACTCCAATAACTACTCTTCCTCCTCAGCAGACGGGAACTACAGCACCATCTACAGCCACAACTACGCCAACAACAGAGCAGACTCCTAGTCTGGATATGCAGAAGTTGCAAGCTGAGATCCGAGTTCTTGAATCCCA
The DNA here is from genome assembly GCA_031772625.1 of Pinus tabuliformis. Classification (NCBI taxonomy): domain Eukaryota; kingdom Viridiplantae; phylum Streptophyta; class Pinopsida; order Pinales; family Pinaceae; genus Pinus; species Pinus tabuliformis. The sequence continues at coordinate 499,187,121 of CM062820.1, forward strand.
AATGAAAGAGCTTGATGAAGTCAAAAAGTCTTTGACTAAGGTGAATGAAAGATTTGATAAAAGCAAGCAGAATGAGGCAGCAAAGGAAAGAGAAATAAAAGCTCTAAAAAAGAAAATAGCTGAACTAGAAAAAGAGCTTGCACTAGAAAAAGTAACAGCAGAACTAAAAGCAGTCCTCTGGGGTAACATTGGGCGGTCCATCACCAATCAGTGGCAGTATATTGAGACTATGGATGAGCAAATAGTACTCATTACCAAGGCAAACAGGGAAGTACAGAGAGCTAGAGCAAGCTTGGGCCACATGCCAGATGCTGCCAGCAGAATGATCACTATTTTGAATAACAAAACTAGCTCTCAACTAGCTACCATGGGAATTACTAACAGGACTGAAACAATCTCAGTAGTTAAAAGAGTCCTGACACTAAGAAACCTAGTTGGAATGCTGGAAAGAAGAACACAGGATATGCAGACCGAGATCAACAAATTCCTGGACAGATTTGTGGCATTACAAAACAGAGGCCTCCCCAGCATATTAAGCAGTGTAGGAAGGCTGCTTACCCTGGAAAATTACATCAAAAGGGTTGATGCACATGCTGCAGCACAAATAGCAAAACAGCCCAGTACCTCAGCAGAAACAGGGCCAGCATCAGGGCAGAATTTGTATGATAGGGTGGATAACCTGTTTTTTATCATGAATGAAATTGATCACCTGTTTGATACACCACCAAATTTCTTTAAGTATACAGAAGCAGATGAGACTATGGGGGCAATCATAAATCATCAATTGCCCACACAGGAAGAATGGAGGAATTTGACACAGGTAATCTTATCAGGCCCGAACCGGTAGCGATAGTTTTTCTCCAGTTTATGAACAGTCATGCACAGGCAGAATTTTGGTGGATAAAATCTACAAGGAAGAGACAGATGCTGAGCCAACTCAGCAGGGCTATTTACTCACCACAACAGCAATCACCATCACAAGGTAGCAGACCCGAAATACAGCGCACAAGCCAAAAAGTCGGGTTCTCCAGCATTTGATCAAAGTATCCCAACCGACTTAGCAGCTCCCAAAGGCCAAAATATCTTCTGACAGAACATCAAGACGCCTTTATCTTGTATTCAATGCTGTAATAAATTTCTGATAATAATATCTCAAAAGTTGGTGAGAATATTAAGTCTGAGATAACTTAGAACTCAGATATTTTGTAAACAATCGCAAGTATATATTCACCCCTCGCAGAAGCTGAAGGGGTTGTTGTTATTTTCATTTTGGGCATCTCATTTGCTGTAAAACTCTCAGAGAAATAATACAAAGGGTGAATGGAATTTCCGAAGCTTGGTGTACCTTGATGCATTGTGATGAATGGTGAATGTTGCAGGATTCCAGAGTGTTTCATAAAACAATAAGTCTTTCTTAAATCTCTGTGTTACATGTTTTCGAGTCTTTTGTTCTCTTTCATTGTTTGAATGTTTTTACACTTAATAGCAAAGTAAAAGAATAGTTACAGGATTTAATCACTGATTACCCTGAACTCAATCTGAGCTATTATCCATGTTTTCTTCAGATACAGTGAATGAAGTGTAATTCTTAATTGCTGCACTTTAAAACTATATCTTCTACAGTGATAGACACCCCCAGGGATTCAAGTTTTTGCTCCTGAGGCATCTATCTGTTTCTCATACCTAGTTTGGTGGAAATACTTGAATACTTTAGTGAAAATTCTTAATTGCTTTCACTGGTTTTTTCACCTGTTTGTGTTATAAATCAAAATTTGTTCTATGAAGTATCCAAATGGCCCTGTAAGTTGCACTAATTCATCTCAAAGTTTCTAGACACCTACTGCTATAGACTCCATTGCCCAATGATATTTGACTCTTTGAATACTACATCATAAGACCTAAAAGAAACTCTTCAACCAAAACATAAACAAAACCTGTGCATAATAGCTAGCCTAAAACCCTATCACAAACAGATACAAATCATAAAGAGAGAGCCCTCTCTGATCACAGTTTGGCTAGAAACAGTGATCCAAAGATTGGTTAGTGGTTACCCCGGCCGTATTCCCTTGGGAGTCATAGGGAATAACCTGGGTGCTAACACCACCCATACAACTAATAGCATATGGAAATCAAATACGGATATACATCTCGAAGAATCCTTGTTGGATAAACTGTGAATGGGTGGTGGAAAAACTTAGCAAGCTCTCTACACCATGATTTTATGATGTCACTTGTGTCGAGATCAACCGTTCTAATGTAGAATTTATTATTTTCATATTTTATGGGCCTTTGCATCGTGTAGTAGGTCTGCATGTATTCTCTATAATAGGTGTCAAGCTGACCGCCACTTTCACTATGAAGCATGAGATGAGAGTCATCCACGTGTGTAATAATCCACTCAATCACTTCTGCACAGGGGATGACTAGTAATCTACATCTGATCCTATGTGTCCTGGACTACTTGATATTGATATATACTTCCAAGTCATCCAAGTTCTGACCAAACTTATTCTACATGAATGTGTCTTTTATGTCGCCCCATGTGACATCAATTGATTTATCAATGAAGCATTGTGTGTCTGCATAAATGGAAATAGTTGGTTTTGTTACTTCAATTGCTTCCTCAATGCTTGCTTTTGAGGCTTATTTGGAGGCCACTTTATGTGTAGCGGGAGGCATGGCTCTAACAACTGACGACAAAGTGACAATACTTGTAGCTCGAACACCTGTTTGTGGAAGCACACTCATGATGACAAGATTAGCTTTATGAAATCCTAACTTTGCAACAATATCTTAGCAAATCATATACAAAGAGCCATTAAATGTAACTAAACATGAAAATATGTCAATGATGGCACATAATTACTTGCATGTGTAAGAAAATAGGCATGCAAACAAGGAGGCCGCACTTTCAAACCACAAAGGGGTTTCAAGGATCATTCAGGGATTTGTAGTGCACTCATGTGCTCAAGCAAGAGAAGGAAAACCTCGAGGGCATAAGGGTGCACTCTGAAGAGATGAACGAGTGAGTCTTTGGGCCTTTAGGCCTTCAAGGTGCGCTCATGTACTCAAAGTGACAGAGAAGGTGCATTGGCACACTCCGTAGGGACGAAGGAACAAGTCTTCAAGCCTTAAGGCCTTCAAGGTGCACTCATGTGCTCAAAGAGAACAAGGGTGCACTAACACACTCTGAAGGGATGAAGGAATAAGTATTTAGGCCCTAAAGGTTCACTCATGCACTCAAGGAGAAAGAGGGCGCATTAGCGCATGCCAAAGGGATGAAGGAAAATCATTCAAGCCTTCAAGGTGTGTTCATGCGCTCAAGGAGGGTGTATTTCTTTATGACGAAGGAGTGTGCTCAAGAAGAAAACTTGTCCATTTTGAGCACAGCTTTCAGTGCTAATCAGGCTTCGAGTACCAGAAGTGTGCTCTACCAGAGAATGAATCAAGAACAATTATGGCAAAAAGATCGCATGATAGAAATGAGAATAAGAAAGACCTACAAGCTTTTATGGATGATGTTGCAATCATGGTTAGAATGTCAAGGGTCAAGGAACCAACAAAGTTTCATCTTGCAACAACAAATTAACACTTGTAGAGGAAATATTGAACAAAAATGTCAGCAAGGAAAGTAAGATCCACAGTGAAATCATGAAAGGAAATCAATAGATTCAACATAGAAAAATTACTTGTAATGTAGATCAATGAAGAGTTTCTTAATCCACAGATTTGTGCCCAACCCAGATGATAATGATTATGAAAATGAATGATTATATGGGTTAATTTGAAATAGATTACATGCAAAAACGTTTCATACATGATCACCACTTGTTTCCGAGTGAATGAATTAGTTGAAGGAAGTTAAGTGCGATCCTATTTTCTAGGAGTGCACCCACATGCAACAAGGAAGCTCATGCACGCATTAAAGAAGGGTGCATGTCTTCAACACGAAGGAATGAGCTCAAGGAGGGTGCACTTGTTAAGCATGAAGGATTGTGCTCAAGGAGGGTGCACTTCTTCAGCTCGAAGGAGTGTGCTCAACACAAGAGAAAGGCTTTGTGATCTTGAAGTGCACTTTTACCTTTAAAGGGTGCTTTTCTTGCTTTTGTTTGCTTTTGTTTTCTTTTGTGTGCTTTTGAGTGCTTTTTGAATGTGTGCATGGCAAAAAGGCTAGTTTCTAAGTCAAGAAAAGTCATGAGTCCACCTAACCATGGGCTAGACAACACAAGCGCTTCTAGGGGTTAGGTGATGACACTTAGGAAATATTGACTTAGGAGGATGCGACACTAGGAAAAAACATAAGAATAACAAAACAAACAACGTGATGACACTAAGGGGCTTGAATCGACATTTCATGTAAGATCCAAAATTGAATTAGGCAAAAAAATTGGAGGGTTGTTGTCGTAGTGACAACACCATCATACATGCAATTTTATGGTACTTCATATTAGCCTCAAACTAGAGACGTTCATAAAATTCTTAGGAAGAGATCAACACATCCACCAATCTAAGCATGCTCCTAAAACTAGATTCTTGTGAAGAAGAGGTTTCATGAATACATTAGTTGTGGCTTCATGACCCCAACCAGTATCATACTTCTAATGTATATGTTCTTGTATGCTAGCAAAAAACTTTGAGGTCTTCAACTATTCTGATTCTACTTAAGTCATCACAATATCCAAACACTTTCCAAAACATACATTTGTTTTTAATAACTTCATCAATCACAAATAACCATTTCTAATTCTTTAGCCTTTCTCCTATCTTCATTCTTTCTTCATGATCTTCACTATAATTTTCACAACATGCCATCCCTCTGAACTAGGGAGATATACACTTTCTTTTATCAGAGCTTATTTTCTTCTAGGGAACAAATCCATTAAAAACTCATCGACATATCATTGGAGAACTTCAAACTTATGGAACATCATTCCTTCTATCTTTACATGGCAACAAGGTCATTTATTACAACTCCCCCTTTCCATCATGGTCAACATCATCACCGGGTCATCAACAAGTATGAGGTAGGTAAGCATATTCAACATCTAGACTATGTACCTACAAATCTTCAAAAACACATAAAACCAAGCACAAATACATGTATAAGAGCATTAAGTCAAGTTTATCAAATTAGGGTTAGCATGATGTCACAGAGAGAACACCTAGGGTTATCAAAACTTTGAGTAAGCGCTTGAACTCTAAATATCAAATTCTAAGCCTTGATAGCAATAAAAAAGAGAAGCAATTTACTAAGGTTATAATTTCATGCTTTACAACAAACTTTTCGGCATTAACCTAGATATAATTGTCAAAACTTTAATACAACAACTAAATCAAATTAGGGTTTCAATCATACAAAATCATATACACCTAGGGTTTCATTCCTAGGACCTTACATTAACTATTATAAGGGTTTTGTCATAAACCCTAATTCACCAAACCGTAAAATCTAGGGTTTCACCATATAACTTAGACATCAAAAATAAACCCTATCACGCTAGGGTTTCATCATAACATCAACAAACCCTAAACATCCAAAGATTAGGGTTTTATATTTAACCCTAAGGGTGAGGGTTTTATCAAAGTGATCAAAAGATAAGTAATATGATAGGGGTTGATTTAATTCAAAGATTAATCACCCAAAATAAGAATCTTGATGATTCAAAACCCTAGACATGAGAGGGTTAGTGATAAAAACAAATTCCAAAATTATCTTACCTTCTTATATGAATAAGACCTACTACAAATATTTATACATACCTTGAGTTGCTTTCTTTACCAACCTTGTAGGATTTCCTATTGAATAGCTTCAACAAAACTTCTTTCTTTTTATTGGAGTCTCCCTTTGAAACTAGCTATAATCCTTATTGCAAGCTCCCTCTTGATTTTGGATTATTCATGCAAATTATCTTTTGTGAAAAAGGTGGGGAAGCTCCCTCTTGATCTTACATTAACCTAGTCTTTTGAGGGATTCCTTTTCATCAAAACAACTCAAGAACAAAACACAGTAAATCTATAAACCCTAGAAATAAAAAATGGATCCTAAAGATAAACATAAAATATAATTTACAATAACTAAAAACAATAGCCTAAACTATAAGTGAAGGATATATGAAACTTAATAGAATAAGTATTTGACTTCGGGTCCTCATTTTTAGACTTCTTTTGAGGATTTTCAATAGTAGTAATATTAGTTTGGTCCCTTTCTCTCTTCTTATTATTAGGATTATCATAACATTGACTCTTGTAGTATCCAATCTTATGACAATGGTAACATTCTATTTTAGATAGATCAATCTTCTACTTTGGCCCCTTAAAATTAGTGTTTCCTCCTTTCTTCTTAACATGAGTAGAGTAAGCATTTGTAATATTTTCTTCAATTTCTTATTTACCTTCTACCAAGGAAAGATGAGCTTCCTCTTGTATACATGAAAACCAAATTTCTTCGAATGATGGAGAGTTATTATAACTACTAATTCCTATTCCAAATTAATTCCAGGATTTTGGTAGTCCTGGAAGGGGATCAATCACAAGCTCCTGTTCGGGGACTATCTCATCAACTGCCTGAATTTCATCCTTTATACGAGCAATTCTTACAAAATAGGAACACACTGTATCTTCCTTTGTCATCTTAATCGTTCAAAGTTCATTAATCAAACTAGCTACTTGCCTAATATTCTTGATTGTAAACAACTTTGAGAGAGCATCATACATATTTATTGAAGAATCTAGAGTAGATATGTAAGGAATCAAGTTGTCCTTGAATCCATCCACAATTAAGTTCATGGAAAGAATATCAGTGTCCTTGTATTTCTCCTTTCCAACATCAATTGAGGGTTCCTCAACTTTTCCTTGTACAAAATCTAATACCTTATTCTTTGCAAGGATGAGGTCCATCCTTGTTTTCCATGCTCTATAATTAGATGCTCCCTTAAGCTTGTTCTTAGATTTCATTGATGAGGCCATAGATGTACTTACTTGATGAAGACGAGTTATATTTAGTTACCTTTCAAGACTTACTTCCTTATTTCAAATGGAATTTTCTGCTCCTTATGATCTTTCTTAAAAACTACCCTTGAATCCTTTCTTATTGACCTTCTAGATTTTCCTTCTTCCTCTTTACCAAAGCTCTGATACCATGTTAGAAAATCAAAAGGTAGAAATATTTTCTTATCTTGATAGTTACTTGTGATTAGCTTTGAATTCTTATTAGCTTCTTGTATATCTTCTTTTATCTTCTTATCATCAAGCAGCTACCAAAAATAGGAAAATCAACAAAGACACTAGATATACGCTCTCAGTTGTAGGTTTTAACCCCATACAGAAATTACCTGCATATGAATTATAAAACACATAAAATAAAAAATGTGAGAGCATAACACATAAAACACATATACACATAGATTTTCCCTTGGATCCCAAAATCGGACTACCAACTTGATTTTTCATTATGTTCCTTCTAATATTATAATACATATTTATAGATGCCGAATCATCCAATACCATGGACCGAAAACCATCGTGTCCAAAACCATGGAGCAAAAACCATCGCATCCAAAAACATGTGCGAAAATCATGCACAAAACCATAGGTGGGTCCACCCAACCTAACATAGGGTCCAAAACCAAAATTTTCCGGGGCGCTACCCTGAACCCCATAAAGTGGGGTTACAGGTACCTCTCAAACCCCCTGTGAACCCCCCCTCTAACCCCCGGTTAACTACGTAGGCTAGTCGTGGAAAGAATATAACACAACCCAACATTCTCCCACTTGTTGTTTTATTTCCATAGGGGGCCACAAGAGAGCTTAGTCATTTAACCAACCCTGCAATGCCCATTGTTTCTCTACACCAAGAGAACTTCTTAGAGCTCACAGATTTTGTCAATGCATCTACAGTATTCTTCAAAGTGTCCACCTTTACCAGCAACACCTTTTTGTCTTCTATCATATCCCTCACAAAGTGATACTGAACAACAATGTGCTTTGTCTTTGAATGATATGAAGGGTTCTTTGCCAAGAAAATTGCACTTTGGCTATCACAGTCTATCCTTATAGCTCCCTGTACTAACCCCATACTTGAACATAATCTCTGCAACCAAACTGCTTCCTTGCTTGCATGTGTGGCTGCCATGTATTCTGCCTCTTTAGTTGATAGTGCCACTACAGATTGTTTCTTACTCATCCAACTAACTACACCTCCAAATAGGTTAAACACATACACACTTGTAGAGCTTCTTTGATCCAGATCTCCAACCCAGTCAGCATCAAAAAAGCCATGAATATCCAATACTCTCTCCAATCCTAGTCTTCCTTGGTAGCACAAACCATAATCACTAGTGCCACATAAATACCTGAAAACCCGCTTCACTGTTGTCCAGTGCTCTTTCCCTAGTTTTGACATAAACCTGCTCAATACTCCCACTGCATGTGCAATGTTTGGTCTAGTACATACCATTGCATACATCAGGCTACCGACTACACTTTCATATGGAACAAGAGACATGTCCTCTTCCTCTTCTTGTGTCTTGGGACACTGTTCAGCAGATAACTTCACACCTACAAGAATAGGAACCTTCATAGGTTTACTATCCTGCATATTAAACCTCTACAGTATTGTCTCAACATACTTCCTCTGGTTTAACCAGAGCTTCCTTTTTGCTCAGTCTCTTTTGATTTCCATGCCCAAAATATAGTTTGTAGCACCAAGATATTTCATGTCGAATTTGGAGGACAATTGGGTCTTCAAATCCTGGTTAATTTCTTTGTCATTTCCAACCAGCAACATATCATCCACATACAAGACCAGATAAATAACACGTCACTAATTAATTTAAAATACACACAGTGATCTGCTTTGCTTCTGGTGAAGCCAAGTCCCCGTATAAATGTATCAAATTTCTGATACCACGTCCTTGGTGACTATTTTAACCCATACAGAGACTTCTTTAACTTGCATACCAGTTCTTTCTTACCCTTCACCGCAAAGCCTTCAGGTTTCTTCATGTAGATTTCCTCTTCCAGATCCCCGTGAAGAAATGATGTCTTCACATCCATCTGTTCTACCTCAAAATCAAAAGCAGCAGCAACAAATGAAAGTAATCTAATAGAATTTACCTTGGCAACAGGAGAAAAAATATCACCAAAATCAATTCCCGGCACCTGGGAATAACCTTTTTCTACCAACCGAGCTTTGTATTTCTCCACCTTTCCTTTTGCATTTTTCTTCTTCTTAAACACCCATTTGTTGCCAATGGGTTTCCTTCCAGCCGGCAACTCCACCAGATCCCAAGCCTCATTTTTGTGCAAAGATGCCATTTCATCAACCATGGCCTCTTTCCAGAGTTTTCCATCCTCTGAATCTACGGCTTCCTTCACAGTTCTGGGATCATCATCAGTAATAGATAAAAAAAAATTGAACAGAAAGTAGATGGACTATACCTTTCTGGCTGCCTTCTTTCTTGAACTGAACTTCTCACACCTGGAGTTTGTGGCTCTTCATCTTCTGATTCCTCCTCTGCTGTAGAGTTTGATTCTTCCTCCTTTAGCTCAAACTCTATCTTCTCAGGTTCCTTTGGTTGAACTTCATGTTTAATAACATCTTTCACCTCTCTGAACATCACATCTTGGCTATACACAACCTTCCTTGTTACGGAGTTCCAAAGCTTATAACCCTTTAAACCATCCTTATACCCAATAAAGATGCACTTTTTAGATTTACTATCCAACTTGGTTCGTTTCTCCTTTGGAACATGTACATATGCATCACATCCAAATACCCTCAGATGTGAAAGAGAGGGTTTCTCACTAGTCCATACCTCTTGTGGAGTCTTATCCTCCAACACTGATGAGGGTGATCTATTGACCAGGTAACATGTTCTCTCCACCGCCTCTGCCCAGAATTCCTGTCCTAACCTGGCACCACTGAGTATGCTTCTTGCCCTTTCCATCAACGTCTTGTTCATTCTTTCTGCAACTCCATTTTGTTGAGGTGTATATGGAGTAGTCTTCTGTCGTGCTATACCACACTTCTTACAGAATTCTTCAAATTCCTTACTGCAAAACTCTCCACCGTTATCTGTCCTCAGCACCTTTATCTTCTTCTCTGTCTGGTTTTCCACCAAAGCCTTGAATTATTTAAACATGTCAAAGGCTTCAGATTTCTTCTTAAGGAAATATATCCATGTATTCCTTGAGAAGTCATCTATAAATGATACATAGTACACAGACTTACCCAGTGATGGAACCTTCATAGGTCCAAACACATCACTGTGCACAAGCTCTAATATCTGTTTCACCCTCTTACCACCAGAGGGGAAACTCACCTGATTCTGCTTCCCATATACACAATTTTCACAGAAATCAAAATCCAGAGAGCTATTACTCATACCTTTACCATGAAGTATTCGAAGGCCCTTCTCTCCAATATGTCCAAGCCTTTGATGCCACAACATGGTCTTCTCTCCAGAGACCACTAGATTTTCTACTCCACTTTCAAGAACCACAAAGCTATTGCACCCATCAATAACAGTGCTACCTTGCAGCGTGTACAGAGTTTCAATCCGAACTCCCCGCATCAATACCAGTGCTCCCCGAACCATTTTTCAGGTATCCTTCTCGAACACTGTTTTTACACCTGCATCATCCATCTTTCTTACAGAAATCAGATTTCTGGCTAATGCAGGAATATGTAGAACACCTGGAAGTGTTCTAACCCTTCCACTTGGCAACTTCAACTTTACTTTTCCACGACCAACGATTATAGCCTTCCTGTCATCCCCCAAGAAGACATTACCACCATCATATTTCTCATACTCGCAGAACCACTCTCTATGGGGAGTGAAGTGAAAGGATGCACCCGAGTCAATCAATCATGCTTCATGATCTACATATGCACTTGAAGAAGCCAAGTACACATCCCCACCTTCATCTGAGGTGGTTTTTGCCTCTGCAGAAGGAGCATCATCAGATCCCTTTCCTTTATCAGGAGCTTTAGATTTACAGTCCCTTTTGTAGTGCCCTTCCTTTCTGCATTTCCAGCACACCACCTTCATAGGTTGAGATTTAGATCTCCCACTCGATCACTTATTTTTGTTTCTATTATGGGACTATCCTCGTACAGAAAAGGCATCACCATTCTGGCTCTCCATATTTTTCCGTCTCATCTCCTCCGCCAACAAGGATGAGACTATTTCATCAAACTACAAGGCAGTTGCATTGCTACCTATTGCAATAACCAGACTATCCCACGAATCTGGTAGAGAACACAACAAACTGATGCACTTATCTTCATCTAAAATTTTAATATCAACAGATGCTAACTAACTTACCACAGTATTAAATGCATTTAAATGCTCTGTCACCGAGTCTCCATATTTCATCCTCAGGTTATACAGCTTTTTCCACAGGAATAGTTTATTCACCAGAGACTTAGGTTGGTACAAAGTCCCTAACTTGTCCCAAAGCCTTCGTCGTAGCTTCCCCTGATACATTCAGCAATACTGAATCTGAGGCATGCAATCGTATTGTGCTCATTTCCTTCTGATCCAACTTCTTCCATTCTTCATCGGACACTCCCATTGGTTTAGTACCCGTATCTACCACGATCCAATAATCTTTATCCACCAACAGATCCTCCATCTTGAGTTTCCACAACTCAAAACTCTAACCATTAAATTTATCGATCTCTATCTTTCCACTGCTCACCATCTTCTTTCACCACCCGAATCGATCTCGCAGATCGCCGGCTGAACAGGTTCTACCACAGGCCTAAGAAAAACCCCTCAGCAACAAAGGCGTCCCCTTGAAGCCAAAACAACTCTAATACCAAATGTAGGTTTTAAACCTGTACAGAAATTACCTGCGTACGAATTCTAAAACACATAAAATAAACAATGCGAGAGCATAACACATAAAACACATATACACAGATATTTTCCCCTGGATCCCAAAATGGGACTACCAGCTTAATTTTTCATTATGTTCCTTCCAATGTTATAATACATATTTATACATGTCGAAGCATCCAATACCATGGACCGAAAACCAACGCGTCCAAAACCATGGACCAAAAACCATCGCGTCCAAAAACATGTGCGAAAATCATGCACAAAACCATAGGTGGGTCCGCCCAACCTAACATAGCGTCCAAAACCAAAATTTTCCGGGGCGCTGCCCTGGACCCCATAAAGTGGGGTTATGGCTACCTCTCAAACCCCCTATGAACCCCCCCTCTAACCCCCAGTTAACTACGCAGGCTAGTCGTGGAAAGAATATAACACAACCCAACATCAGTCAGGGCTAAAACCCCTCTTCTAGGGGAAAACCCAAAAATTTCTCTTCTCTTCCTTTAGAACCAAATCAAATGAGATAACCAAGAACTTTGACCAGACCAAAAGACCTTCGTCACTCCACCAAGTCAACCTCCCAAAATGAATAGATAAACTTCAATTTCCAACCCTAGTTAAATTACTTCAATCCTGCAATAATCCATATTTTGGCTCTCCAACTTTAGAATTTCAGCCCTCCTGCAACAACCCAGAAACTCACACGTGTGGAAGAAAAGAGAGAATTTTGGCTTATTTTTGCTTGAAAAGTGTCTCCTTCTTCTCTGCTAGGGTTTTATCCTTCTTTTCTAGGTATTCTCTCTTCTTTATTTCTCCTACAATTGCAGATTGAGCTTGCTTGATTGGTTGATCAAATGAGGTCAAGTAGTTGCTTATTTATAGTGGTTTCGAGAGGTTGAATTCCTTCAATGAGGATGAATTGACTGGAGGGGCAGGTTGAATTGGTGGAGGAGGGTTATATGACCAATTTACATCAAATTAAATTTTCTTTCTTGATATACAAAGCCCGAGAAGGGTCTAGATCATAATGACAAGGACTATGACTCTTGACACAAACCCTAGAAGCACTCAATCAGTTCTTTAACGTAGAAATAAAATAAATGAAGCATGGAACCCATGCTTATAAATCATTTTTCTTTTACAAATGGTTTTTTTTCCTTTCTTTTTGACAAATACATTACATCATGACTTAATACAATTATGAAGCCCGATACTAGTTAAATTTCTCAACACCTCAGTCCCATGACTACAATCATATATGAGGGTGACAGAAGTAAGAGGATAGGTAGCGGGGACTGTAGGAGAACAACGAAGAGGATGAAGGCATATTGAGGCCAAGAAGGGAATCTAGGTAGTCATATGATGGAATAGGGGGGTGGGGAATCAATGGAGAGCTAAGAAGAGAAGAAATACCAAAAAAAACATCCTTAGAGGAGATGGATTCCCTATTCATACATGGGAAGGGAGGGCCCTCTAAAGTCACAGGGGTAACAGTGGCATGAGTGGTTGCATCGGGTTGAGCCTGTTTGGTCACTATAATATCCTTCAACATTATATCATGATTTAGTGATTATGATCCTTCTTTAAATAGAGGAGCTAAAACCTGGAACTCTTTTCGAACCCACTTTTGCCTGGTTTTCATTATTTGATAATATTTTCCCAAATGGCCATATGTGTGGCATTACGCACGCTTGAGAGGGATTTCCTCATAATCGAGAGTCTATTGGTGAACTAGATGGTCAGATCTAATTAAGATCACATCTGGCAATCCTGAGAAAAGATTAAGTTCAACCATAATACGGTCCATCCCCATATAGCCTGTCCAAAGGAAGGATTAAATAGCTTCATAAAATAAACCCAATATTTCAAAATTACTCTAAAAACAACTCTTGGCCTAATAATCGAGCCCAAATCAGGATTACTACCATCTTTGTAGACCATGCATCAAAGTCAATGGGTCATTTTTTAGGAAAGAGGGCTTGAGCACCCTAGTTCCAATGCCCCTGTAAATTATTATGGGCATCATCTCCTGTAGATTTTTACTTGTAGATTCAACAACTTATGTGAAACATAAGACAAGAATCTACTCTACTCAACAGCGGAAACCAAAATTGATCAATGAAAAAAATAAGAAGAAAAGGAAGAATTTCAATCGCACATAACACAATATTTTTCTGGGAAAGCAACTGCTCAAGACCCTGAATACCTATATTGTATTAACTAAAATATATGAGAAGAAAATACAATGTTTGTTCAACCTAAACAATCTCTGCTCAAGTACAATCTATCTCTTTGCTTCACAAACCAACTCAAGCCAACACTTAGCCAAATATGTTGTATGTCAAGCCCCTACTTCCTTGTGTAATCCCTAAGGGAATTAACCCATATTTAATTGAGAAATTCTCTCTCCATAACAGAGAAATCAATCCATAGGCCCTGTTATGAAACCAGCTCACAAAAAGATAGAAAAGAGAGATCCACGCCTTAGAATTCAGCCTCTTCGAGGGGGCAACCTCCTTTACATTACATAAATGAACAATTCTTGGATGATACAAATGACAAAACCTCCTTTCTATATATAGGAGTCTAGGGAGTCACAATATAATCCAGCCGACCTAACAATAATAATATAAAGCCACAAAAATAACAATAGAGGGATTCTATGGGGCACAGAAATAACAATATGGGGGTAATAGGGGCACAACAATATAAATAAGGGGTATAACTACAATAGTAATGGGGTAATCACTAGTATTATAGGGACCCAACATGCCCCTCTCCTTCAAAAAAGTGTTGTCCTCAACGCTTGAGTAGTTCTGGATACTTCTGCATAAAATTCTCATCCTCCCATGTGGAATCTTCAGCGGATAAGTTCTTCCACTTGATAAGATACTCTGAAATTGATCGATTTCGTAGCTGTCGAGTTCTTGTTTCTGTGACTGCTTCCGGTTCCAATATAATTTTTCCTTCCTCGTCAAGTTCTGGCAATATTGTTTGAATTGGGAGCTTGTCACCTATAACCTTCTTTAAACATGAAACATGGAAAACTGGGTGCAATCGAGAAGCTGCAGGAAGCTCCAATTTGTATGCCATAGTACCAATCTTTTGCAACACCTTGTACGGACCATAATACTTTGGTGATAATTTATTATCCTTCTTAGCTTGCTTTAGGGACATTTGCTTATATGGTTGTAGCCGTAGGAATACCCAATCACCTACATCAAAACTTCTTTCACTGCGATGTTGATCTGCCTGTTGTTTCATTCTATTTTGTGCCAACACGAGGTTATCCTTTAAGAGTTGGAGGACTTGTTGTTGATGTTCGATGTGATGTTCCACTGCCTGAACCTTAGAATTTTCTCTTAAATATGATGTGATGGATGGTGGTTGATACCCATAAAGTGCCATAAATGGGGTCATTTTTGTTGCTGTATGGAAGGAAGTGTTATACCACCATTCAGCCAGAGGCAACCATTTGACCCATTGTGTCTGTTTATCAGATACAAAGCAACGAAGATATCCTTCCAAACATTTGTTTACTATCTCAGTTTGCCCATCAGATTGAGGATGATAAGATGAGCTATGAGCTAACTGAGTACCAAGACAAGAAAATAATTCTGTCCAAAAATTTCCAGTGAAAATGGGATCTCTGTCACTTACAATAATCTTTGGGTTTCCATGTAGCTTTTGAACTGTTTCCATAAATGCAGTAGAAACTGTACTGGCTTTAAATGGATGTGATAATGCACAAAAGTGTGCATACTTGGTAAGTCTGTCAACTACCACCATGATGACACTCTTTCCCTCAGACTTGGGTAAACCTGTGATAAAATCCATTGAAACCTCCTCCCAACGTTGGCTTGGAATGGATAAAGGTTGTAATAGACCCGGTGTCTTAATTGTTTCAACTTTATTTTGCTGGCAAACCAAACATTCCGCCACAAACTTTTGAATATCTGATTTAAGGCCATCCCAAAAAAATTCCTTCTTAACCCTGTGGTAAGTTTTTAAAAATCCTGAGTGCCCTCCTAAGGGAGAAGTGTGCAATTCCATAAGAATCTTTTGTTTTAGCTGGGAATTCTTACAGAGGTATAAGCGATCTTTGTACCATAACGAATCATTTTTCCAGCTAAATGTATCAGAAGTACTGGAATCTTGTTGTAACTTTCGAATAAGTGCCCACACTTCTTCATCATTCTTCCATTCCTCCCTTGCTTCGTTTATCCAATCTGGTTGGATAATAGAAATGGCACACAACAATGCTTCCACATCCTCATCCTTTCTTGAGAGTGCATCTGCCACCACATTTTGCTTCCCTTTTTTGTAGATGATTTCAAAGTCATAACCCAACATCTTTGTGACCCACTTTTGTTGCTCTTCAGAGGATAATCTTTGTTCTAAAAAGTATTTAAGGCTATCATGATCCGTTTTTACCTTGAAGTGTCTTCCCATTAGGTAGGGTCGCCATTTCTTAAGTGCATGGAGTATTGCCAACATTTCCTTCTCATAAATAGCTTTGCTTAAAAACTTTCCCTTGATTGGACGACTTTCAAAAGCAATGGGTCTTTCATCTTGCATTAGAACAGCACCAATTCCATTTCCTGAAGCATCACATTCCACAATAAAGGTTTTTGTGAAGTCCGGTGTAGCTAAGACCGGTGCTTGGCACATTGCCTCTTTAAGATGTTCAAAGGCCTTTGTTGCTTCCGGAGTCCATGAAAATGAATCTTTCTTCAATAATGTTGTTAGAGGTGCTGCTATTCTCCCATAATTCTTAACAAACTTGCGATAATACCCTGTCAACCCAAGAAATCCTCGCAGATGCTTTATGGATGTGGGGATTTTCCATTCCTTAATGGCTTTAATTTTGCTAGGGTCTACCTTAACTCCTTCATGAGATACAATATGACCCAAATATTCCACCTCCTGGACTCCAAAGAAACATTTGGATCTTTTTGCATATAATTGTTTCTCCTCCAATAGTTGTAGCACCCTGTCAACATGTTCAACATGATCCTTCCAAGACTTGCTGTAGATTAGTATATCATCAAAAAATACTAACACAAATTTTCTAAGGAATGGTTTGAAAATTGAATTCATCAAACCTTGAAATGTTGAAGGTGCATTGGTAAGGCCAAAAGGCATGACCAAAAATTCATAATGACCCTCATGAGTTCTAAATGCCGTTTTCGGAATGTCTTCAATCTTCATTCTGATTTGATGATATCCCGAACGAAGATCCAACTTGGTGAAGTAAATTGATCCATGCAATTCATCCAGTAATTCATCAATAACAGGAATGGGGAACTTATCTTTAATAGTGAGCTTGTTGAGCTCCCTATAATCCGGACACATGCGCCATGATCCATCCTTCTTGTGCACCAATACTACTGGAGCTGAGAAAGAACTTTGACTCGGTTGAATTATACCAGCCTCTAGCATTTCTGCAACCATACGTTCAATTTCACTTTTTTGGACATAGGGATATCTGTACGGCCTGATGTTTGGAGGAACACTTCCTGGAATCAGATGAATAGCATGATCATGATCACGCATAGGTGGGAGACCTTTGGGAGTCTCAAATACCTTGGAATGATTGTCCAGGACTTTTTGGAGATCTGGAGAAATAGATGATTCCAATGTGGAAACATCTAGCGAACATAATTGTGCAATTACACCTCTTTGCTCCTTTTTTAGAAGCTTTGTCATGCCATTAGAGCTGATTATCTTTCCTGGTTTCCCTGCAATACCCCTTAATTCAACTTCCTTTCCTTCCACAGAAAATTTCATGAAAAGTTCTTGAAAATTAAAAGCTATTGTACCCAAGGATTGTAGCCATTGGACTCCTAGTACAACATCAGCACCTCCCATTGGAATGGAAAGCATTGGGCTAGTCAATACATATTCTCCCATGGATAGCTTGATATTATGGCACTTTCCAGAACAATTTATTGTTCCTCCATTTGCAATCATCACTTGACACTCTGGTGCTGGATATAGGAAGCAATTCAATTCTTTTGCTACCCTACAATGAATAAAATTGTGGGTGCTTCCTGAATCAATCAACACTATTACCTTTTTCTTCTTGATTTGTCCTTCTATCTTGATGGTTTGAGGAGTGGTAATTCCTGCCAATGCATTACAAGATATGGTCGGATTTATTTTTTCTTCATCTAGGCTTTGTTCCTGGAATATATCCTCTTCTTTTGACCTTTCTTGCTCCTTTTCTTCTTCCTCTTCACAATCTATGTAGAATAATTTCTTCTCAGCACACTTATGACCTTTTGTGTATTTGCTATCACAATTGTAACAAAGCCCTTTTGCTCTTTTTTCTTCCAATTGTTGTGGTGTCAACCTTGTAGGTTGTGGAAGACTATGGGCAACAACACTTCCGTCTTTATAGTTGTGAACGGTATGCTTCCTAGTTGCCATAATTTTGCTTTCCATTTTTCTTGCTAACCTGAATGCCTTCTCTAATGAATCAGGTTCCCAAAGGCGCACATCATGTTGGATATTATCCTTTAAAGACCCTATGAACACATCAATCCTATGCTCCTCTGGAATATCTTTTACCCTTATGTTCAATTTTTGGAACTCCTCAATGTGCTCCATTATTGAACCCTTTTGTTTGAGACTTATCAATTGGCTAAAAAAAGTGTTGCTTTTTGTATCCTCATAATGTGCTATCAATTCTTCCGTAAAAATTGCCCAAGTGATAAATTGTTTACGAGAACAAAGCCATTGATACCATACAAACTGATTTGGTTCCAAATATAAAGTTGCCATACGTACCTTTTGTGTGTTTTGCACATTATTGAGATCGAAGAATTGCTCCATCTGTAATATCCATGTGGCGGGATCCTTGCCATCAAACTTCCTCATATCGATTTTTGGAACATGGTGAGTCTTCGATCCAACATTAGAGTCTATGGAATCATGATTAACATTTCTTTTGTTCTCATCATGAGTTTCCTTTACTACCTTTTCACCATTAGTGACCCTTTCTTGTAGCAACTTCTTCAATTCATCCATCTTATCATCCATGCCATCAATTTTAGCGTCCATGCCATCAATTTTAGCGTCAATCTTAGCTTCCATGCCATCCATCTTAGCTTCCATTCCCTTTATCTTAGATTCCACACCATTTACCTTAGATTCCACGCCACTTATCTTAGCTTCTGTTAGCTTTTGTGAGCGTGACATTTGTTGCACTTGTTCTTGTAATTTTGATATATCATGTAGCATTTCTTCCTCTTCTTCATGAGTCATGCTAGAGCTTTCAGGTTCCTTACTAGGTGTTTGCATTTTCTTTCCTCGGGGCATCAGTTACCGATAATAAAGTTTTACTATGCCCTTTGAATTCCGTTAAACCAAGCTTACACAAAAATTAAAAAAAAACTACACACCTTTTTTCACTTTATAGAAGCCTGATATTGAATCTGATGTATCTCTGTAATTTCGGATCCTCCAATTCTGAAATTGCTACTTGTAGTAGCTTTCTGCGTCCTCTTTCCAATGCCACAAGTCTGAGCCAAATTGGATTCTCCCAGGAAGAGTTATGTGAAATCTCCCACAGTGACTTGCTTTTAGACTGGTTCAGTAGAGCGAACTTGTACGACGTGCCACGAGTCACTGTTTCAACCTTTGAATCTAAAACACATACAAAAGAAACTAAAGTCTGTCCTCTTTCTGTACCTTTTTACGAAATTTCAATCCGATCCTCAAAGAGAGAGTTATGACGATTTTCCCCAGGTCACCTGTTTTGAATGTAATTCAGGAGTCTGCAAAAAGACCAACTTCCTCAGATCATATCTCCGAAAATATCACGAGAAAATCTTTGAAATTCGGACCCAAGGTTCAGCGCCAATTCTTCTCAAATGGGTTTTTTTTGCGACTTTTGAAACGTCACAGAAAAAAAGTTATAGCCAAAATTCCACGATGACCTGTTTGGAGCAGCGAAACCCTAGAATCCAAAGCTCTGATACCAAATGTTATGAAACCAGCTCACAAAAAGATAGAAAAGAGAGATCCACGCCTTAGAATTCAGCCTCTTCGAGGGGGCAACCTCCTTTACATTACATAAATGAACAATTCTTGGATGATACAAATGACAAAACCTCATTTCTATATATAGGAGTCTAGGGAGTCACAATATAATCCAACCGACCTAACAATAATAATATAAAGCCACAAAAATAACAATAGAGGGATTCTATGGGGCACAGAAATAACAATATGGGGGTAATAGGGGCACAACAATATAAATAAGGGGTATAACTACAATAGTAATGGGGTAATCACTAGTATTATAGGGACCCAACAGGCCCTCAACTGATTGCATGCACCATCTGTACAACTCGGAAAATTATACAATTGATAGTACATTGTCCCTGAACTCTAATTTCAACTGGGTCTTCCTCTAAACTAACATGCATGATTTATTTATGAGTGAATATTCAATTAAGTGGTGTATCAGTGAAGTTGCACTGGTGCTCGTTCCCACTACTAGAACTCCTACTAGTTCCTTCAACAATTTGAACTAGTTTAACTAATTTTAACTCAGTTAGGCTGATTTAATTAATTACAACTCAAAAGAACTCAACTTGGGCCCCAAAAATTAAGGGATCACTCTACATGACTCTAGATAGACTTCCAACTTGAATTTTCTAAGCCAACTAAATCAATTTAACTTACTTAACTATTACAAGTTTCTATAAGAATATAATTTCGATTTAATTCCTAATTTGATTCAAGGACAAATTAAATTAGAATTCTAGATGTTATTTTTAACGCTTCTTCTTGTTATTTTCAACACTCCCTCTCAACAAGAAAGGAATTCAACTCTATCCCGATCTGGTACCTTCAAAATGTTCTGCATGCAACACTTCTCTCTAGTGTTATTGATGATGCAAATTCTGAAACTGAAAAAGCATCCAAACTAAATTAGTATGATGCATTTGTTACCAGAGTCTTTGACTACTACTAGCTACTACACTGTCTACTGAAAACTTTGTGCTACTGTTGAATCTGCATTGTGCCTTCTACATTACTACCAAATCTACTATGTGCTCCCCAATATTTGACTTCTATCAGTCTCTGCCTCTATCACTCTAACATCTCACTACATCAACCACCACTTATCCATCTTGCTACTATGTACTCTGGGCTCCCGTAGTAAGGTAATGATCCATGAGACAAAACATCTCAATGGACCCTGCCCAAATTTATGCACTCTTGGGACTATTTCTTCACATCGACCCACCTCTCACCTAGAGGTATGGCTGCATGTGCTCACTCTACCCACTTGGCTCGAAATTCCCCCCTACTGGAGGTATCTGCTTGAGTGGATGTCTCCACTCGGTCTCCTCTCTGCTTCTCTAATTGTGGTTGCTCCATAACTTTCTAAGGCTACTTCTAAGTCTGCATGTTGAGAGGTAATTCATGCTCCCTCTCAACCACCAAGTCTCTAACCTTTTCCTTGCTCCTCAAGACTTTGCATGCATCTTGTACCTCAAGTTCATACAGGTTCTTGACTTGCACATCGATCTATTTCACTTGTCTTGTGGCGATGTGTTTAAGAAAAACCTTTCCTTTGCTAAAAAACACATTCTAGCCACAGTCTTCCAATATCGCGTCAGAAACAAGATTCTTCTTTAGTCCTAGAACATACATCACATATGTGATTCTAAGAGGGGATCCAAAATCCCTATGAAAGGTAATTGTAATGATATTGGTTGCTCTATACCTCCCATCATCTCCAAACTCTATGTTCTACTTGAGGTCTTTCTCCTTAAAGTCATTGAAGAGATCTCTATTCCCCGCCATATGGAACGAGGCACCATTGTCAAGATACCACATGATTCCCAATATAGTGCTGGTCATGCATGAAATAAGAGTGAAATCAAGTTTGAATTGTGAAGCTAGAGCTTCACCTGTTGCTACTATTGAAGTCTCCTTCTTGTTTGCTATCTTCTATGGGAAATTTTTGGCATAGTGCCTGTACTCGTGATAGTGAAAACACTTAATGTTCGATAATTCCTTCTTCTTCTTGTCACCCTCCTTGCCTTGGGACTTCTTTCCCTTGGATTTCTTTTCTTTGCTAACTAATGCAAAGTCCTCTTCCACTTCTTTGGATGAGGTCCCATCTCCGGTGTTCCACTGAAACTCTTCTTATACTATGTCAGACCACAACCCTCCCACTCCAGTAGCTTCTCCCTCCCATTAACTGAGTCCTGGTAACTATGCTAGCTCTTGGGAATTCTTACAAGTGTTAGGCTCACCAGATCATCTTCAGCAACAATAATCCTGAGACTTCCAAACTCATCCCAACATTGGGTGAACTTGGTCAAGTACTTTGGAATTGAGTCACCCTTCTCCATCTTGATCTTTCAAAGTTTATCCTTCAATGCCAGCTTCATGTGGTCACTGTTATTTTGAAACGAGTTCTTCAATGCCTTCCACATTACAAATGGAGTTTCCTTACCATGGAGATTCGAGACAATGTGATCTCGAACTCCTTCTAGGATAATCCTTCCCACTTTTGCCACACACTTTCTCCATTCAGCCATATCTTTAGCATCAGATGTTGGAGGCTTCTTAATATCATGTTCTATGAATTCCTTGAGCCTATTGTCTTCCAACACTGCCTCCATCATGTCCTTCCAAATGATGTAATTTCAGCTTCCCTCTAGGGCATTGTTATCGGGAAATCTAGTGTCTATGTAGAGCTGCTAGTCCCACTAAGACAGGTAGCTATCTTAGAAACAAGCATATTAAAGTTACTTTCATTTCCCTTTATGAGAAGTAGATAGGAGAGGATCAAAGAATACCAACCTCGATCTTGCGCTTGGTTCTTTGCTTTTCCTTCTCCTCACCAACAGATCGTTGCCACTTCTCCCTTGACCACTCCGCTTCAAAGAGTACCTAAAAAGTCAAAGCAGCATAATACCTTCAAAGTGCAGAGATCTACAATCATAAACAATATAGGACCAGATATATATTGACCACACAAATGCATATATTTTCAGACATACAAGAATGTGGAGGAAAACTTGAATAGCTTTATTGATATAAAGATTAGAAGATAGGATTACAACCCATTGATCTGACCTAGCATCATCCTCCCAGCATGAAAGCCCTTCTTCACCTCATGAAAAGCTTAGATCACCCAACACTATGATATTCCACCAGGAAACCAACAGCACTTCCTTACAAGATACAAAATTCCAGCCTCTGGATCTCTGGGATGAGGGATCCATATATAGATGAATGCAGGGAGGTGAGTCAACTTCTGGGATTTTTATTAGTGTCTTCTTTCTGATAGTTCTTGATTCCACTTGGAGATTGATGATCTCTTACGCATCCCTGGGCGAATTCAGAGAGGCAAGTTTCACAGGAGAAGTTTTTGGAAGATTCCATGATCATCCACCTCACAAATTGTCTCTGCCATTTGTCCATTCTCGCCCATCGCATGCTACAAAAGGGCTTTCCGGTATGCATCGCACCTTTTACATTGGGCAGGTGAGATGCATCGCACCCTTAGCACTGAGCAACCTGTATGGTCTAATTTTGACCAATTCTTAGCAGTTTCCTGTGGAGAACTTCTAGGAGATGATGTAATCAGTTGACCTTGTTCCTTTAGGGCATGAAACAACACTTTTAGGGACTCAAAAGCCCTTGGTTTATGGACATATATGATTGGGGTTGCAGTGCCCAAAAATTTCTATAACAGTCATACTTGAACCGTAGAATGACATATTATTGACTCTGAACTATGAACCTACAAATTCAATTTCACCTATACAACAAACTCAAATTCTCCTCTTCTATATTGTCTTTAGCTCTGATACCATGTATATTTTTACTTGTATATTCAACAACTTATGTGATATGCTAAAACATAAGACTAGAATATACTCTACTCAACAACAAACAAACAAAAAGTGATCGATGAAAACAGTAAGTAGAAAAGGAAGAATTTCAATCACACATAACGCAATATTTTTCTGGGGAAAGCATATGATCAAAACCCTAACTATCTATATTGCATTAACTAGAAGATATGAGAAGAAAATATAATTCTTGTTCAACTTGAAAAATATCTACACAAGTACAATTTATCTCTCTTCTTCACAAACCAGCTCAAGCCAACACTTAGCCAAATCTGTTGTCTGCCAAGCCCCTACTTCCTTGCGCAATCCCTAAGGGAATTAGCCCATATTTAATTGGTAAATTCTCTCTCCATAACAGAGAAATCCATCCATAGGCCCTCAACTGATTGCATGCACCATATGTATGACTCAGAAAATTATACAACTGATAGTACATTGTCCGTGAACCCTAATTTCAACTGGGTCTTCCTCTGAACTGACATGCATGAGTAATTAATGAGTGAATCTTCAGTTAACTAGTGGAGCAGTGAATTTGCATTGGTTCCCTTCCGCACTATTAGACCTCCTACTAGTTCCTCCGACAATTTGAACTAGTTTATCTGACTTTAACTCATTTAGATTGAGTTAATTAAATAAAACTCAAAAGAACTCAAACTGGGCCCCTAAAATTTAGGGATCACTCTACATGACTCTAGATAGAATTCCAACTTGAATTTCCTAAGCCAACTAAGTTAACTTAACTTAGTTAACTATTACAAGTTGCTATGAGAATATAATTTCAATTTAATTCCTAATTTAATTCAAGGACAAATTAAATTAGAATTTCTAGATGTTATTTTTAACATTTCTTGTTGATATTTTCAACATCTCCCAAAGTTATAATCAATCCCATCCAACCTTTTGCAAGTAGAATTAAAAGTAGAGTATATCTAGGTAGGCCAGTGAAATTTGAATATTTCCATTTTCTGAGGGCTATCTTTGACATCCTCTTGCTGGAAAACCTGCCCACTATAGGAACTTCCTCCATCTTGTGTATCTCGTGCAAGTGAATTTCCTTACCCAACACAAGGTTTGTTTCTTCAAGTTTCCTCGTAACACATTTATGGTTTGGTATAAAAACCTCCTTGGTAGGTGGAACTGTTGATACATGGGACAAACCATCACAACTATGCATTTTTGGAGTGATAAAACCACAAAGGAAGACAGAAAGAGATTTGGACAAAAAACTAACAAGGGCAGAAAAAAATAACCAGCAGAAGAGGATGGAAAGGGACATCCAACGATGATCATTGGGAGGTCTCTACTTCTAATGTTGATACCACTAGATAATGCGGTACGGGGGATGATGCTCTAGTTGGAGATGAGAGAACCCACTTGAAATACCCACTTTCCGTAGGTTTTTATACATCAAGATTTGACACGATCCAATAACACACCTTGTGATATTAAAATTCCACTGACAACAATGTTGGCATCCCTTGATTTGATCAGGTATATGGATTGGATGAGGGGTATGACGCCAAAGTGGGTTTGGAATGTAGAGTAACATGTTGTGTGTTGTGGACAAGCCCATAACCAGTGCGCTGAATTCCTAAATTGCTTGCTAACTAATACATCTATCTACACTAACAGAAGTTATGAGATGGGATTGGGTGGTGGCGGCAGAGGACTGCACCCATCCCCACCTCCCTCTTGGATTAAATCCAAGGGATTTTTTCCTCAGGAAAAAGGAAGATAATCACACAAAGAAGGAATGTAGAAAGAATGGATTCATAGAAGAACATTCAGTAGCAAAGAAAAACATGGGTCACTAGAGAGAATTGCTTGAAAGTTAGGCATGGAGCACATGGAGCAGGGTTGGAGTTTTTTGTTGAGCCTTGTGTTCAAATATTTTGGGTGTTAACCCCTGTATTGTTGTGCATGAGGCTACTAGAGTGTGTATCTAATCCTAGATGGTCAAAGGGAGTCTCAATGGATGAACAAATCATTGTGATTCTTGCCATATAGTTGTTAAACCACTTATACGGGGTAATATGAGCCACTATGGTGCTTTCCTGAGAGTTGTTAAACCACCTATATAGTGGAATACAAACCATGTAGTGCTTGCTATGAAAATACAAATGTTAAACCCATGTTAAACCACATAAACAATGGAGTCAATCCCCTGGATTGAGCAATGCTCCTTTGGAACTTGGGTGAAGCCCTGTGATGGAACTAAGAAAGGAAAGTGAATCACCCTTGTATTATAGTTTTAAAACCACTTGGACAAGGAAATATAAATCACTAAGGTGCTTCTTGAAGAGCAATTAAACTACATATGCAATGGACTGTAGACCCGTGTGGTTCTTTCTATGAAAATATAGTTGTTAAAACTCCTAAATTATGGATTCAATCTCTTAGACTGAGCAATAGACCATATGGATTTTAGTCAAATTCCTATGTTTGATTTCAATGAAGTAAATGAGTCATTGTGGTGCTTATTTCCAAAGGGCGGTTGTTAAATTACCAAAACGATGAAGTCCATCTTGTGGGTGTCTGTATAAGCCTTTGGTGTGAAATCCTTGAGCGAGTAAACCCTCAAACATTAGATCCAAATTGGGGGTGGTTAGCTACAAGAAAAATGAGAGGTAGTTGGCCTATGATTGGGTGGAGAGTGGAAGTCCCTCCTTCAGTTTCCGACCATCTCTAAATATTCAGATAAGTATAAATGATTATGTAAATTTAATTTATGGAATATGTCATTCCACGTTCGGTCTCATTGATGCAAAACTTGTTTATTCATGACTAAGTGTTTGAGGGTCAATGTTATATCCATACTTAACAAGCTTCCTTATTTATTAATGATTTATATGAATGGTTGAATTGTGTGGATTACTGTAATATCCATGATTTACCGGATGTTTTGTATGTTTGTCTAATTGTCAGGAGTTCACTTAAGATTAATTGTTATCTTATAAATCTTCAATTTTACTACATACTAGAACTAGGTAGTTCAATGTTGTATTCATGGCCTGCAGGGGCTCTAATGTGCTATGATTATGGTTGATGTGATAAACTACATACTTATGCCATACATTTGATTATTAGGTTTGAGGACTGTGATAACTTAAGGGCTTACCTGAGATATATTATTTTTTGGAAGGCTTGTAATTCCTCACGTCTTGTTATAAGACATGTATGCTTATACTTGGTATGACTAACTTACCCATGCCCTGGGCCAATCTAACCAATCTACAAAGATTTGGCAGAGTTGGAGAAACTGGTGCATTTTCTCCTTGTATAA
This sequence comes from Pinus tabuliformis, assembly GCA_031772625.1. Classification (NCBI taxonomy): domain Eukaryota; kingdom Viridiplantae; phylum Streptophyta; class Pinopsida; order Pinales; family Pinaceae; genus Pinus; species Pinus tabuliformis. Next base: position 499,214,138 of record CM062820.1, read on the forward strand.
TAGTGCATTCCATGCATATTTCTGGTGTTTATATTGGTTGTTGGGGTTGACAAGACTATGTTTAGGCCAACATGGGCTAAGCCCGTGTATCATGACGATGGCCAATTGAGGGCTTGATATGTTGTAGATAATTTAATTTGGGATATTGACCATCACCCACCACCAACACTTTAAAATGTATTTTAACGAGTGAGTCGACATGAACAAGTTGATCTAGCCATGGTTCTGGCTTGTGGAATTGTGATGTTGGGAGACCACACACCATCAAGATTCCTTTGTGTGTTGTTAAAACCTCAAAACGGGCATGTCAACAAAATGTGGGTCGATTTAGTTGTAGATCCAAAGTGGAACCCTATCATCACCCACTACTCAATGTTAGTTCAATGTCAAACTCGAAAGTAAACAAGCAGTGCAATTGGCCAATCCAACCATAGTTCCAACTGTGGGACCCTGTTGTCGGGCCACCACCCACCATTAAAACCTATGCACTTTTTTAATCTTGTCAACAGGTGTGTCAAAGTTTTGTCGATTTAGCCATGGTTATATCCCCTTGGAACCTTATCATCTAAATACTAACCATTGCTCAGGCAAATGCACTTGTGCCCTATTCGTTGGGAAATAGATCATTCAATGGAGGTTCCAACCCCATGGAACCTTGTTGTAGGAAGACTCGTCATCGAGCCATGAAAGAGTAAAGTAGAAAAATAAGTAAGGGAGATGACCCTGCGTGACATGGCTAAGGGGTGGCCACATTATCTCTTGGTCATCGACGCTAGGCACATTCCATAATGGAAGCATGGTAGGGATCAGAGAGTTCTGATTTGATGGTGGAGCCTTGTAGAAAGGAAACTTTTCATCAAGTTGTTAGGTGTTGGTCTCATTGATGAGTTAGGTGGTCGAACAAGCCAAGACTGATGATCGAGTGAAAAAGGTGTTGGTATGGGTCCATCATCCACACACTTAAACAGTTAGGTTGTGTGAGAATCAATGGCCACAATCGAATGAGGGGACCTCTTGATTGTCAATGTTTGACGGGGTAGGTGGGGGTCACAGTTGGGATTTGTGTCAATCCACCACTCTCAAATCAATGACTATGAATGATTGTTGGGTTTCCCCCCCTCCCAGACTCGAAACTTCCACTAAGGGGCTCATGATATTGGTGATTTGGTAAAAGCGATTTTTATCGCTATTGTGGTCATGGTTCTGGTATTGGAACCCTAGCCATTGGGAGATTTTCACTACCATGACCTTTGCATGTTAGGTGACTTGCAAACAAGATTACTGATGAATTTTTGGCTAATATGGACGTGGTTCTTGTGTGGGAACCTTGCTATCAAGAGATTACCCACCGCTGGGAATTGTAAATCATCATTTTGCAAAGGGCACTCACGTGTAGGTGTGATTGCTTTGGTATTACGTGTGAAGTGATTGTAGACCCCACAATGGTGACATGTTAGGGTCACACGAGCTTAGTGGAGGCCACATGGGTAATATGTCGACATGGCCTCTTTTAATAGGCCAAACTCCTAACATGAATGACTTTTTATTCATGACTCAGTTTGAGATAAAATATATATCATCAGAAAGCTCTTGGTGAGATTATCACAATTGCGAATGTCAAAATTAATTTCTGTAAACTTGCAAAAATTAAAATTTCTCTCATCCTATCTTCATTACAAACCTTGGAGATTGGGTCAAACAAGGAGGTAACACCTCCCATAACCCAAGAATTTTAAGGGAGTGTTACAAAGTGGTATTAGAGCCTAGGTTCAACACTCAAACTTGATGGGCAATAAAAGAGAAATTTTAGAGCTCTGATACATAGTAGTATCAGAGCGAAGATTCAAAACTAGATTTTTGAGGATAACATTGAGGGTATCAAAGCTTTGGTTCAACATTGAACTTGAAGAGGCTCACACACAAGTGCTAAAATTTATTTTGATAGTTTAAATTGTTATATATATTGATTTTAAACTTGCAGATGTCATGGTTTCTAACCTTGATATAATTCTTACATGTCTTTTTATTTTATGTAACTAACATGGGTTTCAGATGTGTAAACAACATCATATTAGCATGCTTAATGTTGGCATGACAAGGTAATGAACTAATACATTTATGCTTGATTTAGCTTACAATTGTGTGTGTGTGATAACACATAAGAAGACCCATCTTGTAGCAAAAATAGAGGAATGGAGAATAGAATGGTGTAGTGAAATATGGACCAAACCCATCATGAGCAAGAAGAAGACTCAGTTGGGAGAAGGTTAGAGGAAAATTCCCCTAATGGCATAGATACCCTCAAAATTTTGAAAGTTGAGTTGAGGAGTTGCAAAGTAGAGAACAAAAGACTCTTTAGAAAACAAGAAGAATAGACAAAGTTAAATACAATGTTGCTAAAAAATATGTCATACATGTAAGGACTGTTTTACATGGACCAACCATTGGAGACATAGAAGAGTGTCAAAATGACAAGATCAGGGACAAACCTCATAATATTTGGAAGAAGAAGGAAATGCCATTAAAATGTTGGGGTTGCGGAGGAGTACACCTCGTCCATGAATGATCTCACAAACAACAAAAGAAGGATAGCCCATGTAAACTCCAGACACACAAAAGAACAACTAATAATGCAGAAGGTGGTAAATAGAAAAGGAAGACCTTGAAGTGTTGGGGCTATAAAAAGAAACATAAGCTTCATTATTGTCCTTATAAACAACATGAGGGAAAGGAAAATATTAATGTCCAAGAGACCACATCAATGAAAAAAGTGCACAACAGTGTGTTAGGGTAGGTATAATAGCATAAAACCTGCAGGAATAACCCCTACTAGTGGCAATAGAGCCTACCGGGAGTTGGTTGGTTCCTAGAGAAATTAAGAAGGCTGATTCACACACCTTTTGTGGCAAGGAGAAGATGTTGAAATTCCAGTGCAAGAGAGAATTTTTTAACATGATAATTACTTGTGACTTATATACATATTTCTCCTTAGCATCTCCTTTTTTTAGTTATGTCATCAGATAATTACACATTAATAATTTAGACATTCAAATAGAGATCATAATGCACAAGAGACAAGAGACATTGGATATTAGGCCATATTTCAAGGAAAAACCCACAAGGGGAAAACCCATCAATCCTTTCCTTATAGATTCTTTATTAACAAGAGAAATCCAAGTCAAACTAACCAGCAATCCAATTGCCAAGTCATCCCTCCAAACTCTGTCATGTTTCGTCCATAATATAGTTAACAAATTTTCCACATGCATGTCCTTTTAGATGCCTCATCTACAAAGATAGATAGATCATATTTCACAAAAAATATATCCTTCTTGTAGCTCACATCAAACAAAGATAGCATCTTTCTTGTAGCTCATGTTTTATAGAGATAATGTCCTCCTATAGCTCGCACTTCATGGAGATTAATGTCCTTCTGTAGCTCTCACTTTTACAAAGATAATGGTCCCTTAGGAAGCTCCTATATTGTAGAGAAACATGTCATGGAAACTTCATAGAACTTCCTTAAAAAATGTCCTCATTTCTACCTCAGAGATCATGTACAAACTACTTTAAAAATTCTCTATGAATTGCCTTGGAGATGCTTGTATACTTCAAATATTATAGACTAAATTTCCTTCCACATGTGAGATCTGAATTTCTTGCCATCTGAAGCGGTATATATTCTAATATTAGATTTTTCATGTGAAGGGACACATCCTTTGGGCATGCTGACTTATGTTCTTTAAGGGCCGACTTAGCCAATTGGGGGGACAAATGACACTTGAAAAAATTCAAATTTTATTTCTTTTGCAAGGATCATGAAAAACATGTGCTTCTAAATTTTATTTTTACCAAAGCAGTGCATGTAGAACATACTTTGACAATAAAATAATAATAATATTTTTTCTTCTTTTTGTTTTTACATAAAATATATAATGGTAAAAGGACAATTATGAAGACCAAACCTAACTACAACTTCAATACTCCCTCTTAACTAGGGAGGCATTCATAATAACTTATCGGGATATTCTCAAGTTGAATACTTCTATAAGAAAGGATCTGGATTGATAAGCATCAATGTTGATAACATCATCATAACCAACATTGACAAATTATCAAGGCCTTGACAAGTCCACTCTATCTCTCCACTAGATCAGAGAAAAATGTTGGGAGGCATTTGTTAGGTCCTAGTGTAGCCCCCATATTGTTATTTTTGTGCCCCCTAGAAGCCCACTATTATTATTGTTGATCCCTTACATTATTATTATTATTTAAGCCCTAATTATATTGTGACCCTTTAGACTCCTATATATACCAAGGAGGTCTTGTCATTTGTATCATCCAAGAATTGTTCATTTATGTGATGTAAAGGATGTTTACCCTTCGAAGAGGCTAATTTTCAAGTTGTTGATCTATATTTTCTCTATTTTGTGATCTAGTTACATAAAATTTGGTATCAGAGCTTTGGATACTAGGGTTTCACTGCTTCAAACAGGTCATCTTGGAATTTTCGCTATAATTGTTTTTATATGAGGCTTCAGAAGTCGAAATTTCAACCACATGGAGCCAAAATCTTGGTGAAATTCGTGTAAAAATTTTAGATCTTGGTTCACTATATTTTTTGAGATATGTTTTGAAGAATTTACGGTTTTTGCATGCTCCAGAATTCAGTCTCAAACAAGTGACCCAGGAAAAATTGTCATAACTTTCTATTTGAGCATTGAATTTGAATTTTGTAAATAACTACCAAAATTTCATGAAATTTTGTTTCTCTTGTATCAATTTCAGGGCTGAAGGCTGAAGCAATGACACATGGCATCTAGTACAATTTCACTCTACTGAACTAAGCTATAATCAGGTCATCGTGGGAGATTTGGAATAATTTTATCTTGAAGAATCCAATCTTGGTCTAACTTATGGAATTATAAAGAAGACTCATAGGGATACAATAGGATGGAATTTCAGACCTTGGGAGGCTGAAATTACGAAGTTATAGTTGTTTCAAGGTCGAGCTCCTAAAAGCAAGGAAAAGGTGTGTGTATTTTTTTAATTTTGCATAACTTTGGTTTGAAAGATCAGTTTTAAGTGATTCAAAGGGCACAATGAAGCATATATATTGTTATTTGATTCCAAAATTCCTTGAAACAAAAAAATGGATACACCTATTAAGAAACCAAAAATCTATACTATGATGCATGATGAAGAGGAAGAAATGCAAAATGATATATCAAAATTATGAGACCAAGTGCAACAAATTCTGTTCTTGAAAACAGTAACCAAACATGAACTAATAATAAAAAATAAAAGGAAACATGGAAGGAGTGAAGGATGGTTTAAAAGCAGGCATGGGAGTTTTTAAAGTAGACATGCACACGATGAATGTCAAGTTGGAAGGGTTGACAAAGTTGCTGCGAAAAAGGATTCCCAGTTATGACAAGGTAATCCATGAAAATCATGATGACAATAAAAGGAATTTGAATTATGATTTTAGAGACTCTAATGTTAGGTTCAAGACCCACCACATTCCAAAGATCGATATGCGGAATTTTTATGGCAAGGATTTGATAACATGGGTATTACAGATGGAGAAACTCTTTGATCTACGTGATGTGATAAACACACAAAGGGTACGCATTGAATCTTTATATTTAGAACCAAAACATTTTGTGTGGTATCAATGGTTTTTTTCTTGTAAATAAATTGTCACTTGGACAATTTTCATGGAGGAATTGGTAGCACATTATGAGGATTCAAAGAGCAATACCTTATTTAGCCAATTGACAAATCTCAAACAAAAGGGTTTAATGGGTGAGCACTTTAAGGAATTCCAAAGATTGAATATCTAGGTACCTGATATTCTAGAGGAGCATATGATCCATGTATTCATAGGGGCTTTAAAAGATAGCATCCCTTTGGGAACCTAAGTCATTGGAGAATTCATTTAGGGTGGCAAGAAAAGTTGAAAGCAAATTTATGGAAATAATGAAGTCTACCACTCACAACTATAAAGATGTAAGTGTTACTGCTCCTAGCCTCCGACAACCGACAAGGTTGACACCACAACAAATGGAGGAAAAAAGAGCGAAAGGGCTTTGTTGTGGTTATGATAACAAATACACTAAAGGTCATAAGTGTGCTGAGAAAAAAATAGTTTACATAGATTGTGAAGAGGAGGAAGAAAAGGAACAATAAATGTCTAAAGAAGAGGATATACACCAGGAACTAACCCCAGAGAAAGACGAAATAATGACCATATCTTGTAATGCATTGGCGGGAATTACCACTCCTCAAAACCTCAAGATATAAGGATATATCAAGAAGGAAAATGTAATAGTGATGATTGATTCGGGTAGTACCCATAATTTTATCTATTGTAAGATAGACAAGGAATTGAATTGTTTTCTATATCCAACACCAAAGTGTCAAGTAATGGTTTTAAATGGAAGAACTATAAATTTCTCAGGGAACTGCCATAATATCAAGCTAACCATGGAGGAATATGTATTTAATAGTCCAATGCTTGCCATTCCAATGGGTGGTGTTGATGTTGTACTAGGAATCCAATGGTTACAATCTTTAGGGATGATAGCTTCTAATTTTCAAGAACTTTTCTTGAAATTTTTCTAGCAATGAAAGGAAATTGAATTAAAGGGTATTTCAAGGAAACCAAGAAAGATAATAAGCTCTAATGCCATGACAAAGCTTTTGAATAAAGAACAACGAGGTGTAATTTCGCAATTATGCTTGCTAGATGTTCAAAATTCGAAATCATCCATTTCTCCAGATCTCCAAAGAGCCTTGGATAATCATTCCAAGGTATTTGAGACTCCCAAAGGTATCCCACCTATTCGTGATCATGGTCATGCTATTCACTTGATTATAGGAAGTGTTCCTCCAAACATCAAACCTTACAAAAATCCCTATGCCAAAAAGAGTGAAATTGAACGTATGGTTGCAGAAATGCTAGAAGCGGGTATAATTCAACCTATCCAAAGTTCTTACTCTTCTCTAGTAGTATTGGTGCTAAAGAAGGATGGATCATGGTGTATGTGTCCATATTATAGAAATATCAATAAGCTTGCTATTAAAGATAAATTTCTCATTCATGTCATTGATGAATTGTTGGATGAATTACATGGATCAATTTACTTCACCAAGCTAGATCTTCATTTGGATATCATCAAATTAAAATGAATATTGAAGACATTCCAAAAACAGCTTTTCGAACTCATGAAGGTCATTATGAATTTTTTATCATGCCTTTTGGCCTTACCAATGCACCTTCCACATTTCAAGGTTTGATGAATTCCAATTTCAAATGCTCTCTTAGAAAATTTGTGTTAGTAGTTTTTGATGATATACTAATATACAACAAGTCTTGGAAAGATCATGTTCAACATGTTGACAGGGTGCTTAAATTATTGGAGGAGAAACAATTGTATGGAAAACCCTCCAAATGTTTCTTTGGGGTACAGGAGGTGGAATATTTGAGTCATATTATATCTCATGAGTGTGTTAAAGTAGAACCTAATAAAATTAAATCTGTCAAGGAATGGAAAATCCCCACAATCCTAAAGCATCTTCGAGGATTTCTTGGGTTGACAAGGTATTATCGCAAGTTAAATCGTAGCAACTCTAACAACAGTATTGAATAAAGATGCACTTTTTTGGACTCCGGAATTCACAAAAACCATTATTGTAGAATGTGATGCCTCGAGAAGTGGTATTGGTGTTATTTTAATGCAAGAAGGAAGTCTCGTTGCTTTTGAAAGTCGTCCAATCAAATGGAAGTATTTACACAAACCTATTTATGATAAGGAAATGTTGGCAATACTACATTCCCTAAAGCAATGGCACCCTTACCTAATGGGAAGACACTTCAATGTAAAAACAGATCCTGATAGTCTTAAATACTTTTTGGAACAAATATTATCTTCGGAAGAGCAACAAAAATGGGTAACAAAGATGTTGGTGTAAGAATTTGAAATCATCTACAAAAAAGGAGGCAAAATTTTGTTGCATATGCACTCCCAAGAATGCATGAGGATGTGGAAGCATTACTATGTGCCATTTCTATTATCCAACCTGATTGGATAGCTGAAGAAAGGGATGAATGGAAGAATGATGAAGAGGCGTGGACACTCATTCAAAAGTTGCAACAAGATCCCAATACATTTGATTCAATTATCTGGAAAAATGATTCATTAGGGTACAAAGATCGCTTATATCTATTTAAGGACTCCCAACTCAAACAAAAGATTCTTTTGCAATTGAAGACCTCTACTTTAGGAGGGAACTCAATATTTTTAAAAACTTACCACAACGTCAAGAAAGTTTTTTTTTTTTGGGATGGCCTTAAATCCGATATTTAGGACTTTGTGGAAAAATGTTTGGTTTGCCAACAAAATAAAGTTGATACAATTAAGACCCCAGGTCTGTTACAACCTTTATCCATTCCAAGTCAATGTTGGGAGGAGGTCTCTATGGATTTATCACAGGTTTACCCAAGTCATAAGGAAAGAGTGTCATCATGGTGGTAGTTGAGACTTACCAAGTATGCACACTTTTGTGCACTATCTCATCCTTTTAAAGCCAGTACAGTTGCTACTGCATTTATGGAAATAATTCAAAAGATACATGGAAACCCAAAGATTATTGTGCATGATAGAGATCCTATTTTCACTAGAAATTTTTGGACATAGTTATTTTCTTGTCTTGGTGATCAATTTTCTCATAGTTCATCTTATCATCCTCAATCTGATGGGAAAACTGAGAGAGTGAAAAAATGTTTGCAAGGATATATTTGTTGCTTTGTATCTAATAAAAAAACACAATGGGTAAGTGGTTACCTCTTGCAGAATGGTGGTATAACACTTCCTTCCATACTATATCAAAAATGACCCCATTTATGGCACTTTATGGATATCATCCACCACCCATCACATCGTATTTAGGAGAAAACTATAAGGTTCAAGCAGTGGAATATCATATTGAGCATCAACAAGAAGTTATCCAACTCTTAAAGGATAACCTAACTCTGACACAAAATCTGTTATGAAACCAGCTCACAAAAATATAGAAAAGATAGACCAACGCCTTAGAAATAAGCCTCTTCGAGGGGGAAACCTCCTTTACATTACACAAATGAACAATTCTTGGATGATACAAATGATAAGACCTCCTTTCTATATATAGGAGTCTAAGGGGTCATAATATAATCAGAGTCGACATAACAATAATAATGTAAGGGCACAATAATAACAATATGGGGACTACATGGGCACAACAATATAATAAGGGGGTTTTACTAATAACAATAAGGGGTTACACTAGTAGTATAGGGACCGAACATGCCCCTCTCCTTCAAAAAGTGTTGTCCTCAACGCTTGAGTAGTTCTTGATGCTTCTGTATAAAATTCTTGTCCTCCCATATGGAATCTTCAGTGGGTAAGTTCTTCCACTTGATGAGATACTCTGAAATTGATCGATTTCATAGCTTTCAGGTTCTTGTTTCTGTGGCTGCTCCAGGATCCAATATGAGTTTTCCTTCCTCATCATGTTTTGGCAATATTGTTTGAACTGGGATATTCTGCAACTTTTGAATGTGTGGCCACACTTCTTTGTCCTTCTTCCATACATCCCTTGCTTTGTTTATCCAATCTGGTTTTATAATAGAAATAGCACAAAACAATGCTTCCACATCCTCATCCTTTCTTGAGAGTGCATCTGCAACAACATTTTGTTTCCCTTTTTTGTAGATGATTTCAAAGTCATAACCCAACATATTTGTGACCCATTTTTTATGTTCTTCTAAAGATAATCTTTGTTCTAAAAATTATTTAAGGCTATCATGATCCGTTTTTACCTTGAAGTGTCTTCCCATTAAGTAGGTTTGCCATTTATTAAGTGCATGTAGTATTGCCAACATTTCATTCTCATAAATAGCTTTGTGCAAATACTTTCCACTTTCGAAAGCAATTGGTCTTTCATCTTGCATTAAAAAATCACCAATTCCATTTCCTGAAGCATCACATTCCACAATAAAAGTTTTTGTGAAGTCCAGCGTAGCTAAGACTAGTGCTTGGCACATTGCCTCTTTAAGATGTTCAAAGGCCTTTGTTGCTTCTGGAGTCCATGAAAATGCATATTTCTTCAATAATGTTGTTAGAGGTGCTGTTATTCCCCCATAATTATTAACAAACTTGCGATAATACCTTGTCAACTCAAGAAATACTCACAAATGATTTATGGATGTGGGGATTTTCCATTCCTTAATGGCTTTAATTTTTCTAGGGTCTACCTTAACACCTTCATGAGATACAATATGACCCAGATATTCCACCTATTGTACTCCAAAGAAACATTTGGATCTTTTTGCATATAATTGTTTCTCCTCTAATAGTTTGAGCACGCTGTCAACATGTTGAACATGATCCTTCCAAGACTTGTTGTAGATTAGTGTATCATCAAAAAATACTAACACAAATTTTCTAAGGAAGAGTTTGAAAATGGAATTCATCAAACCTTGAAATGTAGAAGGTGCATTAGTAAGGCCAGAAGGCATGACCAAAAATTCATAATGACCCTCATGAGTTCTAAATGTTGTTTTCAGAATGTCTTTAGTCTTCATTCTGATTTGATGATATCCTGAATGAAGATCCAACTTGGTGAAGTATATTCATCCATGCAATTCATCCAATAATTCATTAATGACAGGAATGGGAAATTTATCTTTAATAGTGAGCTTATTGAGCTCCCTATAATCTGGACACATGTGTCATGATCCATCCTTCTTGTGCACCAATACTATTGGAGTAGAGAAAGAACTTTAACTAGGTTGAATTATACCAACCTCTAGCATTTGTGCAACCATACATTCAATTTCACTCTTTTGGGCATAGGGATATCTGTACGGCCTGATGTTTGGAGAAACACTTTCTGGAATCAAATGAATAGCATGATCATGATCGCGAATAGGTGGGAGGCCTTTTGGAGTCTCAAATACCTTGGAATGATTGTCCAAGACTTTTTGGATATCTAGATAAATAGATGATTTCGATGTGGGAACCTCTAGTGAACATAATTATGCAATTACACCTCCTTATTCCTTCTTTAGAAACTTTGTCATACTGTTAGAGCTGATTATCTTTCCTGGTTTCCCTATAATACCCCTTAATTCAACTTCCTTTCCTTCCACACAAAATTTCATGAAAACTTCTTGAAAATTAAAAGCTATTGTACCCAAGGATTGTAGCCATTGGACTCTTAGTACAACATCAGCACCACCCATTGGAATGGAAAGCATTGGGCTATTTAATACATATTCTCCCATGGATAGCTTGATATTATGGCACTTTGCAGAGAAATTTATGGTTCCTCCACTTGCAACCATCACTTGACACTCTGGTGCTGGATATAGGAAGCAATTCAATTCCTTGGCTATCTTACAATGAATAAAATTATGGGTACTTCCCAAATCAATCAACACTATTACCATTGGTTGTGTTGAGGACAACAATTTTTTGAAGGAGAGGGGCATGTTAGGTCCTAATGTAGCACCCATATTTTTATTGTTGTTCCCCATGTAGTCCCCATATTGTTATTGTTGTGCCCATAAAATCCCACTATTGTTATTGTTGAGCCCTTACATTATTATTGTTATGTAGGCCCTGATTTCATTGTGACCCTTTAGACTCCTATATATGCAAATGAGGTCTTGTCATTTGTATCATCCAAGAATTGTTCATTTATGTGATGTAAAGGAGGTTTCCCCCTCTAAGAGGCTAATTTTCAATTCGTTGATCTATATTTTCTTCTGTTTTCTGATATTGTTACATAACAACATTCAATAGGACACCACCACCTCTCGAGGCACATACCCCACCTAGGTTCACCAAGGTATGTCCTCACAAGATCATTTCCTACTCCATTGTCATAGTACTTGACACAAGCAAATATTAATCCCCTGGACCATTCTTATATCAAACTAATTACTCTGACTTACGGCTATTAGTCTTGGTCATAGTACATATATCAAGAATATCCATCCTTGATGCTTACCCAATCCACCATTCTTCCTTCCTATGTTCATGTACTAGACTTATGGTTGTTAGTCCCAACCATAGTACATGACATGTGGAGAACAAGGTGTCCATCCTTACTCCCTCTCAAACAAGGAGGAGATATCTACAAGCTCAGGCTTGTCTCAAAAATACTAATTTGTTCCCTTAGGAAGGGACTTCATCAATGCATCGAATACTTGTTCGTTAGTGGAGTTACATTGTAGCTTCATGGCTCCATTTTGCATCATGTTACAAATCCTAATGTGCTTCGACCTTCTTGGTTCATTAACAATCTTCATACAATTTATTACAAAGCATCACAGTTGAATTGAACACATTGTCAAATAGTCCATCAAGCATTTTACGAAGCCAAACTGCTTCACATATTCCATATCTTCTTTCTCAGTAATGCAACAGAATCCTGCTTCATGCTCTTCTAAGAAAAGTTACCAGATTCCAACCATAAGTAGTATCTCTACTCATCATTAGCACTACCAACCCAATCAAAGTATCCTCACGTCCCAAGTTGTAAGGTCCTTCATGTCAAATTATGCTTCCAGCTCCCTCTAAAGTTATTGTGTCTTCCTTTGGCTTGTGAATCTTTCTTTCCCAAAGTACGAGGTCTTCTTGTATCATGAGGCTTCTTCAAAATTTGGGATAACTCTTTTAACTGAGGTAATTGTCTTAATATGATCCTCTCCCTCTTACTGGGAGAACCTTCATGTTGCTATAAACTACATGTTAGTTCTAATGCATATTTCAAACTACTCTCTCTTTCTTCATTCATGTTCTTTCATTTCTTGTCAAGTCTTCAGTAGCTCTTATTAATGGATTGAAAAAAATTGCTAGGAAAGGCTTATGGAAGAGCAAATATAATTAAGCAAAAGACTATCCAAATGTAAAGACAATAACAACGAAAGTAATCAAAGAAAGAAGATGGAGAGTAATTATCTTTAGATAAAAGTCATCTCCTTCTTAATATTCATCCTTTTGTTATTTTCACCATCCTTTTTCTCACATCGGCATGATTTCATTCGTATCATTCCCAACAGCTAGGTCTTCTTCTTATAATGACTAGTCCTAGGGTTTTGTCACAAGGGTTTTCTTAGTTCATACTTTTGTTAGGGTTTGAAAACCCTAGATGCCAAAGTACTTATGACTTGTCAACTTTCAAATTGCAAGTTATACATGTATACTAATATGTAAGTTACAAACCCTAGTATTTCCATTGACATAACTTTTATTCATGAGATGGAGTTGAATGTCTAACCCATAAAACTTAATACAAATAAAGTAGTATTTACTATTATGTCTATGTCTACAAGAGAGAGGATATGATCTAGTAGATTCCTTTGGATGAATTTATAAGTCATTGATTCCAAGAGATCTTTGAAATACATTTATACTCAAGAATTTTGCTATCCTAGATATAAGAACAAAAATTTTACAGACCTCCTAAATTGCAGAATGTGAGAAGTAATGTTTCGACCTTACCTGTCCTCTTATTATGCCTTCAAATATGGCATCAAATCATAATTTCTTCAAGCTCCTCCAAAGATCAACTACTTGCAATGTAGAATTTCATACTATACTTATAAATCCATAGATTTAGATCATTCTTCATATTTCAAATAGCAATCAGAAGCCTTGAACATAAGCTTCAGGATATTTGGACCTTTCCTTAACCTTAGAGACCACAACCTTATCATTTATTTTCATTCAAATGATTAATTCATCAGTATACTTTGAACTCTTTGCCATAGGCTTGTTTCCATAGGTACAATGAATTTGTCACTTATTTATGCCACTCAAATTAGACTTTTGATCTAGCCTCACACAACAATACAAGAATTCTTCCTCAATCACATTGACATCCCATAAGATCCCTTTCATATACGACCTCTGCAATATCTCCAACATCTTCTTCTAGAGGCATTTCACTAATTTGCTAACTAATGTAAACGAGCTTCATATTTTTCATTTGCAGGTTCAGCTGACCAAAATTTGATGAAAAAAAAACAAAGGTAGACTTTGAAGTGTGGTTCTATATTGACATTTGAATGGGCATGTTAGATATTCTTAACATGGTGGAGGGAGTGGAGATCTTAGATTGACAATGTGAAGCCAGTAAGACTGTGTACTTTGAATCCAAAAAGGAGGTTTGTGATTGCACATTCCATCTCCTACTATCCATTATATTCACCTGCCTTCATTTGACAGCCAAACAAAGATTATATATGCTAAAATTCGCACTATGATCATATAAGAGTTTTGTGCTTGTAACTCGATTCAGGAAGCTCAATTCCTTTGTATTGTGTAACTTCATATTTTATCATAGAGATTAGTCTCGGAACACAATAGTATTATGCCTTCCAAAAGAGTTTGGATCAGAATAGGTCTATTCACTTGGCATTGCATGCTAATGTCACAGACTTTGGTCTTCAAACTATGGTCATATTACAGACATGTGGTAAACCTAGCCTTGTTTGTAGTAGTCCTCTTCTCAACCCAACCGATTTAGCATACCTTTGTTGCTCTTTGAAGCTACTCGGGCCTCCAATTCACAATCATACAGGCCTCTTGACCCTCTTCTAGCAACCAACTAGAATTTTTTTCATTTAGGTTTCTTCTTCAATAGAAATTCAATTGTCAACCATTGAAAATCCTTCATTCAAACTCTACTTCAGGTGAATACTTTCTTCATAGTCTTTGGATAGATATCAAGGAAAAAATCGGACCTTGTTTCTTGCTCTAATATCGTCTTGAAATTCCAATGCAAGAGAAAATTTCTGAACATAATAATTACTTGTGACTTATATACATATTACATTTATGTTGTTTAGTTATGTCATTGAGAAATTACACATTAATAATTTAGCCATTCAAATAGAGATCATAATGCATAAGAGACAAGAGAAAAAAGAGATTAGGCCAAAGGCCAGGGCAAAACCCACAAGGGGAAAACCTATTAATCATTTTGTCATAGATTGTTTATCAACAAGAGAAGTGTCCAATTCAAACTAGCTAATGATCCAATTGCTAAGTCAGCCCTCCTAACTCTACATGTTTTGTCCATAAGACAATTAACCAATCTGCCACATGTTTGTCCTTTTAGATGCTTCGTCCACAGAGATTGGTAGCTCATATTTCATAGAAATTATAACCTTCTTGCAGCTTGCATTAAACATAGATAGTATCTTTCCTGTAGCTCACATTTTACAAAGACAATGTCCTCTTGTAGCTTGCACTTCACAGAGATTAATGTCCTCTTGTATCTTGCACTTTTACAAAGATAATGGTCCCTCAGGAAGCATGTATATTGCAAAGAAACATGCCATAGAAACTCCATATAATTTCCTTGTTTTTACCTCAGATATGGTGTATAAACTATTTTAGAAATGCTCTAAAAACTATCTTGGAGATGCTTGTATACTTTAGATATAATAGTTTGAATTTTCTTCCACTGGTGAGATCAAAATTTCTTTCCAAGTGAAGGAGTATAGATGCCAATATATAGTTGTTCGTTCATGTGAAGGGACACGTCCTTTTGGTAGGCCGACTTGTCTTCTTAGAGGGTCGACTAAGCAGATTGGAGGGACAAATGACACTTACAAAAATTCAAATTTTATTTCTTTTGCAAGGTCATGAAAAACATGCCCTTCTAGTTTTTCTTTTGACCAAAACAAAGCATGAAGAACATGCTTTGATAGTAAAATAATAATAATATTTTTTCTTCTTTTGTTTTTACATAAAATACATAATGATACAATGAAAATTATGAAGACCGAACCTAGTTGCAACTAAAACAGAAGAGTGATTAGGGAGCATTCCCACAAGCTCTCTAAAATATCGAAGGTCCATGGTTATGAGATTTACTAACTAATAGTGCATAGCTAAAGTAATATACTTGCATAAGAATGTAAGTGGGAAGGTTTCCCTTGACCTATTTAGAAATGTTTTTGGGATCTTATGGTTGCCATAGACCATAGAAAAGACTAACAATATTTTTTGCATGCGATAGTATTTTAAGTACTCTTTCTAAAGTAAATATAGAAGGTTCAATATGTTACAAATGTCTAATATATAGTTGACATGCTAAACTCAAAGATTCAAGAAGATTGAATTAGTTGTGAAATTAAGAGGTTATAGCTTATGCATGAATTAATTGACTAACAAATGAGGTGTGTGTAGACAGTTGATATGCACAAGTGCAAAGAAAAATGGATCCCATAATTGTTAAAAGAGAGAGAATTGGGTTGCAAGCCTGATAAATTTTTTGAGCAAAAACTTATTTCTATGTTTAAGTAAAATTACCATGTCTATTCATGTGATGAGATTCCTAATGAACTTGAAAGTATCCTTTGTAGAACTTGTTCGGTATGTGTTATGTTTTTTCCATGACTAGTTTCATTTATTGTATGTTGCGTTAGGTGTAGTGGGGGGGCTCGCAGTGGGGGCGACAACCCCATCGGCCCAAGAAATATTTTTTTTATGCGGACCCAAGGATGGGTGGCGAACCCAAAAATGGTGGGTAGACCTACCCATGGTTTTGTGGATAGGTTTCACACATGGTTTTGGGCATGATGGTTTTCTGCGGATGGTATTTTATAGATCCAGTCAAGGGAACTATGGTTATGTTCTAATCCAGGGTTAATGGATTGGGGTTTATGAATGTTTTGGCATGTATATATTTGTATTGTAACATTGAAATGAATATAATGAAAAATCAATCTAGTAGTCCCAGTTTTGGGATTCAGAGGGAAATATATGTGTATATTTGTTTTATGTTCTTTCCATTATATTTTTTTTTGTTTAAGAATTCGTTTGCAGGTAATTTATGTGCATGGTTAAAAGCTACATAACTGCATTAGAGGGAAAGTGTGAATAAACGATCAGTCAAGAGGGCTTGACTAGATCAATATGAACCAACTAGAAAATGATGTTACAAGATGTGAAAATGGCTTAAGAAGGGAGTTTCCCTTAACTAAAATTTGTGCTTGGTTGATATATTTTATTTTCAAAATAATGTAGAATGGTAAGAAAATAGAAACTGGTACTTGCTATGTTTCGGGTAATATGGTGAGGTTACCTAATGGATTCCATGTGACATGAAATATTCATATGACAAGTGTGCAAGAATGATCTCTTGTTTTTAACTACCACATGAAAGAAAGTAGTATGTGTATGCTTATGCTTCAAGATGTGTTGTGTGAATAATTAAGAACAACAAAGGCTCAAAGTTAACACTAAAAATAATAGCATACAAATAGCATGGAACATGTGCATGTATAGCACATGTATGTCCAAGTAAGTAAGACAAGCAATAAGCAAAGGTAAAACAATAAAGGAAAGGAATCAGGAAAAAAAATCCTTTTAATTGAATTTGATACCTTTTGGTTTTCAAATTAATGCATGTATTGCATGGATACCCAAGTAGGGGTAAGGTTAAGGCAAGAAGCCTTTAGTGTGAAAATATTTTTATGACTTTTGTAATACCTATAAAACAAAATGGGGAACTAAATTGCTCATGTAGTTAAAAATATGTGTCTCTCAATTTTGGCCTTTGGGATGTTGGAATAAATGTTTGATTACATTATAAAATGCTTAGAATGATTGTGATGAAAACATCTAATGCAAGATAGTTTCAATTCAATCTATTTGAAATCAGTTGGAGATGATAGAATTATTATGTGTAAAAATTATGAGATCACTTTATGATGTTGTGAATTTTTGTAATGAAAAAATTGTATGTATGAGCACTTACAACTATTTGGCTGATCGGAAGTTGAGATTGCAGGGAGAGTGTTGGAATGGGGTGTGAGATAGAAGCCACCATGATAGGATATCACCACCAGCAAGGGAGCCCAACATCATAATTGAAAGTCCCATGTTTATGAGAGTTGGCTTCTAACTGAAGCGCATTTGGGAAATTAAAATTTCTAATTCGAAATTTTTGAGTATATCTCATGGGAATCAAATGTTGTGACACAGATGAAATGTTGGAGCAAGGATCCCATGAACAAGACCACTACGGTGACATTGTAGCCTTATGACACTTTGATTACCTCATTTGGAGCAAGTCATAACTGACACCTTAATTGTAGGATTCTGTGAACAATGCAGTGGATCACGTCAAACATACACTTGACTATAAGAATCCATGCACAATATAGTAGAGCACGTCAGACCAATACTTGGCTATAAGACTAACAATAACCCCATGCAGGAAAACCCCTAGACAAGTAGACTGCCTAAGATGGGGGTTTCCTAAGCTCAAAAGGGTGAGTAGCTAATGGGGGCCGATGCAAGAAATCCCTTAGCCAAGTAGACTACCTGAGATGGGGGTTGTCTAGGCTCGGAAGGGAGAGTAACTAAAGGGGGCCCATGTAGGAAAACCCTCAGATAGGTAGACCGCCCAGAATGGGGGTTTCTTGGGCTTGGAAGAGTGAGTAACTGATGGGAGAAAAAAAATTTCACATGTTGATTGGGATGTAAGCACAAGAGGGTTTGTTCAATGCAGACAATCAACTAAATTTGTTACTTGTGGAGGAAAAGGAGGAACAAATAACCATAAAGATAAGTACTGATTTAAAGAATTGCCTCTTGAAATTTCAACTTAATTGATTATTATGATTAATCTCATGAGAATTGTATGCTTGTGATATAAGTGAGATTATGAACTATCCAACAAAGATAAATGATTTAAGCAAAGTCTTTCAATAGTAATCACATAAGAGGAATTTTTGGATGACACGTTTCGAACCAACAAGTGTGGTTCATCATCAAGACCAGATGAGGGGTAGACCATGGCAAAGGCTTAAATAAAGAGCAATGTAGAGACATAATTTCAAGTAACGACTATATTTTAACAATAATATTTAATTATGATATTAATTTATTAAAAACAAATATTATTAAGTAACTGCTATATTAAACGACTAGTTTTAAATATATATATATATATATATATATATATATATATATATATATATATATATATATATATATATATTTTTAAATAATGATATTAATTTATTAAAAATATTAATAGGTAACGGTTATATTAAACAGCTAGTTTTTGAAAAATAATATTTAATTAATTTATTAAAACCAGATATTACTAGTTTTTGAAAAATAATATTTAAATAATGATATTCTCGTCGCGTATTTCGTAAGAAAACTCATACGGAACAATATCTTCATGCTAATTCTCATCATTTCCCTGCTCAAAAGCTTGGTGTTTTCAACACCTTAGCGACGAGAGCTTTAAGAGTTTCTAATGACAACCATCTCAATGAAGAGAAAGCATGCCTCCTAAGAGTTTTCTTTAATAATGGGTATAGTAGACACCAATGTACTAAGGCTTTCCTCAGAGTTGAAAAAGGTCCTAGTGCTAAGAAAGATACCAAAGATTGATTTTCTGGTGTTCATCTTCCTTTTATCCAAGGGACCACTGACAATATTGTGAGGATCCTAAGGAAGCATAAGGTGGCTTCAACCTTTAGGCCTTTAAATACCATCTGGAGTTCCCTTAGATCTGTAAAAGACCCAGTAGACCCCAAGAATATGAAGGGTGTTTACGTTATCCCATGCTCTTGTGGTACTCCCCACATTGGTGAGACTAGTCGCTCGATTAATTAAAGGATTCCTCTGCATCCTAATAAACTAATATCATTATTTAAATATTATTTTTCAAAAAATAGTAATATCTGGTTTTAATAAATTAATTTAAATATTATTTTTCAAAAACTAGTCATTTAATATAGCCGTTACCTATTAATATTTTTAATAAATTAATAAATTAATATCATTATTTAAACATTAATTTTCAAAAACTAGTCGTTTAATATAGCAGATACTTAATAATATTTGTTTTTAATGTATTAATAAATTAATATCGTAATTTAAATATTATTGTTCAAATATAGTCGTTACTTGAAATTATGTCTCTACATTGCTCTCTATTTAAGCCCTTGCCATGGTCTGCCTCTTCATCTGGTCTTGATGATGAACCACACCTGTTGGTTCGAAACACATCGGCCAAAAAAAATTTTATGTGATTTCTACCGAAAGACTTTGCTTAATTCATTATGGATCACAGAAGCTTGAATACAAAAAACAAAACAAAAATGATGTTGATTACAAGTAATATTAGAGTAGAATAATGGGAGTGCAATGGAGCTAAAG
Organism: Pinus tabuliformis; assembly: GCA_031772625.1. NCBI lineage: Eukaryota > Viridiplantae > Streptophyta > Pinopsida > Pinales > Pinaceae > Pinus > Pinus tabuliformis. The sequence goes on from CM062820.1 coordinate 499,234,387, forward strand.
ACTCTAGGGACTAGGTCATGGGAGTGCAATGGAGCTAAAGACTCTAGGGACTAGGTCATGGGAGTGCAATGGAGCTAAAGACTCTAGGGACTAGGTCATTGTAGTGACACACCCAATGCATTAGGTGTGTCCAAGAAGACAAAGAGTCGAATATGTTCCATGTGGAGCAATGGACAACTAGAAAGAAATGTGTTGGAATACCAGTTGGTCTAGAGGTGATTAGACCATGGATCATGAATGACTTGGTTTGAAAATGTAACTGATGACATGGAGAATATTACTGATGTAAGAGTTTTTTTTTTTTTTTTTTAGAAAATTGAGGATGGTGTTCCTTTAAGGGGGTGGGGTTTGTAACATCCCTCATTTTACCCTTGTTTATGTAATTTTTAATAGTGACTGTAATGCCAACATGGGAGCCACGACGAGCTGAGACAATAATTGAGGATGGTGTTCCTTTAAGGGGGTGGGGTTTGTAACAACCCTCATTCTACCCTTGTTTATGTAATATTGAATAGTGACTGTAATGCCAACATGGGAGCCACGACTAGATGAGACAATATGTTGTAACACATAAAATAAATTAAGGTAAATCTAATTAACTGGCATGAACGAAGGGATAACATGAATCCTGAGGGGAAAAACCTATTGCGTGCCATGAACAAGTTCATAACCAACTACATTGAATTCTTGAAGCACTTGTTGGCTAATCCACCCACCTGTGCTGACAAAAGTAATGAGATTGGATTGGGTGGTGTGGGTAGAGGATTGTGCCCATACCCACCTCCCTCGTAGATTAGGGAGAGGGGGGTGGGGGGTGGATGCCTCGAGAAAAAGGAAGACATACACATAGAGAAGGAATATGGTAAGAAGGGATTGGTACAAGAATGTTGAGCAACAAAAAAAACATGGACCATTGTGTGCCATGAACAAGTTCATAACCAACTGCATTGAATTCCTGAAGCACTTATTGGCTAATCCACCCACCTACGCTGACAAAAGTAATGAGATTGGATTGGGTGGTGTGGTGATCAGGTGATCAATATTTAGCTCAAAAATTAAAGTGCTCAGAATCACTCAAACATTGAATAACCACGTCCATATCAGTGATACGATCCCAATGCAACTTGTTTCACTCAAAATGGAGTTCGTATGAGAAAGATAGGGACTTATGTCTGCTTTGCCAAACAAAGGAATTTTGCAAAAAAAAGTACAGTCACTGCACAGTCAACAGTTCGTATTGCTGACATGGCAAGTGACTGTGCAGGTCAAAGGTTTGGTCAATATCCAGTGAGGTCACACCGAGTGGCACATTTTGATTGGTCTACAGTTTGATGAATTGGTGTTTTATTATTGCGCAGGGGAGGACCAATGAGAAGAGGACATGTGGAAAGCCCATAGGCCACCACATATCCCTCCCCAATGACCTATTAGCATCGGCACGCATTGCAAAATTCTATTGGCAAGTCGGCGGAGTTGAACCCATGACCTCGCCCACACAAATCCAAAGTCTTACCACTATGTCGCGCCATTGGTTCTTAACATTCAATGGTTACTGTTGGTATTTCATGTGATTTTACAAGCCGAGTTGGGGGAGGAGAGGGCCAGCCCCCTCCGCATGTGGCCAACACCATAAAACCTAGAGCCAACGTTAAATAACTAACCATACGCTTAATGCGCTAACCAAATATTAGCGTTAATTAAACCCTGGTTATCCATTAATTAAGGTGGGATTAACTTGGCGGTAGTTTTGGCGGGTCCGATAAATTCGACATTTGCTCCATTTTTGGCGAGGTTAACTAGAGTTTCTCTAGTTTTGGTGGAGTTTTCCTAGGGAAAACTGAAGAGGCCATAAATTTTGCAATTTTTGACCAATTTTGGCTCAGAAAGAGTCATTCCTGTATGATTTGGATGTTCTGAGCACATTGAAGCATGTTTCAGGAGCAGTAGAGCATTATAAACAACACTTTTTTTCCATTTTGAGCTAATACAAAGGCCCAAGCCATGGAAACTGGACCAAGGAGATGTAGCCCAGGAGGGGTGAACTCCTTCATCAAAACATTGTGTTAAGTGTTCATTTTGATGGTTTGTTGTATATTTGTTTGTTGTTGTTCAACACTTTATTTACATGTTATTTTTCTCATGAATTTGACATAAAACTTGACAAATTTACCTGTTACATTCACAAACACCATAAAGAAACCTATGCACATGAAGCAAATGATGAGCAATTATTTTCAATTTTGAAGTTGAAATTAGCACAGCAAAACTAACATTCAACAAAAATTCAAGTTGGTATCAGAGCAAGGTAATTTCCTTGATTGCTTGAGTTTTGTGCAAGTAGGGTTTTAATGGCTACAAATTTGTGATGCTTACAAGGTGAAAGTTGCAGAGAGGAGAATGGATATTATTGGTTTTAAATCCTAAGGTAATGCCCAGAAGAAGGAGAGCCATAAGGCCACAATCCCCACCCAAAGTTTCAATCCCAGATGCACTTGAAGCACCTCAAGTTTTACCTTCAGTTGAGATGGAGGAGGTAGAAGTAGTACCAAAAGCTGAGCTTGAATCCAAAGCCATCATGTCTGGAGCAAGACAGACTAAAGGTCTTTCAAAAGAGGAAGCATTCAATAAAGTTTTCTATGATTTAAGTGACATGGTTAGGGTCCTCTATGAAGAGAGGAATACTAGAATTGTTGGAGAGAGTTCTAATTCCCCACATGGAGAGGGAAGCTTAGAAGATAAAAAAGATGAAAAGAAGGATTCAAAGGGTAATGGAGCAAAGCATCCTCCATCTCCACTATCTTCATCATCTTCCTCATCATCTTCATCATCATCATCATCACAAACAACATTATCTTCCACTTCCACCACAAAAATTGTTCATACTCATTCACAAACCCCAAAAGGAAAAACTCCCTTACTCAAATTGGACATTAAGTTTGAACTTCCCATGTACAATGGTGAGGTAAATACAGAGAAGTTAGACAATTGGATTCGATAATTGGAGGTTTATTACAAAATTCAAAACATTTAAGAATATGACATAAAAATCCAGTTGGCTTCATTGAGGCTGGAAGGAGCAGCACTAGTTTGGTGGGAAGCAAAGACTCAAGAGGAAATGTGAATTCATGGTAAGATATCCATTTCTTGGGTTGAATTTGTGTCAATTAAAAGACATTTTTATCCTTTAGCCTATATGCAAAAAGCCATTATGAGTTGGAAAAATTTTAGGCAACTCAAGGGCCAAATAGTTCAAGACTATACCTAGGAGTTTAGGAAAAGGGCTTTGTTGTTAGGAGTAAACTTGAATTCCCAAGATACACTATTGAAATACATTGGGAATTTACATTCCTACTTAAAACGCACTATTCTTATGTTCAATCCAAGCAATTTAGATGAGGTATGTGTGCAAGCCACGCACCTTGAAGCAAGAGGAAAGAACATTCAGGAAGAGGGTAGTAAGAAGAAGCCATTCAAGGGTAAGGAGAAAGAGAAGGGTGGAAAATGGAAAGGAAAGAAGAATGCAAGTGTAAATAAAGAAGGGGAGAAAATTACATGCAAACATTGTTCCAAAGAGGGGCATGATGAAGCCCACTGTTGGAAATTACATCCCAAACTAAGGCCTAAGAAACCAAACAATAAGGGGAAACAAAAGACGATCGCTACCACACAACATGATCTTGGATCTGATTTCAATGATGAGACCAAGATTTCAGCCATGGTCACAAAGGGAAAAGAAGCTATAGCAAGCACTAGTTCCTCACATAGTCACAAAAACACTCCAAATGAAGAATCAAGGATAGAGTTGTTCCATGTAAGGGTAATCTCAAACCATACAAAGATTGATGCATTATTTGATAGTGGGTCACAATCGAACTTAATTTCAAAAGACTTGGTCAAAAATCTTAACCTTGAAATTGTACCTCATCATAAGCCATACCCTTTGGGTTGGATAGTCAATAATGCAAATTTACAAGTTACAAGGAAATGCTTATTCAGGTTTGCCATTACTGAAAATTCATTGATGAAGTTGAGTTAGATGTAGTTCCACTTGACATCTCAGGAATTATTTTGGGAAGCCCATATTTGTATGATAGGAAAGTGGTATTTTATCGCCATAAGAACAAATATCAATTTCTCAAGGATGGAGTGGATTATATTGTGAGAGCCCGTCGCAAAAATTTAAACATTTCTTTGGTTAATGCAGGGCAGATGAAGAGACTAGTAAATGTAAGTAAAAATTTTGTGCTTCTCATGATCAAGAAAAAGAATGATATAGATTATAAATCTTTAGAATTTTATGATAATAAGTTAAAATCTGATTTCTTTTATGTGGTAAGCAAGCATGGCGAGATGTTTCAGGAACCAAAGGGGTTACCTCCCAAGAGGGGAATTCAACATGAGATACAGCTGTAGCAGGATGTTCCACTTCCAAATATTAGCATGTATTGCATGTTGATCATGGAGAGCATGTAAATCAAGAAGAAAATTCAAAAATTGTTGAACAAAGGTATCATACGCCCATCTACTTTTCCATGTGGTTCACCAATTGTCTTGGTGCCAAAGAAGGATGAGACTTGGCGCATGTGTGTGGATTTATGTGCACTGAATAAGATGACGGTAAAGAATCGTTATCCACTACCAAGAATTGATTATTTGCTTGATCAATTGAGGTATGCAAAGTATTTCACTAAGTTAAACTTACGAAGTGGTTATCATCAAGTTAGAATAGCTGAAGAGGACATTTGGAAAATTGCATTTAAAACTAAACAAGGATTGTTTGAGTGGCTTGTTATGCCTTTCAGTCTTACAAATGCTCTAGCTACTTTCATGAGAGCTATGAATGATGTATTGAGACCATTTCTAGATTATTTTTTCATTCTTTACTTAGATGATATTCTCGTATTCAATAAATCTAGAGATGAACATGTCACGCATATGAACAAAGTACTTGATGTCTTGAGAAAAGAACAGTTATTTTGAAAGATGTCAAAGTGTGAATTTTGCAAGACTTTTTTAGTTTATTTGGGACACATTGTTGGAGGAGGTGAGCTGAAGATAGACCCCTCTAAGGTTGAGGTCATTGTGAATTGGCCCAAGCCCAATACAGTTACAGAGATAAGAATCTTTCTAGGGGCAGCACAATATTGGAGGAAATTTATTGCTAATTTTTCTTCCATTACAGCTCCACTACATGCATTGACTAGTGTCAAGAAAGTATTCCATTGGGGACATGTACAACAAAAAGCATTTGATGCTTCAAAATAAAAGATCATTTCAGCACTGGTATTGGCTCTTCCGGATCCTAGATATCCATTTGAGATTCAAACGGATGTTAGTGATTACGCCATGGGAGTAGTTCTCATGCAACATGGTAAGCCCATTTCATTTCATTCTAAAGTTTTTAATGGTGTTGTGACTAACTATCCCACTTATGAAAAAGAACTTTAAGCATTGGTACAAAGTGTTAAAAAATGGAAACACCACTTGATGGGGAAGGAGACCATTATCCATACCAACCATCAACCATTGCAGTACTTATAGTCACAATCAAAGTTGCAGCAATCACGAAACTTCATATGGATGAGTTTTCTACAACAGTTTCATTTGGTTATCAAGTACAAAAATGGAATCTACAATAAGGTAGCTCATATGCTTTCTAGGCCTATTGTAAATTCATCTATTATACTCAAGCACGGTTATGTTATACATGAAAGTTACATTGAGAAATATGCATATGATAATGACTTTCAAGATGTGTATACAAGCTTGAGGCAAGGAAACCAAATTGAAGAGTTAGATTACCATGTACATAACAGTTTGTTGTATCACTTTGTCAAGTTATGTATTCCACAAGGAGAAAGAAACAGTGTCATAAGGTAGGCGCACACTTCATTGATTGCTGGACATTTTGGTGTAGGCAAGACAACAGTGTATCTCCAAAGGTATTGTTATTAACCACACATGTTTGATGATGTATGTCATTTCATTAGAGGATGTTCTTTGTGTGCAATAAGTAAGCCTAGCAATAGGAAACTAGGATTGTACACTCCACTTCTGGTACCTTCACTTCCATGAGAGAGTATCTTAATGGATCTTGTAGGAGGTCTACCATTGTTAAGGAAAAGTCATGATTACTTGTATCTAGTTCTAGACATGTTCAACAAGATGTGTATTTTAACGCTATCTAGTCAATTTAACGTCTTAAATTGCTCTACATAAATTATGAATCCGGGTATCATCAATTGATGAAGTGTGGTGCACCATATGTGCTTAGTTAACATTTTTCTTACTTCATTGTTTTATAGTTTATGTTGTTTTTGGGGTTTTGTTCTTGTTGGTTTCCTAAAGTGTTTAACGCAAATGGAAATCCTATTATAAGGTCTTAAGAATACTTTTAAAGGTCAAGTATGGATGTAGATTTCAAGACAAGGTTTATGTCCCTTATGGTAACTTCCAAAACTTAGCACTTCAAAAGATCTCAAAACATGCTATTAATACTTGAACAGGAATGTAAATATGCAGCTACTTAAATCAAACAAAAGATGAAATACTGATCATGAAATCATTGTCTCTGCTGCCCATCTAATTACAGAAATAAAATCTAAACTATTGCACTCAAACAAACCAAAAATTGCAGACTAACGAAAGCAAGATCAATTTACTTCACTTATAATCCGATAGCTCGCCAAGTAGCTTTTCTGGGTTAAGCCATGGCTCTGGAGATAACGTCAATAACATGAAGAATTGATATCTAAATTACCTACTTGCAAATGAAAGTAAAATCAAGTCACTTCACTTATAATCTGATAGCTCGCCAAGTAGCTTTTCGGGGTTAAGCCATGGCTCTGGAGATAACGTCAATAACATGAAGAACCTGATATCTAAATTACCTACTTGCAAATGAAAGTAAAATCAAGTCACTTCACTTATAATCCGATAGCTCGCCAAGTAGCTTTTCGGGGTTAAGCCATGGCTCTGGAGATAACGTCAATAACATGAAGAACCTGATATCTAATTGCAGAGATGAAAGTAAAATCAAATCACTTCACTCATAATCCGATAGCTCGCCAAGTAGCTTTTCGGGGTTAAGCCATGGCTATGGAGATAACGTCAAATGACATAAAGAATTTGATATCTAAATTAACTAACAACAACAAATAAATAAGACTGAAATCAAAGCATAACTGAAATTGAAAAGCTTAAGAAAGAGTTCAGCAGAGAGGCAAATCTCATGTCACTATTTGATGCAAAAACATGTAAAGAAAAAGTAATCTACAATCAACCAGTTGAACACACTTGCATGAATTAAAATTGCATGAATGGAAAATCTAAACTATCAAACTTGAAAGCAATAAAATGACATACATGAATAAAATCAAAGCAAAATTACAAAATAAAATCTACTCTACCTTACATTCTAATATGCTCCATGACATCTACTTCACATCTCCTTCCATGTTGAGAACATCAAAGCTTTATTCAAATTCTTCAAAATTACAAAGTACAGCAAAGCTCTCCAAAGCTTTTCAAAGCCATCAAGGAATAACTACAAACTCCAGGCTAAAGAACTAAAAATCCAAGCTAAGCTAAGACTAACAAGCTAAGCTAATGAAGGAGAGAGATCTCCTATTTATACAAAAAGATGAGAAGCCATCTCATTAATGAGAGTCCATGGATCTCTCTCTCTACCTCTAGAATCCTAATCAAAATAGGAACTGATAAGACACATGTCTTCTTAGAGTTTCAATACAATTAGGAGATGTGACACATATCCTCATGATCCCATCATTCTTTCCACTCAAATTCGAATTTGGCCTTAGAGTGCCACATAAGGGTCTTCTAGAAGCCTCCTTTTGACCTACACATGTCAACAATCTCAACCCATTTGTTAAGTATAAGCATATGCACATTATTTTCTAATTTTTAACTACAAATTCACTTAAAAAGGCTAAGAATTAATAAAGTTTGGAAAAACATAAATGTGGCCCAATGATAATGGAAGTGGGATGAATGTAGTGACATAGTAGTGAAATGGAGGTGATATAATGGACATAATAGTGAAAGTGTAATGGAAATGAATGACATTTTCAAGACCCAACATACCCCCCAACTGAAGTTATTGCATGTTATTGCATGTCCTCATGCAATGTATATTAACTTTTTTTTTTATCCTTTAGCTTTGGGTTAACTTTGCATGATATCATTTGATAACTTCATATTTTTGCAAAGTATTTTACTTGAATTGCAACATGGTTGGTTCTTGTGTTACAACCAATTTTTTTTTGTTGTTGCATTCTATTTTGATCTTTGAACTTTGCATAATGATATTTTGATTATTGTTTGCAAAGTATATATTTATTGGATTGCATGATAGTTGGTTCTTGTGTGACAACCATGATTTTGTTTGTATCCAATTTATCCTTTAAGCACTTTTTGAAAAGCCATTGTATGCTCATAATAACAATGTAATAGTTAATATATGTTGGAAGTATGTGGGCTCCTGAATATGATATGGACATGGCAAGATATGAATATGAATGTATTTCCCCCCTCAACTGATGGTATTGGCAATTTTATGAAATGAGGAAGAGAAATGTTTTTCCAACAATTATCATTCTAGCTTTTTATGGAATTCCATGGTCAAAAGTTAGAAAATGACGTACCTTAACTTACCCTTTGGAATGGATGAGTTGTATGTGTGGTGGATGCAAAATTCTGATCATATTCTTTTTCAAGTGGCTGAACAAGAGAAGTCATGGATAAAGAGTTAAGATGACTTTTTATTGCTTCTACTAAAACTTGCTGAATCTGCTCCAAAATGCTGAAAATAATAGTCTTCGTGTCTTCAAAACTCATTGGCACAATTCTTACTATGTGAAAAGATGTTCTAATGTCGAACATAGTAGGAAATTGTTGACTTAGTGGCCATTAATGAATGCCACTAGTCAACACGAGAACTCTCACCATTGATGACAATGAGAGTCAAGATGCCCAAACACATCTTGCTAGGTACGAATAGTTTTGCCGATGTCGAGTCACCTAGAAGATCTGATGAACAAGGGACATTAATGTATTCCCATTGTTTGTCAGCATGAGAACTTGCCATTAAGGCATGCAAGCCTCAAGGTGTCTTTACAAGGAACTTAGACTCAAAGGACTATGGACTCAATAATTTGCATTGAAGCAGGGCTTATTTGCGAAATGAAAATGACAAGAAATGAAAGATGAAAATGGAAGATGGCAATGGAGAGCAGAAATGGCAATGGGCAATAAGCATGTGAATGAGCCTCTTGCTTTTATTTGTGGGTTATAAATGGACAAAAATAGATGGAAAGTGTATGTGAATGTAAATGGAAAATATGGAATGAAATGAGGTGTATGGTTTATTATGAGGTATGGATGTGATAGAGACAATAATATCTGAAAGTTTTTCAAGTGTTTGGATCTGATTTTGCATCAGCATATTTCCTCTTTGTTTCTGATCATCCTCTTATGAAACAAATTGGTCTCTTAGAGAGACACCATTCTCTTGTAGTCATTTGTCCTTCCTCCTGAAACCTGCGAAAAAAACTAATATTTCTTCTGCAATGGAATGTAAAATTATCAAAGGAGAGAGGTGATCAATCTCTCTAGTTATGATATTTACACACAAAACTAAGAATTTGTATTAATGAAACAAGTTCTCAAAGGAAAAATCAAAAGAATTCATACATGCTTTGGAATTGGTGGCCCAAGTTGAATGTTGCTTCTTTTCAGCAATTTATTTCATTATTTACCATTTCAAACTCTAATGATGGATTTTTCATTGTGTAGATCTTGTTGAGATCTTTCCAACGATACTTGAATCATCAAAATCTGATTTCATATGAGAAAGTTAGGCTGATTTGAACAATGAGGTTTCTTAGCTGGAAAACAGTTGCGGAATTGGACTTTAGCTGCAGAATGTGCATAGTTTCTGTAGCTAAAAATCTTGAATAAAAAGTTAGTCATTCATCTTTTATCATCAGTCCAAAATTAACCAATACCTTCATAAAAGTGATTAAATAACGTATTCATTTCATTGATTCAAAATTGTTTTTTTTTCTTGACATGCGATGACTTAGTGTGGCGACTTAGTGATAATACACACCATGACTTCCCTTTTACTAGGGTCTTTTTCATCAATTTGGATCAAATGGATAAGACACCATCCATGTACTAACATTTTCCTAGCTACCCATGTGGTTCGTTCGGTCTCTCGACACCTATAACCTATAGAAGTATGAAAATGGTTGCGGAATTGCCAGTTAGTTGCGGAATCAGGCTGCATTCCATAGCTAAAAGACAATCAACCATCAGTTTTCTGATTTAAGTTATTGGAAAAGAGATTTTATGCAGCCAAGTACCAGGGAGATGGAGCCTTAGATCACAGCTGGTGCACAAAACCAATTATTCATGAGCCTCTGTTCTCTGCTATTTTTGAAATTTCCTTTCACTGTTTGAGAAATAACTGTGTAAAGAAGATTGTGTATGTATAGTAGAACCACTGGTTAAAAAAAAAACATATGGATATGGAATGACAGAAACCATGAGTATGGAGTAAAACAGTTATACATACACGAAAGCAGAGAAGTTGTATGCATGAAATACGTGAAAATAGAGTGTAGAAGATACTGTGAAATGGAGTGGCTGCCCATGTAAAGAGAGAAAATCGGAAACATAATGAAAAGTCGAAGTGCTTATATACATAGGAAATTTGTAGAGGTGTAAGAGAGAAGCTCAAAATAATACGGATGTAAAAGAGCCATATCCAACCGGTTCAAGTGATGGAATTAACCGTTAAATAGGTGCTTGGAGAAGTATCGTATTCAATTGGGATACGTCTCTGCTGTCGGCCGTTAAACTGAAATACAGTCACGGAGGTTGCATGAGACCGTTAGCATTAAAGACAAGAGGCATGGTGTAATCAGGATTGAATGCCACCATATAATTAGTTCCCAAATCGGATTTCCCTTCCTCAAGCAAGCCGTGTTAAAGCAACACTCTGTTCATTTAATTAAAATCGTTTTTCCTCACGCAGCATACAAAAAGAGGCTTTAAAAAACCGAGAAACTCTCCCAAACCGTTGTAAATTTCTTAAAACCATTTTTGGGTTATCTAATTGATCCTATTGCCGAAAAAACCCATGTTTTATTTTTTCCATATTCACTGCCGTTTGTCTAGATCGTGCATTCAAAGTTTGACGTTTTTCAATATTTTGCATTTTTCTTGAGTTGCTTCATTCGGCTACGAAATTTCGAATCAGAAGTTATGATTCCAGTCTCCAAAGATAATTCAAAAATGTACGCTACCAACACATTCAGAAATTATAAAATCTCAATCAGTACTGATACAGTGAAGATGACCCTAGCAGTGAAGGATATGAATGTCTAGGAGGAGATGTAAAGCTAGCTCTACGAAGGGCAGCATCAACGTAGGCATGTTGATCTCATATCTGCACAGATTTCATATCTTCTAGTACCCCCTTCAAGGATGTCGTGCATTCAAGAATGGATTTTCCATGAATTGGGTAGTCTCCCTTGTTCTGATCATTAGATTTATGTTTGTCAAGTGAACGCTGATTTTTGTCTACACAACAAACAAACAAACAAAAAAAATGCATGCACAGGGATAAAGAGTACGCAATGTTGTTGCATACTGCTACTCTCTCTCTCTAATTTCAGAGTCTACATAGAGATGAAAGAATTGATTTACTGCTGCTGTTTACAAGAGTCATGCAAACAACTAGAGGAGGCTTTTATTTTTATTTTTATTTTTTATTTTTTTATTTTTTTTAAATGTTTTTGCAGGTTTGTTTTAAGGCCAAAGCTTCAAACAGGAATGTAGATTTTCTATTGAGGCCACAATGGAAACTGGAATTGAGGATAGCCATTGATTTTTTTTTCTCTGAAACTGTGAAATTTTATAAGAATGATTAATGATTTTCAATTTCAGGCAGCAAAGACTTCAAGTAAAATATACTAAAAACAAGACTTTGACTGAGGCCTTAAGCTGATTTTTTTTATCAATATGGGTTGGGTGACTAGGATAAGATCCATGTCGGGACAATTTTGGAGATGCCCATGTGGTCGGTTTCTTCATTGGATGTCTGTAACCTATTAAACCTTGAAATTAGCTGCGGAATTCACAGTAAATCTTATTAAAACAAGACATAGTGTTTTGAGGACCACAACAAACCATAACCAGTCAATCTTGGACAGTTGAACTTATCAAAGCAGTTGGGTTTCATTTTTTTTTTATTGAATCAATTGAAATGATGAAATTTATTGTCTCTCTTTTTCTTCTTTTTTTTTTTCTTTTTTCTTTTTTTTTTTATACATAACAATCATTTTTCTGATCCTCCAGATCACACAAAGTGCAGGAGGAGAGCATACTCAAGAACTATTAATTTATTTATTTTTAGATGTTAGAAATAAGGTTTCCTAATTACACTTCCCCAGCAACGGCGCCAAAATGTATAGTTAATTTAACGTCTTAAATTGCTCTAAATAAATTATCAATCCAGGTATCATAAACTGATGAAGTGTGATGCACCATATGTGCTTAGTTAACATTTTTCTTACTCCGTTGTTTTATATTTTATGTTGTTTTTGGGTTTTTGTTCTTGTTGGTTTTCTTAAAGTGTTTAACGCAAATGGAAATCCTATTCTAAGGTCTTAAGAATACTTTTAAAGGTCAAGTATGGATGTAGATTTCAAGACAAGGTTTATGTCCCTTATGGTAACTTCCAAAACTTAGGACTTCAAAAGATCTCAAAACATGCTATTAATACTTGAACAGGAATGTAAATATGAAACTACTTAAATCAAACAAAAGATGAAATATTGATCATGAAATCATTGTCTCTACTGCCCATCTAATTACAGAAATAAAATCTAAATTATTGCACTCAAACAAACCAAAAATTGCAGACTAACAAAAGCAAGATCAATTTACTTCACTTATAATCTGATAGCTCGCCAAGTAGCTTTTCCGGGTTAATCCATGGCTCCGGAGATAACGTCAATAACATGAAGAATTGATATCTAAATTACCTACTTGCAAATGAAATTAAAATCAAGTCACTTCACTTATAATCCGATAGCTCGCCAAGTAGCTTTTCGGGGTTAAGCCATGGCTTCGGAAATAACGTCAATAACATGAAGAACCTGATATCTAAATTACCTACTTGAAAATGAAAGTAAAATCAAGTCACTTCACTTATAATCCGATAGCTCACCAAGTAGCTTTTCGGGGTTAAGCCATGGCTCTGGAGGTAACGTCAATAATATGAAGAACCTAATATCTAATTGCAGAGATGAAAGTAAAATCAAATCACTTCACTCATAATTCGATAGCCCGCCAAGTAGCTTTTCGGGGTTAAGCCATGGCTCTGGAGATAACGTCAAATGACATGAAGAATTTGATATCTAAATTAACTAACAACAGCAAATAAATAAGACTGAAATCAAAACATAACTGAAATTGAAAAGCTTAAGAAAAAGTTCAGCAGAGAGGCAAATCTCATGTCACTATTTGATGCAAAAACATGTAAAGAAAAACTAATCTACAATCAACCAGTTGAACACACTTGCATGAATGGAAAATCTAAACTATCAAACTTGAAAGAAATAAAATGACATACATGAATGAAATCAAAGCAAAATTACAAAATAAAATCTACTCTACCTTACATTCTAATATGCTCCATGACATCTACTTCACATCTCCTTCCATGTTGAGAACATCAAAGCTTTATTCAAATTCTTCAAAATTACAAAGTACAACAAAGCTCTTCAAAACTTTCCAAAGCCATAAAGGAAGAACTACAAACTCCAGGCTAAAGAACTAAAAAGCCAAGCTAAGTTAAGACTAACAAGCTAAGCTAATGAAGGAGAGAGATCTCCTATTTATACAAAAATATGAGAAGTCATCTTATTAATGAGAGTCCATGGATCTCTCCCTCTACCTCTAGAGTCCTAATCAAAATAGGAACTGATAAGACACATGTCTTCTTAGAATTTCAATACAATTAGGAGATGTGACACATATCCTCATGATCCCATCATTCTTTCCACTCAAATTCGAATTTGGCCTTAGAGTGACACATAAGGGTCTTCTAGAAGCCTCCTTTTGACCTACACATGTCAACAATCTCAACCCATTTGTTAGGTATAAGCATATGCACATTATTTTCTAATTTTTAACCACAAATTCACTCAAAAAGGTTAAGAATTAATAAAGTTTGAAAAAACATAAATGTGGCCCAATGATAATGGAAGTGGGATGAATGTAGTGACATAGAAGTGAAATGGAGGTGATATAATGGACATAATAGTGAAAGTGTAATGGAAATGAATGACATCTTCAAGACCCAACAAACGCCATGTAAAAAGCAAATTACAGTTGAACAAACAACTCATCTTTTCTTTCAAAATGTTTGGGTTCATTTCGGTCTTCCTACTTCCATTGTAAGTGATCGAGATTCTCGATTTGTTGGGAATTTTTGGTCAAATTTGTGGGACATGATGGACACTAAGTTGAAGAAGAGTACAACCTTTCATCCACAAACACATGGACAAACCGAGGTGGTCAATAGGACAGTCATTCATCTTCTTAGAGGATATTGTGGCAAACATCCCAAGTTGTGGGATGAACAGTTGCATTATGTTAGTGTCAGTCATTCCTGCCTGTCACCAGCGACCAAATATGCTTTTACCAAGTTTGTTAGGGGTCTCAAATTCAAATTTTATCATGTCACTAGGTTTTCAGAATAAAATTTGGTCACCAGTTAGTTTATCTAGGTTCGTTTCTATTTTCTCAAAAATCTCTCATGTCTATTGCTTACATCACTCAGATGAGTGTATCATTATACAGAGAATGTCTTTATCATATCAGTCATCATTATCACCATTTCACTCAGTCTAATGTCTTCATTAGGTCATTAGGGTTTCAAGGTCCATCTTCATTTCATGCATAAAATCTGGCATAGGATGAGTTGTGATAAGTAACTCTTTTCAATAAATTTTTATGAGGTTTCATAAGTGCTTCATGGTTATAATATCAAGGTTTCAAAAGGAAGAAGTTTCATTGTTCAAAAAGGTAAGAGAAGTTCAAATTTCAAGTCTCCAAAGTGGCCAAGTTTAAAAGGGTGAAAGTCATGTTTTGAAAAGGTATGTGGGGCCCATTTTTACTCAAAAGAAGATCATACTATGCCTATAAAAGCCCAAAAAGTCCCAAACATATTTCATTTTCATCCTCACCTCCTTTTTTCATTGAGCTCTCTCCTCCTTTGGTGAAAAAGCATGGGTTTTCTATCTAAAATTGGCAAAAATATCCTAGCGTTGCGCTTCTGTGAACTGCGCTGCGCTTTTGGAGGTGGTGTTGCGCTTCCGTGAACTACGTTGTGCTTCTGCCAACAGCGCTACGCTTGGGATAGAGTGGCTTGAAACTTTCCAAAACTCACCCAAACTTCAAAATTAAGCTTGCATTCCTATTCTTTGCTCTTCTAAGTTGTTCAACAAGTAAGTACCATCATCTTACTCACTCTTTTCCTTTGGCAAAGCAAGTGCAAATGGTGAGTTTTGTTCATCTAGGGTTTATGTGAAATTTCATGCTTCAAAGCTAGTGCAAATGGTGGTTTTGTTAGATAAGACATTTCAAACTTTAAAAATTGCCATATCATACCTCTGTATATATATAAATCACCATATCACTCACTAATCAACTCATTTACTTTCAGTTTACCTCACCTTTTCACAAACCCTAGCTCATACCTATCATTTTGGACAATTTCCTAGCAGAACTGTTTTTAAATTCTCCTACTCATCTCTCTCTCTCATTTCACTCCTTTCAAACTTCCTAAGTTTTCTATAACACCTATCCATCTCCCAAAATTCCCCTATCATCATCTCCCTTTCCTAACTCCCTCATTTCATCATTTCACTCATTCCTCACTATTTTTCCATTTTCCTATTATCTAGGGTTTTTATCAAAATGGAGGGAGATTCTTCACCATCAGAAAAGAGAAAACATCATAAAGGAGGGAGGATCCTGAGGTATGAGCCTACAAACTGCAATGAAATCAACTCCTCACCATTCATTAAACAGTGCTTTGAAGATGTCAGCTGCCTAGGGTTTTGTCAAAGGGTGGGTGAAGTAGGTTTCCATGAGAAGCTCACTGATTGGATTGCCACCAATCTGAAAGGGGAAAAGGCCATCATAGCAGGGATTGAATTTACATTCTCAGTAGCTGCCATCTCTCTTGCCACAGGGATACCTGATCATGGGGAGTATTGGTTCAAAGGCATGAGCTTAGACCTTGAACAATATCGACCTTTCTTAAAATCACCCTACAGAGAGGCTCATTCACACATCATCCCATTCAGGTACCTGTTGGAAACGTATGTGCCATTGATAAAGGTTATAATGAATTTTTTCACCTATGAGGGAATATTTTCCATATTATATGGGTACCACATCAGGTTGCTAATGCATTTCACAGCTCTAAAACCTCTCAACATGTGTAATTATTTGTGTAGAAGCCTTATCAAAATGTCTGAGAAGGTACAAATGAAAGGCAAAGAGCATCACCCTAGCCTTTTCCATCACAACTTAATAAAGATTGTAGTCCTCCATCAGTTGGCAAAAAGGAACATGGCATGGGATACCTTCATAGAAACAACTTTGCAGTGGCATGAAACTACTTCATCAAGTCATCACCAAGACACATCAAAACAGCAAGTGGAGGTAGGATCATCAAGCAAGTTAGTGGAGGTTCCCAAGGCACCTAAACATCAGGTGATCAAAATATATCGGAGAGGAAAAAGGCTTGTGTTTACTTCTGAAGTTGAGAAAAGGGCCAAGCCTTCTACATCAACACAACAGGGATCACATCTACAGGATGAGGAGATAATTGAACATGATTTTGAGATAGTTGATTTGGAGGCGGCAGATTAACCTTCAAACTTATAACAAATTATCAAAGAGAAGGATTCTCAAATCGGAGAGCTCATGGACAATATGGCAAGGGCAAGATTCATCATTTCCTTCCTTGAGCAAGAAAACAGTCAGCTTAAGGCCAAACAGCTAATCATGGAGAAAGAGAAATCCAAGGTGTTGCAGCAAGGAGGAAAAGATAAAGTAGTGTTGGAGCCTAGTGAACATGATGAATAGGAAAAACAAGTTGGAAAGAAGAAGTCAAGGACCAAGGGACTCAAAAGGGCATTAAAGAAAGAAAAAGAACATAACCTGCTAGATGAAGACTTGGACATTGAAGATAGAATTGCCTTGGAGATCAATGAAGATAGAGAGTATTGTCTAAGTAAGGTTAATGGCCACCTAGAGCAGCGTCTTGACAAGGCCAACAAGGAGAATCAGCTATTGAGGCACATGGCCCACCACTATCATACCAGAAACATGATTTGCAACATAAAGCTCAAGTAAATGAGAAACACGCTAAAGGAAACCATAAAGGAAAAAAATGAGAGGGATAAATTGGAGATGCTTTCTAAAGCATCCATGAGAGCATGGCACACCTCATTTTTCACTTCATGACCAATTTTGGGAGTTTTCTGAGCATTTTTGGTTTTTTTTTTAATTTTGGTGCAAAACACAGAAATTGGACTAGTCACAAAAACGCAGTGCCTCAGGGCTCCAAATGACAAGTGACTTACATTTTTGGAAATATGATGGCCTCTTCTCAAAACCCATTTCATCATATTTCTTAGATAGGGCTCAGATTTTGAGAAAAAGGAGAAAAAGGGGTCAAAAATCATCATTCTGCCACTCTTTTTGACAGGCGTTGTGCTTTTGGAGACACCTTGGGAGAATCAATTTTTTAAGGCCTTCCCATGGGTAATTTTAAAAAATTCAAGATGTTATGGAAACTAGATAGGAAAGGCTAGTTGACCGTTCTCTCATATTTCAAATTTGACCTTAGGAAGGCACCTAAAAGTGGCCTCAAAGTTGGCACTTCACTTCTACAAATTTCTGAGTTTTTATTTAAAAATTTCACTGTGTAATTTCTCAGGTTTTTAGTTTGACTTGGTCAAAGTTAAACTCATGATGTAACTTCAGTAGTTTGAAGTTTAGATGATGTAATCATAAATAAATAGGCATGATAGGTTGTTTTTATGGTTAATTAGGCCTCATAAAGGAAGCAAAACTCAAATCAAAGTCTAAGAGAAGAGTTTGTTTTTTACCTTCTCACTCTCACTTGTTGGTTGAGAGATTCTTGGAAACAATTCCACCACTTAGGGATTCGACCCCTGAAGGTGGGGAAGCTATTTGATTGAGTCTATATGTATCATTTCTCATTCATAGAGAAGGGTTGGACTTCAAAGGAGAGACTTGTATCCTATGCTTTCATACAGTTAATCAAGGAGCAGTTGCAGCTATTTTTCAAGAATACTTGTTCAGTGAGTTTGTGGTGTTGTTTTCCTTTCATATCAGTTTCTTATTGATGAATTCATCTCTCTTAACATGTTTTTCTTTATTCATGTGATTTTCCTTAGATTTATATAAGCGGAATTATTTAGATTCAAAGCTCTGTTCATGTGGAAAATCATGTTTATGTATCTCTTCTTCTAGATTAATGAATTCATGCTAATACATGCTCATTATGATTTCTTAAGCTTTCAGACCTATACTACATTGACCAAATCTTAAGTTCACCACTAAACATTGTTATCTTGCTCCTCTTTATGCCTGCTACTACAAACTTTGATACCTTGACCTAATTGCTTGCTCTCATTCCCTGGTCCAGCAACCTAAAAACCCTAAATTTCCAAACACTCAAACAAAACCTATACATCTAGCCTAAAATCCATTTCTTTTCCATTCACTGACTAAGAAATCCCTCTCTGGTTTAGCAAGGCTAGTTGCTGAACTACAAGTGGTTTGAAGTTACCTCTTTCGATCTCCTCCTCAGCCTGGGACATTGTAGAGGATAACACATTACATACAACATGCATACAACAGGGCAAAGCATTCTTCCACAAACACATCGCCATTTGAGGCATGTTTTTGGTACTTTCCAAGATCACCATTGGACTTCATTTTTGAGAAAGATGCCACTATTGATGGTCATATCGAAATGGATAGGGAAAGGAAGTTCATTGAGCAAATTTAGTTGATACATCACATAGTGCAGGAACAACTTGAAAAGAGTCAAAGCAGCTACAAGGCAAGGCATGGAAAACACCATGTTGATCATAAATTTCAAGTTGGAGACGAATTTTGGTTATATATTAGTAGAGATAGACTTCAAGGGGAAGGTAAAAAGTTGAATCCAATCCATTATGGTCATTTTAACATTTAAGCTAGATTTGCCTCCTTATATGCAAATATACTCTATTGTTAATGTTGAGAATTTGAGATTGTTTGAACATCTATTGATTGATGATCAAGGAGAGCATGTTCAGCTACCATCAATAGATGATTTCTCACCAAAATATCTTGATGAACTACGACAAGATCTCATACTTGACAGAAGAACCAAAACTTCAAAGAGAGGGAATGTCGAATACCTTCAAGTGGGACTCAAGGGACAAAATCCTTCTAAGGCCAAATGGATGTAGATTGAGAAGGTGAGGGAGTTGTACCCTCACCTGCTGAACAATTGATAGTATCTTTTGGGGTCCAAAAGGCTTCCAGTGGGAAGGAAAGGTCAGGTGATCAGTATTTAGCTCAAAAATCAAAGTGCTCAAAATCACTCAAACATTAAATGGCCACGTCTGTCTCGATGATACGATTCCATCGCAACTCATTTCACTCAAAACAGAGTTGGTATGAGAAAGATAGGGACTTCTATCCGCTTCGCCAAACAAAGGAATTTTGCAAAAAAAAAATCACCTGCACAGTCAGTAGTTCATACTACTGACGTGGCAGGGGACTGTGCAGGTCAAAGGTTTGGTCAATAGCGAGTGAGGTCATGCCAAGTTGTGCATTTTGATTGGTCTACAGTTTGATGAATTGGAATTTTTTTATTGCACAGGGGAGGACCAATGAGAAGAGGACATGTGGCAAGCCCGGAGGCCACCACATGTCCCTCCCCAACAACCTATCAACATCAGCGTGCATTACAAAATTTTATTGCCAGGTCGGCGAATTCGAACCCGCGACCTTGCCCACACAAATCCTAAGTCTTACCACTATGTCGCGCCATTGGTTCTTAACATTCAATGGTTACAGTTGGTATTTCATGTGATATACATGGCAGGTTTTGGGAGGAGAGGGCCAGCCCCCTCTGTATGTGACCAACACCACAAAACTTGGAGCCAGTGTTAAACAACTAACCGCGTGCTTAACGCACTAACTGAAGATTAACATTAATTAAGCCCTGATTATCCATTAATTAAGGCAAGATTAACTTGGCGGTAGTTTGGGCGAGTCTGATAAATTCGACCTTTGCTCCATTTTTGGCGAGGTTAACTGGAGTTTCTCCATTTTTGGTGGAGTTTTCCTAGGGAAAACTAAAGAGGCCATAACTTTTGCAATTTTCAACCAATTCTAGCTCAGAAAGAGTCATTCCTGTATGATTTGGATTTTTTGAGCACATTGAATCATGTTTCAGGAGCAGTAGAGCATTATAAACAACACTTTTTTCCATTTTGAGCTAATACAGAGGCCCAAGCCATGGAAGTTGGACTAAGGAGATGTAGCCCATGAGGGGTGAACTCCTTCATCAAAACATTGTGTTAAGTGTCCATTTTGATGGTTTGTTGTATATTTGTTTTTTGTTGTTTAACACTTTATTTACATGTTATTTTGCTCATGAATTTGACATAAAACTTGACAAATTTACATGTTACATTCACAAACACCATAAGGAAACCTATGCACATGAAGCAAATGATGAGCAATTGTTTTTAATTCTGAAGTTGAAATTAGCACAACAAAACTAACATTCAGCAATAGATCATGTGGGTAGAGGATTGCGCCCATACCCACCTCCCTCGTAGATCGGGGAGAGGGGGGCAAGTGATGGATTCCTCAAGAAAAAGGAAGACATACACATAGAGAAGGAATATGGGAAGAAGGGATTGGTACAAGAATGTTGAGCAACAAAAAAACATGGAACATAGTGTCATGTGGAGTTTACAATTGCAGACAAAGGTGAATTCCCTAGACCTAGTGGACTAGTCTAGAACAAATGAAGACAAAAAGAATAGAGTTTTCCTTAGAGAAGTTAGCGAAAGGGAAAGAGGCCTACCTTGAATCTGTAGCAAGCTTTATTTTCCTCCTCACTTGTAAGCTCTAATTGTAGCTCTAAGTGTTATAATTAGAACCTGCACACACGACTAAAACAAGAAAAGGATCCACAACAACCAAGTAGCATAATCTAACTTCTCTATTGAATGAATCAACAAGGCATTGAAATATATGAGTGTAAACATAACAAAACAAATATAGGAAAACAAGATAATCTTTGTATTAATATAAATAAGAAAGAGTTTACAACCATAAATAGTAGGTGATCTTGTATATGTCTCCCCAAGTTGACTTGTCCTTACTTGTCACAAAGCATACCTCAATATCAACCCTAATGCATGAATATGATGACTCCTTTAGGCTCAAGGCAGTAGCATAAGGGTGCTATCAATCTCCAAAAGCCAACCCTGATGCTATGGATGGTAGTAAATTTATAGGAGAACGATGGTGGTTTAGGATTTACCATTATGGGTTTGAGATCCACATATGATGGGAGGATGAGCTCAAGGGATAAGAGGTGAAGTATTCAAGATAGAATCAGATAGGGTTCTAGCTTCTTATCCATGGTAAACTGTTAAAAAAAAACCTTGAAAGGTTTTGGAAGAGGAAGCTTCAGAATTATTTTTAATTTTCCCGAAATTATATAATCAGAGCACTGCAGAAGGGAGCAACAAGTATTGACCAACACTAGTGTAGAAGGGAGAAACCAGCACTAAACATAGGTGGCTAAAGGGGTAGGGTGCATTGGGGCTAAAACCATTGATTTTGAGCAATTAATCCCAGAAACTCAGACTTTTTGGAAAGGTCATGCTTAGGGCTTTGTGAAGGGATGATGACAACATGTTTACGGATGTTGATTGATCTAGTTTGCAGGCCTAATGACTAGATATGAAAAAATGGCCTATAACAGATTATCCCCTAAAGTACAAAGTCTAAAACGACAGCTGATGATTGAAGTGCTTTACCTTGTGATGTGATAAAATGCATACTTATTTCATTCATTTGATTGCTAGGGTTAAGAATATGTGATAACTTAATGGCTTACCTAAGATACATTGTTTACTTGAAGGTATGCAATTCCTTGTGTCTTGTTATGAGACTTGTATGCGTGTACTTAGTGGGACGAATGAACCAATGCCCTCGGCAAGTCTAACTAGTCTACAAAGAGCTAGCGGAGTTGGAGCGATCAGTGAATTTTCCCCTTGCATAATAGTGCAATATGTGCATTTTTTGTGTGTGTTTATATTGGTTGTCAGGGCCAACAGGACTAGGTTTGGTCTGAAGTGGGCTAATCCTGTGTATCATGGTGATGGTCAACTAGGGGCTTGATATGCTACAGAGTAATGTAATATGGATATTGGCCATTTCCCACCTCAAATTCTTTAAAACTTAATACAATGTAATGGGAAAGCCAACAAGAACAAAGTGATTCATGTAGAACTTTTCTACAAATCAGCTAGCTCTGATAGCATGTAGAAATTTTCCCACTGTAGATCACCTGATAATGCAATATACTAAAGCAAAATACTTGATCTACTTCTACAAGCGATTTAACGGAAGCTTAATCAAACATGAGAAGCATCAATAATAACACATATAACTGATATGGAGAAATCAATCACACATAACACAGAATAAATATCCAAGGGAAAGCACCAACCTAAAACCCCATCTCTATATTATCATACAAGTGGAAATATAGCTAGTATTACAAAAAGAATCAGCTCAAAAGCTATCCTACTCTCTCTACAATACCTCTACTGCTCATAGACAGTCAAAGGCCTCTATCTAACCTCTGGTCTGCCCTCCAAGCCTCCTATTTCTTTGCGCAATTTTGATTAGGGTCCAGTGCAGCCACTTGTGTGAATTGGCCTCTTCACACACTCACTAACCTCTGATTCAACTACGCAGTCCTGAAGGAGATAAATCCTCATCATGGATGAGCTTCCTTTATAGGAAAAATATTCATCCAACTGATAGTACATTGTCCCTTCTCTGATCTCAATTGGATCTCTGTCTAAACTGACATGCATGAGTTATTCATGAGAGAATCTTCAGTTATCTGAAGTGCAGTAGTTATATGCAAGCATGCATTAACTAACTGAACTCACATTAATTAAAACAAACTATTTAAATCAAATATAACTGGACTTGACTCAGTTAACTAAGCCAACTAATTACTACTCAATATAGAACTCATCCTTATCTCTTTAACTAATGGATAAATTTATCAATTAATAGATAAACTGTTGCATGTCCTCACATAGACTTCATGTTTGATTTTTCACAACTAATTAACTCATGGAGAATTAATTAATTAATTTTCAAACAATTGTTAAGTTCAAATTTGAATTTTACTTCCTATGTTTAGTCCAGGGACTGACTAAAATAGGAATCCATCATGAACTGCTAAAAATAGAATTCTATTTTTAGCACTTCCATTTTTCATTCACTGTTGCTCAATCCAGCACTGGTACTCAAACTGCTATTTTTAGCACTTCTACTTTTAGCATTTCTTGTTGCCATTTTCAAAACTCCCTCTCAACAAGAAAGGCTTCCTCTTGAACCCGATCATGTACCTTCAGAATGTTCTGCATGCAACACTTCTACCAAGTGTGGTTGCTCCAGCAACTCTCAGAACAAAAAAAACTCCCAATTGACCTCTCTGTTGGGCTAGAAACATACTCTGATGCTGAAGCTCTACCTGCTGCTGACAAGTGCTCCCTCTCTGACCTCTATGCTACTGCAACATCTCCATGCATCTCGCACCGTTGCACACCTCTCTGTGCCATCCTACACTGGTGCAACACACTTGTGCCTCTCGCATTGCTGCAACCTGATAACTCTATGTTGTCTTGGGATTCCTGCACTATAGCTTTCTCTGCCGCTCCATCCGCATCTGTCTCTACCCAATCAGTCAGTCCTCCTACTCCTAATCGGGGCTCCTGTATCAAAGTCGAATCAAAGAGGTTGGGTAGCTCAAGGATCCTGCCCCACCTCCTTGGGACGATCACCCCACATCACCCCACCCCCTACCTGGAAGTATGGCTACATGTGATCCCTCTGCCCACCTGGCTCAAAGTTTCCCCCTACTGGAGGTCTCTGCATGAGTAGATGTCTCTACTCAATCTCCTCTCAGCTTCTCTAGTTGTGGCTGCTCCATAACCTCCTAAAGCTGCTTCACCAATCGTGGCTCCTCCACAATCGTCTGAGACTTCTTCTAGCGCTGCATGTTGAGAGGTAATGTACTCTCCCTCTCAACCACCAAGTCTCCATCAGTTGCCTTGCTCCTCAAGGCTTTGCATGCATCTTGAACCTCAAGAGCATACAGGTTCTTGACCCGTGAACCGATCTGCTTCACCTGTCTAGTGATGATGTGTCTAAGGAAAACCTTTCCCTTACTGAAGACTACATCATAGCCTCTGTCTTCCAGCATCGCGATCGACACCAAGTTTCTCTTCAGTCCTGGTACATACTTGACATCAATCAAGGTAAGGTGAGCTCCATGCTCCCTCTGAAAAATAACCGTGCCTACACCTGAGACACTATACTTTTCATCATTACCCATCTCTATGAGTATTTGGAGATCTTTCTCCTCCAAAGTACTGAACAAACTCTTATCGTTGGTCAAGTGGAAAGAAGCTCCACTGCCAAGAAACCAACCACTTCCCACCATGGATGAAACCATGCATGCGAAGAGTGTGAAATCCAACTTGAACTGTGAAGCACGTGCCTCACCTTCTGATCCTTCCCTGAATCCCTTCTTGGATTTCCTCTGTGGAAAATTTGTAGCAAAATGACCCACCTCATGATAATGAAAGCATTGCACTTTCGATTTGTCAAACTTCTTCCCACCATGGGAAGAACTGGATTTGGAAAGAGAAACATTCTCCTTCCCCTTCTTTGCCTTACTCGCTAAGGCACAGTTTTCTTCATCCTCCATGGATGAAGAACCATATCTGGTGCTTCTTCTTATCTCCTCCTGCATCAAATCCAACCAAAGTCGTTCCCAATCTGGCAATTTCTCTCTTCCATTAACCGAGTCCTAGTAGCTACGCCAGTGCTTAGGAATACCGAGGAGTGTAAGACTCACCATTCCATCATCAGCTATCGCGATCCCTACACTTCCAAGCTCATCCCTGCATGTGGTGTGCTTGTTCAGATACGTAGAGATAGTGTCACCATTGAAAACAGTGTCTCCTTCCCATGGAGACTCGAGACTATGTGATCTCGAACTCCCTCTAGAAGGATTCTCCTTGCTCTAGCCACACATTTCTTCCATTCATCCAATTCAGCAGCACTAGTCGGCTTGAGGACTTCTTGATCAATGAAGTCCTTTAGACCGTTATCCTCTAGTACTGCTTCCATTCGATCCTTCCAGGCTATATAATTCGAACTACCATCAAGGGCATATTCGAGTCTCAAACCATAGAACACCATAGGTGAAATAGAGATGTGATAAGAACTCGATTTCAATTTTCAAGAATCACAAACTTCAACTTCTCCCTTCTTGTATACTTTTCTTCCTTGATCACCTGTGCTCCGATACCATGTAGAACTATTCTACAAATCAATTAGCTCTGATACCATGTAGAAATTTTCCCACTGTAGATCACCTGATAATGCAATATACTAAAGCAAAATACTTGATCTACTTTTACAACCAATTTAGCGGAAGATTAATCGAACATGAACAACATCAATAAGAACACATATAACTGATATGGAGAAATCTATCACACATAACACAGAAGAAATATCCAGGAGAAAGCACCAGCCTAAAACCCCATCTCTGTATTATCATACAACTGGAAATATAACCAGTATTACAAAAAGAATCAGCTCAAAAGCTATTCTGCTCTCTCTGCAATACCTCTTCTGCTCATAGACAGTCAAAGGCCTCTATCTAACCTCTGGTCTGCCCTCCAAGCCTCCTATTTCTTTGCACAATTTTGGTTGGGGTCCAGTGCAACCACTTGTGTGAATTGGCCTCTTCACACACTTACTAACCTCTGATCCAACTACGCAGTCCTGAAGGAGATAAATCCTCATCATGGATAAGCTTCCTTTATAAGAAAAATATTCATCCAACTGATAGTACACTATCCCTTCTCTGATCTCAACTAGGTCTCTATCTAAACTGACATGCATGAGTTATTCATGAGAGAATCTTCAGTTATCTAAAGTGCAGTAGTTATATGCAAGAATGCATTAACTAACTGAACTCACATTAATTTAAACAACTGTTTAAATCAAATATAACTGGACTTGACTCAGTTAACTAAGCCAACTAATTACTACTCAATATAGAACTCATCCTTATCTCTTTAACTGATGGATAAATTCCTCAATTAATAGATAAATTGTTGCATGTCCTCACATAGACTTCATGTTTGATTTTTTCACAACTAATTAACTCATGGAGAATTAATTAATTTATTTTCAAACAACTGTTAAGTTCAAATTCGATTTTTACTTCCTATGTTTAGTCTAGGGACTGACTAAAATAGGAATCCATCTTGAACTGCTAAAAATAGAATGCTATTTTTAGCACTTCCATTTTTCATTCCCTGTTACTCTATCCAGCACTGGTACTCAAACTGCTATTTTTAGCAGTGCTATTTTTAACACTTCTATTTTTAGCATTTCTTGTTGCCATTTTCAACAATTCGACCATGATTCTGGTTCAAGGAACCATGATGTCAAGAGACTACCCACTATCGATATTCCTTTGTGTGTTGTTAATAGATTGAAATGGGTGTACCAATGAAGTGTAGGTCGATCTACCCATGGTTCTAGAGCGGAACCCTATTATTGAGCAACCCCCCACTGTTGAAACCCATGCACTTTGTTAATCTTGCTAATAGGCTTGAAGATGATAGTTTGGCCAATATGACTATGGTTTTATCCGCTTGAAACCTTGTCCCTAAAGACCAACCACTGCCTAGGAAAATGCGCTTGCAGACTCTTTGTTGGGAAATGGGTGGTTTGATGGAGGTTCCAACCCTGTGGAACCTTGTTGCTGGAAGACTGGTCATTGGGCCATGGAAGAGTAAAGTAGTAGAACAAGCAAGGGAGTCGATTTGCGTGACGTGGCTCAGGGGTGGACCCCACCAGCACTATGCCATTAGTGTTAGGGATGTTCCACCATGAAAGCATGGTAGGGACTGAAGAGTTCTGATCCGACCGTGGAACCTTGTAGAAAAGAGCCTTGTCATTAGGTTGTTAGTTGTCAATTTTGTTGAAGAGTTAGGTAGTTGAACGAGGCAATACCATTGATTCAACGAGAAAGGTGTTGAGGTGGTCCCATTAGCCACACACTTAATGTTTAGGTTGTGAGAGAATCAACAACCAAGATCAAATGAGGTCTCCCCATCGCCATCGATGTTTAACAGGGTAGGCGAGCATCATGGTTCAGATTTGTATCAATTCACCACTCTCTAATCAATGAATGTGAATGATTATGGGTCCCCCTCCCCTTCACAGACTTGAAACCACTTCTGAGGGCCCTGTGATACAACTGATTTGGTTAAAGTGGTTTTATAGCCAATGCGGGGGTGATTTTTGTATTGGAACCCTTCCCATTGGGAGACCAACATTTCCATGACCTTCACACATTAGGTAACTTATACATGGGATGGTCGATGAAGGTTAGGGTGATCTAGTCATGGTTCTAGTGTGGGAACCCTACCCACACAAATACTTCTCACTGCTAGGAATTGTAATCATCATTTTATAGTGGGCACTCATGTGAAGGTGTGGTCGCTTAGGTGTGACATAGATGTAGAAAATCCACGAAATTATGATCTGCTAATATGAACAATCTAAAATAAAATTTCTTCTCACATAAACAAAAAATTTCTCTACTAGATCTAGTAGAATAGGAATAAAAATAAAAGCACAATCATGCAATTCAAAAACACAGAATTGTCTAGGGAACCCAACTGGGAAAACCCTCTGCTTGTTTGAGAATTTTATTGATAGAAAAAATTGAACAATTGATCTCTTATAAAATACAATTGTTCAATCTGAAATACACACTTGTCTTTCCTGCTTGATCTAAGCTTCAAACTCCTGCAAGAAATGTTGATCATGATACCCTCTTCCAACCTGTGAACAAGATTCTCTTGCACACTCTTCCTCTCAGAAGCTCCATGCACAAACTCATGCTTCCTATTGCTTGGTCTCACCAACTCGTGCCCACCAAAACAATGATTGAAATTTTGCCTTTGTTCCTTCTTTTAAGGGGAATTCGAATGGTTAAAATTAGTGAGTTTTATAATTAAGGAATTGAGCTAGATATTTTTCTAGTTAACAAAACTAGTTAATTGGATCCTCCTAAAATTTAGGAGGCTGACTCCACTTAAGTTTTCAGTTCCCAATTTAACTCAAACTAGAAGATCAAAACTCGACATTCAACTTCTACACATTAGTTAACTGCCTCATGCACTCCTAATTTTTAGGGAAACTACCCTACCTGGAAGAACCTCGTCCACCTGGATCGGTCTCCAACATTACCATGTTCTCTGTTGTTGTAGTCACTCCCTCTTAACTAGAAGGCTTCCCTACTTTCTTCTATGATACCTGCTCTGAATACCTTTTCTTTCCCACCATGTTCTGTGAGTCCATCACGCTCTATTTTGAGTCCTTCCCTACTTTCTTCTACAGAACCTGTTCTGAAGACTTTTTCTTTCCCACCATGTTCTGCAATTCCATTACTTCTCTATTATGAGCACTCCCTCCCTTGCTACTCAAGGTTTCTCCCTCTAAACACATGCATCTCCAACTCCACGATCTACCACTGTCAGTGAACGCAACTCCTTTAGGTCATTGATCTTTGGCCCAAACAGTCTATTCTCTAGCTGCTCCTTTGTCCATCAAGGATGCCATCTCATAGGGTCTTCAACATGCCCACTACTTGCCTCACTGCTACTCCACAAAATACAAGTCTTAGGGCAATGGAGGTTGCCCACTCTCACTATAGAAGTCCATCTCTACATAGTGAACTAGGGCTAAATATTAAGCCCTCTTGGTTTCTTCCTTTGTCCCTTCAAGGATCAACCCTGGGCTTGAACAATTCTGCCACTCCAACCATATTTCATGTCCTCCTACAATTTTGGACTTAGGGAACCAAAGACACCTTCTAACTGCCCTTCAAATAGTATACAAGATGTCCACCAAAATTGTCCCAACCCTGGACAATCAATCTAGCCACAACACCAACTTACAGGAAAATTTACCATACTTGAGATGTTGACTTATGTCCCAAGTATCTAGTCATATGCATGCACTCAAGACTGCAACTTTCTGCCCCCAGTTAGGGTTGCCTGTAGCAGTTGCTACAACCCTCCTACTCAGCCTCAAACTGCTGCAAAAACTTTTCTTCGTCCTCTTCTAACAAGTCCACTCCTACACTGTACTTTTAAGACTACTCAGCCCTTAATACCAACCACCTGTAGGCCTTATGACCCTCCCAATATAATTTATAGGATCTCTACCTCCTTCTCAAATTGCACAGAAATATGTGTCTCATTCCTAAGATAAATAACACTTCAAAGTATGCACAAAACTTCATAGAATTCATCCTCGGGCCCTCTTCCTCAACTCAACACTTGTCCTTAAGGTTGTGGCCGATCAGATTTCCTTCTCCTTGGATGTGTTTCACTTGTGATGATCTTAAATTTGTTCTAAAAGCTCTAATACCATGTCGAAATTTCAAGAAATTTGCTATTGTTAATGAAATCAAATTGAAATCAAGAGACAAAAATTTCTTCTACTATTATACAAAAAGGAAAACACATGGTAGAAACACATTAAATAACATGCAACTATTAAAACACAAGGAACACAATGATTTTATAGGGGAACCCAACTGGGAAAAATCCCTTCATTTTTTTGCATTAAGTTAGATGAGAAAGAGAAACAAGTACAATGTCTTGCTTCAACTCTGAAGCACACCCTGTATTGCAATACTATTCTCCTACTTCTTGACCTGCTTTGGCCAACACTTAGCTAGTTCAAGCCTCAACCAACCTCCTATTTCCTTACGCAATCTTGGAGGATGTTAGGTCCCTATACTACTAGTGTGACCCCTTATTGTTATCAGTACAACCCCCTTATTATATTGTTATGCTCATGTAGTCCCCATATTGTTATTATTGTGCCCCATAGAAGTGTTGGCATTATGACACAGGTTTGGCACTATGGCACAAGTGTTGTCCTTGATGGAAACTCACTCTGATGGCAGATCACTATTCAGGCTCTCAGTATGAAAGAACTCACTCAGATGGCAGATCACTGTTCAAGCTCTCAGTATGAAAGAAAAAGAGGTATACACAAGTTTCCTTTGACGAAGTCGCATATACACGCGGGATTGCCGATCAAAGTCGTGTATGCATATGACGCACTTTCATGCACGTAAAATCACGTACATGTGGGAAAGCTTATTTTTAGGACCATGGTATTTGGACCTATGGTTTTGGACCTTGGTATTGTGTCCGAAGTATTGAACCCAGGTTTTGGGTCCCTAGTATTGGTTCTCTATGGTTTTGGACCATGGTTTGAGTAAGGCCTAAGACTATAAAAAGGCAGAGATCATTTGGCAAAGTATTGAATATCTTATGAAGAGAAAGATCTGGAATACTGGTGATTGTTTTATGGTGCATAGCTGAATCTGAATCAAGGAGGAACCTGAGCGTAAGAAGATGGATAAGTTCTAATGATGGGTCAAAACTCAAGACTTGAATAGTAGTATCTTTGTGTGTTTTTGGTCTGTTATATTTGGCGCATGAATTGATCTATAAATCTGATAATGTGGGTATAACTGATGTCTGAATACTTGAAAGAGTGAACTATCTTTTATAGATCTGTACGCAGGTTCGGCACATCAGAGGCGCGTATACACGCTGGTTCAGTAAGTAAAAACAATGTATATGTTGGTTGGCCTTAATTCAGAAGCATATGCACATAGGTTGTACACATTGAAGTAGCGTACGTCTCTTGAAATATGTTTTAGTTACTTCTGTTCATTGTTGCAGGGCTCTGGGTTCAGAATTGGTGTTTGGTTACTGTTACTGCTTTCTGGGTACAGCATTCAGAGAAGTGATTATTTGATTCAGTTTGTTTGGTGCAAAAGAGATTGGTTGATGCAGATATACTTGATGTGTGATTGATGTTATTCATGGATCCAATCTGAAAATTTATGAAACGTGGTCCCTGGAAGAAAATAGAAGCCTTCTGTAGGTCAACACCTACGTACTAGTACCTCAGCTAGTACAAGAGCTAAGGGGGTTGTAGCTCCCTTCCAGGAGAAGCTGGAGAATGAGAGAAGGTTGTAGCCTTCTGCAGGTAGCAGCCTGCGTACTGGTATAAGACTGCACCAGTACAGAATCATTGTAAAAAGAAGTTTCTAATTAAAAGAAGATAGAGATGAATTGCAGCAGGTGGTTTTCACCCACATTGGGTTTCCACCTTACATCCTGGTGTTCATGTGTGTTGTGATTTGTTCTGCTTTACTGCTCCTGTTTACTGTTCATATGGTTAATAATGTTCTGATGCACTCATTAAGAAGCAACTAACTGAATTATAAGTTTACTAGATATACGCTTGTTGCATTTCACACAGTTGCGTATACACGCGGTTTTCCTTAACTGAAGTAGCGTATATGAAACTGAATTTGGAAATGAAAAAGTTATATTGATTAGATAATACTGATTCACCCCCCCCCCCCCCCCCCCCTCAATATTATTTCCAACAATTGGTATTGGAGCAGGTCCTTCAGAAGAAGCTTGATCCCTTGAAGGAAGATCTATCATCATGAGCAATTACAAGAAAGAAGCATTGATCAGGCCACCAATTTTTGATGGGAGCAACTTCATCTATTGGAAGGTAAGAATCACAACATATCTTCAATCTCTTGGTACAGAAGTCTGGGATATCGTGGAAACAGGATACACATTTCCATCAGCAACTCCTACAGATACGGTTGGTAAGAAGCAGTATGAAACAAATGCAAAGGCTATCAATACTCTATTAGGGAGTCTATCTCAATCAGAATTCGTCAAGGTTATGCAGCTCAAAACCACAAAAGAAATATGGGACAAGATCATTCTGAGCTATGAAGGAGATGATCAGGTAAAACGAGCAAAACTACAAACTCTCAGAATTCAATATGAAAATCTCAGAATGTACAATGATGAAAGTGTGGCTAACTATTTCCTATGTATAGATGAGATTGTTAATTGTATGAAAAATTTGGGTGAAGAAATAAAAGAAGTTGTTTTGGTTGAAAAGGTTCTAAGATCTTTGTCTTCTAAGTTTGAATCAAAAGTTTCTGCCATAGAAGAAAAATAGAATCTATAGAGCCTTACCATGTCATAGCTACACGGAATCCTAATCGCTTACGAAATGAGAAAAGGGGGACCATCAGACAAGAGAGAAGCCGCATTCAAAGCCTCAGGAAAAGGAGATTACAATGACTCGGGACATATGTTGAAAGAAGAGGAAGAATCAAATTTTGTCAAGAACCTTCAACGGGGTTCTGGAAGATTCAGAGGTAAGCTACCTTTCAAATGTTTTGCTTGTGGAAGAGTCGGTCACTATGCTGCCAAGTGTCCTCATAAAGATAAGCTTGAAAAAGGTAAGGAATCAATTAGATGGAACAAAAAATAGAATGTAAGTAAGAAGAGCTATTACACACATGAAGATAGTGATGGATTTTCAAATAGTGATGAAGATGAACAAGGTAATGATTATAGACTTTTGATGGCTTTTGAAGATGATGATTTCTTGGATGCTATAGATGAAGAAGGTCTTTATGAAGAAATTTCTAAACTCAAAATTTGCTTAGAAGAAAAGAATATGATTATAGATACTCTGACATTTCAACTTGTTGAAATGGAGAAACACAATGAAAAATTAGAATGTTAAATTGTGGGACTGAGAAAAGACATTGAGAAAACAAAAGCTCTTAATATTAGATTTGCTAAAGGATCTGAAACTTTAGATGAGATTATCAAAGTGCAGCGTTCTCCTCTAATCAAGACAGGTCTTGGGTATACTAAAGAAACATCTCAAGCACAGAAGCCATCTACCTCCAAAAGTTATCTTGAAGCTGCAAGGAGAAGTGAACAGGTTGACAATCGACAGCAAAGGCACAATGAAGATCACCAGGTAAATCAGGGACAATTTACTTCAAGAATGAACAGAAATCACCAAGTAAATCGAGGGCAATCTACTTCAAGGATGAACAGAAGCTACAACCAACCACAGGTAAATCATTCTCAATTTACCTCAAGAACGAATGGCTATTACAATGGAAGGTTTGATGATCGCAGGAATTTCTTCAATGGCCAATGTTTCTCTTGTCATAACTTTGGACATAAAGCAGCTCAATGTGTTGCCTACAAGACCATCATGACCAGAGAAGCACGAAATCAAAGGAGTGTGACTGGAATCATGAAAAGAACCTACAATAAATTTTCTGCTCTTGAAAATGAAATAGAATGTTCTATCTGTAACAACTTTGGTCATGAAGATTCTGAATGCAGGAG
This sequence comes from Pinus tabuliformis, assembly GCA_031772625.1. Classification (NCBI taxonomy): domain Eukaryota; kingdom Viridiplantae; phylum Streptophyta; class Pinopsida; order Pinales; family Pinaceae; genus Pinus; species Pinus tabuliformis. The sequence continues at coordinate 499,268,169 of CM062820.1, forward strand.
TAGGTTTCGGCAAACAACTTAGAAGGAGCAAGCTTCATTGAGCCCCAAAACATGGAGGAAGAAAGAACCGCAACCAGAAAGATGTGGCATAGCCTTATATGCGGAAGGGCAGGAAAATCAATGGTACATCGACAGTGGATGCTCGAAACATATGACAAGTGATAAAGAAAAACTTCAACCATATAGTGCCTTAGAAAAGGAAAAGAAGGTCTCATTTGGAAATGACACCCCTGCATTCATAAAAGGTAAAGGTTCTATTCTTTTGAAAGAAAAGGTCAAAGCTGGGAATGTTATGTATGTTGATGGCTTAAAGCATAATCTATTAAGTGTCAGTCAGATGTGTGATCAAGGAAATGAGGTAATATTTCGATCAAATGGATGTATTGTTCGTGAGCTTGATACAGGAGAAACCATGATTAAAGGCATAAGAACTCCAAATAATTTATACATACTCAAGGGAGGACAACAGCAATGCTATCTTAGCAAGAATGATGAACACTAGCTATGGCACAGAAGATTGGGGCATCTAAGCTTCTCTCAGATAAGGAAAGCATGTAAATATCAGGCGGTTCGTGATCTCCCTGACATCAGAATTCCAGACAACACAATATGCAAATCATGTCAGTTTGGGAAGCAAACCAGAACTAATTTCCCTGAGAAGGAAGGATCAGCTAGTAGGCCACTTGAACTTGTCCATACTGATGTATGTGGTCCATCTAGGAAAAGGTCACCTCGAGGAGAAGAATACTTTATATTGTTCATTGACGACTTTTCCAGGATGTGTTGGATAGGACTTATGAAGCATAAAGACGAAGCTTTCGAAAATTTCAAAGCATTCAAAGCCTTGGTTGAAAACGAATCAGATCGCAGAATCAAATGCCTCAGGTTTGATAGAGGTGGGGAATTTACCTCGAATGAATTTTTCGATTTTTGTGAAGAACATGGAATAAGAAGGGAATTCTCTACTGCTAGGACTCCTCAGCAAAATGGAGTAGTAGAAAGGATGAACAGAACAGTTCAACAAATGGCTCGAGCAATGCTTGATGAGTTTGGGACTCCTACAACCTTCTGGGGTGAAGCTGCATTTGCTGCCGTCACTATTCTCAACAAGACAAACGTCCGGGTGAACAACACTCAAACTCCTCATGAACTTTGGTATGGTAAGACTCCCACAATAAAATACTTCAAAATTTTTGGAAGCAAATGTTACATCAAAAAGACTGATGAAAACCTTGGTAAGTTTGAACCTAGAGAAGATGAAGGCATTCTTCTTGGTTACTCTCCCCACAGCAAAGCATATAAGTGTTACAATAAAAGACTTGGAAAAATTGTTGAAAGTATTGATGTAGTGGTTGATGAAGAAGGAAACATTCCAAGGCAAGTAAAATCTGAAGATTTCGAAGATGATGAGGACTATCCTACAACAAAAAATCAGACTCATGATGAAGAAGAAACCCATGAGGCACCAGAAGAACAGATAAGGATAGAAGAAAAGACTCCATCCAGGTACATTCAGAAGAATCATCCAGAAACTCAAATTTTGGGTAGAAAGAGGCAGGTGTACAAACAAGAAGAACTATTTCAGAAGCTTCAAGCTACCTAGCATTGCTCTCCTCCACTAAACCACAAAATGTAAGTGAAGCATGCAAAGATGAATGTTGGGTCAAGGCCATGAATGAAGAACTGGAGCAGATTGAAAAGAATAACACTTGGGAGTTGGTTCCTAGACCAAACGATAAAAATGTAATAGGCACAAAATGGATATTCAAAAACAAACTGAATGAAAATGGAGATGTTATTAGAAACAAGGCAAGACTTGTTTGTAAAGGGTATGCTCAACAAGAAGGCATAGACTTTGAAGAAACTTTTGCACTAGTTGCTAGACTTGAGGCCATAAGAATGTTCCTTGCTCTTTCTAGCTTTCAGAAGTTCAAAGTATTTCAAATGGATGTGAAGTCTGCTTTTCTAAATGGAGACTTGGATGAAGAAGTGTATATTGAGCAACCGGATGGGTTTATCCTTGGAAATGATCAAAAACTTGTATGTAGACTCAAAAAGGCTCTCTATGGCCTTAAACAGACTCCAAGGGCTTGGTATTATCATTTGGATAAGTATCTTCATCAACAAGGTTTTACAAAAGGATCAACAGACAGCAATCTATATACAAAAATTGACAATGATAAGTTGCTAATACTTGTTGTAAATGTTGATGATATCATTTTTGGTAGCAATGAAGAAGACATGAGTCAAAACTTTGCCTTGGTGATGCAAAAAGAATTTGAAATGTCCCTGCTTGGTGAGCTCACATATTTTCTTGGTTTACAAGTCCAATGAAACAAAGAAATATGGGATGGAGGATTCGAAACCAGTATGTACCCCTATGGTAATAGGATGCAGCCTCAGCGCAAATGATGAATCAGCAGCAGTGCATCAACCAACCTATAGATCCATGATTGGTAGTCTGCTCTATCTAACAGGTACCCGACCATACATTATGCATGCAGTGGGAATAGTTGGAAGGTTTCAGGCAAATCCAAAGGAAACTCATCTTCAGGCAGTTAAGAGAATTTTCAAGTATCTTCAAGGAACTCAAAACTATGGCTTATGGTATCCTAGAAGTACAGATCTCACACTTCATGCATATACAGATTCAGATTGGGCAGGAAGCGTGGATGACAGAAAAATCACTAGTGTTGCTGCATTCTTCATGGGTCCTAGATTAGTATCTTGGTTCAGCAAGAAACAGAGTTCAATTGCATTATCTACAGCTGAAGTAGAATATGTAGCTGTTGCATCTTGCTGCACACAACTCCTTTGGATGATGCAAACATTGCAAGACATGCAAATCACTTGTACTCCACCTATCTCCATTTTTTGTGATAATACAAGTGCAATCAGTATTTCAAAGAATCCTGTCATGCATTCAAAGACCAAGCACATACCTATCAAATATCATTTTCTCCGGGAACAAGTGCTTGAACAAAAGGTCAAATTAGAGTATGTTCCCTCCAAGGAACAAGTTGTTGATATACTCACCAAACCACTACCCAGGGAAACATTTGAATACCTCAGACAGAAGCTGGGAGTAGTCAATGCATCATCTTGTTGTTGAAACTTGTCTGTTTCAGAGAAAAGTGGGTGTACGCGAGTTTCATGAGGAGGATCCGCATACATATGCCGGTTTATGTGGGTACAGTCGCGTATATGTTGGTTTGAAGACAATCAATGGGCCAGGCTCAGGATGAAAGGAGTCTGATATGGGTCCGATAGAGACCATCTGGCACAGGTTCAGGGGGAGCATATATTCTTCTAATAATGCATTGTTGGCATTATCTAAGAAGATCTTGGTTCAAGATCACAGTGTTTTGGTTTCAGGTGGAACAAGTGCAGAAGGAGAACATGGTTGCTGGTCTGAATGATGATTGACAGATGCTGCTGATGACAGTTGTTGATAACTATCATTGTCTAGTTATAGACATTTCGCCTCTATGTCATGTATTTCTTTTCTTATCAAGGTCATGTAACAACCTTCTTTGATTTCCCCACTATGCCTGGGATGGTTGATGTAATGTTCTTGTTTTATCTTGTGTAAACATTTGGTATATCCCCACTTGGTTGGGCAGATGAGTCAATATTGGTATATCCCCACTTGGTTGGGAGATGTATGTATGTATGAGTCTTTGGTGATAGGAAGGTCGCTTATGATGTATAGAGTCATGGTCTTTCTTATAGATCATTTTTCTGCAGACCTTGCCTACAATCAGGGGGAGCATGGACAGCACAGTAGAGCAGAGATTTCAGCATGTCCTCAGGGGGAGCATAACCCTTTGCCCTTGATGTCAAAGGGGGAGAATGACTTTGAATGATTTGGGGTTGCCATCAAGTCCAAAGGGGGAGATTGTTGGCATTATGACACAGGTTTGGCACTATGGCATAGGTGTTGTCCTTGATGGCAACTCACTCAGATGGCAGATCACTGTTCAGGCTCTCAGTATGAAAGAACTCACTCAGATGGCAGATCACTGTTTAAGCTCTCAGTATGAAAGAAAACAAGGTATACGCAGGTTTCCTTTGACGAAGTCGCGTATACACGCGGGATTGCCGATCAAAAGTCACGTATGCGTATGCACGCACTTTCATGCACAGAAAAGCGTGTACATGTGGGAAAGCTTATTTTTAGGACCATGGTATTTGGACCTATGGTTTTGGACCTTGGTATTGCATCCGAGGTATTGAACCCAGGTTTTAGGTCCCTAGTATTGGTTCTCTATGGTTTTGGACCATGGTTTGAGTAAGGCCTAAGACTATAAAAAGGAGGAGATCATTTGGCAAAGTATTGGACCAAAGTATTGAATATCTTATGAAGAGAAAGATTTGGAATACTGGTGATTGGTTTATGGTGCATAGCTGAATCTGAATCAAGGAGGAACCTGAGCGCAAGAAGATGGATAAGTTCTATTGATGGGTCAAAACTCAAGACTTGAATAGTAGTATCTTTGTGTGTTTTTGATCTGTTATATTTGGCGCATGACTTGATCTATAAATCTGATAATGTGGGTATAACTGATGTCTGAATATTTGAAAGAGTGAACTATCTTTTATAGATCTGTACGCAGGTTCGGCACATCAGAGGTGTGTATACACGCTAGTTCAGTAAGTAAAAACAGCGTATACGTTGGTTGGCCTTAATTCAGAAGCGTATGCACGCAGGTTGTACACATTGAAGTAGCGTACGTCTCTTGAAATTTGTTTTAGCTACTTCTGTTCATTATTGCAGGGCTCTGGGTTCAGAATTGGTGTTTGGTTACTGTCACTGCTTTCTAGGTACAGCATTCAGAGAAGTGATTATTTGATTCAATTTGTTTGGTGCAAAAGAGATTGGTTGATGTAGATATACTTGATGTGTGATTGATGTTGTTCATGGATCCAGTCTGAAAATTTATGAAACGTGATCCCTGGAAGAAAAGAGAAGCCTTATGTAGGTCAGCACCTACGTACTAGTACCTTAGATAGTACAAGAGCTAAGGGGGTTGTAGCTCCCTTCCAGGAAAAGCTATAGAACAAGAGAAGGTTGTAGCCTTCTGCAGGTAGCAGCCTGCATACTGGTATAAGACTGCACCAATACAGAATCATTGTAAAAAGAAGTTTCTAATTAAAAGAAGATAAAGACGAATTGCAGCAGGTGGTTTTCACCCACATTGGGTTTCCACCTTACATCCTGGTGTTCATGTGTGTTGTGATTTGTTTTGCTTTACTACTCATGTTTACTGTTCATATGGTTAATAATGTTCTGATGCACTCATTAAGAAGCAACTAACTGAATTATAAGTTTACTAGATATACGCTTGTTTCATTTCACACAGTTGTGTATACACGTGGTTTCCCTTAACTGAAGTAGCGTATATGAAACTGAATTTGGAAATGAAAAAGTTATATTGATTATATAATACTGATTCACCCCCGCTGCCCCTCTCATAATTATTTCCAACAAGAAGCCCACTATTTTTATTATTGTGCCCTTAGATTATTATTGTTATATCAGCTCTGATTATATTATAACCCCTTAGACTCCTATATATAGAAAGGAGGTCTTGTCATTTGTATCATCCAAGAATTGTTCATTTGTGTAATGTAAAGGAGGTTCCCCCCTCGAAGAGGCTGAATTCTAAGGCGTTGATCTATCTTTTCTATCTTTTTGTGAGCTGGTTTCATAACATTTGGTATCAAAGCTTTGGATTCTAGGGTTTTGCTACTCCAAACAAGTCATCGTGGAATTTTCACTATAAATTTTTTCTATGACGTTTCGGAAGTGGAAAAAAAAACCCGTTTGAGACGAAATATTTCTTCACCTCCGGTCTGAATTTCATATCTTGTCTCACTATATTTTCAAAGATATGATCTAAGGAATTTAGGCTTTTTGCAAGCTCCAGAATTTCATCTAAAACAGGTCATCATGGAATGTTCAGTATAATGCTTTCTCTATGAATTTTCAGAAGCTAAATAAAAAAACCCATTTGCGAAGAAATCAGTCTGAACCTCAGCTCCAAATTTCAGATCATGTCTCGCTATATTTTCGGAGATATAACCTGAGGAAGTTAGGGTTTTTGCAAACCCAAGAATTACATTCCAAACAGGTCACCTGGGGAAAATTGTCATAACTATCTCTCTGAGCACCAGATTGAAATTTGGTAAGGCGGTACAGAAAGAGGACGGAATGTAGTTTTCTGTGTATACTTTTCAGATCCGAAGATCAAAATAGTGACACGTGGCACTTCATACAAGTTTGCTCTTCTGAAAAGGTATATAATCAGGTCATCTTGGGAGATTGTGCATAACTCTTTCTTGGAGAATCCAATTTCGATCAGACTGGTGGCATTGGAAGGAGGACGCAGAGGGCTACTGTAGGTCATGATTTCAGAACTGGAAGATCTGATATTACAAAGTTACAGTTGTTTCAAGATTGAGCTCCCAAAATCAAGAAAAGGCGATATGAGGAAGTTTGATGGCAAGGATCCAGTAAATTGGATACTACAGATGGAGAAATATTTTGATCTACATGGTGTACCACTATTACAAAAGGTACATATTGCATCTAATTATTTAGAACCGAATCAATTTTTATGGTATAAAGGGCTTTGTTCTCGTAAACCACTTGTTACATGGTCAATTTTCACAGAGGAAATGATAGCACATTATGAGGATACAAAGAGAAACACCTTCTTTAGCCAATTGATAAATCTCAAACAAAAGTGTTCAATGGTAGAGCACATTTAGGACTTTCAAAAATTGAATATAAGGGAAAATGATATTCCATAGAAGAATAGGATTGATGTCTCCATAAGGACTTTAAAGGATAACATTCAACATGAGGTTCGTCTTTGGGAACCTGATTCATTGGAGAAGGAATTTAGGTTGGCAAGAAAAGTCGAAAGAAAAATTATGGCAACAAGGAAGTCTACCCGTCACAACTATAAAGATGGAAGTGTTGTTTCTCCTAGCCTTCCACAACCTACAAGGTTGACACCACAACAATTGGAAGAAAAAAGAGCAAAAGGGCTTTGTTACAATTGTGATAATAAATACATTAAAGGTCATAAGTGTGCTGAGAAGAAATTATTTTACATTGATTGTGAAGAGGATGATGAAAAAGATCAAGAAACGTCAAAAGAAGAGGATATACATCAAGAACCAACCCTAGAGAAAGAACAAATTAATTCGACCATATCTTGCACTGCATTGGCAGGAATTACCACTCCTCAAACTCTCAAGATACAAGGACATATCAAGAAGAAGAAAGTTGAACCAGTAAAATATCAAGAAGAAAAGGATCAAGAAACATCAAAAGGAAAGGATACTCACCAGGAACCAACACAAAAGAAAGAATAAAATGAATCCGACCATATCTTGTAATGCATTGGCCGAAATTACCACTCCTCAAACTCTCAAGATAGAAGGGCATATCAAGAAGAAAAAGGTAATAGTGTTGATTGATTCGAGTAGTACCCATAATTTTATTAATTGTAAAATAGCCAAGGAATTAAATTGCTCAGGAAAGTGCCATAATATCAAGCTATCCATGGGAGAATATGTATTGAATAGCCCAATGCTTTCCATTCCAATGGGTGGTGCTGATGTTTTACTAGGAGTCCAATGGCTACAATCTTTGGGTACGATAACTTTTAATTTTCAAGAACTTTTCTTGAAATTTTTTTGGGAAGGAAAGGAAGTTGAATTGAGGGGTATCGAAGGGAAACCGGGAAAGATAATCAACTCTAACACCATGACAAAGCTTCTAAATAAAGAACAACGGGGCGTAATTGCATAATTAGGTTCACTATAGGATCCCACATCAAAATAATGTATTTCTCCAGATATCCAAAACATTTTGGACAATCATTCCAAGGTATTTGAGACTCCCAAAGGCCTCCCACCTATTCGTGATCATGATCATGATATTCATTTAATTTGAGGAAGTGTTCCTCCAAACATCGAGCCTTACATATATCCATATGCCCAAAAGAGTGGGAACTCATTCAAAAATTGCAGAAGATCCCAGTTCAAACAATATTGTGAGAACTTGACAAAGAAGGAAAAATCATATTGGAACTTGAAGCAGTCATAGAACCAAGAAATCGACAGCTACGAAATAGATCAATTTTAGAGTATCTCATCAAGTTGAAGAACTTACCCGCTAAAGATTCCACATTGGAGGACAAGAATTTATATAGAAGCATCAAGAACTACTCAAGCATTGAGGACAACACTTTTTGAAGGAGAGGGGCATGTTAGGTCCCTATACTACTAGTGTGACCCCTTATTGTTATTAGTACAACCCCTTATTATATTTTTATGCCCATGTAGTCCCCATATTGTTATTATTGTGCCCCATAAAAGCCCACTATTGTTATTATTGTGCCCTTAGATTATTATTGTTATGTCGGCTTTGATTATATTATAACCCCTTAGACTCCTATATATAGAAAGGAGGTATTGTCATTTGTATCATCCAAGAATTGTTCATTTGTGTAATGTAAAGGAGGTTGCCCCCTCGAAGAGGCTGAATTCTAAGGCGTTGATCTATCTTTTCTATCTTTTTGTGAGTTGGTTTCATAACAGAGGAATTAATCTCCTAAATAATAAGGAAATTCCCTATTTCCTTGCGCAAATCCAAGGGGAATTGATCACCTACTCAATGCAAAAGCATTGTACACTCAATAGTATACAATAATAAATACGTTGATGTCTTTTTCCTCTACTCAACTAGGCAATTCGAATTCCATGCATGATTGGGTCTATTTTTAGTAAACTAATCACTTAATTGAGAGATCGATGAGTTAACAACTATGATAATTACTCAATTAAACTCCTACTGACTCCACTAAAGACTACAACTCAGTTAACTGAGTTTAACTAACAATAAAAATCCACCATGTTGCTAAATTTTAGCAATCAACCCATGCACAACTCTACTTCTAGCCTATAAATCGAATTTACTGACTTAACTAGGAGACAAAGCCATGTCAATCCATCTAACTACAATCCAAGTCATCTTGCTAATGTGGAAAATCGAATTTCTCCATTTGACTAAGGCATAAGTCAAATGAATCTTTTTCTTGTTACAATTCCAGCAATACGAAGTGATTGTATACCTTGCAGTGGTGACATGTTAGGGTCACACAAGGTTAGTGGAGGCCACGTGGGGGCCATGTGTGTAATGTGATGATATGGCCTATTTTAACATACTAGACTCCTAATGGGCATAAATTTTGATTTGAGACTCAAATTGAAATAAAATTTATATTGCTAAAATCTCTTGACAAGCTAATCACAATGGCAGTGTCAAAATTAATTTCCACATACTTGCAAAAATGAAGTTTTTTCTAACCCCATCTGTATTACAAACCCTGGAGATCAGGTCAAATAAGGATATAACACCTCCCATAGCTTGAGAATGTTTTAGCGAGTGGGAAGGAGTGTCACACGCGAGGTCATCTAGATTTGGATACTCTCTAAGGGGTCCTCTGTATAATCCACCAATTCACCTTCCATGTGTCACATCCAATAATATTGCAATCGTAGAGGAGCTGGAGAGACCCCAAAACGGAGTAAGGTGCAATGGTTGGATATAAAAAAAATATACTTCATATGGGTTTAAGGCCTATGTCGTTGTAGTTGTAGATACCCTCCATCCTTTCTCTTCACAAACTCCTAACAAATCTTTTAATATTATGAATATAATTTTACATTATTAATTTATTATGTATTGATTTTTTATAAAAGTTATAAAATTGAATTTAGATAAGTTTATTTTTTTTCCAGTCCCCGATGGGGGTGAGAAACATAGTAATAAACCCAACGCGTGGAGGATGATGCCAGACACTTGGCCGATGATGTGGGGGTCAGCAAACCTGACCTCTCACGGTGATCTTCGTACAGGGGATGTTAATGTTGGGCGTGTGAACCATCCATCAACCTTGATGGGAGAGGAAGCAGATGAGCGGTGTGGGTATTTGGAAGGTGGCGAACATATGCTTTGGAAAATGTTGTGGATATTGTGGCGGGTTGATGGTCAAGACTAGAGCTCGGGTTGTAGAGAGCACTCCTGTGTTTGGCATCTTGAATGGGACTAGTGGCGATTCCGCCATCGATGCCTTTTCCTTAGCATTGGGGATATTGAATTGGTTGTTTTCTTTCCTTGTGGGTGGTTGTTGGCTTCTCGGAGAAGGCTAAGGGTTTGACTCACTACAACTGAGGCGACCGGTGAGCTTAGCAGTGGGTGGTTGGGTATTCGAGATTTTGGCTCTCTTCTAGCTCTTCAGGGTTGCTGGTTTTATCCCTTGAGTATCCATATAGGTCTCTTGTGGTGGGGAGGGGGCAGCTCACAAGGTGTCTAGTTAGATTTTTGTTTGTGAGGTGTTGGTGTCTGCAATTCGTCGGCTAATAATCTCCTTGTCGGTATGGGTTCTTTGCGTCTGGTAGTTACCATAGTCGGAGCTAATAGTCTCCTTGTTGGTTTGGGGCCTTGGCGTCCGATAGTTACCATTGTCGGACTGGGTATTGCTCTCACTGTGGGGTTGGGAGGCCACCCTAGAGTCATAATTTGGGTGTGGGATAGTCTTTGTGTGCTTGTTTCGTCTTTTCCTGGAGAAGGAAGTATTGTTGCAATGTATTCGGAGCCACACAATGCTCGCTCCCTCGCTCCGATTAAACGAATTTCTGCCAGGCCGGAAGGGCATGACTCTTATTTGTAGGTGGTAATGGTAGCGAATGCATCTCCATCCTCTGGTCGAGACGGTCGCACCTGATAGAGAAGGTCAGGAAGCTTCTAGGGGTCATGGGGGATGTGGTGGTTCGATGGCTGGTTGCGGTGGTCATGGTGGTTCTTTGGTCGGCCATGGAGGGAGCAACCAACAAACTCCAAAGCGGGGTGGGGGTTGTAGCAAAGGGGAACTGGTTGTCAGGGGACAACGCAATGACCTAGGCGGGGAGGCATGGCGGAACAACATTGTTGTCTAGATACTTGTCAAGATTTGATTCAATCTCTGCTAGAACATTTGGAAACTTCGGAGAGGGTGTGGCAGGAAGAACATGTCGCACTTATTACCACTTTAAACAAGATGCATTACTTCTAGTGTCATGTTCGGGAATGAATCATGGTGGTCTGGCGTGGCCATAATTTGATATCAGAGAAGGTGGAGAAGTTGGAGTCATGGATGGCGCACTTTGAAGAGCATGTCAATGTTCCTTTTGCCCTCCTCCTCCTCCAGGGACTGTTCCGGAACAATCCTGCCTCAATTACTTCAAATGATTGATCATGGTTACAGGTGTTTTACTTGTTTTATATGTTTTCTGGTGCTTTTGGACTCCTAAGTTGTGGATTATGTCTCTAGTAGTTCTTTTGTTTCTTTTCCATATGCTAGCCGTAGTAGTCAACAAACTTGGTCAGGGTGAGACTACCTGCATTTTGAAACTGATGTACTCCTTTTTTGCTGAATGTATATAACTTTGACTTACAAAAAAAACATATATATATATATATATATATATATATATATATATATATATATATATATATATATATATATATATATATTTATATATATATTTATATTTATATTTATATTTATATTTTAATGTCACAAACCATAAATATGTTGGATAAATTTGAGTGACCTCAAGTTTCATATCTAGTACAAATAAGAATTTTAATGTATAAATTTAATATGCATGTAAAGACAACATCAGTGCACATTGTATCAATGTGTTCCGCACTCGTATATAGATTAAGCATATTTAAAAACCTATTCACACAGAGCTCGACCAAACATTAAATTGGGATATTTAACATGACACTCACACTTCTTTATATATATATATATATATATAATGATGAAACAACAATAAGAAATTAGAACACAAAATCCTTTACTTTCCATATGATTATTATTATTATTTGTAATCGAGAGGAATTAGCAATTGGGTCAGTCTTGTACTTATATGACACATGGTTGATTCTGGCCACTACCACTATACTTTTGGCAATTATGACCTGTCCTCCTCTCCATAGGTCGAGTTAAGACTGGAGGATTGAACCTTTAGATATCTTAGTTTGCACAATTTCACATCACCAATTGAACTGCCCCTTGACACATTTTCCATATAAATTTTTAAACAAAACACTAAATTAAATATTTAGAAATTCATAATTAAAATTTTGTTTGTTTTCCATTTATATGTAAAAATATTCCAAAGATTGGAACTTAAAACTTTTAATTTTTCACTTATCAATATGAACCTTGCGGAAAAACACCAAATCTAATCAACAACATCTTAAAATAAAAATACAATGTATTAAAAAAATATATTAAAATGAGTACTCTATGATTACATTCATGTGTATGATTATAACATTACATTTAAAAAAATATAATTATAAATTACGTATTTAAATGGGTTGGAATAATATAATTTTAATTATTAAAATGTTTAAGGGGAGTTAGATGAAACTTTTAAATTTTTATTATAGTGTGGCTAGTTGGTAGTGTAAAAGATGATTTTACTTTCGATGGCCGTCAAACAGTTCTATATAGTGATTTTAATAGTTATAAAATCATTGACCACGATTTATGAAGAGGCATCTTCTATGTCATCATATATATATTTTAATAGAAAAAAGATTAATAATTCATTTTATACCTAACATAAAGTGGATATATAATACTTAAAAAATAGCATCCAACCATTAGTACATAACGTACTTATTTAACATAGGGAATATGAAAATTGGTACTTCGAGAAACAAATAAAGTTCACAATATAACTATATCCAAAATTTAACATAGTGAATATGAAAATTGGTACCTTGAGAAACAAATAAAGTTCACAATACAACTATATCCAAAATTATTACACTGTAAGGCATTTCCCTCTGGGAAGAACTCCACTATGTGCCACTGTGTCCTCTCTTGCACCATTGATCTGATGTGTTAGACAATTAAAAAAAGATTGTGTCGTTTGATCATTATAGGCCGTAGAGAACACCGTAGAGAACATTTCGTAGGAAGTTGGTTAGGGTAAACACGGAGGTGGAAGTGCGTTGGAAGTTGGTTACTAAGCTAGAAATTTGTTAATGAATGTGAGACCTTAGCCGCCTCATCGGAGAGCTTCTTCATCAACTCCTTCATCTCCCACTTCTTCTGCTCCATCGCCATCTTCAACTGGAGTTGCACCGTCTCCACCAAATTCCAGATCACCTGTTTCTGCTCCCGCACCATTTTTGAGTGCCAACAACACAAACAGAATCATAGAACAAAAGACGCGGCGGATTGAACTAAACCCAAACACACAAAAACTTTACTCATTTGATTGCTAGAAGGGGTTTTTATACACAGTGGAGAAGTTTCTGGAGTCGGTGACGGTGGCTTCTTCAGGAAGCTATCTAACGCTCGAAACTTCTGCCGAATTCTCCAGAAGGAGCTAGACTCTGCATTTAATGCAGGTGGTTGGAATTATTAATGTTTTCCAACACTCCCCCTTAATTCCAACCATATGACAAATATACTATAGCACAACACATAAGGCATTGTAAACATACTCTTAATTGTCATACCTGCTAGTCTAAGTCTCAGCTAGGCTTACAATATAATCTTGATTTTCTACAACACATAGCTTCTACAAAACTCAAATTTTGCCTTCCCAAGAGACTTAGTGAATATGTCAGCTACATTCTCATTTGTATTACAATAAATTAGGGCAATTTCTTGTGATTAAACCTTTTCTCTTACAAAATGATACTGTGTATCTATATGCTTTGACCTTGCATGACATATAGGATTGTTCCCCAATTTGATGGTGCTTTGATTATCACATCCAATCACTGTAGGTTCTTGTTGATCTTCACCAACATCTTCAAGTATTCTTCTGAGCCATATAGCTTCACAGGTGGCACTACATAATGCTTTATACTCTACTTCAATTGATGACAAGGAAAATGTTGCCTGTTTCTTGCTGCTCCATGATACAGCGCCTAATCCTATATTGAAGACGTATCTAGTGGTGGATTTCAAGTCATCTGGATTTCTGGCCTAGTCAGAATCAAAATAACCTGTCAATTCAACATTACAAGCATTAGTATATTCAATACCAAAATTTATAGTTCCCTTTAAATATCGAAGGACCCTTTTTGCAGCTATCCAATGGCTTTCATGAGGCTTAGCCATGAATTGACTAAGTATGCTTACTGCATAAGCAATGTCTGGTCTAGTGGTAGTGAGATAATTCAGACTTCCCACTAATTGTCGATACAATGTTCCATTCACCTCTTTTGTTCCATCATCACTTCTTAATTTGATATTTTGTTCCAATGGAGTACTCACTACTTTACATCCATTCATATGAAATCTCTTTAGTACTTCATTTTTATATTTGCTTTGTGTGGTTAAGGTCCTTACATCATCTCTCCATACTTCAAGACCTAGACAATAGTGCATCTAACCAAGATCCTTCATCTCAAATTCCTGTGATAACTTCATTTTTATATCTTTAATCAATTTATCAGCACTCCCTGTTATTATTAGATCATCAACATATATAGAGAGTAATACTATATCCCCATTTATATCTGTCTTGACATACAAATTAGGATTATTTTTGCTTTCATTAAATCCTTGTTGAAAGAAGAATTTGTTGATTTTCTCATACCAAGATCTGGGTGCCTGTTTTAGTCCATATAAGGCCTTTTTTAACTTGCATACAAGATGTTCTTGACCCTTCTTTACAAATCCTTCTGGTTGAACAAGATAAATCTCTTCTTTTAAGTCACCATTTAGAAAAGCTTACTTTACATCTAATTGATGTAGCTTCCAATCATATTTAGTTGCCAATGCTATCATTATTCTGATGTATTCATTTTTCCAACTGGAGCAAAGGAATCTTCATAATATATACCTTCTTTTTGTGAATAACCTTTTGCAACCAATCTTTCCTTATACTTGTCTATGCTACCATCTGCATTAAATTTTGTCTTGTACAACCATTTTGATCCTATGGGGACTTTATTTTTCAGGTAATTCTGTTAATTCCCAAGTTTCATTTTTCATTATAGATTCATATTCTTCTTTCATAGCTTCCATCCATTCTTTATGATTTTTAGCTTGTTCATAATTTAAGGGCTCAAAAATAGTCATTACTTGAGACATTAAAGCATAATCTTTATACCTGATAGGGGATTGAATCTATCGTGTTGACCTTCTTAGAGGTTCATTACACTGTGGAGTACCTTCTACTCTTCTTCTTCTCTTTGAAGTGCCTTCATTACTTCTTTGTGGACTTTGACTCCTTGACATGACTTTTGGAATGTCCATGTGTTCTTGAGTTGATTCCACAACTTCTTCTTCTTCCTTAAAGCTATCATAAGGAGGCTTCCATACATTACGTTCATTTTCTTTTATTTGTTTATCTGCATGTTCATGAAATATAAATCTCTACTTGCAAAGACCTTGTGAGTACTTGGATCATACATTTTATATGCTTTTTTGATGGCTTTGGCATCTAACTTTCTCCTATCCTCTTTAGGAATATGAGCAAAGGCCTTGCATCCAAATATCCATAAATTACTAACTTTAGGTTTAAAACCATAAAATGCTTCAAATGGTGTTTTGTGCTCAGGATACTTAGTAGGGCTTCTATTTTTAAGATATACAGTTGTATTAATGGCTTCAGCCCAAAAACTATTAGAAAGTCCTTTATTTTTTAACATACTACAAGCACATTCAACTAATGTTCTATTCTTTCTCTCAGCTACTCCATTTTGTTGAGGTGTATGTGGTACTGTAAATTGTTGCATAATTCCATTTTGTTTGCAATATTTGATAAAAGCTCCTGAAGTGTACTCACCACCTTTATCTGATCGAAGAATTTTAATGCTCTTTCTTGTTTGCTTTTCAACCATACTCTTGAATTCTTTAAAGTATTCAAACACATCACTTTTGTTTCTTATAAAGTACACCCAGGTGTATCTAGTGCTATCATCAATAAATATAAGAAAGTAGTATGCTCCACCAAGTGACTTAGTTTTCATTGGACCACATATATTAGTATGCACTAGTTCAAGTATTTCACGTTTTCTTCTATTTTCATGCACGAGAAATTCATCCCTATGTTGTTTTCCTAATGGACAACCTTCACATTCAAAGTGTTCACCCTTAATATTTGGAAGACCTTCTACCATCAATTTCTTTTGTAGTAACATTAGGTCATTATGATTTAAGTGTCCATACCTTTGATGCCAAAGCTCTATATTTGACATGCCTGTTGATGCCAAAGTTTGATGCCCATTCTTCATTACATCCAACTTGTATAATCCTCCAACTCTCATTCCTTTTGCAACAACCTTGTAGTTGTCTTGCACATCCTTTACCAAACAATGTGATTTCACAAATTCAACTTTTAAATGTTGATATGTAATAGTAGAGACTGAAATTAAGTTCTTCTTTAATCCTAGAACATACACCACATTTTGAATTTGTTTTTCTTGTCCATTAGGCATCATAACACTTATATCACCATATCCTTTAATTTCATGTGATCTATTATCTCCTAAATAGATGTGTCTACCATTATTAATCTCATGATAAGTATCAAACCAATCTCTTTTGCATGACATATGGATTGATGCACCAAAATCTATAAACCAAGCATTATCATCATCAGTTTTTGTTGATAAAGCAGCATTGGACACAAACAATTTAATATTGCTAAAGTCATGACTAATTGCTTCATCTCTATCAACATAATTTCATGAATGCCTTCTTTGTTTGAATTGATCAAACTTTCTTTTTATGCAATTCTTAGCAAAATGAGCAGGTTTTCCACAGTAATAACACACATCATGTAATATACCTAGGGGGGATAATATGGGGTACAAAGGGAGGTACCCAAGGGAATAATGTAATAATGGGATGGACCATAGTAATAAATAAGGTGGTTAACCCGTATCATGTAAGGGACCACAAGTAATTAGTAATAATGTAATGGGCCCATGGTATTAGATAGATGGTGTTGAGGGAACCATGGTAATAACCCATGGTATTGTATGTATGAGGCCTATATAGAGGCTAGAGACTCCCCGTTGAGAGATGTCAAAGAATATTGTATGAACAGGCATATGGCTTGTGGAGTGTTCTCCTTCCTCAAAGAGTGAATGTATGGTGTTGCCCTACCTTAAGGGTTTGAATCAATAAAGAAGCATTTCTATCTATTTCTATCTTATTATTTATGGGTATATTTGTATTCTCATATGTTTTTGGGTTATATCTATATCAAGTGGTATCAGAGCTATAACAAGTGATATCAGAGCACTTTCTTGGGCAAAGCGGAGAATTTTTTTTATTTAATTTTTTACAGGAACTTTCTAAGGCGGCGAGTTTGCAGATCATATCTGTACGTTTTAGGGCAAAATCTGCAAAATCTAATTGTATATCTAGATTCTTTGTGAAAAATACCCGAGTTCAAAAAAAAAAATCGGCCGAATTGGAGTCCGAATGAAGGAGATATCACTGATCTAAAAATCAGTGGTGTTGCTGACATTTCTTCGGGGCCGCAAGTTTGCGGCACAAATCTGTACGTTTTGAGGCAAAATCTGCAAAATCTAATTGCAGATCTAGATTCTTTGTAAAAAAATACCCAATTTCAAAAAAAAATCGGCCAAATCAGAGTCCGGATGAGAGAGATATTGATGATTTAAAAATCAGTTGGGTTGCAGACATTTTTTCGGATCGGTGAGTTTGCGATGCAGATCTATACATTATGGTGCAAATTCTTCAAAATATAATTACAGATCTTGATTTCTTATGAAAAAACACCCAAATTCAAAAAAAAAAAATCAGTCGAATCGGAGTCCAGATGAGGGAGATATTGCTGATTTAAAATCAGCTCTTTTTTCAGAATTTTTGGTGATGGTGGAAGAGTTGCAGCGCGAATCTGAAATTCCAGTGCCTAGATCGAGATTTCTACCACATGGGAAGATGCAGAATGGTTGTTCCATTTCCGAACAACCATTTCCGAAAACAGGTCATAATAGGGATTCTGAGCAATATTGACGGAATTGTGGCCATTTCAAATTTTAGCCAAGTATGTGAATTTTTTTCCAAACCTTCATGGCTTCTAGCAAGGAATTTTTTACAGGGAATGATAAGGGTCCTACTATTGAAGAATTTATAGAATATCACAAATCTCAACACAAACAATTTTGGGTAAGTCGCCTGCTATTTAATCTAAAAGATGAAGCTGCTAAATGGTGGGACTCACTTGACGATTCAGTGGTGCAACTTCCTCATGAAAAACTAGAAGAACTTCTTTTAGAAAAATGGTCCCAGGCTAGAAAACAAGATAAGGGGAAACATGTGGGGTTATTTCCTACTGGTATATCCTTATTGCAGGTTCATGGATTGATTCAGAAGGAGAAAATCATTGTGTCTATAAATCCAAGTTGCAAGCAAAATCTCATAAATGTCAACTTGGCAAAAAAATTACAAGTGCCAGCAAAACACATTGAAAACACAGGATGTGCAAGGTTATTAAGATTTGAAGCTTTCAATGGATAAGTATGTGTTGCATGGTGATTTGTATATGTCAGTGATGGATAACATGGATGTTGTTTTGGGATATCCTTGGATGGAATCTGTGGGTACTATTAATATTAATGTGTAGAAAAAATTCCTGAAGCTCTGGTATAAAAAGAAGAAAATTACATTACAGGATATTTCCATCAATAAACAGGTAGAGTACACAAAGGCTGAAGCAGAAGATGTTCCAGGGACTGACATATCAGATGATGAGCCAGTGATGATCGACAATCAAACACAAACAGAGGCTGAAACAAAAAAGGTTACAGGTGTTGATACATCAGATGAGGGCTCAGTGGTTGAAGTAATATTGGAAGATAAGACACCACAGCAAGCACCACAACATGCACCAGATAACAGTCAGGCTCTAGTAAAGGGTGAATTAAAGAAAAAGACACTGTGGGTTAAAACTTCAACATATCATCACCCACATCACCCCGCAAGAAAACAACCAACAAGATGGCAACCAATTAGCCACAAGGACAACAACCCCTGCATGACGGATAGTGAGGAGCGAAGATCCACCTATTACACATAGAAGAGCTGCCACGGTCAACTTCCATCTCAAGTGAGCAAGGCACCAGCGAGATTGAGGGTTCACCTTTCTCTTGGATGGCTAGATGCACGTGCATGGTACCAGTGGACTACTATTTTGAGTAGATATTATTATTTGTGTTCTTACCATGTTTCGGAGACAAAACATGTTAAGGGGGGTGGAATGTAATATACCTAGGGGGGATAATATGGGGTACAAAGGGAGGTAGCCAAGGGAATAATGTAATAATGGGATGGGCCATAGTAATAAATAAGGTGGTTAACTCGTATCATATAAGGGACCACAAGTAGTTAGTAATAATGTAATGGGCCCATGGTATTAAATAGATGGTATTAAGGGAACCATGGTAATGACCCATGGTATTGTATATATGAGGCCTATATAGAGGCTAGAGACTCCCCATTGAGAGATGTCAAGAAATATTGTATTAACAAGCATATGGCTTGTGGAGTGTTCTCCTTCCTTAAGGAGTGAATGTATGGTGTTTCCTTACCTTCTGGGTTTGATCAATAAAGTGAAGCATTTCTATCTATTTCTATCTTGTTATTTCTGGGTATGTTTGTATTATTTCATATATTTGTAAGTCAGATCTATAACACATCATCTCTACTTGATTTGGCATTTGTCCTTGGTAAAGTTGTACCTTGAAATTATTTTACCTGTGGCTTTTTGCCTTTATTTTTCTCCCACTGTTTGCCTTTGAAGGACTACTTCCCTTTGGCCACCAATGCTAAATCTGAACTAGGAGATTTTTGTTTAAGACTTCATCTCCGCTCTTCTTCCTGCATAAGCATACCTGCTAACTCATCAAGCATTCCATTTATGTCACAATAACCAAGTCTATACTAGATATTGTTTCATCAATGTCACCTAATTTATCCTTTAGATCCTTAATTCTAGAAATAAAATTACTCACACTTTCATTTTCTTCCATCTTATTTGAAAGAAGCTTACTCTTTAAATACAATATTCGATTTGTAGTCTTCGTCTCATACAAATTTTTGAGAGTGTCCCATGTGTCCTTGGATGTTTTTCACTCTCTAATGTGTGGAATAATGTTGTCCTTAACGGACATCCGCAAAAGCACCTTCGCTTTGTTTTCCCGTTGCTCCCAATCTTGAATTGCAGCATCTGTGGCTTGAGGGGACACTGGCTTGACTTCAGCTCCAGACACAAT
Organism: Pinus tabuliformis; assembly: GCA_031772625.1. NCBI lineage: Eukaryota > Viridiplantae > Streptophyta > Pinopsida > Pinales > Pinaceae > Pinus > Pinus tabuliformis. The sequence continues at coordinate 499,288,525 of CM062820.1, forward strand.
CATCCATATGTTGTAGCCTTCCATTAAAGTCTGCAACTTAAACTTCCAATTTGCATAATTTTCACCATCTAACTTGTTAGAGTCAGATAAATAAGATTCCGCCAATATATTAGCCATGTTACTTATTTTCACCAAGTACCAACCACCAAAGATATTAATTTTTCACAACTTCAATAATTAATTTTCCCACTCCTTAATCACAAATAATAACACCTCAAGCACAAGCCATGAAATTTTATTAAGCTTAACAACTCATACATCATTAGACAATATGACTACCTCTTTCCTCCTCTTTTTTTTGTAATCTTTCTTCTCCTTTATATATATATATATATATAATATTCTTAATTCAAAAACAAACCAAGATTTCACCATTAAAAAACCAACCAATATTTTACCATTCACCGCCATCATGGTTCCTTATCTTAAATTCCATAAAATATTCTCCCAAATCAAAAGGCAAAAACAAAACAAGGACGGCAACTACTTTTTATTATTTATTTTTTTTTGTTGGAATTTCCAATATATGAAATATCTTACTTTTACCAGATCTTTGGATTAATTCCAATAAATTTATTTTATCACCACGTATGGATGCAAGAGATTTATAAAAAAAATATTCAGAGTATCCTTTTACCCTTGCTAACTCCGTGTAGTAGTGAAGACTCCTCAAAGAGCGGTCTTGGTCAAGAAGCAACAACGTTGTCTCACTGTCACTACAACCTCATAGTATGCTTTTACCCTTGCTAACTTCGTGTCACAGTGAACACTCCTCAAAGAGCGGTCTCGGTCAAGCAGCAAGAAGCAACAACGTTGTCTCACTGTCACTACAACCTCAAAGTATCCTTTTACCCTTGCTAACTCCATGTAGCAGTGAACACTCCTCAAAGAGTGGCCTTGGTCTCACTATCACTACAACCACTCTTTCCTCCGGTTAGGCAGTCTTATACATAGCAACTCTTTCCTCCAGTTCGGCTTCCAGTAGATTGCAGCCTGCAGTTGATCGCCCTTCACCAGAAGCTTTGCACAGAGATCGCTCTTCACCAAAAGCTCTGCACAGAAATTCTCTCCAACTTTCAACGCTACAGTGTTTCAACCCTCTCTGCAACACAACAGTCCCTCAAATGCAGCACACCGATTTATCTGTTGTCACACCCTCACAGATCTCTCACTCTGATCGCATAGGACCTTACTCTCTCAGCACTCAACCCTGCTGGAAAAATTCTATACTTTCAACACACGGGTCTCTCACAAAAGCTCACACAGAGACCTCACACCTCACCCTCTCAACACTGAATGAGGCTCTGATACCAAATCAGAGAACACAAGACACAGCGGATTGAACTGAACACAAACACACAGAAAATTTACTTATTCGATTGCCAAAAAGGGTTTTTGTACACAATGAGAAAGCACACAAAAACTTTACTCATTCGATTGCCAAAAAAAGTTTTTATACACAGTGGAGAAGTTACTGGAGTGGTGATAGTGGCTTCTTCAAGAAACTATCTAACTCTAGAAACTTCCGCCGAATTCTCCAGAAGGAGCTAGACTCTGCGTTTAATGCAAGTGGTTGGAATTATTAATGTTTTCCAACAAATAGGCCTCCATCGACTTGTAGATCATCTACTCATATCCCCAAGCCTAGGGGGAATGCTTATATTGGTGCGTATGAATCCCTCATGATTTTGTATTTTCTTAGTTTCTTGGCCGATTGTTCCATTATGTTAAATTTGGGGTTATCCTCTAATAAAGGGGCAAGAAAATTCATTGTAATAAGCAGCCCTATTGTGTGGGTGTACTCCAAATTCAAGGCTCATCAATCAGCGGAAACTACAAATCAGCTGGCAGTGGCATTTAATGATGGTCTAAGGTTGCTCATCAATCAGCGAAATAAAAAATTAGCTTGAGCAACAATCTTGCTTGCTAATTCTTATGATTTTTAACGATGGTCTAAGGTTGCTCATCAATCAGAGGAATATAAAATTAGACTGAGCAACAATCTTGTTTGCTAACGCTTATGATTTCGTATTAAATTTAATTCCTATGGTAAAATTTAGAAATATTTGAAAAAACCAGTGTAAATTTCAAAGACATTATAGGTGTGGATTGGCTTGTGAATTGACTAAATGCAAAATGGGACGTGTCTTTGGTTGTTGGTTCTAAAAACACGACATCTGCATGCTGTGGATGGGGGTCATTTAACACTACTGTGTCTTGCGGGTTGGAGATTCCAAAGAACGAGCGTGGAGAATACAACGCTTTTATTTGCAATCTTCATCACTTATGTCAAATCGCTCATAATTTTCCAACGAAGGTGATCAAGTTGGGGAAAATCACCTCAGATTTTAGAAACCGTCAGAGCTCAGAAATTTTGCAATAGTACTATATTTCCATTTCTTTTTTAGAAATGAAGGTGCGATGTCATTGTGTGTGTGTATCCATACATGAGATGTGTTTAGAGGACAGAGGATCCGAGATATTTTTGTAGTTTATCTCCAATCTTCGCAAAGGTAACTACCGTATTACTGATATTGATATTAAATTAATGTAACTGTTAATGAAAAATACCTCACATCCTCTATGCTCTCACAACATCTCATATATTTTTATAAGTCAGCGCTTAATGGCATTGTTCCCTTTTAAAACCTAGAAGAAAAACATTTGTGAAAGGGAACGATAGCATGGCAACTTACTTTGGGAGATTGTAGTGCAATCTGGACGTTTTCCCTTCAAAAGTTGTGTAGATTACTAAAACACCAAACGAAAGTTGTGTACATTATTAAAACACCAAACGAAACTCCATGTTTTCGTGGTTGTGAGAAGAGTCAAATGGGCCATCCTTAAGTCGATTGCAGATTCCCTGAATATTCGGGAATCCGACAAACATGGGCGCGGTCAAAAAATTGACCATGCCCATGTCCGTCGGATTCCTGAATATTCGGGGAATCTGCAATCGACTTAAGCTCACCACATCTGACGACTTACATGGACCATCCCATCAAACACATACATCTAACAATTATTTTCCAAGATGAAAGGGTGAAAACTACGCATTGGTCATTAGACTTTAAGTTATATAACTTCAAAGGTCCGATCACCTGCGGTGCAAAATCTTCCAATTCTAGTGAGGTAGTTTTTAAATGAGCATCACCACAAATTTATGAAACTGCCTGAACCCTATAGTTGCTTGAAATTTCAATACTTGAGGATATCAAATAAATTTAAGTGGATTCACTTATTCTATAAGATAGAAGGAATCCTTTTTAAATCAAGTACAAAATCGTATATATAAAATCAGTGCAAACTAGAGGGCATGGTGGGTCACCCCAGTCGTGTGATAAAAGTAAAACAAAAAAATATCAAGAAGACATTTACATTTTTCCATTTAGTTGCAATCTTTTTATCATTATATTGAAATAATGATGTTACTTTGCTACATATTTATTTATTTTATTTTTTTTACCTATTTCCCTAAACGGACTTTTAAGTGAGGTTATGATAAATGTATAGAGATAGGCATAGAGCATTATATATCAATGGGAGTAAAAGTAGTTGTCACTAATGAAAATGAGATAAACAACGTAAACTTTGAAACGGGAACTGATACTGTTACCCGTTTCATAGAGATAGCAAAAAATTGATCTGATTTTGAAAAGGGGTGATGCAGAACACATATATTTTTTTTAGAGCATAGTTTTTGGCACTTTAAATAACCGATATGATTACCCGTTTTGTAGGGGTAGTAAAAACGTGACCCGATTTTCAAAAGTGGTTAAGTAGAATACACTTCTTTTTGTTGGGAGCATATTTTTGACATTTTAAATTTTCTTTGTTTCAAATATAAATATTTGTTTTTAAATATTAGTGATTTTCATGCTGATTTTTAAACGTGTTGATGCAACATACCTTTTTTTTAGAGGACTTATTTTTCACACTTTAAAATTTATTATGTCCAAATTTTTATTAAATTATGATTACTTAACGAATTTTCAAATTGTTTTATTTTTTTTAATGTTGATTAGTTAAAAAAAACAAATATAAAAATATATATATAAAAAGACAAACAAAAAAAATAAAAATATGTTTAAAAAAAATATATATCTCATAAACCATAAAAGAATTTGGAAAAAAAAAACAAAACAAAACAAAATAATATATATATATATATATATATATATATATATATATATATAGTTAAGCAAGTAAAAATAAAAAGATTAACAAAAACTAGAAAAAATATATATATATATATATTAAAAACAAACTAGATTAAAAAAATAGAAAATTAACAAACAAAAAAATAGCAATATTAATATTAAAAACATTTAGAAAAAACAAAAATAAGGTCAAATTAAAATATATATATATATATATGTAAATTTTAAAAATATATGTCTTTTCCAATTAAAAAATTAAAAAATTAAAAATTAAAAAACATTTTAAACTTATAAAAAATTTGTTTTTGATTTAAAAAAATAAATAAATAAATAAATAAAATTACTAAATTTTCATTATTTATTTAAAAACAAACCAATAAACAAATTTAAAATTTATTTTATTTTTTCTTTAAACAAAATCTTATATATATATATATATATATATATATATGATTATATTATTAAACAATTTTTAAATTTTTTTTATTATAAAAAAAAATGTTAATGCCCACAGCCGCGCCACCACCGGGCGGCGGGCGGGCTGTTGGGTGATTCTCAGAATCGCCCAACGGCCAGCCCGTCGTCCGGTGGTGGTACGGCCATGGGCGGAGGGCTCTTCAGAATCGCCCAACGGCCCGCCCGACGCCCGGTGGTGGTGCGGCTGTGGGCGGAGGGGCTGGAATTGCCCAACGGCCTGCACGCCACCCAGTGGTGGCACGGCCGTGGTCAGAGGGTTGCTCAGAATCGCCTAACGGCCCGCCTACCACTCGATGGTGGCGCGACCGTGGACATTAACAATTTTCCTTAAAATAATAATAATAATAAAAAATAAAAATAAAAATAAAAATTGTTTAATAAAATTTTTTTAAATAGAAAAACAAAATTTTGTTTAAAAAAAATAAATAAATTTAAAATTTATATGGTCTGTTTTTAAATAAATAATGAAAATTTAATTTTAAAAAAATAAATAAAATAAAATTTAAATCAAAACACATTTTTTTATAAGTTTAAAATGTTTTTTAATTTTTATTTATTTTTTTAATTGGAAAAAACATATCTTTTTAAAAATTTTATATTTTTTTAGTTTTTTTTTTTTTTTTTAATAATTTGAGCTTATTAGAAGATAATGGTTGTCTTCCGTTCTTGGATGTTCTCATCTCTAAGAAGGTGGATGGTTCCTTTTCTCATCAGGTGTTTAGAAAGAAGACGCATACTGAGCAATACTTGCATGCTTCTTCGCATCATTTCCCTGCTCAGAAGTTAGGGGTTCTTAGCACGCTTGCCACCCGTGCTGTTAGAATTTCGGATGAGGAGAGCCTGGAAACGGAAAAGGCTCATCTCCTAGATGTCTTTGAGAAGAATGGTTACAATAGGCACCTCGGTCAAAGAGCCTTCCTCAGGGCCAAGAAGGAGCCTTCAATCCGAAGGGTTCCTAAAGATCATATCATGGGTGTGAACCTTCCTTACATCCAAGGGACCACGGACAGGATTGCGAGGATTCTGAGGAAGTACGATGTGCCCGCAACTTTTAGACCTCTCAATACTATCCGTGGCTCCCTCAGGTCGGTGAAAGACCCGATTGACCCTAAGGACATGAAGGGCGTCTATGTCATTCCCTGTTCCTGTGGGACCCCTTATATTGGTGAGACTGGTCGCTCTATCAATCAATGGATTAGCGAGCATTCGGCTGACTTAAGACATGGTAGGACCAAGTCCTCAGCCCTGGCTGAGCATGCGGGGAAGACTATGCATCATGTATGTATAGAGGAGGCTCAAGTCATTGCCAAAGTTGCGCAGTTTCACCATCGTAAGTTTAGAGAGGCCCTGGAGATTGAGAAATGGCCGAACAATCTTAATAGGGATGATGGCTGGAAGATTAGCAGCTGCTGGGTCCCAGCCTTGTCTTCCTAGCCTCCTCTTTCCCCCTTTGTTAGGTCTTAGGGTTTTTGTCTTCCCCTCCTTAAGTTTCGTTTTTGGCGGATTAGTCCTAGTATTATGGAGTGTTTGATTCATTATTAAGTTATTTCGAGCTAAGTATTGTATCCCGTTTATGATACTATTGGGTATATTATTATTAGATGAGATTTTTTGTTTCCATAATTTCAATTAGTTATGCTTATATTTAATTCTACTATACCTTTAACTAATGTCTAAAAAACCCTTTTAAACCTTATAAGTAATAATATATTGACCTAATGTCATAATTTTATTGGAATAACAGATTATTGAATAAATATTGATTATTTAATATAAATTATTAATTTAATTATGAGAAGAGATCTAGTTTACCAAATTAAGAAAGTATTATGAATAAATATATGATATAACAATAATTTTTTTTTTTTCCCCTGGAAAAATCAGTATATATTTCATTAAAGAGCAGTTTTTTACAAAGTATCCTCATTTGCAGTTTGCTGTAATACCACGCAGGGTATGATAGCATTCACTGTATTGTGCTGTTCATCCTAACAAAAACAGAGTAACAGAAAAAATAAAAAATTCCAGCCTAGCTTATACTTTCCTTCCCTTCTTCTTTTCCACCCGACGCCATCCTCCTGAGTCCGCATTGGGTGTGATAATTGCTAGCTGGTTTTCCATTGTGACCAATTGTGTTTCTTTATCTGATTCTGAGCCTTCTGTACTGTGGGTTCTCTTTATACCACTTGTTTCTATCTGAAACTCCGGGTGCGTTTCTGTAACGTTCGTTCCAGTATGAGTAGAAGAGGTATTTGCTACCGGGGTTTGATTTTCCTCCATTTGAGGAGCTGGTTCTGTCTGGTTCTCTGTGAGATCCTCATTTAAGTCCTCTTCCTCTATTGGTTCTGTGTGCTGCCAGCCTTTGGGCTTTTTTTTGGTTTTGTTATTTTTCCTGGGATCCTTTCGAGCCAATGGACAGTTGTTTTGTAGATGCCCTGTCTGCATACAGCTTCTGCATCGGAATGCTGTGTTTTCGTAGTCTAACTGCTGTATCCATTGTGTGTTATTGTAGTTCAGTGTGATATGATCAGGCAGCCCTTCGCTCAGATCCACTTCCACACAAATTCTGGCGAAAGTGAAGAGTCCTCTGCTAGTTCTTTCTTCATCCATTTTCAGGATTTTCCCCAGAGAGTTCCCTATGGCTATTAACACCTTAGGGTGCCAGAAATGTAGTGGGAGTCCATGTAGCCTTACCCATACAGGCATTTTTGTAACTATCATTGTTGCTGCATCGAAATCCGAGAACCAGGGAGTGATGAAGAGACCAGCACTGCCCCAGAACCATGGGCCCTGATTGATAATGCTGGCTCTTTCCTGTTCTGTATTAAATTTAACTATGAAAAAACCTTTAGGGCAGAGATAAATTTCACAGTTAGGGGACCATGTTGCATAGATCCATTGATGCAGGGCATCTGATTTAGGCCAGAAGCCATTGAATCTACAAATAACTGCAGTATTAGTTAGATCTGAGTGTATGCTGTTTACCTCTGGCATATTTATTTGTAGCGATGGTGAAACTGGTTTTTGTTCAACGATGTATGGCCCTGGCATCTCTGATGGTGGTTCTGTTTTATTTTCCATTTTTTTCCCTCTCACTGCGTCCCGAAAGGAGCTGGTGTTTTTTGAGCTGGTGCCGCTACTCCCACCACACAGTCGCAGATTGAGAAAGATAGTTGCATCATTGGTAATGCCATAGTGCTGGAGTGTTTGGCAATCTTGTAAGCTATGCCCAGAATATATAAGACTTTGATATTGGGCTGGGATTCCAAGGTATTCCTGAATCCTCTCCTTTAACTCGTGTATATTCATCCCCTTGCTGAGTCTGATACAAGTATGTTTTCCTTGTATAGATTTAATAAAAATCTGGATCAGTTCTGATTTCATGAGGGTTGAACCCTGATTCACAGATTTATGAGCCAGATCCGGCGGATGCATATCCGATCTGTGGCCGTCTCCAAGCAACGGTTTTTCCAATACCGTTTCGGCGGATTCGGTGCGGGCTTCTGCAGATTCAGCTCTTCCAGTAGTGGTATTCTTGTGAATGACCCAGATCTGGTCGACCCCCTTCTGTTTATCTCCCTCCTGCGTATCATTCTCCAGCCCTTCCTCTTCTCCCTTGTCCAGCAACTCACATTGCGGATCTGGTCGATGATAATCCCCAAACCCTCTGTTTGTGCGTTGCCTCGAAATGTTGGATACCCAGATCTGCATTATAGATTGCGAAAGCCACCCCAAGTACGATGAAAACCCCATATTCCCAGCACATACTGTATCTTCGACTATGACGTTATAAAAAGGCCAAATCTCATCAGATCGGCTCCACGGCATGTCGAATAGGGGCCTGGGGCATGTGGATCTACCTGGATTAAGCAAGGCATATGCGCAGGTGAGCGTATCCAGCCGAGTTCTCGTCAAGAAGGCGGTAGTTCGATCCAGCTTCAGTTCGATGAGGCTCAGGTTATGCCAGTCCTTTCCGTTGGGTGATTCCGCCCTGAGCCAAGGGAAAACGTCAAGGCCTGAGGGTCCTGCCTTCGCTATTCTGTTCGATCCAATACGGTTCATAGACTTAGGGCTTGCGGCGGCCGAGAAAATTCTTCCTGAAACCCTAAGATCGCACGCAGGCTCCATCTTCCACTGAGCAAGTGAGTATTCCACTTGTTCCCTCATATATAACAATAATATTAGTTATACTACTAGAATAATAATGATTTAACATGAACACTATTTGTTTGTTTTTAATAATAGTGGAATTATAAATTATTAAGTAAATATAGATTTTTTAATAATCATATATTATTGTATATAATCTATTATTTTAATTTCGAATGACCATTATAATTAAATAATAAATAATATTGATATATTTTTTAAAGAACAAATAGAGAAGGTCTAACTTACCATTGGACCATTAAGTAATTATATAAACATACAATTACCTAAGAGTAATAGTAATTTAATACCATTTAAATAATATTAGAATAATAATAATTAATAATGATATATTTAAAATAATATATTATATTTTATTATTTAAAATAATAATTTAGTATTTTAACCCTAAATTATTATTTAAAATAATAAATTATTATTTTAAATAATAAATAATAATTTATTATAATTTATTAATTATAATGACCATTATAATTAAATAATAAATAATATTGATATATTTTTTAAAGAACAAATAGAGAAGGTCTAACTTACCATTGGACCATTAAGTAATTATATAAACATACAATTACCTAAGAGTAATAGTAATTTAATACCATTTAAATAATATTAGAATAATAATAATTAATAATGATATATTTAAAATAATATATTATATTTTTATTATTTAAAATAATAATTTAGTATTATTAATTTAACCCTAAATTATTATTTTAAATAATAAATTATTATTTTAAATAATAAATAATAATGATATATTTTAAAGAACAAATAAAGAAAGTCTAACTTACCTTGGACCATTAAATAATTATATAAACTCGAAATTACCTAAGGTAACTAAATTCTAAGAGTAATAGTAATTTAATACCATTTAAATAGTATTTATAGATTATTTGGTAAATATGAACTATTATACGAGATATAATGACCATAATAAATATGGATATTATATTATTATCAAAGGAATTTTAATTTTAGGTATTCATATACATTTATTTACCTGTTTTTGCTATTTATAGGAATGTTAATAATTAAATTAGTGTTGACTAAGATCATTAGGTCAAAATTAGCCGTTAGCAATATAGCCGTTGGAATCTCTGCACACTCTATTTAATCAGCTAAGCCGGATTGGTTCTTCAACTTGTCCTGACGATGAACCACACTGGCTGGTTCGAAACGCGTCGACAAAAGATTGGTTATGTGATTTTGCCGAAGACTATCTAAACAATGTTATGGATCACAGAAGTCTAAATTCCTTGATTAATTTTACTAGTTTTTAATTTTTTTTGGTTAATTTTCTATTTTTGTTTAATCTAGTTTGTTTTCAAATTTTTTTTCCTAGTTTTTGTTAATGTTTTTTTTAATCTTTCTATTTTTACTTACTTAATTTTATATATATAAATTTTTTAATTTTGTTTTTTTTTCTTTTCCAAATTCTTTTATGGTTTATGGAATTTTTTTTTTAATATATTTTTTTAAGTAATCAACATTTTAATCTTAATTTCATTAGTTTTTAATTTCTTTTTGGTAATTTTCCAATTTTTTTTAAATATAGTTTGTTTTTAATTTTCAATTTTTTTTTTAGTTTTTTGTTAATGTTTTTTTAATTTCTCTATTTTTAACTACTTAATTTTATAGTTTTTTTAATGGTTTTTTTTTTACCCAAATTTTTTTATGGTTTACATTTTTTTTTAATATGTTTTTTTTTACTATTTATTTGTTTATAATTTGTAATTTTTTTCTAGTTTTTAATTCTTATCTTCTATAGGTTAGTTTTGTTTTCTTTTTATACATTTTTATGATTAATTTTCTTCTTTTTTTTTTTCTTTTTTTAGTATATATTTTTATTTATTTATTTTTTGTGCTTTTTCATTGTTTTAATTTTTATTTTTTTTTAAATTTTAATGTTTTTCGGGGTCATGATAAAATATTTTACGCTATTATTTCGAAATGTTGAAATTTTACCCTTGAAATTTTTTTTGTTATCCCAATGTCAACACTTTTCGTTTTGAGGGTGTTTTTTGCACAAAATTTACCATTGAAAAAAAAATGTTATTTGAACATCAACACTTCGTTTTGAAGGTGTTTTTGGACAATTTTTGCACAAAAAATTGGTTTTCACCGCCATTTTTAAAACATGTTGAAAATTTACCCTAGAAAAAGAAAAAGTGTTATTCCAGTATCAACACTTTTCGTTTTTAGCACTGTTTTTTTATGTTTTTTCAAGGTTTTTTTGTTAGAGTTCTCGTTTTGAGTTTATAATTCCCGTTTCAAAGTTTACATTGTTGATAATGTCATCAAAAAAATTATCCAAAGTGGTGCTAGTGACGAGAAATGAATGAATACATGTTTATCAAAATTGTTAGAAGTAATGGAGAAAGTTAAACTTAGATTATTGTTATGATGATGATAGGTTTGAGACTCTAATCTTAAACCTCATATCCTAATATCTAGGGAGTGATTAAAACTATCTTGTTAGTGTGAAAGCCTATATATTTGAGGCTCATCTAACTCAATGTAACAAGTGGGCTTGTATGAGTGTTTGTACACACTCCAAGTATCTCACCTGGAGAGCCATTTAGTTTATAGTTAATATATTCAGTTTTTATCAAAAATTAAGTTAAATACTATGATTAAAGTATGTGTATGGTTTCAGAAGAGAAAAAAACACATTAAATTGCTGACTTAGTTGTAAAAACGAAAAGATAAAAAAGGAACACAATTAGAAAAAGAACAAAAAGAATGGTATATTATAAGAAAATGAGCTTTTGGAAAAATGCATCTAAAGCACAATTAAAAAAGAACCAAAGGAACCATATATTATAAGAAAAGGGGCTTTTAAAAAAATTAAAAAAGGAACACAATTAGAAAAAAAAAACAAAAGGAATGGTATATTATAAGAAAATGGGGCTTTTAAAAAAAATGCATCTAAAGCACAATTAGAAAAAGAACCAAAAGAATGGTATACTATAAGAAAAAGGGTTTTAAAAAAAATACATCTAAAGGCTTTTAAAAAAAATACATCTAAAGATTTTTTAACCAAACTTACCACAAAAATTAATGATAAATTAACTTGCAATTTAAAGAATTAAAAAATAAAAAACAAATTTACAACAACACACTATATCATGGATGAAAAGAAATTTACATAAACATATTCTAAATTTTATTTTCTTTTAAAATAAACTACATTTTTTTTTGTTTTTCCAACAAATTTTTTTATTGAAAATCAATAAAGACTAGAAGGTACAATTTATGTTATAGGATAATTTCATAACTAAAAGGGGAAAAAACCAAAATATTATTAATGAAAATGTGACATATTAAAGAAAATGTAAAGTCATTATAGTTATAAAAAAATGCAAACATAATGAAAAATTTCAATAATTTTCAAATTCTTTTGAAAGAGTAATGATCCAATAACTATTAAAATCAAAATGGTGTTAGCTATTTGATTTCAAATAAATTTAAATATTAAAAATATATATCCAAAAAAAAAATGGAAGTATCTATATGGCTAACTACTTTCTTATGGCCATCTAGCAAAATTAGATATTTATTGTTGTGAAAAATTCTAAACATAGAAATAAAGAAACTTAACACTTCAAAGTAACTTATTAAATAGTTGATGGAGATTGTTTGGAATTATATACTTCTACTCATTTTCATCCTACTAAATTACTTCCTTTGTCCACCTTAGTTCTCATCACTAGTCAACACGATGCATATGATTAATCTATATTCTTTATCTAAAGGAAAATTTACAATGGAGTATATACACTTTTAAATAGACCAATCTAGATCTATTTGAATTCTGGATCTCCTAACCGTAGAGAGGGATCAAATCTCTTAAATTCTTTTAAAATAGCTTTGATCCCTCTCGGCGCTTGATAGATCCAGAGCTAAGATATATGTAAGATGGTCTAATTCCCCCCTTTAAATAGGTTATACTCCACATGAATACTATGGGTCAATACCATGGGTTCTCCATACCATGGACCAATACCACTAGTCATTTATTATTATTATTATTATTATTATAATATTTATATAGGTTTTTGTTTTGTCATTTTATTTAATTTAATTTAAACATCATACCATAGCAAAAATCAGGAGGCCAAAAACTACCAATGATAAAAGGATACATTAAAAATTAAAACCATGGATAAAAGCATGGAAACTTGGAGCCCCAAAACCACCAACAATAAGTTAACATAAATATATTAAAAAAAATACAACTTGAGAGAGGCACTCTCCACCCAAGTATGGTAGCCATGCCATAATGCCAAAACATAAACATTATTACTTGGTAAAAAAATAATAAAAAAATAATAATAAATAAATCTATATAATTAAAATTATAAAAATAATAATAATAAAATAAAATTAATCGTTATAGTTTTAACTATAGTAAAATCATCAAATTAATGCATAAAACTATCTTATTATTGTGTTTTTCCAATGACTAGGTATTAATTTGACATTGACCAAAAATTTATGACGTTTATCCGTAGTTTAACATTAGAAATTCAATTTTTGTTATTTTTTATTATTATTTAATTATAAGGTGATTGGTTGAGGTCTTATTATGAGTTGTTTAGTAACTTCCATTTCTATTAGTTACTAATTTTTTGTTTTTTGTTTTTTGTTTTTTGATTTTTTTTTTCTTTTTTTTTCTATTATTTCTATTTTCATGACTTATTATTATATTAAAAACATATTTTAATAAATTTAATTATAGACAATTATATATATTTACACCGTAAGGCATTCCCTCTGAGAATAAGTCCCCTCTCATGCCCTGGTGTGCAATCATGAACCATTGGATCATTGTGTTGGACGATTAAACTAATACCATCCCTTGGATTATTATCATCTCTAGTGCTGCCAAACAATATTTTATGTTATGCAGTTAATTGCTCCCGCAAAAAGAGGAGGTTCCTTAGAGAAAGGGACACGACTGTTAACAGGAAAACATAAAGTATTTTGTGTTATGGAGTTAATTTCTCCTGCAAAAAGAGGAGTTTTCTTAGACAAAGGGTCAGGACGATTAACTGGAAAATAGAAAGATACGAATGAGCAGTTATGAGAAGATATGACAATCTCATATCCCTCCATGTCTACTTGCTCTTCTCTCAATACCATCTCATATCATCGATCTTTCTCGCCAGATTCTCTCCTTCCCCACAATACCATTCTTCTTCTCAATTGCTCCCAAAAGTATTATGAGCGTGTAAGAACACTGATGCAGCACTTCCGATACATGTTTTTGAGCGAGAAGTTGAAGGGAACAGCGAGGTATTACTATCTCGAGTGGAGGACATGGGTAGTCGTTGCCATCCAATTGGCATGGCGGCTCTACAAAGCGAGGTCAGTTGTCGTTGGCTCCTCTCTCGCTACCCTCTCCTTGTTCGGTTGTGAAGACCACTAACCAAAATTTATTCTTCTTCCTGCGAAGATCGCCTCCGACTCTATGCTACTTTCATCGCCTCCCCCAAACCGAATGATTACGATCTCTTCTTATGATATTGCCTTTTGCTTCATTCGTTCATGATCCATGTTATCTAGGTATTTAGATTGAAAGTTTTTTAACCACATATCCAGTGTAGTGTACTCACCAATACCTTTTTCTATGCATTGCAAGATCTGTACGGGATTTGCCCTGTATTTTATGGGCTGAGGGAGCAGGTTCGAATCTCCTCTCCCTTGCTGGGTTGTTGCGCCATGAATTTCTAGAGGCTGGGAAACGGAGCTTGAAGGATTTGCAGTGTTCGCATTATATGAGTGTGTATAAGAAAGAGGACAATGATGCTATTGAAGCATATGGAATTTGTCTCTCCTCTGTTCTTGATTGTACGATGGACATCATACTCTGTATTTTTAATATTTTGGTAATTAAAAGAAACGTTAGAAGAACTAGGTTTTATCCATATATGAAAATAGTAGTGCAATATTTTTTCTTTTTCAAGTAAAGTATATTTCAAGTGTAGTCCCAATCATTTCTTATTATAGACATACAATGGGCCTCACTAAGTCTTATTTCTGGAACAATGCCATTTTATCTAGGCATAGATCATTGTTCAAGTCACGTACTCATCTTCCATGTGTTGTCCTACCTGATTTTGATTAACCCACGATTTTACTGTGCAAATATTCTATGAGTAAATAAATATCACATCATTTGGAATCAAAATTGGTTAGATGGTTTTTAATTAGGTAACCATAATTTGATAAACTAACTGATAGACTATGTGAAGAAAATGTGAACATATTTTTCTATCATGTATTGTTTGTCTTAGTATAAGATTTGTCCTGTGCACAGAACATTACCTTCATAATCTATCATGTATTGTTTGTCTCAGTATGAGATTTGTCCCATGCGCAAAACATTACCTTCATCTGCCAAATTTGGCATTTGGGCTGATATCATGTTAATAATTAATCTAATGATTACAAATACTACATTAAGTGGCATTTTTATATTGATTAAAATGGTTCTAACTATTGGCATAGTTATAAGAATAGACTCAGAAGTGGAAAGAAGTTGAGATTTTGAAATTGTTGAGAGCTAGAAATTGCAGAAAATTAGTAAATTTGTTACAATTATTCTTTCAAAATGAACCTAAAGGGAAAAGAAAGATATGATTGACCAGTTATCAAAAGATTGATTTAAAAAATTTAGATCAAACTCACTGCAATATCCTATGCAAACTAATTAAGAAATCATCATGCAAAATCCAATCCAATTAGGATGTTGCCATCAACATAATTAGGCTCTTACCATCAACCTTATCTCTTTCTTAGTTAGAAAATTTGATGCCGTGAATAGTGAAAATGAGAACACCCATTAAAATGACCACACCCATTTTTTCCATGTTGATAAAAACTTAACACAATTAGACCATTAACATCTACCTAGCCCCTTTGTTAACTAGAAATTTTGATGCCATAGAAAGTGAAAATCCATTTCCTTTGCATATTCTGAAAATGTGTCAATGCATTTTTACATATATCTTGGAACAGAAAGGAGTAATACATTAACTACTTTCTTGTAAGAAAAAGTAGGGATCTATAGTGAAATATAATGGATAGCTCTATGGTTCTTATGTATAGACTGTGGTTGCATTTATCTATGCATAAATTGAGCCTACTAATAATTTGGGAGTAAAAGTGTGAATGATAGAGAGGTGATCAACAACAAATGTGGTTTCATTTATCTATGCATAAATTGAGCCTACTAATAATTTGGGAGTAAAAGTGTGAATGATAGAGAGGTGATCAACAACAAAACAAGTACAGTAATAACAATCTAACACAACACCCTTCCTTTACTTGAATGTGTAACAAGTACATTATTAACAATCTCAAATAACGTAATTCTCATAAATGAATTAGTGTATTATAATGTGTTATGTTGCATGTGTTTATAAGGGTCTATAACATATCTCATCATCTTCATCTATGCTCTTTTTTCATATGCTATCGACTTATGGCGTTTCCTTTGCAACATTTGGTGTAATTGCTAGTTACGACTATATTCAATGGTGGCATGAATAAAGATAATAAATAATAAATGCATAAAAAGCTACTACATTTACTTGCCTAAAATGCATTTGTCTTGTCGTTGCAAGATGCGATATATGCAATTTAAGTTCATTATTGTTTTTTTACTTCAATTTAGCTATATTTAAACTAAGCGACACGTACTAGCTACTATGTAGTACTTGTTTTTTTCTTTTCTAAATGGTATTTTTATTCAATTTTTTAGAGATATATTTTAATTAGAAGTAAGAACAATGGCGGAGCAGTGCACTAGGATTTTATTTTTTATGTATTTTTGTGGATTATATCGTTGCAGTCCATGCGGCTGTGTTACACAGAGGAGGGCATCGACTGGAAGACAATTTTCCCATTTCTCTTCATGGTGAGGAATGATGATGGTCTTGGAATATAAATTTCAAGGAACTCCTGTTTTTTTGCAATAGAATGCCCACAGAACCCACAAAGGAGCGATGGAATTTTCCATTGGTTTCTCTTTTCTATGGAGCTCCCACCGCATCTAAGGTTCATCATAGCGATTGGGTTTATGCCAACGAGGGGAGCCTACAAAATAGTAGCTACGATAATACGAAGTTTGATTTTCACATAGACTCTTTTGACTACCCAGCAGTACTAGATCTGGGGTTTCGTGATCTAGGATGTGCCAAATTGGAATGATTGTTGCAAAGGAAGCCTTGCCTCTTCAAGGGATTGATGGGAATGAGATTTTGGGGGTAAATCAAAATCCCTTTTCCCTAAACAAATCAATTCTGAGGTCTATGGGTTATGGCCCACAAAGCCTATCGGAAGCGTTTTAGGCTTTAAGCCTTTAAACTGTGGACTTACTTTAGACCCTTTCAACCATTCCACTATCGGGTCTTTATTAACACCTATCGGGAGCTTACACATGTCGCATTAAGCCTTTAACCCTCCGGGAAACACCAATTTCAAAATACACGGGGAAACATACAAAACCCCGCTCCGGAACACATACAGGACTTCAAATCATATACACCCGCTTTAATAACTATCGGCGGGTTCACAGCTTTATTCTGTTGCAAGTCCACCAAGACAATCCATCCTCTGATCTCCAATAGGGATCGCTCCGATTGCAGATCGAAGCTTATCGGTGACATCGCTTCGTCAGCCCTCGGTTCATCGCCAGAATCGCTATCGATCATCCTGACTTTCCATCGCCGATTTATTGCTATCGGCGTTCCACCATTCCACTATATTTGGTCCTTTGACTTGCCGATCTGTGATCCATCTTCCAGAACTGATCAGGGTATAGACCATGTTCTATGACCTTTCAAGTCCGGACTCTCGAATCTGCTAAGGGTTTTTTTACGCTAATTCTCAGTGTAATTTGGATTCGCTTGCGGAACTATCACTTGCTAAATAACTTCGCCAACGTGATATAACTCTTATGCATGCTCACATTCGTCTACCATTTGATGGAATCTATGCTTTAAGCCAGTTTCTGGGCCCACACTTGCGTTCACACTCTGTTAACACATATAACAGTTATATATATCTCTTTGGATCACCATCGATCCTACAGTGGTCGATGGTCGATCAACATGCATCTATAATTGGGATTAAACCCTCAGCGCACATACACGAACCAAAGTTGAATAGAGACATAACACAGACACACAGGAAACACAATATCTATATTATATATATAGGACAATTACAGCTAAGGCATTTCAGCCTTAGAACAATCTCCTCTTGACTACATCGCACCTATCTTTGATTTCACAAATCTATCTAATTCTCTGTCTCTCTTCTCTGAACACACAGGTTCGTTGTACATATATTTATATGGAAAATATTGTTGGATCGGATCACTATGAAGGGTCCGATCACATCCCCTCCTTGATTTGCTCCAACAAAAGCCCTAAAGCTCTATAATGCATGCATATGGAAGAAGACAATAATAACAAGTCTTCGAGAGACTTTTCTCCATATTTTTCCATCTTTAAATCTGTTTTAAAACATATTTTTCCCTTTTTTGTTGCACTGGTCCACGTCTGCTTTCTTTTTCCGCTTTGGATTCCTCCCTTCATCTAAGGGTGTTGGATGCTCCCGCATCAGACTCCCGAGGCACAAAAATTTATGACCTCCTGGTCATATGCTTCTCCTTGTCCTTAACAATTCTACCCACTGCATTCTTCAATGGAACTACCTTCATGGTCTTCTGTGAGCTGCAACCAAACCTCTGCAGTAACAGTCTCCTTCTGCTACATGATACCTCACCAAGCTCTCCTCACTCAGTCTTTTGGCATCCTTCAGGTTCTCTCCTCTGGAACCATATGAGCACTCCTTGCTCTAGGTTTGTTGCAAGTCGTCTCACCTTCCGCTGTTGTTCTTTGCGAGACAGTAAGACCACAAACTCTCCAGCTTTAAACAACTGTACCTCCTACTCCTTCTTTCTCTCTGGAATCCTTTAACTTTCTCTTTGCACGCAGAATCTTCTTCTGCTCTAATACCAAATGATGGGAATGAGATTTTGGGGGTAAATCAAAATCCCTTTTCCCTAAACAAATCAATTCTGAGGCCTGTGGGTTATGGCCCACAAAGCCTATCGGAAGCGTTTTAGGATTTAAGCCTTTAAACCGTGGACTTACTTTAGACCCTTCCAACCATTCCATTATCGGGTCTTTATTAACATCTATCGGGAGCTTACACATGTCGCATTAAGCCTTTAACCCTTCGGGAAACACCGATTTCAAAATACACGGGGAAACATACAAAACCCTGCTCCGGAACACATACCGGACTTCAAATCATATACACCCGCTTTAATAACTATCGGCGGGTCCGCAGCTTTATTCTATCGCAAGTCCGCCGCGCCACTCCATCCTCTGATCTCTGATAGCGATCGCTCTGATCGTCGATCAGAGCTTATCGGCGACATCGCTTCATCGGCCCTCGGTTCATCGGCGAAATCGCTATCGATCATCCTGACTTTCCATCGCCGATTTATTTATCGGCGTATCGGCGTTCTACCATTCCACTATCTCTGGTCCTTTGACTTGCCGATCTGCGATCCATCTTCCAGAACCGATCAGGGTATAGACCATGTTCTATAATCTTTCAAGTCCGGACTCTCGAATCCGCTAAGGGTTTTTACGCTAATTCTTAGTGTAATTGGGATTCGCTTGTGGAACTATCACTTGTTAAATAACTTCGCCAATGCGATATAACTCCTATGCATGCTCACATTCATCCACCATTTGATGGAATCTGTGCTTTAAGCCAATGTCTCAGCCCACACCTGCGTCCACACTTTGTTAACACATATAACAATTATATATATATATATATATATATATATATATATATATATATATCTTTGGATCGCCATCGATCCTACAGTGGTCGATGGTCGATCAACATGCATTTACAATTGGGATTAAACCCTCGGTGCACATACACGAACCAGAGTTGAAAAGAGACATAACACAGACACACAGGAAACACAATATCTATATTATATATATAGGACGATTATAGCTAAGGCATTTCAGCCTTAGAACAGTCTCCTCTTGACTACATCGCACCTATCTTTGATTTCACAAATATATCTAATTCTCTGTCTCTCTTCTTTGAACACGCAGGTTCATGATACATATATTTATATGGAAAATATTGTTGGATCGGATCACTATGAAGGATCCGATCACATCCCCTCCTTGATTTTCTCCAACAAAAGCCCTAAAGCTCTATAATGCATGCATATGGCAGAATACAATAATAACAAGTCTTCGAGAGACTTTTATCCATCCTTTTCCATCTTTAAATCTGTTTTAAAACAGATTTTTCCCTATTTTGCTCCCCTAGTCCACGTCCTCTTTCTTTTTCCACTTTGGATTCCTCCCTTCGTCTAAGGGTGCTGGATGCTCCTGCATCAGGGATCCCCTCAAAAGACAACTAGAGATGGTGAAAAAATTCCATAACTTCTTAATAATTTTGACAAGAAGACCGAAAAACTAGATTTAGAGGAGGGATTTAGATATTTGTTAAGATCCTTAATGGGAATTTGACCCTGTTGTGGGAATCCAGATTTGATCTAGTGGTGGATGTAAAACAGAAGATAGAGCAAAGGACGAGCATCTCTGAGGCCTTGCAACAACTATTACACAAAGGGAGGCAATTATTGGATTCTTCTCCTTTATACGAATATGGTATCTCAATAAACTCCACCATCGTCATGCTTGCGAGGTTGTGTGGTGGAGTTACAAGTACTAGGAAACCAAACGTATCTTATAAGGAACCTGCTCGATCCAGTAACCCCATTGGCTCTGTCTCTTTCGAGGATGCATCTTTCAAGGATGCAATGAAAGGGAAGGCTACCTTTCTTGTCGATCAAATCCAAAATATGCCAGGAACCTATGTTGTTTAACAAATAGAACAAGCACCAGCCATGGAAGTTAAACACCCAAAGGTAAATTCATTTTTCATCAAACTTCAATCCAAGGCGTTAATATGTAAGTTTAATGGAATCTGGCCGAGATTTGAAGATTTACACCAGTGGGTTTTTTCTTCTTGGACACCCAACTATGAAATCTATTTATGTTTCAAAAGTTTCTTCCTTTAGTTCCTTTTGAAACATAGAAATATCTGGAAAACGTATTAAATGATGGACAATGGTTTTGGGGTAGATCTAGGCTCTTCATTATGATATGGTTTTCAGATTTTGATTCCACAAGAATGGTGGTCACAACAATGTCAGTTTAGGTGAGATTACCAAAACACCCTCTTCCTTTTTGGCACCATTAGGACCTGGAGGCTATTGAAAATACTCTGGGAAAATTCAAAAAGATGGACTTTAACATAATAGAAAAAATTATCTTTACATTTGTCAGAATTCGTGTGGAGATGTATTTCAGTAAAGGTCTACCTAATCGTATCCTACTGAAACATAAAAACCTTCAGTGGACCCATGTTTTATATTATGAAAACATGATATTTAGATGTTGAATTTGTTTTCATACAAGGCACTTGCAGAACATATTCCCACAAGCAAAAAGGATCCCAAAAAAGAAAAAGAGGCAGGCCCAAAAGCCAAAGGGATGGCAGGTATCTGACACTCACCTTTTTGAAGAAGAAGAAGACACCATGGAGAACAATCCAAATATGGATGCATAGGCATAACAAGGTAACCAAACAGAGGGAGGTGTTGTGGATCAGTCGGGAATTGTGACCCATATCCAAAAGGGTGTTGAATTAGTAGAGATCAAAGCATTACAACAACAAAAAGAGGAAACACTCAATGGAAAGGGCATGGAGGGTATACAGGGAACCCATGTATTTGAGAGCTTGGACTCAGACAAAGAAGTCCCTTTGTAGGTAATTGGAAATGAATTGGCAATGGTAAAATTTGATCCCAACCATGGGGTTTGTCAAAAGGTTTAGAAAAGGAAAGGCAAAAAGGGAAAGTTACGTGATTTTTATCACACTTAACCTCAACAAAAATTATGTATTTTTTTACAGTTTTCTTTTTATTGCTCATTAGCCAAAAGGTTGATATGACCAAATGCTTAACAACGTCTCCAAAAATGTAAATTTGTTCCTTGTTTCAGAGTTAATAAAATTACGATTTTTTCTTCAGATTTTTTTTAGAAAAGTTATTATAGTAATTATAATTTTATTTTTTTGAATATAATTTTTTTAAGAGATTTAAATTATGATATTTTTTAAAAAGATATATATAAATGACAATAATTATATATGGATTAATAATTTTTTAAATAATCTTGTTTTTTTTAATTTTTTTTTTCTTTTTGTGTGGGATAAATATTTTGTATTACTGGAAAATATGAAATACATATTAAATCATATTGTTTGAAAACACGAAGTACATACTTAGTCATATTGCTTGAAAACATAAAGTGCATTAAGTCATGGAGTTATAAGCTAGTTTGTGAGTGAGAAAACTAGACCAAATCTAGAATATCAACATTTTCAAAACATAAAGTACATAAAGTCATGGAGTTCTAGGCTAGTTTGTGAGTGAGAAAATTAGATCAAATCTAGAATATCAACATGTTCAAAAGAGTGAACATATTTCTACGCGCTGATATAAAAATTAAAAACCAAAAAAAAATTGAGTCACATCGGCGAATTATAGACTAAGACATACAGAGAAAGAGCGTGAAGCAATAAGATAGAAAGAGACCGATCAAGGAGATTTGTACTACTTAGCTATGGTCTAACATTTTTGCTCGAGGGTAGAGCCTTCAAAGGAGTGTCGTGAGGAAGAGATTTGTGAATATGATGAGACACATCCTTGATTGGCTAACTTATCTGCAATTTTATCTTCAGTTCTTTTGATGTGTGTAGAGATCATCACTGGAATGGAAGGAGTGATGCTACTCACATGAGTAGGCTTTCAAGTCTCCTATTGTAGACTAATCATGCCAAGCGAAAAAACTAGGGTCTCTTAAGTGAAATTCATGAAAAATAGCAGTGAGTTTCTAAGTGGTTCACTGCCTTGCAAATAAGGCTAAATAACGCTAATATTTTTTATTATTATTTGGAGCTTGTGATATTATATGACAATTTTTTTACAATTTTATTTTAAAAATTTATTGTTTTAACAAAAATCATGCTTTCATGAGCATTTTGCTCTAAATCTTTTATTAAAAGCTATTGGGCTTTCTTTCTTTAAAAGAAATGTATTGGGCTTTCTTTCTTTAAAAGAAATGTATTGGGCTTTCTTTGAGGTTGTTAAAAGCCCCTTTCTTTAAAAGAAATTTATTGGCTTTCTTTCTTTAAATGAAAGAATATTGGGATTGGGCCCAATCTCCAAGTCACAATCAATCGATAGTCTCGATAGTCAAAATTCAAGCCAACACCAACTCAAAGTGTCAAATTACCGTGAGATTGTCGATGAATATAAACACCAAAACAACTGTTTTCACAACCAATTAATTTCCTCAAAGTATCAAATTATTGTGAGATTTTCGATGAATATAAACACTAAGACAACTGTTCTCACAACCAATGTGGGATATTGGCCATTGTAAATAACATATACACTATATAAAGCTGGAATAAAATATTCCATTGGCGTATTAATGCCGAGATTAGCTCATAGGAGGTGCAGAAAATTCGGGGTCAGATTCATTATACTAGTCAATGGATATTTGGGTGACAAGGTTAGCCCACCTGCATAATTTCAACCTTCATTTTGGGGTTCTTGTGGAAGACCAGGATTTGGTCGAGGAGGTGGTGGCTATGGTTCTGGGTCAACTCGTCTAGCCGTTGAGTAATTGGCATTAGTTTTATCCATCTTAACTTTTAAATTCATGTGACATTTCTTATAGATGTTGGTTCCTAGAAATGTTTTAAGCTATTTGCAAAATCCACAGCAAAATCAGCCCAAGTGCACGCCGAAAAGTATGATGATAACCCAATTGGATTTTCAAGATGAGACCACTTCTATTTTGGACTCGTATGTCTTTGTGGGGAACAGAGTCAAATCATGGTTCTATATGCCTGTTTAACAACTGCTCCAGATTACGCTTTTACCTTTTTATAGGCATCAATTGTAAGGATAATATTTATTAAACAAGTTTAGAAGAATAATTTGGTTCATCCTTAACAACGGTCTCATTTACTTTATTGACTCTAGAAATAAAGAAGGGCTTCAATATTGTGTGCAGTTATCTCTTAGATAAATGTACGAGCATGAAAGAGATCGATTTCAATTTTGTGGTATTTTGGGGAAAGAGTATAATGAAATATTTGTTATGTGTCAGATCCAGAAGTAATACAATCGATCTTATGAGAGCATTGAAGCAAAGAATAGATTTGGACATGGTTCTAAGGCCCACCTTCACCGAGGGCTACATGTCATCAAATCATAATGGCATTTAACACAATTCATGTATGAGATAATTGGCTCTAGGTTCTTTGATGTGGCCCATATGATGGAAAGATTGAAATTTATGTGTGTCTTAACAACTTGGCAGGGATGGGTCCCATTTCTCATTGTAAAAAATTATAATATGTATCGTGTTTATAAGAAGACTTCAAACCGTGTACGTAATGGAAGTATGCAAATATTTATCAAAGCAATCGTCTAGGAAATTTTAATTCACTAATGAAGAAGATGGCTCGAGGCACTGACAATTCAATAACCAAATCTCTTCTTGCGCATGAAATTGACATTGTCATTGAGATTAAATTTCGACGAAGATCGTGTTTAACAAGATCGAAACACCGACGACTTATGGGTTCAATGTCTAGACAGTACCACTGGATGGCTTTGCAACAACGGAATCCTCTCATATTTTCTCAATCAACTACTGGAAATAGAGCCAATTTGCATGGTTGGAAGATATTATTGGGTGTGATTTGTCAGAAAGGAAAGAGAGCATTCGAGGCAGGCCAAGTTTCGAAGAATTCAGTCTAATTCCATGGGCATCGAATATCTTCGTTTTATCTTTATTTAACCCTGGTTGTTCTTGTTTAAAAAATGACATTATCTCTAGTAGAAGTTACCAAATTCCTTCATAAATTAATTCGGGATTCAAAAGATGAGACTGTCGAATTGCAACAAAACTCTTTGTGTTATGTCAGCATATGAAATTGAGTGGGAAGGAGTTTTCCTTACCATACCAAGTGTAGTGACCCTCCTCCCACATTTACCTAAGTAATTGGTCCACCGGGATAACCATTTGATAAAGATTTATTATGATATGATTCAACTCCCCATGTACAGTTAAGGAAGTAGAATCGACATACCAAAACCAAACTGACCTTCCTCAGGAGCTACAAGACTTCCAAGGGCTAACCAACCACTCCAGGTGCCCAACCCCTGAGTTAACTCACATTTTTATTGAACTAGACCCCCAGTTGCTCCCATAAAAAGCCTTCCATGTGACTAAGACCCTTCAGTCGCTTCCGCAGCAAGGCATACATGCAACTGTGGCCTTTTCCAGACAGTTTTGTGCCAACGACCCTGCATTCTGAGCCACTTTTTCAAGGCTAAGACTTAGGCCTTTACCTAGAACTTCATGAAACTTCCAGAAATGATAAATAACATTAAGACAAGGCTACTAATACAAAAACTTGAACAAGGACTTGACCTGACCCTTACCAGCCATGACAGGCATTCCGTCAAACACATCATGAACATGTAATCCACAAGTCATAACAATGGATCTAAACATAGAGGTCTCATACTTATCTGAGAATCATCAAGAAGGTTTGATGCCCTCTCACAATAGTTGCATTATCATCTATTAGGTCATACATTCATTAACATTTCATTTACTAATCAAAACATGATGAGATCCATAACTAAAGTTTGTCATAAACCATGCTTATAACCAATATATAATCAACAGATTAAAAATGATAGAACAACCATTAAAACCACATAAAAACAAGTGCATTTACACATGGAACACAAGAGGAAAAGAGCTTTTATTAACATATGCAAAGGCCAGCCAAGTCAAGGACTTCCACGTACCACCTGACCATAGATTGGGCTGAACCAAATCTTTCTTTCAGCCAATCACCCCTGTGCCATATTCCAAGCATGAATGTGGGACTCACAACAAAACCAATCAAGGCTTCCTCAGGCTTTACCGTGTATCCCGCTAAGGGATTCCTAGGCCCAAACAATAAACATACACTATAGGCTTTACCGCAATCTCGCCATATATCGGTCAAGGGATCACTAGGCCCTAAACAAGCATGGATGCCTCTGGATCTCTCCACCTAAACCGTGAGGAATTTGTCTGTCTCCACCCTCTAGGATTTACTGTGTATCCCGCCATTACTGGTCAAGGGATTCCTAGGCCCAACGAGGGTATTCACAACCAGGCTTTACCATGTATCCTGCCATTACCGGTCAAGGGATTCCTAGGCCTTGTGATTCTTCCTGAGACCACCCCACTTAGATTCGAAACCATTCGACAATCCAGGTCAACCAAGTAAAAGAACCTCATCACACAATGGTTATCCAAAAATGGAAAGGAAAGGTTGAAAACCACTGTCACACCTAGCAAAACCCATGTTAATGATAACAAAGAGAACCAAATACACACATGCATATACCATGCATGCCAAAGCTAGAAAGGAAATCATACATGCAACTCGATACCTACACGTAATCTTGTTGTAGCCGCTTGATCCCGCTCTTCCTTGCTTGATCTTTGCTTCCCTTTTGCTTTCTTGTCCTTCCTTTGCCTTCCTTCCTCCAATGTTGAAGTGCTCCAAGAACACTCTAAGTGCATGAGAGTATGAGAGAGTAGAGAGAATAGAGAGAAAGCTCCAAAACTGAACTAACAAAAGGTTGTGAATTGATCCTCATAAGCCTTTTTATCAATGAGGCCTCTATTTTCTTCAATTTCCACTATTTTTCCTTCAATTTCCTCCTCACATGCAACCTATGACCTTTCACCTTCCCTTTCTCATATTTTCCATTATTTTCATAAAGAAAATCTCAATTAATGCCACTTGTCTTTCCAAAGTCTTTGTCGTCGCCTTTGTCAATTTCCCTCAGCCATATTAAACCAAATGAACACCCACACTAGGTTGTTTTGCCCAACATTCAACTTGGAATAAGTGTCTTATGACCTTGGTTATTTTTTTGCCTTTATTAATTTTATTTAATGGATTTTTAACTGGGGTTGTTACAGACCCCTCCCCCTTAGGGGAACACCGCCCTCGGTGTTCAATGACACCTATAACCAGCAGGACCGCTGAAAAGAAAAACATATTGCCCATGGAACTTTATAACTTAGCTCAATGAAGTATCTACAATGATCAACCTGCTGAAAAGCAACTAACATGACAAACATAACAACATGACAACCATACCGCTTATTGGAATTTTATAAAACAACTCATGGCGTATTTACATCCATATACATATATACATATACCAAAATACCACGCCAAAACATATACCAAAAGACATATGCTCAACCAGCGAATAGAGAATTGTACATAGCCTGCATCTGGTAAGTCGTCTCCCATGTAGCTTCATCAGGCCCAAAGTGCTTCCACTGCACTTTAACCTGCTTGATTTCTCGGTTTTGGAGCATAAGCATCTTTCTGTGCAAAATACACTGAGGTTCCGACTGGATTTCTCCTTCTGGCTCCACCTGCAATATAAACCAATCAATAACATGATCAACATCCTTTATATATCTTTTAAGCAATGAAACATGGAAAACATCATGGACTTTCAATGTTGGAGGAAATGTAAGTTTGTAGGCCACTGGTCCAATCTTCTCAAGGATCTCGAAAGGCTCACAATACCGAGGTGTTAAGTTCGCACATGACCCGATCCTCAAGGATCTCTTCTTGGGCTTGATGCGCAAGTACACATGTTCCCCAACCTAAAACTCCTTAAACAACCTATGTTGATCTACATAATTTTCCTACATGTCTTTTGTTGAATTTATATTCTTCTTAATAACCTACATTTCATGTTCCATCTCTCCCAACATGTCTGGTCCTATAAGTACCCTGTTCACTGGATCACTCCAACTGATGGTAGTATTATAACTTCGCCCCTAAAGTACCTCAAACGGACTCATCCTCAGTGACTCCTGATACCCATTGTTGTAAGAAAACTCTACCAGTGGAAGATACTCTTCCCACTTTCGTTGTTGATGCATACCATACATTCTCAACATGTCTTCTAAAATCATGTTGACCCTCTTTGTATATCCATTTGTCTATGGATGATAAGTTGTGTTGAAGGCCAACTCTGTACCCAAACCTGCAAACGACTCTTTCTAGAATCTGGAAGTGAACTTAGCATCTTTGTCTGACACGATCTTCTTCGAAACACCATGCAACCTCACTATCTCCCTGATGAATACTTGTGCTACATCACTAGTTGAATAAGTAGACTTCACCGGAATGAAATGTGCTACCTTTGTTAATTTGTCCACCACAACCATGATAGAATCATATTGTTTAGATGTCCTCGATAGACCTGTAATGAATCCATGGAAACGACCTCCCATTTCCACTTTGGAATCAAAATCGGTTATAGTAAACCACCTAGATACTTACACTCTACTTTTACCTATTGATAATCCAAACATCTAGCCATAAACTCTGCCACTGCCTTCTTCATATTCGGGCAATAGTAGAACTTCTTCACTGTTGTCAATGTATTTTTATATCTTGGGTGACCTAAATATGATTTAGCATGAAATTACCTCAAGATATGCTTCCCAAGCTCGTTGTTCTTCGACACATAGATCTTATCCCTAAATCTAACCAAACCATCCACTCTGAAACGATAGTCCACATCCTAATCACCGATACCATGTTGTTGTAACCTGTGCCTAAGCTCTCTTTACTTATTATCCTGATGTCATGCCTGTAAGCTTCGATCCTATAAATTTGTCCCATAAGAACTCATAGCTACTATATGATTCACGTGCACTCTTCTACTAAGAGCATCTGCAACCCTGTTTTTCCTTTCCCTTAATGTACTTGATCTCGAAATCAAACTCACTTATCGTTGGGAACCATCTAGCTTGCCTGGAATTTAGATTCGGTTGGTCAAACATGTATCTCAATCCACTATGATCACTCATTAATATAAATCTCCCGCCAAGAAGATAGCACCTCCACAACTTCAAAGCATGGATGATCATTGCCATCTCAAGATCATGTGTAACATAATTTTGCTCGTGCTCATTCAATTTCCTTTATTCATAACATACCACATGTCCCTTCTACATCAAGACTCCACCAAGTCCTCTCTTACAGGAATTTGTACACACCACAAACTCTTTATCGGGATCTGCAATCTTTTGAACTGGAGCATTTGTCAACAACTGCTTCAACTACTCAAAATTGGTTGCACATTCCTCTGTCCATTCAAACTTCTTACCTTTTATTTGCAATGATGTAATAGGATATGCAATTCATGAGAAGTTCTTGATGAACCTCCTATAGTAACCTGCTAACTCCATGAATGATCTTACCTCATCCACATTCCTAGGAGTTGCCTATTACATGATAGCTCTTGTATTTTTCGAATCCACTACTATGCCTTCCTTAGAATCAACATGCCCCAAGTAATGTATCTTTGTTTGAAAGAAACTGCATTTTCTAAGCTTGGCATACAAATTGATGTTTTCTTAGCAATCTCAACACTGTTGCTAAGTGTTCAACATGCTCTTCCTCATTCTTAGCATATATCAAGCAACACACTGTTCATCAAGCATAAAAAAGTAGTTGGAGCATTGGTTAGACCAAAATGAAGCACAACAAACTCATAATGCCCATACTTGGTCTTGAAAGCAATCTTGTAGATGTCCTCTTCTTTGATGTGTACCTAATGATATCCTGATCTCAGATCAATGTTTGAGAACATTGTTTCTCCCTCCAACTGATCAAACAAGTCATCAATCCTCGGCAATGGAAATTGGTTCTTGATGGTTACCTTGTTCAAAAGCCTGTAGTCAATGCATAACTTGAGAGTACCATCCTTCTTCTTCATAAAAAATACCAGTGCACCCCAAGGCAATACACTTAGCCTAATGTATCCCTTGTTAAACATTTCCTTCGACTGCAACTTCAGCTCTACTAACTCTAGTGTGGTCATCCTGTATGGTGCCTTTGATGTTGGTCTTGCCCCTAGTATTAAATCAATGGAAAAATCCACTTCTCTATGAGGCAGCAACTCTGAAATCTTTGCGGAAAATACATCCTAAAACTGTTGTAAAATCGGGGACTTGCGCAATACCTCTGTATTCTCAACATATTTACCTTTATCACTTGAAATATGTATTGCAAACAATATACATCCTTTTCTATGGCTACGCTTTGCCTGCATAGCTATCACCATTCTAACTGATGTTGCCTTCTTCTTACCCTGCAAGATTCTTTGTTCTCCATTGTCATCCAAGCATTTAATGGCTTTGTCATAACAATCCACCTTGGTCCTATGAAGATACACCCAATCCATACCCAAAAGCATACTATACCATCCCAATGGAAGCACATTCAAATGCATTGATGTAGGCATACCATTCAACTCAAATGCACAATCTTTTACTCAATGATGAACTCTTTTCTTTGTACCTGTAGCCAACTCCACTAACCAAGATTTTGCATGCACTTTTTATTCAAACCACACTTATCCACCAGGTCGGGATTAACATAACTATAATTATACTTGGGGTCAATCAAAATAGAAACAACTTGATCACAAAGCTCACCATCCATCTCGATAATAGATTCTTGGTGATCCACCTGCCTGTTATCCATTGTTGCATACATTCGTGGTATGCTCTGCCCAACATCCCCAACTATCTACACTTCTTGTGCACCGTAAATCTGAGGCCTACCACCCTCATACTATAGAAAATCTCTCTTGAGATGATGCTTGCCACATATCCAACACTGCAATTGTCCCTTACCATCACCTTTATTCTTCTTCCCTCATGCTGAGGTCCATTAACCTTCTTGTGAGGTGCAACATTCTCTTTCTCATCTACATCTTGGTGTCTTGTTCTTTTCAGTTGCCATTTACCTTTAGTATTGTCTTTCCCTTTCCAACCTTGCTGATATTTTGTCATATGCTTTGATTTCTCATAATAGTCCTTTAACTTCCCAATTAATTCCTCAAGTGACCGAGGCTCATCATACTCAATCTGATCTTTGAATGCTAATGGTAATCCACTGAAAAATCTCTGAAATCCACTGACAAATCTCTGAACTTTGGCTTTCTCATCTTTAAGATACAATACATACCTCAACAACTCCAGGAACTTGGTTGTGTACTCCTCATCTATCATCGATCCCATCTTTAGCTCATAGAATTCCTTGGCTTTACTGTTATAGTACCTCTTTGACAAATATTCATTCCTGAAAAGTCTCTTGAATTCATTCCAACTCAACTCTTTTGTTCTAATGTCTCTAACCCGCTTCACATCTTCCCACCAGATGTTTGCTTTCCCTTTAAGGCTGAAGATAACTATTATGACCTTCATATTCTCTGTGTAATCATGTAGCTCAAAGAACTTCTTCATCCCAAGTAACCATGCCTCTGCATCTTTTGGTTTCTTCAAGTCTTCATCAAAGGTAGCTGGCTTGGCTTTCTTGAACTCATCTAGCAAATATCCCTTGTCACTCCTCCTGTAAGGATGATAATGATGATGACCATGGTACCTGTCGGAACCAGAACTAGAATAGAACCTGTGCCCATCACCTTTCATATCTGGTGTATCCAAGAACCTTCCATCTCTAATCGTGCCATCCCTATCCAACTTGTGTCCACCATGAGACCTACTACCATATGCCCCGTTAGTCCTATCATCCTGCCCATGACTGATCCTAAGAGGTCCCTATCTCTGCAAAATTGACAAACGCTGAAGGATAACGTCACTAACCTATACTTGTTTCTCCTATGCTTGAATGATTCTGTCATTATCTGTCTTGCAAATTCTTATTTCTACCTTCAAACTTCTCAATGTGTCTGCTATGTCAGGAGAGTGCCCATCACCATGCTTCTCATTTGATCTATAGGTAGAATATCGTGAACTGTAGTCTACCATCTTGCTAGTCATATTTGATCTGATTCCTTCAAGTATACCATGTAATCTAAACCAAAATATAAACATAATCAACACACCTCAGTATAGTTTAGGGGAGGATATCTTGTCTACAAGATCAACCAGTTTAACATAATACATGTATAAATATATTCATATCAGTATATAAACATAATTTCAACCATTATTCAGTTATCATGCATGACTATAAAATAACCATGACAATGCATGCATAATGACATATAGACACTAACATGCATAACAAATGCATAACCGACATGCACTCACAATGACCACATCCAACAACAATCACCATAATCTTCCACATGGCGACACAATTGCAACAATGACCACTGCCATGCATACACAACAAGCACATAGACCACAAGCATAAAGAACACATATGCTACCAACATGTATGCATGACAAACACATTCCACCCATCCAGTCCAAGGGGTGAACCATGCTTTGATACCACTCTGTAAGACCCTCCTCCCACATTTACCCAACCTAACTGGTCCACTAGGGTAAACATGTAACAAAGAGTTACTATGATATGATTCAACTCCCCATGTAAAGTTAAGGAAGTGGAATCGACATACCAAAACCAACTTGAACTTCCTCAGGAGCTACAAGACCCCCAAGGGATAAACAACCACTCTAGGTGCCCAACCCTTGAGTTAACTTGTTGTTTTACTGAACTAGACCCCCAACCACTCCCATGACAATCCTTCCATGCAACTGAGACCCTCCAGTCACTTCCACAATAAGGCATCCATGCGACTGTGGCCTTTTCCAGGCAGTTCTATGCCGGCGACCCCGAATTCTACACGGGGGCTTCATTGGGGGAGCAATACCATATCACGTGCATTCATATTGGGGATATATATTGAGGGAAAGTTGACATAATATATTGGGGATATATAGGGAGTAAAGGGTTTTTATATTGGCAGGTATAAAAAATGGGGCTCAAAGTTAATGAAAAAATATAAAGGGGTATAAAAAATGTTAATGAAAAAATGGATACCTACAATATCTAGTAAAAGAAGGGATTTTTTTAAATTGGGAAGTTGTATTGGGCTCGTATTGGTAGGGGGTTAAATAATGTGATTTTTAGAGGTATTTTCCAATATGTTCAAATTAAGGGTATTGTTGAATATGGCATGAAAGCACGTGATATGTCAGAGGTTCATTAAGTGAAGTCCCCGTGGAATTCTGGGTCACTTTTTCAGGGCTAGGACTTAGGCCTCTGCCCAAAACTTCATGAAACTTCCATAAATGACAAATAACATTAAGACAAAGCTACTAGTACAAAAATTGAACAAGGACTTAACCTAACCCCTACCAACCATGACAGGAATTTTGTCAAACACATCATGAACATGTAATCTACAGGCCATAACAACATATCTGAACATAGGGGTCTCATACTTATTTGAGAATCGTCAAGAAGGTCATATGTCCTCTCACAATAGCTACATTATCATCTATTAGATCATATATTCATTAACAATTCATTTACTAATCAAAACATGATGAGAGCCATAACCAAAGTATGTCATAAACCATGCGTATAACCAACATATAATCAACATATTAACAATGATAGAACAACCATTAAAACCACATAATAACAAGTGCATTTGCACATGGAACACAAGATAAAAAGAGCTTTTATTAACATATGCAAAGGCCAACCAAGCCAGGGACTTCCATGTACCACCCAACCATAGATTGGGCTGAACCAAGTCTTTCTTTCAGCCAATCACCCCCGTGCTATATTCCAAGCATGAATGTGGGACTCACAACAAAAACAATCAAGGCTTCCTTAGGCTTTACCGTGTATCCCGACAAGGGATTCCTAGGCTCAAACAACAAACATAAACTATAGGATTTACTGTAATATCGCCATATACCAGTCAAGGGACCACTAGGCCTTAAACAAGCAAGGATGCCTCTAGATCTCTCCACTTAAACCGTGAGGAATTTGTCTATCTCCACCCTCTATGATTTACCGTGTATCTCACCATTATCGGTCAAGGGATTCTTAGGCCCAACGGGGGTATTCACAACCAGGATTTACCGTGTATCCATCCATTATTGTTCAAGCGATTCCTAGGCCTTGTGATTTTTCCTTAGACCACCCCACTCAGTTTCGAAACCATCAGAGAACCCCATCACACCATGGCTATCTAGAAATGGCAAGGCAAGGTTGAAAGCCATTGTCACACCTAACAAAACCCATGCCAATGACAGTAAGAGAACCAAATACACACATGCATATACCATGCATGTCAAAGCTAGCAAAGAAATCATACATGCAACTCAATACCTGCAAGTAAAACCCATTATAGCCGCTTGATCCTACTCTTCTTTGCTTGACTGTTGTTTCCCTTTTTCTTTCTTGTCCTTCCTTTTCCTTCCTTCCTCCAATGCTAGAGTGCTCTAAGAATACTCTTAGTGCATGAGAGTATGAGAAAGTTGAGAGAATAGAGAGAGAGCTCCAAAACTGAACTGACAAAAGGTTGTGAAGTGATCCTCAAAATCCTTTTTATCAATGAGGCCTCTAATTTCTTCAATTCCCATTATTTTTCCTTTATTTTCCTCTTCACATGTAGCCTGTGACCTTTCACCTTCCCTTTCTCATATTTTAAATTATTTTCATAAATAAAATGCCAATTATTACCACTTGCCTTTCCAAAGCCTTCACCAATTTCCCTTAGCCATATTAAACCAAATAAACACCCACACTAGGATGTTTTGCCCAACATTCAGCTTGGATCAAGTGTCCCATGACCTTGGTTATTATTTTGTCTTCATTAACTTTATTACATTTATTTTTAACTCAAGGGCCATGGAAACAATTCTTGCATAAAATGGCCTTTATCAAAATGCTCTTAGACTATTAAGTCTTGTAATGGCCACGTGAATATAAATTCGGATAGACTTGAGGGCTGGCCATACATGGAGGATAACACCAACAATGGACTTCAAGCATTTGGCTCTAATGCACCAAATACCATGCTAGAATCAACAACTCATACATTAGACGAGGATGGTCGTTATTCTAAGACTTTGTCCACCATATTAGAATGACAATTAAACGGGAAAAAGGGACACCTACATGCAGGTAAGAAATCTCTTAACAAAATTTTGTGAGTCTTAGAGCAGTCAATGATCGATGATACACCTGAGCTAGATCAATGGAGTCCCAATGGTTTAAATTGCATGAAGTTTTTGCCAAGGCAAGCCCTTGGAAAGCGGTTTAGCCAAACTGCTCTTCTACAAATCAATGGTCGACATTTATCCCGGGGCACCCTCCCCGATTTTCCTAAACTGCTATGAGTGCCCTCGGGGGTGGTCTCTTATTCTTCAAAACCACAAGTGGTTTACAAGTGGATGATGAGATTCAAGCCCACACATTTAATGTATGTGTTTGATTTAAATGCCCGATATATATATGTTTATGTTGTAAAAATTTAAAGGGGTTGAAGTTTTATTTTCTTGAAAGCGATCATATATGTGTGTGTGTGTGTGTGTGTGTTGTAAATTATTATTTCAAAAAACTGCCAAGAATAGCTAGTCTAGGGGGGAGAGATAAAAGTCTGAAAATCACATTTTGTAGGATTTTAGAGTCTTGGAGTCATGACTCTCTTGTAACAAAGAAATCTCTTAAGAACTTAGTAATAGAAAGCAGTTTTGATTCCAACTTTAGTTGTAATTGCAAACATTGTTTTTTTTTTGTATTCGTCATTTCATTTATGTTTTTCCTCTCTTGGAACAATGTAAGATGTAGTTGGTTGCTTTAATTTAATTATCCATGAATTTACTTATTGGTACTCATGTTTTTTTCTCACATGGAAAAATCACAATTTTATTCATAATGAATAAAATTATATATTGTAGATGCTAAAAAGCATATGCATAAAACAACAAATCCTGGTGTCCAAGATCAATAAAAAATCATCAGAGATATAACACTAGTTTACTATTTTTTACTCTTTTTTTTTCCACTTTCCACCAACCACTAGAGTTGGGTGTGGAAGATACAATAGTCATTTGATTCTCTTTTACATTTACAACGATTTCTTTATTAGAATTCGAACTTTCTGATGCATGAATTCGTTTGGTACCACTTACTTCTTTTTCAGATGGAATCATCTCAATTTGCTGCTGTTGAAATGAAGGAATTGGAACTAATGAAGAATTAAGCTCGACCTCGTTCTTCAACGTGGTATCTTGGGATTTCTGGTCATTAATGTTTGAGGTGTTTTCTGGGGTTTCTACATCCTAGGTTTCTAAAATTTGCCAACCTTTTGGCTTTTGAGCTTGTCTCTTTTTTCTTTTAGGGTCTTTTTTACTTTAGGACACGCGTTTTGAAGATGGTTGGTTTGAAGACATGTACGCTAACCAAATGTTGTATTCTCATAGTCAAGGGGCTACGACCACTGCAGATTGTTGTGAATCAGAAAAATGCGATCAGGTAAACCTTTAATAAGGCCTACCTCTACACAGATTCTAGAAAAAAGTGAAAATGCCTTTTGAGACTCGATCTGCATCCACCTTTAAGAACTCCCCCAAAGAATTCCCTATTCCTTCTAATATTTTGCGATGCCAAAAATGCAGTGGTATATTATGTACCCTAACCCACACTAGCATTTTGGAGACTACCATGGTGCTTGCATCAAAACCCGAAAACCAAGATATCATGAATACACCCACATTACCCCATAACCATGGTCCCTCGTTTAATACATAATCCATATCTTTTGTTGTGTCAAACTTTACAATAAAAAAAACCCCACAACATAAATGGATATCACAATTTTCTGTCCAAGTAGAGAAAATCCATTGATGTAGAGCCTCTGATTTGGGCCAGAAGCCATTAAATCTACATATAACTTCTCTTGCATGGAAATCAGCATAAAGCTAATTTACCTTGGGCAAGTTGACTGCCAAAGCTGGCACCTAGGTCATCTGCTCCGCAATATAGGGACCAAGAAGATTGAGAGGTTGTTTTGTATTTTTTGTGGATCTGCCTTCCTTTTAACTGCATCCTTGAAGGAAGTTGGGCCTTTAGAGCTAGATCCGGGGCACACTCCATGAAGTCTCATGTTAAGGATGATGGTTGAGTCGGGAACAATGCCATAGTCCTACAACGTGTAGTCCTCTTGCAATGATTTCCCTACATAAATCAGATTTTGAAGTCTTGCTGGAATACCCAACTATTCTTGAATCTTTTGCTTAAGAGCTTGTACCTGATCCCAAATCCAAACCCTTGTACACGTTGTTTTCCTACTCAGGGTTCTAATAAAAATTTGGACCAGAGTTCTTTCAAGCAGATCTAGGGATTGACATTCAAGATCCATCCATTTATTGGTCTCGACCAGTATATGCAAGGGTAAATTGGGGTTCCAAGAGTGTTTTACCGAATACTGGTAGAGAATGTATTTGAGAACCTCCCTGACATCAGATGCTTGAAAAATCCATTCCATACAGTTCCCAACTTCCCAGAGAAATAAAAAACCTCAATGAGTTATTAACTTGACAAGGTATATAGGATCTATGACGAGAAAGTAATTTGGGAGTTGTGATGTTATGAAACCAGCTCACAAAAAGATAGAAAAGATAGATAAACACCTTATAAATAAGCCTCTTCGAGGGGGCAACCTCCTTTACATTACACAAATGAAGAATTCTTGGATGATACAAATGACAAGAAGTCCTTTCTATATATAGGAGTCTAAGGGGTCATAATATAATCATAGCCGACATAACAATAATAATGTAAGGGCACAATAATAACAATAGTGGGCTTCTATGGGGCACAGTAACAATATGGGGACTATATGGGTGCAACAATATAATAAGGGGGTTGTACTAATAACAATAAGGGGTTACACTAGTAGTATAGGGGCCTAACATGCCCCTCTCCTTCAAAAAGTGTTGTCCTCAACGCTTGAGTAGTTCTTGATGCTTCTATATAAAATTCTTGTCCTCCATGTGGAATCTTCAACGGGTAAGTTCTTCCACTTGATGAGATACTCTGAAATTGATTGATTTCGTAGCCATCGGGTTCTTGTTTCTGTGACTGCTCCAGGTTCCAATATGATTTTTCCTTCCTCTTCAAGTTCTGGCAATATTGTTTGAATTGGGATCTTCTGCAACTTTTGAATGAGTGGCCACACTTCTTTGTCCTTCTTCCATTCATCCCTTGCTTCATTTATCCAATCTGGTTGGATAATAGAAATAGCATAAAACAATGCTTCTACATCCTCATCCTTTCTTGAGAGTGCATCTGCAACAAAATTTTGCTTCACTTTTCTATAGATGATGTCAAAGTCATAACCCAACATATTTGTGACCCATTTTTTTTTGTTCTTCTAAAGATAATATTTGTTCTAAAAAGTATTTAAGACTATCATGATCCTTTTTTACCTTGAAGTGTCTTCCCATTGGGTAAGGTCACCATTTCTTAAGTGCATGTAGTATTGCCAACATTTCCTTCTCATAAATAGCTTGCTTGAGATGTAGCCGTAAAAATACTCAATCACCTACATCAAAACATTTTTCACTGCGATGTTGATCTGCTTGTTGTTTCATTCGATTTTGCACTAAAGTGGCGTTATCCTTTAAAAGTTGGAGAACTTGTTGTTGATGCACGATGTGATCTTTCACTCCTTGAACCTTTTTCTTCTTGATATGTCCTTCTATCTTGAGAGTTTGAGGCGTGGTAATTTCTTCCAATGCTTTACAAGATATGGTCGGATTCATTTCTTGATGCTCGATGTGATATTTCACTTCTTGAACATTTTTCTTCTTGATATGTCCTTCTATCTTGATATTTTGAGGAGTGGTAATTATGGGTAATATAGCCAATGCATTACAAGATATGGTTGGATTCATTTCTTCTTTCTCGATGTGATCTTTCACTTCTTGAACCTTTTTCTTCTTCATATGTCCTTCTATCTTAAGAGTTTGAGGAGTGGTAATTCTTGTCAATGCTTTACAAGATATGGTCGGATTAATTTCTTCTTTCTCTGGGGTTGATTCCTAGTGTATATCCTCTTCTTTTGATGTTTTGTGATCTTTTTCTTCCTCCTCTTCATAATCTATGTAAAATAATTTCTTCTTAGCACACTTATGACCTTTAGTGAATTTGCTATCACAATTGTAACAAAGCCCTTTTTCTCTTTTTTCTTCCAATTGTTGTGGTGTCACCCTTGTAGGTTGTGGAAGGCTAGGAGAAACAACACTTCCATGTTTATAGTTGTGAGGGTCAGAATTCCTTGTTTCCACAATTTTTCTTTCCACTTTTCTTGCCAACCTGAATGCCTTCTCCAATGAAGTAGGTTCCCAAAGACGAACCTCATGTTGAATGTTATCCTTTAAAGTCCCTATGGAGACATCAATCCTTTGCTTCTCTAGAATATCATTTTCCCTTATATTCAATTTTTGAAAGTCCTCAATGTGCTCTGCCATTGAACACTTTTTTTTGAGATTTATCAATTGGCTAAAGAAGGTGTTTCTCTTTTTATCCTCATAATGTGCTATCATTTCCTCCGTGAAAATTGACCATGTGACAAGTGGTTTACAAGAACAAAGCCCTTTGTACCATAAAAATTGATTCGGTTCTAAATAATTAGATGCAATACATACCTTTTGTAATAGTGGTACACCATGTAGATAAAAATATTTCTCTATATGTAGTATCCAATTTACCGGATCCTTGCCATCAAACTTCCTCATCTCGCTTTTTCTTGATTTTAAGAGCTCGATCTCGAAACAACTGTAACTCTGTAATTTCGGATCTTCCAGTTTTGAAATCACGACCTGCAGTAGCCCTCTGCGTCCTCTTTCCAATGCCACTAGTCTGATCAAAATTGGATTTTCCAAGAAAGAGTTATGCACAATCTCCCAAGATGATCTGATTATATACCTTTTCAGAAGAGCGAACTTGTATTAAGTGCCACGTGTCACTATTTTGACCTTAGAATCTGAAAAATATACACCAGAAACTATAGTCCGTACTCTTTTTGTAACTTCTTACGAAATTTCGATCTGATGCTCAAAACAAAAGTTATGACTATTTTCCCCAAGTCACCTGTTTGGAATGTAATTCGGGAGTCTGCAAAAAGGCCAACTTCCTCAGATCATATCTCCGCAAATATAGCGTGCAAAACTCTGAAATTCGGACCCGAGGTTCAGAACGATTTCAAACCAATTGGGTTTTTTTTTAGCGTCTGAAACATCGCAAAAAAAAAAAAAAGAGTTATAGTGCAAATACCACAATGACCTGTTTGGAGCAGCGAAACCCTAGAATCCAAAGATTTGATACCAAATGTTATGAAACCAGCTCACAAAAAGATAGAAAAGATAGATAAACGCCTTAGAAATAAGCCTCTTCGAGGGGGCAACCTCCTTTACGTTACACAAATGAACAATTCTTGGATGATACAAATGACAAGACCTCCTTTCTATATATAGGAGTCTAAGGGGTCATAATATAATCATATCCGACATAATAATAATAATGTAAGGGCACAATAATAACAATAGTAAGATTCTATGGGGCACAATAGTAACAATATGGGGACTACATGGGTACAACAATATAATAAGGGGGTTGTACTAATAAAAATAAGGGGTTACACTAGTAGTATAGGGGCCTAACATGTGACCAAGATGTCTCAAACTCTAAATTCCTATGACTGCATTCTAGGCCCATATGTGGCCAAGCCATTGATCCCTGATGAAGCAGATCCTGCCAACCATTCTCGTCATACCAAGGGTTGCAGCGAAATATGTTGCTAATCAATCCTTTGTTTGCAATTGCATGCTCTGCCTCTGTTGTCCTGCAGATCCACTAGATCTCGACCCTAGGCCCTAGATCCAATTGGAAAAGCAGGAAAAACAATTTTTGAGATGTCGCCCCATCTGCGCTAGAGGTAACATGGCCAGATCCAATAAATAAAAGTGTATCTATCCATGGATCTACACTTTCAAAAGAACTATAATTCTAGGGAATTTTTAGTACTTCAGAATTTACCAAACTAAACCTCCATATCTTCTTGATGCCAAAATATCTCTACTTTCCCAAACCCCACTCCTTGACTTTCCATATGCGTTGATCTATATATATCAAACAATTTCTTATTCTATGATTAGCGTTGAAGGAAATGTAACTAGGTTCGGTCTTCATAAATGTACTTTTGATATTTGTATTTATTCAAGAAAAAGAATTTTATTTTTATTATATATGCCAATGAGTTTCTTGCTCATTGAAATAGGTCTAGCACATGTTAAAGTGCTATAGGTGAGTCAAAGAGTCAAAAGAATTATGTTGAAGACCTTAAGTACATGTTACACTAGGTACACTTATGTATTAGAGCCAAAGAAGACACATCCAAGCAAAGTCAAGTCTCCTCCAAGCAAAGACACCATCAAAAGAACCCATCTGTAGCAAAGAACACAAGTCGACCCACATTCATCAAGTCGGCCTAAAGGAGGGACAAACCTCTATATATAGAGGTTGTCCACTCCTCCAATTCCAAGCATTCATTCCTCTGAAATCAACGAGCAAGGAAGACGAGTTAGGTGAAGAGAAAGCAAAGAAAAGGAGCCTCTAGTGCAGCAAAGAGGGAGGAAGATTTACCAAGCCTTGGAAGTCTATTCTAGGGCTAAATACAGTCACATGTGCGAAAATGAGAGGGTATCCCTGCTATCATAGCAACCCTATATCATAGTCACATAAAATTCATTGTTTGGGCTAGATAATTAGGCCTATAAGACCTCTCACTCAAGCGAAGAAGGAAGAGGTAAATCTCACAAGAAATCCCCTCACACGTGCGAAGAAACATGGCTGCACTACTGTAATAACAAGTCTGCAACTATATCTCAATAAAGAGCTTGGTTGGGCAAGAGAGAAAGGTCTCCTTATGTGTACTAAGTATCAAGGATAAAACATCTCTTCTAGAGCTCACATAACAAGGTCTATCATCAGTTGTCGGAAGAAGAAGGAGGACGAAGTGCTAGAAGAAGGAAGACTAAGTGTCGGGGAACAAAGTGCAGAAAGGAGAAAGGACTTGACTTGTGCTTGGAGGGCATTCTAGTCAAGGGTATAGGTTTGGCATTTATCAATAGAAGCTTCAATAAGAGAAACTTACCAAAGGGTTTTCCTCTCAAGAGAAGAGAGGTTTTGGCCCTGACAGAGAGCCAACATCTTGTGTTCTTGTTCTTATGTTTTGGTAGAAGTTTGATGAAGTACGCACAAATGCATTAATAATAATAAGAAGAATATTAAGCTAACAAGACAAATTGTAAAAAGACTTCACAAATCGTTATCAAGTCAAGAAAAAACACACTACACCTAATTGCCCTAGATTCTTCAACATGGTACGAGAGCTAAGGTGACGCATCAAGGAAAGGGCATCTTAAGAACACTCATCAAGAAAGGACATCTACAAAAGTTGAAGCATTGAGCCAAGAAGTCTCAATCACTTCAAGGACAAGAAGGTATACCATATATCATTCATCAAGGAAGACTACAAAGAAAGAAGAAGAGACTTACATAAAAGCATCTACAAGAGGAGAAAATCAAGGAAGGACCTAGATGATCTACAAGCCATCAAGCACATCTCATCATCAAGCAAGTCCACTTAGAGAAAGAAATTTGAAGAACATCAATATCTAAGGAAGGCAAGCCATCAAGTCTTCAAGGAGAAAGCAAGTCCACTACATCTCAAAATCTATCAAGTAAGTATATGTCCCCTTCTGAATATACACCAATGTCTTTCTGCAAGGAAAGCAACAAATTGGTAGGTACCAATAACTTTCTTCCGTGGAAGAAGAGGACTGATTTACTTCTCAAGGAGCATGAACTTCTATAACACATCAAAGGGAATATCACTATCCCTGCTAAGGAACAAACTCAAGCCTTAGCCAAGTACAATAAGGATGAAACAAGAGCTCAAAGGATTCTAATAAAATCCATCAAACACTCTCTAATTCATTATGTATCCAAACTTGAAACATCAAAAGAAATCTATGATAAACTAGTAGAGCTATTCTCGGTAACCACAGCTGGAGAAGTGATATCTCTGCAAAATGAATTGTACAAAATGAAGATATCAAAGGAAGGAATAACTCCCTACTTCATGAAGATCTCTGAGATGAGGGATCAACTTCAAGAGCTAGGGGAAGTCATGTCCGATAGGGAAATGACAACTGTAGTACTCAATGTTATACCTAAGGATTGGGGAAACTTCACATCAAGCATAGATGCAAAGAAGGAAGCTACCCCACTAAGTGAAATGTGGTCTCTATGCAGGATAGAGGAAACAAGACTCAAAGCAAAAGAGGATGTGGGATTAAAGGAGCAAGCATTTGCAACCATGGCCAAGAAAAAGGAAAATTTGGCAAATTTGGTCCACGAAGAACAAACAATAGAGATATGTCTGAAATCCAATGCTTTGGATGCCAAGAATATGGACACTACAAAAGGAATTGTCCAAAACTTAATAAGGACAACAACAACAAAAGAAAAAGGGAAGAAGCTCACATGACTCAAGAGATGAAATAAGAAGAAAAGAAGCAAAAGAAGGAAATCCTCTGGATCTCTACTATGACTAAGTCTACGTCTTTACTTAAAATCTTCTTTCAAAGTTTTGAGTAGTATAGGAACATGTAATATTGCATGGCTAGAAACATCTTCTAGAATCTAGAAGCATGATGTACATA
Organism: Pinus tabuliformis; assembly: GCA_031772625.1. Taxonomy (NCBI): domain Eukaryota; kingdom Viridiplantae; phylum Streptophyta; class Pinopsida; order Pinales; family Pinaceae; genus Pinus; species Pinus tabuliformis. Next base: position 499,332,161 of record CM062820.1, read on the forward strand.
GAGTTCAAAATACTCATGTATAAGGAGCATTTAGAAATAGAACAAAATGCATGGTTATAAATATCTTCTAGAATATAGGAGCATAATGTACATATAGCTCAAGATATTCATATAGAAGGAGCATACCTAGTATAGGACCTCACCCACAATGAAAGAAAATTGATCATGATTAAGAATCTTAGAAGACCTCCATCATAAAAAAGAAAGAAACATTTGCAGGGTAAGGGTCTTAAAGATCCTCTGATGGAATCTCCAAAAGAAGATTCATAAACAAAAGCAAATGTCTCAATGGGAGTCTCATTCATGGAATTCAAGAAAAGTATGATATGCAGGCAAGCTAAGATGAAGCAAGAAGAGCCACACCAAGGACAACCAAATGAAGCTAAGATGATCAAAGGAGAATCAAGATGAGGTATGCATGCACCAAAGTTAAGTCATGTCATCATATGTATATTATTTAGTCATGGGAATAGTTCTATGACATGATCAAGTATGAAAGAATCTCTTTCACCAATGACATGCTCGAAGGCATGTACTACAATGCAATGAAGGTCAACAAAAGGAAATACTCACATAAGGAGTATAAGATTGCTGACTAAGAAGCAAGAAGAAATGCTGACTAGTCCAAGAAGCAGGCAATGAAGAAGTGCTCCCACAAGGAGTAGAAGGTGGTTGACCAATATATCCAAGAAGAAGCAAATGAAGAAAGAGATCAAGCATGAGAAGAACACCATGGTCACAAAGAATCACTATCTGACAAAGATCCATTGAAGACATCTCCCGAAAGAAGGAAGGACAACTTTGAAAAAGGAAGGAAAAGACCAAAGGACCATTGACACCTATGAAGGCCTTGGAGATATGAAAGGTGCAGATCACTGATTCTAGTCTACGAAGATGTCATGATGAATAAGCCATCCAACAAAAGCACCATTTAATGTTGAAGCAATATCAGGAAGAAGTCATGAAGGGCTACTAGATCAAAGCATGGGAATAAGCAAGTACAACGAAGCATCCATGTGAAGAGTAGTCTTAACCATAGACAATATGACAAAAGAGTAGCCAAGATGAAAAGAGAGTCTGATATATGTCAAGAAGGCCACTTTCCACGAGGGAAGCAATGACAAGACAAACCAGGAAGGAAAGTGATCGATGGATGGTGCCCTACCAAGAAGAAGTTCAAACAAAGACTTCATGACATCAAAGGAAATAAGGAGATCAAGCAGCTGGAGGACCCATGAAGAAGAATTTGCTAATGAATGGACAAGTCCCTAGCTAAGAGGGAGTTATAACAGGTTCCCATACAAAGGAACTTGGACAAGTACCTTGTCAGAGGATACTTGGTCATGTCTTCCTCAATTGAAAGGAAGAGATAGACACAACATTCTTGTCTTCACTTGGAAAGAGAGAATGGGAGAATTGGGTAATCATCTAGCATCATATACTCTTTGAGGATGTGTAGGGCATCCAAGACAAGAGTATGCAAGAGGATCGATATTCTTTGAGGGTTGGGAACCCAAGATAAGAATAGTCCTAGAAGGTCATACTCAGTGAACACACAGGTGGGTATGTACCTTGAGAGACAATGACTAAGGTGTCTATAAGTCATTGGTCTCACCAACATTGAGCTCTGATCTATTGAGAGATAGAGTTGTCAGTCAAGGCCTTGTTGTGGAAACAATAGATGTTACTATGATGCTATAATAGATGGATTGCCAATCTAGTTTCTCTTATGTGAATTCTTCAAGATTGAAACATAGCCAAACACCTTGTAATGTTGTATGAATACCTCCCTAGTTAAGAGTGAGTGTTGAAGGAAATGTAACTAGGTTCGGTCTTTATAAATGTACTTTTGATATTTGTATTTATTCAAGAAAAGAAATATTATTTTTATTATATATGTCAATGAGTTTCTTGCTCACTGAAATAGGATTAACACATGTTAAAGTGTTATAGGTGAGTCAAAGAGTCAAAAGAATTATGTTGAAGACCTTAAGGGCATGTTACACTAGGTATACTTATGTATTAGAGTCAAAGAAGACACCTCCAAGCAAAGTCAAGTCTCCTCCAAGCAAAGGCACCATCAAAAGAACCCATCCGTAGCAAAGAAGACAAGTCGGCCTAAAGGAGGGACAAACCTCTATATATAGAGGTTGTCCACTCCTCCAACGTCAAGCATTCATTCCGCTGAAATCAACGAGCAAGGAAGACGAGTTAAGGGTGAAGATAAAGTGAAGAAAATGACCCTTTTGTGCAGCGAAGAAGGAGGAAGAAATACATAGCCTTGGAAGTCTGTTCTAGGACTAAATACAGTCACACCTGCGAAAAGGAGAGGGTCTCCCTGCTGTCATAGCAGCCCTCTATCACAGTCACATAAAATTCATTGTTTGGGCTAGATAATTAGGCCTATAAGGCCTCTCACTCAAGTGAAGAAGGAAGAGGTAAATCTCACAAGAAATCCCCTCACACGTGCGAAGAAACAAGGTTGCACTACTGTAATAATAAGTCTGCAACTATGATCTCAAATGGAGCAGATTAGTAATGCTGTGCTAATTCTCCATTCAAGATAAAACCCAATATGCTTATCATTTTCTTATCAAGTGCTTAAGGATTAACCATTTTTTCTTAATTATCTGATTCCCATGAGAGTTTCTTATGTAAATGTTATAAACAATTTTAACATAAAACATATGTTGATCAACAACAAAATAACAACAAAGAACATCAAAATACAACACATGACACAAAGATTTGATGAGGAGTTCACCTCTCTTGGGCTACATCTCCTTGGTCCAACTTCCAATGCTTGGGCCTCTCTATTATGCTCAAAATTACAACAAAGGTGTGCTTACAATGCTCAAATGCCTCTAAAGCATGTCTCAATGAGTTTAGAATAGCCAAAACTACTAGAATTGACTCTTTTTTTTTACCTAATTTGGATAAGAACTGAAGAAGTTATCACTTCTCCTAGTTTTCCCACTATTTGGTCCATAATTTTCTCCACATCAGGCATGATCCTACAAGTTAACCCCAAAAACTGCTAACTAGGTGAAAATTTTGCCGCGTAGTGAGCCATAATTTTTCGGTCGAATCGTAAATCGCAAATCGCAATTAATAAGAACCGACAGGATTAAGGTCTGTGAAAATGGCGGCGGTGTGCGATTGCAATGTGCACGGACCCGACGAGAGTATTAATTGGAGCTTATAACCTTATTGCATCTAGAATATCACGATCAGCGGAAAACAAATGGTCTTGGATATGCGGGATTGTGCAGTATTGCGATTTGCGATTGTGATATCGCATTGCAACCCTGATCTCGCCGGGGTCAATTTTTTCATACTTCACTCTCTTCGTCGATGTGCAATTGTGATTTATCGCATCACAACCCTTCCCTGCTCAGGGCCAATTCTTTAACACAATCGCCTATGATTTGCGATTGCGATATGTAGGGGCCAATGGCAGCCTACCACTTGGCACCTCCTCATTCGCTGAAGGGTTTGCCATGTCATCCAATCCTGCCATGTGTCTAAGTCAAACCTGAACTTTGACTTGCTCTCACTTCTGCATACGAGCTTGAATTTGAGTGTCATTCACATTGTTGGAATTAGAATGATGAGCTCTTCGATCTGAAGCCGAGTTTAACAAAATTCTAACACTTTGATTTTTGAGCATAATTTTGAGCACCTGATCACTCCTCCCCATTGGAAGCTTTTGGACCCCAAAAGAATATATTTAGTTATTGAACAGATGAAGGTATTGTTCCCTCACCTTCCCCTCTTCAATCCATTTTGCCTTTGAAGGATTTGTACCTTTGTGACCCGCTCGAAGATAATCAACATTTCTCCTCTTTGATGACCTCGTTCTTTTGTCAAGTATGGTGTCTTGTTGAAGCTCATCAAGAAATTCTGGAGAAAAATCTTCAATTGATGGAATCTATACACTTTCTCCTTGATCTTCAATCAAAGGAGGCTCATACAATCTCAAATTTTCAACATTAACAACGAAATAAATTTGCATATATGAAGGCAAATCAATCTTGAAAGCATTATTACCAATCTTGTCCAGAATTTTAAATGGACCATAACATATTGGTTTCAACTTTTTACCTTCACCTTGAAGCCTTTCCTTGCTAATGTAAAGCCAAACTCCATCACCTACTTGAAACTGATGATCCACATAATGCTTATCATGCCTTGCCTTATACTTGCCTTGAATCTTTTCTAGTTGTTCTTGAACTGTTTGGTGAATCAACTAAATTTGCTCAAGAATTTCTTTGCTCTGTCTATGCTGTTATGTCCATCTACAATTACATCTTTCTCAAAGATGAAATCCAAAGCCGATTTAGGAAAATAACCAAGACATGCCTCAAAAGGAAAAGTTAGAGTAGAAGAGTGTTTTTCTCGGTTGTAAGCATGTTGAATATAATGCAACTGTTCATCCAACAACTTAGGATGTTTGTTGCAATATTCTCTTAGCAAATGAATAACTATCCTATTAACCACTTCAGTTTGACCATCTTTTTGCGGATGGAAGGCTGTACTTTTCTTCAACTTGGTGTCCATCAAGTTCCATAAATTTGACCAAAAATTCCCAACAAATCGGGAATCACAATCACTTACAATAGAAGTAGGTAATCCAAAATGAACCCATACATTTTGAAAGAAAAGTTTAGCTATTTGTTGAATTGTAATTTGTTTTTTACAAGGCATTAATGTGCACATCTTACTGAACCTATCCACAACTATGTACAAATAATCACGACCTTTTCTTGATAAAGGAAGACCTCCTACAAAATCCATAAAAACACTCTCCCATGGACGTGAAGACACTTTAAGTGGTGTGTACAATCCTAGTTTCCTATTACTAGGCTTATTGACTGCACACAATGAACAACCTCTGAAAAAACGTGACACGCTTTCAAGCATACGAGGCCAGTAAAAATACCTCTAAAGATTTGCCACTATTTTACTTACACTGAAATGTCCAGCAATAAGAGAAGTGTATGCTTCCCTTGTGACATTTACTCTCTTTTCTTTTGGAACATAATGTTTTCCCAAATGATACAACAGATTATCATGTACATGGTAGTCTAATTCTTCAACTTGGTGGCCTTGACTCAATTTTGAATATACCTCTTGAAAGTCAACATCATGTGCGTATTGTTCAACATAACTTTAAGGCAAAACATAATGATTCTTGAGTAAAATTGCTACATTAACAAACGATCTAGAAAGCATATCAACAACTCTATTATAAATACCTTTCTTGTACCTGATTACCAAGTGGAATCGTTGTAAGAATCCCATCCAACGAAAGTGTCTTGATTGCTGCAATTTTGTTTGAGATTGCAAATATTGCAAAGGTTGATGATCGGTGTGAATAATGGTTTCTTTTCCCATTAAGTAATGCTTCCATTTATTCACATTTTGCACCAATGCATAAATCTCTTTATCATATATAGGATAGTTAATAACAACACCATTAAAAATCTCAGAATGAAATGAAATGGGCTTACCATGTTGTAAAAGAAATACACCCATGGTGTAGTCATTTGCATCTGTTTGTATTTCAAATGGTTGTTTCAAATTCAGCGATGCTAAAACTAGGGTTGAACTGATCTTTTGTTTTAAAGCATCGAATGCTTTTTGTTGTTTGCCTCCCCACTGGAAGACAACCTTCACGTTGGTCAAAGCATGTAGTGGGCCTACTATGGAAGAGAAATTGGCAATGAACTTCCTCCAATACTGTGCTGCTCCCAGAAAACTCCTTACTTCTATGATTGATTTGGGTACTGGCCAATTCACATGACCGAAACGTTAGAGGGATCAATCTTCAACTCACCTCCTCCAACTATGTGGCCCAAATACACTAAGGAAGTTTTCCCAAATTCACATTTAGACATCTTCAGAAATAACTGTTCTTTTTTCAAGACATCTAACACTTTCCTCACATGCTTGACATGCTCTTCTCGTATTTGCTAAATATCAAATTATCATCTAAATAGACAATTACAAACTCATCAAGAAAGGATCTTAAAACATCATTCATAGCTCTCATGAATGTAGTTGGAGCATTGCAAAGACCGAAAGGCATAAGCAACCACTCAAACAATCCTTGTTTGGTTTTAAAATAAGTCTTCCAGATATCCTCCTTAGCTATTCTAACTTGTTGATATCCACTTCTCAAGTCTAGTTTAGTGAAATATTTTGCATTCTTCAACTAATCTAGCAAATCATCTATTTTGGGCAGTGGTTATCGATTCTTTATTGTAATTTTATTCAAAGCTTGATAATCTACAAACATGTGTCAGGTTCCATCTTTCTTGGGTACTAAAACAATTGGTGAACCACATGGCGAAGTAGAGGGACGAATTACACCTTTATCTAACAATTCCTGGACTTGTTTCTTAATTTTTGAACTTTCCAGAATTGAAATTTGATACATACTGATATTTGGGAGTGGACAGTCTTGCTGTAGCTGAATTTCATGTTGAATTCCCCTTCTTGGTGACAATCCCTTTGGTTCTTGAAACACATCTCTATATTGATTGACCACATCAACCAATTCGGCTTTCAGCTTCACGTCACAACCTGCAAAGGATTCACGCTCTGTGTCATTCTTCTACTTGATCATAAGGAGCACGAGACTCTTGCTGGAATTGACCCGTCGCTTCATTTTCCCTACACTTGCTAAAGACATATTAAGATTTCTACGATGGGCTCTTACAATATACTCCACTCCATCTTTGAACAAATGATATTTGTTCTCAAATCTGTGGAAAACAACTTTCCGGTCATACATATACGGGCTTCCCAACACAATTTGAGAAATATCCAGGTGCACTACATCTAATTCGATTTCATCAATGAAATTGGTAGTAATAGCAAACCTGAAAACACATTTCCTTGTGACCTGAAGATTTGCATCCACAGTTATCCAACCCAACGGATATGGTTTATGATGAGGCACGGTTTCCGGATTCAACTTCTTGACCAAGGCTGTAGAAATTAAATTTGCCTAGGATCCACTGTCAAACAACGTATCAATCTTGGTGTGTTTGGAAATAACTCTGATATGGAACAACTCAATTTTGTTTTCTTCATTTGAAGCATTGTTGGAGTTATATGCTACACTGGTGCTTGCCACAACTTCCTCTTTGCTTGTTTTTGCCACTACTTTTCCTTTAGTGACTATGGCTGCAATATTTGTTTCATCACCTGAGTCGAAACCAAGTCTTGTTGTACAACAACGCTTGTCTTCTATTTCCCTTTATTGTTAAATTTCTTTGGTCTTAATTCAAGATGAAGCTTCCAGCAATGCACTTCATCATGGCCCTCTTTGAAACAATTCTTGCACACAGGTTTCTTCCCTTCCTTCTTAACAAAAATAATTTTCTTATACTTTCCTTTAGATTTCTTTCCTCTTTCAGCACTCTGGAATGGTTCTTCTTACCTCCTTCTTGTACATTTTTCCCTCTTGCTTTGAGGTGTGTAGCTTGAACACATACCTCATCAAGATTCATGGGATTAAACATAAGAATGGTGTGTCGAAGATAACTATGAAAACCTCCTATGTATTTCAACAAAGTATCTTGTGACTACAAGTCTACTCCTAACATAAGAGCTCTTTTCCTAAACTCCTGAGTATACTCTTTCACATTTTGACCTTTTAACTGTCTAAAATTTTGCTAATTCATGATAGCTTTTTGCATATGAGCTAAAGGGTAGAATTGTATTTTTATAGCAGCAATGAAATCAGACCAAGTAATAGAGATCTTACCATGTTTTTTGATCTCGTCTTGAGTCCTTGCTTCCCACCAAATGAGTGCTACACCCTCCATTCTCAATGAAGCCAATTGAATTTTGATATCATCCTCTTGAAGGTTCTAAATTCTATAATACACCTCCAACTAACGAATCCAATTATCAAGCTTCTCTGCATTCACTTCACCATTATACATGGGTAACTCGAATTTAACATCTAGTTTAAGTAGAGGTGATTTTCCAGCTCCTTTTGAAGAATGATGATGAGTATGAGTAAGGGTTGTATTAGTGGAAGAGTGTGAAGATGCTTGTGAAGAAGAAGATGAAGAAGATGGTGGAGAGGGTGGAGGTTTGTCTCCATTCCCATTACCTCCTCCTGAAGAGCCTTCTCCTTTGGGAGGTTTGGAACTTTCTCCTTGCAACCTGCTATTCCTCTCTTCATAGAGAACCTTCACCATCTTTTTCATATCAAAGAAAGCCTTTATGAAGGTCTTCTCATCCTCTGTCATGTTTGTAGATTCTCCTTCATGAGACATGATCTCTGGAGTCTCAACTACAACTTGAGGCTGAACTGGTGTTGGATATTGTGGCAACCTTGCTCTTCTTTCCCTTGACCCAACTTCAGGGCTTCCAACCAGCTTTCCTTCACCTCTTTTGATTTTTAACCTTGTTAGCATGACACAAAACTAGCAAACAATACTCCTTCTTTGCACAAGCAAATCTAGTAAGCAAAAACCAGTGCTCTAATACCAACTTGATCTAAAATGGAGCAGATTAGTAATGCTGTGCTAATTCCCCATTCAGAATAAAACCCAAGATGCTTATCATTTGCTTATCAAGTGCTTAAGGATTCACCATTTTTGCTTAATTAACTGATTCCCATGAGAGTTTCTTATGTAAATGTTATAAACAATTTAACATAAAACATATACTTAATATCAACAAAATAACAAAAAAGAACATCAAAATACAACACACAACACAAAGATTTGATGAGGAGTTCACCTCTCCCGGGCTACATCTCCTTAGTCTAGGTTCCAATGCTTGAGGCTCTCTATTATGCTCAAAATTACAACAAAAGTGTGCTTACAATGCTCAAAATTACAACAAGAGTGTGCTTGCAATGCTCAAATGCCTCTGAAGCTTGTCTCAATGAGTTTAGAATAGCCAAAATTGTTAGAATTGATATATATATATATATATATACCTAATTTGGATAAGAACTGAAGAAGTTATCACTTCTCCTAGTTTTTCCACTATTTCTTCCACAATTTGCTCCACACTCGACATGATCCTACAAGTTAGCCCCAAAAACTGCTAACTGGGCAAAAATTTCAGCGCGACGGACCATAATCTGGCGACTAAATCACAAATTGCAATTGGCAAGGACCGGGGGCGGGCTTAAGGTCTGTGAACATGGCGACGATGTGCGATGTCCGCGGACCCAACGGGAGTATTAACTGAAACCTATAACCTTATCACATCTGGGATATCGCGTTCGACGAAATACCAATGGTCTTGGATATGCAAGACTATGCAATATTGCGATTTGTGATTACAATATCACATCGCAACCCTGATCTCGCCGGGGGCCGATTCTGTCGTATTTCACTCCCTTCGCCAATGTGCGATTGCGATTTATAGCATCGCGACCCTTCCCTGCTCGGGGCCGATTATTTAAAATGATCCACCCGCAACTTGTGATTGCAATATGCGGGGCCAATGGTGACCTGCCACTTGGCGCCTCCTCATTCGTTGAAGGGCCTGCCATGTCATCCAATCATGCCATGTGTCCAATTTAAACATGAACGTTGACTTGCTCTAACTTTTGCATATGAGCTTGGATTTGAGTGTCGTTCACACCATTGGAATCAGAATGATGAGCTCTTCAATCTGAAGCCGAGTTTAACAAAATTCTGACACTTTGATTTTTGAGCATAATTTTGAGCACCTGATCAAACTATATCTCAATAAAGAGCTCGATTAGGCAAGAGAGAAAGGTCTCCTTATGTGTACTAAGGATCAAGGATAAAAAACCTCTTCTGGAGCTCACATAACAAGGTCTACCATTAGTTGCCGGAAGAAAAAGGAGGACGAAGTGCCGGGGAATGAAGTGCTAGAAGAAGGAAGACTAAGTGTCGGGGAACAAAGTGCAGAAAGGAGAAAGAACTTGACTTGTGCTTGGAGGACATTCTAGTCAAGGGTCTAGGGTTTGACATTTATCAATAGAAGCTTCAATAAGAGAAACTTACCAAAGGGTTTTCCTCTCAAGAGAAGAGAGGTTTTGGCCCTGGAAGAGAGCCAACATATTGTGTTCTTGTTCTTATGTTTTGGTAGCAGTTTGATGAAGTACACACACATGAATTAATAATAATAATAAGAAGATTAAGCTAACAAGACAATTTGTAAAAAGACTTCACAAATTGTTATCAAGTCAAGAAGAATCACACTACACCTAATTGCCCTAGATTCTTCAACAATCAGATCCACATTCATCGTCTATGATCAAGGCTGAATGTGTTTTTGCATGTGAAGCGGCCTTTGTGAAGAAAACCTGATCCAACTTCCCTACTTTCTCCCTTGGGTAAAAGGGGGCCAAGACCACAACATAATGTAGATCTGTCACCGCAGTTCCAACCCTGCCGCCGACGTCCACCAGAGAAATCACTCCATTGAGGTCGTGAGATTTGGTAAGGAGAGTTGTCGACATGATCCCCAAGTTGGAGGCTATGGCTTCGTCCATTTCTCTCTAGTCAGAAATCTTGATGCATAGTAATAATTGGTACTCATGTTATTTAAACTTGAAATCCTTAATGAAGCCACATCCAGGAACGCATACACATTTTCCCAGTCTTTCATCCTTCTTTGTGCAGAAGTTTGAATTCAGATTCTTAGTTGCTCAGGTTTAAACTTTGTCTTCTTTATTTCTCTTCTAAACCATTTCTTTAGTTCAAAGTCCCAACAACTCCCAATGTTTCTAGCCATTATGGTTTTGAAGGTTAGGGTTTTGAATTAGAAGATTTGTTGCAAGCTCTCAAGGTCAATCCCTCCGCTACCTATTTTAAAATCTTGATTAGTTTTGTGGATGTCCCAAGCAATGGTTCCTTGCACCCAGGAATTGTCTTCGGGGTTACTACATCTCCAACTGCGAGATATTTTTTCATATATTCTACCTTCATTAAAGAACATATTTAAGAATAAAAATTAGTACATCGATAAAAATGATTTTAGTGGTGAACCAAAGATTAAAGGTTTCGATCTTTGTGGATGTGTGGAGTATGATATGGATTTAGTACCATACATTGTTTTTTAAAATGGATTTTAGAGAGGTTTAATGTTTTCAAACCCATAAAAATATTTTTGCACATAAAGTTTAATGCATAGATAAAAAATGTAGAAAAGTTGGGAGCACGGTTTGTTATCATTTTTTGCAATTTCAATTCTAATAAACATGTTTGATTCTTTGTGATAAGGTTAAAAGGGTAAGCACCACACTCGCAAGGACATTTTGACCTTTGCTAAGTCACAAATTAGCACAAATTATTGACATTTGACTTACTAGCTGTTAAACATACTCTAGAAGCTTACTAAATCTTAAATTATTAATATATGTAAGGGGTAGATTATTGGATATCTTCGACATAGTATAATGGCAAGTGACCAAAGCCAAATTACTCTAAATGACTAAAATGAAAACATTTGAATGGAAGGTTCTCAAAACTCATCCGTATAATTGAAGGGTTTTGGTTTCATAACCTTTGTTTTGTGTTAATGGATTTGACAAATGCATGATACAATTATTTAATTAAGCTATTAGTGGTCGGGTCGAATATTATTGCTTGCAACTGTATAAACTTACTCTTTGCTTCTTTGCTCATCACTACGTCGTCGCGAAGAGAGTAGGAAAGATCAAACAGGCTCAGTTTCTGCTTTTCTCATAGGCCAGCCGAATTACTTTTTAAGGTAACCATCTCATCGTTTTCTTCAGAATTACTCCGCTTGACTACAATTTATGGAAACTCAAGCGAGATTTGTTGTAGCCTCTTTTATTTGTAACTGGAAATTCGTACGAGGCAGAAGTTCTTACTCTTGTTGAATTGGGAACAAATGACTGAACTTAACTTATTTAACTGTATATGATTTTTTCAATCCCGTAATGCGGTGCCCACTTTCTGCGTGTTCTTTGCGTGCTGTACCAGCAAAAAATTCTGCCTTTTGAATTGAACCTGCCGCCGACCTTTAATAGGCTGCGCTCTTAAATCCTAGGTGTAATCCTAGTTAGCATTTATGACCTCGTTTCTGTGCAGAAACGCTGAGAATGATCGTAATCGGTATAATATTTGAGCTTGTTTTTGGTACAGGAAGATGTGAACACCCTTGTCATGTTATACACATTTTTGGTCCAGACTTTCTTGCGAAATAAAGCACAAAATAAAGATATTTATATGAGAATTAAGTCAGGTGTTAAGATCTTATCCTCCTCAAATATCGCGACTATTTTAGTTCCAGACAAACTACTTGCCTATATTCCATACACAAACTACTTGCCTACGTTCGATACAGCAGTGGAGTTTTCAGTGTTTCATGCTTGTATTCTATTTTTATTTTTATTTTGTATTTTTAGTTCCAAATCTTTATATTAATATATGAAGCATTTATATTACCTGTAATTATTTAGATTCAAACCAAACCAATGGCAAAATTGAAGGATTTTGTTCAAAAATTTCAAAATAAGCTTCATAGCCTTAACATAGTAGATAACAAGCATAGAAAATGGTGGCTTATCAACAAGTATTGAGAGGCTAAAACTTGAAGAAACATGTAGATAACATAAAATGAAACATTGTTGCCACATGCAACTATACCCAGAGTGTCATTAAGGTTGATTTGTTGGCTCTGCTGGATCATGATTGGGTGGGGGAAGAGGATCCCTGTGCTGAAGTATGGCAGCCTCCATACGCCCCATCCTTTTGTCCATGTCCTGGTAGAGCAGTTGGAGCTTCTCCATATGAAGAGACAACTCGTCCCTGCTCTCATTACATTCGAACAACACTTTTCCTAGTAGTTGCTTAATGTGCCAGTAAAGGTTAATGCTAAGTAAATACTGGTTTTGCTGAGCCCCCGCAGTTGGAGCTCCTCCATCTGAAGAAAGTTGAAACAATTTGGCCCTGCTCTCATTGCATTCAGACAACACCTTACCCAGTAGTTGCTTAATGTGCCAGTAAAAGTCAATGGTAAGTAAATATTGGTTTTTCCAAGTCCGAGCATTGCCTAGGTCCAACATCCATTCCGAAAATGCAGCCAAAGCTTCTGAATATGATTGATTTTCTCCGTCCTTGATAACTACTTGTTTGATGTTGTGCAGTTTCTGTTGCACCCCAGGGGATCTGTTGGCAGTAAAGTCTTGTTGAAGTGCAGGCTCTAAGGCAAGCTGATCCAGGTGGATATTGGTGGCCACTTGCCTATTCCACTTGGATCTCCAGCTGGTTTCATTAGTTTCCTTGATTATAGCACAATTAACTATTTTTAGCAGTTTTTTTAGTTCCTGAATTTCCAGAGCTGTTTTGACCCCCTAAACGACTTTTTTTGGAGGTTCACAGCATTGTAGTACTTGGAGAAATCTTTCTAACAAGGTATCGTAAACGCCAACTGAAGATCATTTGACCATGTTACGACCCTGGGAAAGTTGGATGTCCAACTAACCCCAATGGGGCCCACAAACTCTTGGCATTCCATCTCCTAGGGTTAGGGTTTTGGTTGATTAGGGTTTCCCTTTGTTGTCCGTTAATAAAAGGACCTTTGAGCCTCATTGTAACACAATTCATAGGCATGTCGTTGCCACATCTCTTCTCAGAGATAAGCTATCATTGCTTGAGTTAGTTTATTTCCATTCTGTATGTAAGCATCTTTCAGTTCTTTGATATTAATGAAATGAAGATTTATTTCTGTTGCATCTCTGTGTTTATGTTTATATTTGTATTCTGTTTCGCTTCTGCATAAGCCCAGACCAGTGGTATCAGAGCAATTTTCTCTTTCTTTGTTTTTATGTGCATGTCCCTAACGAGGTCGGGGTATAAGGAGTTAGGGCTCGAACTGGTTGAACCTTTGTAAGACCGACCTCGTCAACCTTGATGACCTCCCATGGTGGAAGAAAAGAAAGACGAGGGAGCAAGAGATCCTTTCAAAATATTGTTCGAAGAAGCCCTTGAGCGACAAAGGAACGCGATGATGGACAACTTTGCCTAGATCCTTCAGTGGATGCCCAAAAGCGACGCATCTTCATCCGACAACCACTTTGGAGGCGCCACTCCCTTTAAGGTACACGTCAACTTTGACATTCGCATATTTGAAGGCTAGATAAATGCAAATGCCATAGATAAATGGTTAAATCTGTTGGAAAGATATTTTTCGGTTCATTATTTTTCCAATAGGGAAAAGATTACTTTTGCACTCAAAGTCGCCCCCCACGTCAAGGACTGGTGGGAAACCTACTGTGAGCAGAGGGATGAGAGGGAACCCTCACTGTTTTTAGCCGCACCCACTTGGAATTATTTCCGAGACGCCATCAAGGAACAGTATTACCCTATCGAGAGCTATGACGACAAGTACATACAATGGACTACACTGCGACAACAAAGGGATCAAGATGTGCATGAGTTGAGGAAACTTTTTCATACCCTACTCGCAAAGTTGGGTATCAAAGATTTCGAGAAATATTTGGTGCTCAAGTACCGCTGTTGTTTGCACAAATACATTCAGGAGGAAATGGAGTTCTTGGACATCTCCTCGCTTGGTGCAACATACTAATACACTGCTAAGATTGAGTAGAAATTCAAGTAGAAGAAGTGAGACTTTGGATCTGTGAACCCAAAGCAGAGCAAAGGGCAAAGCTAGGATGCGATGCCCCAAAACAACTCCTCGAAGCCGAAAGCCAAGAATAACGGGAAGGCAAAGAAGGACACCGACAAGTGGTGTGAGTTCCATAAAACTCCCACTCACAACACGAATGAATGTCGCGCAAAGCAGGAGCTAGTGGCCGAGCTAAAAGACTCAGAGACGGATGCATGCTCTTTGATTCTGAGCTAGAACTTGACAAAGACTAACAGGGAAAGCAAATCTATTACGCAAGACTCACTGCGATGGTAGCCACCACCAAGCTCCAAAAGGTGGAACCTAAGGATTCAGAGGAGGGGGAGCGCCTCTTCCACTGGCAAATGAGGGTAAAGGGGTCGCCTATGCAGTTCATTGTTGACAATGGGAGTAGAAGAACATGATCTCAACTTAGGTCGTTAAGAGATTGAAGCTGCCAAAAACGCCGCACCCACATCCTTACACCATCGGGTGGTTCCACTAAGGGCGAGATCTCTGTGTCAGCCAACAGTGCCACCTACCCTATAACATCAAGCCCTTTGTAGATGAGGTATTGTGCGATGTTGCACCTCTGGAAGTCTATGATGTTTTATTAGGTTAGCCATACCTATGGAAGCGTCATGCTGTATATGAATCCATACCTTGTTCTATTATTATTACTTTGGGTCAGAAATTGTACAGGATACCAAAGGTAGCGCCGCCTACCGCCTTTTCTTTGATCTCTGCTAAACAATGCAGTAAGATAATTTCCCAGACTAGGAAATTTGTCTTCCTTATGATTCGCCCTCAAAGCAAGAGGAAGATTGTAGCCACATCCACAGCCTCCAAATAGGGCTCCTCCACATGGCAGCAACAGATGGACAAGGTCGTGGAGGAGTACAGGGACATCTTCACCTCACCCATAGGGGTACCCCTATACTGTCAGGTCAAACACTCCATTGATCTGACCCCGGGTGCGTCGCTACCTAATGGACCGATCTACTGACGCTCTTATATGGAGAACAATGAAATCAAAAGGCAGATTCGGGAGCCATTGCAGAAAAGGCACATCAGGCCAAGTTCATCACCTTGTGGGAGCCCGATCGTGTTGGTACAAAAGGACGAAACCTGGAGGCTCTGTATTGACTATCGGGCGCTGAATAAGATCACTGTACGGAATAAGTATCCAATCCGACGGATTTATGACCTTTTGGACCCAACTCAAGGGGGACAAATATTTCAGCAAGATTTACTTAAAGTCCCGTTATCACCAGGTACCAATCGAACCCTCTGATGTGTGGAAAACTGCCTTCAAATCCAAGGAGGGCCTTTTCAAATGGCTGGTCATGCATTTCGGGTTGACGAATTCCCTCACAACCTTCATGAGGTTGATGGATGACATCTTGCGACCCTTCACCAACTTGTTCGTGGTAGCATATTTGAATTTTGGACAACTTTCTAATCTTCAGCCAGAGTTGAGAAGAGCACCTACTCCATATTCGACAGGTCCTCCAAACCCTGCGACAACACAAATTGTATGCCAATTCGGAGAAATGCACTTTTGGTATGACCCAAGTTCAATATCTGGGGTACATTATTGATGAGCAGGGTGTGCATGTGGATCCAGCCAAGAGACAAGTTATTCGGAATTGGTTAGCCCCAACCACTCTAATAGAGCTCCGCAATTTTCTGGGTCTTTCCAATTTCTATCACAGGTTCGTGTTGGGATTCTCTCATATCACTTGGCCTTTGAGTCAAGTCACCAAGGGCAGAGCGAAAACAACGTTCTTTTGGTCCAAATCCCAACATAAGGTGTTTGCTGAGTTGAAGCATTACCTCTGCTCTGCACCAGTGCTCACATTAATAGACCTGCAACAACCATTTGAAATTGAGACAGACGCCTCTGACAATGCTATTGGTGCAGTTCTTACCCAACAGGGGCATCTAGTGGCATATCACAGTGAGACACTTTCAGATACAATCCAAAAGTATCCCACGAGCCACCTATAACAAAGAGATATATTCCATTGTGCAAACCAGTCGATAATGGAAGCATTACATTCTGGGGAAGGAAACAATCATCCACACAGAGCACCGACCCCTGCAGTTCATACAAACACAAGGAAAGTTGCAGAACGATCACCATCAGAAATGGTCCATATATCTGCAACAGTTCCATTTGAACATTAAGTACAAGAAGGGCAACACCAATAATGTTGCACATTGCCTCAGCCGACTGCCAGTTATGGCACTGACCACTGTGCTCGACTCTTGTGGACACGAGACTTCAAGATGGCCACATCTTTACAAGAGTGATCCAGAATTTGACAACACATACCAGATGCTCTTGGAAGGCAAGAAAGTTCCAAACTTTCACCTCCAGGACGCACTGTTATGCCACTTGGGACACCTCTGTGTTCCTTCAAGTGAGCATGCCAAGATGATTTGGGAGGCGTACTACAGTCAGGTTGTTGGACATTTTGGGGTAGAAAAAATAGTTGCAGTGCTGCAAAAGTATTTTTATTGGCCGAACCTTTGACAGGATGTTGGGAAGTACATCAGATCTTGCACTGCCTGCGCCATTGCTAAACCTACAATCAAGAAGCAAGGTCTGTATACTCCTTTGCCTACTCCTAGCCGACCCTAGGAATCCGTATCCATGGATTACATGTTGGGCCTTCCTTTTACCAAGCATGGCAACGACTGTGTTTTTGTGGTCGTCGACAAATTCTCTAAGATGACCATTCTGGCGGATTGCAAGAAGATTATCACAATAGATCCACTGTCAAACTCTTGTTTGAACGAGTGTGGGTACACTTTGGGATCCCACAATCCATTATCTTAGATCGGGACAACAGGTTCCTAAGGAAATTTTGGTTAAGCCTCTGGTCGTTGTTGGATACCAAGCTCACTAAATCCACGACCTTCCACCCCCAAACTGATGGCCAAACAAAGGTTGTCAACAAGATGATCATGCACACCTTGCGCATGTACAACTCGAAGCATCCACACACATGCGATGAAAGCCTCCCCTATGTCCAGCACAGCTACAACAAAGCTCTCCACAAATCAACTGGCCACAACCCCTTTTAGGTGGGGTTGGGATTCCAATCTCTATGTCCCATTGATGTTGCCATACCACTTGCAGCTACTCAGGCAGATTTGGCTCATGTCCAGTCTGAAGCTGACAGAGCTACCAACTTCATTGAATGCATTCAACACATCCACCAGCAGGTCCATGACATATTGGACAGAGCAAATGCTAAATACAAACAACATCATGATTAGCATCGAGTGCCACACAAGTTCCAGGTGGGAGACAAAGTTTGGTTACATTTGCAGAAGGAGCGCCTCGCTAGGGCCCATTGCAAGCTTCACCCGCTCCGATATGGGCCTTACACCATCACTAAGGATGTAGGAGACAATGATTTTGAGCTCATCATTCCATCATTCCTTGGCTTGCACCCAATATTCAATGTGGACCGACTGCTGCCATACTTTCCCCCATTGCTGGACACATAAGACATTGTTGAGCAACTGACACCAACAGAGCTCAACCCAAGCTATATCGAACATGTCACGATTGATAGGATCATGGACACACAAATGAAGAACAACTGACAACTGTTAATTTTAGATAGCAATGGTATGTTCTATGCTTAAGCACAATTTACTTCAATGTTCCATTAGCAGCCGAATGACAATTTCCAATTATATCCAGTGGCAATCACATTCACTTATAAACATTGACAGTAAATGCAGATAGAACATAAAATCATATGCAGAAAACAAGCCAAGGCAAGAGGACACAAGATGTGGCGGATGCTAGAGACAAACCCCAATGTGGGGAAACCCTTTGATCAAATCTTATTATTCTTCAATAGTTCAGTAGAGAGAGAGTACAAATATCATAAGTACAAGCCCAAAATAGATCTGCCAAATCAGCAGTCAAACCAGCCCTAACCAGAAAGTCAACAGTGGTCAAAGCTGTCCAAAAATGTCCTCCAAACAATAGTCCAATTCGGCCTTCCAGGAGAGTCAAAGTTAGCCCAAAACAATTTGGTTAAACCCAATCAAAGGAGAGAGAAACAATGCTGTAATTTTCTCTAGTCAAATCTAAATTCAATGCTGGTAAACCTATCCCAAACTCCTTGAATTTTCTGTGAATAAATGTGGTCTAGAGAAATTAGAATTCTGGCCCAAAAACAGAGGTCAACGCTGGTCAAATTCCCCTTGGTCAACGCTCTAAAACTCGGCCTGTTTTGACCCAGAAAAACTTGGCTTCCTACCACACGTGCGAAGAAGAGAAGCTGCCTCCTAGAAGTACAAACCAAATAAGAGAAGAGAGAGATGATGTGATGTGTGATGATTGAATGTCCAAATTGTGAAAATTCCACGAGAGGAACCCCTACTGCAGCAAACTGATGTTACTTCTCCTACTTGTTAATCCATACAAGTTATTTACTGTGTGCTACGACAAATATCAAAGTAACTACTACTGCAGCCTTCACTTAATTAAATTATAAGCAGAAACAAGATACTGAGAAAGAAAGAAAATACAACACAATAGACACCGTTATTTTTGGACAAATGTCCCTGGAAAAACCCAATGCGGGAAAACCGAAGCAACAACTCTGAGGGTTTATTATTATTAAGCAATAGTTCCGAATACAACTCTGGATGCGCTTCCGGCAATCCTGTTACAAAGAAAAAGACAATGGCAAAAAACTTAGTGAGATTACCTCATTCCACCCGGCAAATCTTGGCTGATCCGACAGTTGAACTGATTGTCCTCGGCTACAACTGTGCTGCCCCTTCGTAGTAACTGTGTGGGCTTGCGTGGAGTTCTCTGAGGCTTTGCGTTAGCTCTGCGTTGGGTCTCCTTGCCTCCTGGAGCTTTGACGTCAACCCTCCCGGCTGATCCGACAGCTCCTTGACAATTTTGGACTTCTGCTGGAAGGCAGCTCTGCCTCTGAAATGGTCCTTCTGGCTTTGCGTCAAGCACTGTGTGGGCCCTCCTAGCCTAGCGTCAGTCCTTTTTGGGTCTGCACTGCCTACACTGGTGCTTCTCTGCCTCTCTGCTGAGTATTCGAGGTCCCGAAGAAGATACTCCAACCATCCCTGCCCCTCAACTGCAAGAAATCTCCTCAATCGAATTTTCCTCCTGAGAACTTCTCACTTTAGAAAATCAATTTCTTGATCTCTCTTGGTGTATTTTCCAAATGACCCTCAAGCCCCTTCTTATATCTTTCTATTGGACAACCAATGACCTAGATTAACTCCTAATCAAAGGCTCAGATCGTTTTGACTTGATCTCTGTCTTTTTCTAGAAGTTACACCCACAATTAGATTAATACCCATTAATATTTTAATTTTCCTAAGTTTAGACTTAGGAACTCCATTAAAAATATTAATTATTTTAATAAAATCATCTCTGGGTGGAATTTCCCAAAACGGTTTCTGGGTTCTTTGGAATGCATGTGCCCAAGCCTCCCTGCAAAATTTGAGGCCTAGAGCACATCCGATGCTACCCCAAATCAACACTCCCTCTTAGCGAGGAATGTGCTATAACAATACACTGCTGTTGCATATTGCTCTGACTCTGAAGCATCGTCCTCTGCGCTGCTGATGTCTGACATGCTGTCCACCAACTACTGCGCTGCTGCTGCAACTGTCTTGTTGCTTTTGACACTTCCACTGTCAATGTTACATCTGTACTACAACTCCCTCTCAAATGCTGCATCTGCTATGTTGCTCGCACTGCCAATGCTAACACTGCATCCGTACTGCAACTCAGTTGCTAAGAGAAGCAACTAAAAAACATCCAAAATTACTGAACTAACTGTGTTCAGTATGATACGACGTGAATGTTGGAATTGATTGCTGCTAGTCTCAGAGTTGACCCTCTAAATCTACGACATTGTCGCTGACCTCTGCTCTGTGCCATCTGCACTGCTGCGAACTTTGCTCCGTGCTACTCAGACTCTGGCGCTCCTATCCATTGCAATTATCCTAAGTTACCGGATCCGGCCACGGCAGGTGGAGTATTGCCGGATCCACGGATCTGAACCGGATCCGGATCCGGATACTCCAAAAAACGGCAAAAAATACGTATTTTTGAAATCGCAGATTTTTGAAACGGCTCACCTTTACCGGATACGGATCCCGCCGGTGGCCGCCGGAAGCGGGCCGAAAAAGTTAAAAAAACAGATATTTTTTTAGGTTTTACGTTTTTGTGGTCCCGCACGGGCATATATTATATCATTTCTTTTGTCCGCTCTACTGTTTTCTTCTGTCGCCATTCATTCGTTCCGACCGCCGGCACAGTAATATTTGCCATTTGCCATTTGTTTGCGGGCTTAACTCCGGCCCCACTGCACGCAGCACCTGGTCAGGCGCCGGTTCCCCTGCACGCACTGTCGGGCAGACTGTTCACGGCAAAAGTTTAAGCGTTAACAGGTATTTACTATTAAGCGTTAATAATATATGTATCAGTGCTGTATTATTTATGCTGTATTATTTATGACTGTGCGTGAACAGGTATTAAGCGTGTGCTGTATTATTTATTTCAAAACAAATAATATATATTTATTTCAGAACTAAAACCGTAATATATGTATTATATTAATGTTTTATGTTATTTAATATTAATGTTTTATGTTATTATATTAATGTTTTATGTTATTTAATATATGTTTTATATTAATGTTTTATGTTATTTAATATTTATATATATATATGTTATATATATGTTATATTTATTTATGTTTATACGTTCGAATAGTTGTTATGTTTATTATTTAATATTTAATATTTATATATATATATATATATGTTATATTTAATTTACCGTATGTTTATTGTTCAATGCTGTTTAAACTTTAATGTTTAATATATTAAATAATTAAACTTTAATAACAGTTATAATATATATTAATATAACAGTTATTTGATTTGTTAATTTATTTAATATTTATATTTATATGTTATATTAATATAACATAAATGATAAATCATAATAATAACAGTGATATTAATATTTAATATATGTTATTTAAATTTTTTAAATGTATTTAATTTTTTTTAATGTATTTATAATTTAATTTTTAATTGTTTATAGATAATATTAATATATTATAATTTGATTTTTAAATGCAGTTGCAAGTAACTCTATACCATTATCATAATGGAACCATCACAAGATTCACAACATGAGCATGGTGAAGGGGAAATCATCAAAACAGATCCAAAATCTCCTCTGTGGCAGTATGTGGAGATTATTGGAAAAAATCCCGGAGGTGGTTCATTTAAATGGAAGTGCAATGAATGCCAAGATATAAAAAATGGCTCATATACTAGAGTGAAGGCCCATCTCACCGGTCAAACTAACACAGGGGTGCAAGTATGCACCGGGCCAAAAGATGCAAATGGCAAACCTGGCCAAGGTTTGAGTCCTGGAAAAATGAAATTCTATGCATCTTTGCAAGAAGCTGCTGATAGGAAACTTGCTAAGGGAAAACACCCTGTGCAAAGTTCTACAACTAGGGCGCCATTGCCATCTAGGTCTGCTGTTACATCTAATAAAAGGGCCACTCTAGGCCCTCTTGAAGCGTGTTTCAATAATCAAGGTAGAGACATCGCTGATGAACATGTAGCTCGTTGCATCTATGCAAATGGGCTAGCATTCAATTTGGTGCGTTCCCCTTACTGGCAACAAATGATTAAGGCAGTTAATGAAGCGCCAAAGGGGTACAAAAGCCCTGGATATGAAAAGGTCCGCACTACTTTGTTGGCATCAGAAAGGCAATCCGTGGATAGACAGCTACAGGCAATCCGGGATACATGGGCAGAAACAGGGGTGTCCATCATTTCTGATGGATGGAGAGACCAAAGAAACCGCCCATTAATTAATGTTGTTGCAGTATGCCCCCAAGGGGCAATGTTTTTGAAGGCTGTTGATTGCAGTGGAATAGAGAAAGATGCATCTTTCATATCCACAATTCTTATTGATGCAATAGAAAGTGTGGGGCCACATAATGTTGTCCAAGTCATTACGGACAACGCACAGGTTTGTAAAGCTGCAGGTTTGATTGTGGAGGGTCGATATGACCACATCTTTTGGACTCCATGTGCAGTCCATTCATTGAACCTGATGCTTGCCAAGATTGGTGAGATTGAATGGATTAATGAAATATATGTAGCATCAAAAGAAATCCAAATGTTCATAACAAATCATTCAATGTCCCAAGCCATTTATCGGGGTTTTGCAAAGTTGGAGCTACTGAAGGTAATTTTTTTAATCAATACTATTTGTATTAGAAATAATGAAATTCTTATTTTTAATTACAAATTTATATATAGTTTCTCATTTGAGATTTGGCCTTTTGAAACTTATAGGTTGCTGAAACTCGTTTTGCCTCCCACACTCTTGTCATAAAGAGACTTGTGGAGGTGAGACAAGCACTACAAGCAATGGTCATTGACCCTCTTTGGGAATCATGGAGGACTTCCACTTCTGATAGAGGGCAAAAAATCAAGTCCATCATTCTTGATGATGCATGGTGGGACAAGGTTCAATATCTTCTACGGTTCACTGAACCAATCTTGACCTTGATCAGGGCATTTGATACAGATACACCTTGCTTGGGGGAAGTTTATGAAAACATTGATAGTATGTTGGAGAGGATAAGGGAAATTATCAGGGCAAGTGAAAATGACCCTCATGAAACATTCTATTATTTAGTGAAGGACATAGTTACAGAAAGGTGGAACAAAATGACCACGCCATTACACCTTCTGGCATATGCATTGCACCCTAAATACTATCATTCTAAAACTTTGTCTTTACCTGGTAGAGCAGCACCAAACAAAGATTCTGAAGTGGTACAAGGATACAAGACAGCCTTGAAGAAAATTTATAGAGATATGGGAGTTGCAATGGAAGTCCGCCAAGAATTTGGAGGGTTTGTACAGTCTACTGGTAGCTTTTCAGATCCAGTAGCAATGGATGATCGAGGACATCTTGATCCTATTACTTGGTGGGGCTTCCATGGTGGGGATAGCATTCATCTGTCTACTCTAGCCACTAGGTTGTTATCACAGGTTGCTAGTTCCTCATCAGCTGAGAGGAATTGGAGTACATATGGCTTCATCCATTCAGTGAAGCGAAACAGGTTGGGAGCGGCAAAGGCTGAGGACCTTGTTTATGTTCATTCCAACCTCCGTCTTCTATCACATGTTGAACCAGAGTATAAAAAAGGTCCGAGCAGGATGTGGGATGTGGAGCCTGAGATCTCTGACTTGAACCTGACACTGAATGCCATGACTCACCTCAACCTACTTGAGGATATTGTTCCACCACCAGTCCAGCCTACTGATGCAACTTCCTACATTCCAGGACCCCCATCATCTATTCATGATGTAGAGTTGCAATATGCAGAAGATATAGATCCATTTGAGGATATGTAAATGTATTTACTATTATCATTCATGATATTATGAATCATGATCCTTGGACCTTTTTGTTACTTTGTATGAGGGACGATGCACCATTTCAATGTTTTAATCTTCATATTTATGATTTTATCATTCAATGTTCTAAAAATGTTTGATGGTTTCATGGAGTATTTGATTTTTTAGCTTTAAGGTGTTTTTTAAAAGTTTAAATATATATATATATATATATATATATATATATATATATTGATTGTACGTGACGTATCCTTGCCGTATCCGGATCTTAGATTTTCAAAAAACTAGCGGATCCAGATCCGGATCCGTATCCGTATCCGTATCCGTATCCGAATCCTGGTAACTTAGCAATTATCTCCGCGACACTCCTCGGCACCATCCGACACTAGTCCATCCTGTTACTGCAAAACTGGGCTCCCGTAGCAAGGTATTGATCCAAGAGGTGGACTCCTGAAGGATCCTGCCCATCTATAGCTCTTTTGAACTACAACTCCAAATTAGCCCACCTCCTTCCTGGAGGTATCTTGGCTGTCATGGCGAACTCCTCTTCGATCTTCGCGACTGCAACCTTAGGATCATGCTTCTCATCCTTGTCCTTTTTCTTCAAAGGACACTGGGATGCATAGTGGTGTTGGCTTGTATGGGCCTAACCCAGGTTCGGAAGAATTATTTAGCCAAGCAAATCTCGCAGCGACCGGCCCTTTCGGCAACAACCTGCGAAGCGTGGGCTGAGGTCTCACCCGAGGTAGTAGGGGAGGGTGCTGGAACCAGGTTTCCGCACCCTTGGGATGTCTAGATGTGGTTTGAAGGCTTCGCGCCCCATTCTACAGCTTTGCGCTGTGCTGTATTCGCGCAAATCCGGAATACCTTTTACTGTCTATTAACGTGTAATCTACTGATCTAATCTAGAAGCATTGCAACCCGGATCTACTTTAACGTGGTCTTTAAACAAACATTTATCACTTTTATCCAGTTCGCATATTAAGATTTAAACCTAGATTTACAAGTATTCAATAAGCAGTGCGCATAAATCAAACAGTCTTATTAACCATACAAAATGCCAGATTCGAAATAATTCGGAGAGCACAAATAATTCACAGAATGAACTTAACTTTTATTTCCACTTCTCACTCGTACAACCAGATCTGCCCTGCGCACTCAGCTGCAGGGGTCCGCGCACACAGCTGCGGACTCTTCCAGGCCTCTGCGCACACAGCTACAGAGCCTCTATCCTCTACCCAAACCCTCGACTCGGACTTACAGATGCTTTCAGAGTGCTTCCCTCAACAACCCATTACAATTTAGATCCCAGATCATGTCCCCAAAAAGAACTGCCTTTTCCTCATAGAGCTGCGCTCTATTTATACCTTCCTATGGTCCACAGACCGACTTACTTCCTATTATTTTACATTATTTCTTGGGCGGACAACCCTTTGACTCGACCTTTTACATTTCGCACTCCACATACTTCGGAGTTTTTACAATAATTTAATCCTAATTTCTAGGCTTTCTGCCCCAAAACCGTTACGCGGGACCTCCGCTACCCAACAGTCCCCCAACACAATCATCGTGACTCGTCCCGAGTCACTCGCCGGCGCGGCTAGACGCTCTGCCTTGGCTTTGCGGTTCACCTCCCTTTGAGTGACGCTTGTCGTCCTGCAGCTCCTTCGTTGCCTCCTGCAGCGCTTCGTCCGGCTCCGGCTTCGTTGTTTCTCCCACTTCTCGCAACCGATAATGCTCATTCTGCTCTGCTCGGTTAACACAGAACACCCCCTCAGAAGATTTTAGCGCGAGCAGGGGAGCCGCATACGGGACGCCCTGGTACCACCGCAGCCACTTTCGACCTTCGTATCTTCTCTTCGTACTGCCTGCTGCAGCTTGTGTTGCAATTTTGCAAGACCCTTGCTACTGTCCGCAAGATCCCCATTTTTAAGGAGCCGCAGAGCCGACTTATTAACTGCATATCTACCCGTGGTCTCCGTTTGTCGATCCTTTTGCTTGTTTGGTGTAGTTTGCCGGCCTGCCCCTAGGGGGGCGACGACATCCGGACCAATTCTGCTTCGTGTCTCCCCTTTTCCAGTACATCCTCTACTGTTGATGCGGCAGTCTGCGGGGTGCCCGCAGCTGTCAACACCATACCCCTTAGAGAGTCCTGCTTCTTCAGCGGCCATATCACCACCCTCGGGCTTACTCCTTGTGCAGAGAGAATGAACAACTCCATATCGATACCTAGTATATGTTTTCCAGAAGCGTAGGTCACCCGGTGGATGCCCCTCGGCGATTTATAAGGCATGCGAATTTCAAATTCACTGATTCTCGCATGTTCTATCATCCTTGTGTAAAATCTGTGGCAGCTCGTTCCATATCTGGCTCGTACTGTTCCGCTTAATTGCCCGCCGCCCGCTCCCTTTTGCCATAATGCAGACATCTTGTCATGAATAGTGCTATCAACGGTCATCGTTCCTCTTACCGGTGCATCCGCGTGATTCGTCTTGCGCAACCGCGACCCTCGTGTTTGGCCAAATGGACGCGCACCCTGGTATTTGCGCATTGGTCCCCCAGACTGCTTTATCGTCCCGCGCTCTCTTTCAACTGGTTGGAGCGGTGAGACTATCCTCTAAACGGTTAGTCAGGCGGTTGGCTCGCCCGTGTAGAGTTTCAGGCGACTGCCATTCACTCAGGGGTCTCCATTGAGTTTGGCAAGCTGAACCGCGCCCCCATCGGTAACTTCTTTGACGACATAGGGTCCCAACCAATGCATGCGGAGTTTGCCTGGGAACTTCTTGAACTTACTGTCATATAGTAATACTAGATCGTTTTCCTTGAAAGTGCGCACCTTGATATGGGGTCATGCCATGCTTTCTTGCGCTATTTCTGCACTTGCTGATGGAATCCTGCCAAAAATCGTTCCTCCTCCAGTTCTTCTAGCTGCGCGAGCCTTTCTTCCAACGCCCCATGGTCTGCCATACCTGTGATTGCCGCGATCCGCAGACTAGGCACAATATATTCCATAGGCATAATGGCTTCCTTGCCATAGACTAACTGAAAAGGTGTCTGGCCTATCAACTTCTTGCACGTGGTTCGGTATGCCCATAGCATAGCAGGGATGCGCAAGTCCCAGTCATTTCGTCGTGCATTACAGACCTTAGTCAACACGGTCTCCAAAATTTTGTTGAATGCTTCAACGGTCCCATTTGCTTGCGGGTGGTATGGCGTACTCTGTTGGTGATATATCTGGAATTCCTCAGTGAGTGCGCTGATCGTTTCATTTAGAAAATGCATTCCCCTATCACTCATGAGAATTTTGGGACATCCAAACCTGGTTAGTACATTCTCGAACAAGAACTTCGCTGCTATCGTAGCCGTGCAATCCTTTATTGGCTGTGCCTCTGCCCATTGGGTCAAATATTCGGTCGCGGTGATGATATAGTGCGCACCCGTCTTTCCTCGCGGTTCAATAGGCCCGACGAAGTCAATTGCCCATTTCTCAAATGGTTGTAGCGTCATCTGTGGCTGGAGTGGCATTTCATCCCTCCGCGATGGTTTCCCCGTCCGTTGACATACATCGCAGGCACGACAGTATGCTTTCGAATCTTGATGCAGGGTGGGCCACCATAATCCTGCGCGAAGAATCTTCTGGGCTGTGGCACGACCCGCATAATGTCTGCCAGCAACCCCCCCATGTGCTTTGGCCAGGATCTGTCCTCGCTCGAACTCTGGGACATATCTACGTAATATTTCGTCATTGCCCATTTTGTAGAGGTGTCCTGCAATCACGGTGAAGTCTGCTACACGTATCACTAATTCCTTCTTCTGCTGAACAGAATATCCCTGCGGTGCGGTTCCTGTCGTTAAGAAGTGGATTATATCTTCAAAGTGACCATCCGCTATGTGCACCACATATAGCTGTGCATCTAGGAGTCCATCCTCTAGATTTGTGGGTTCTTCACCAGTCTCAATTCGGGACAGGTGATCGGGGCCTGCGTTTAGACGTCCCGGCTTTACGACAACCTCAAAGTCATACTCCTGGAATAACAGTAACCATCTACAAATGCGCCCCCCCAACACAAGCTTGTTCACTAGGTATTTTAACGCCAAGTGATCGGTATACATCTTAAAGTGGCCTCCAAGCAGATAGTGGCGGAATTTTTGAAGTGCATATACCATTGCTAATCCCTCGTGATCGGTAGTGGAGTAATTCTTCTCAATTCCCTCCGCTCCTGGTTGAGTAAGTATTGTCCTCAGCGCGATACATGATGCGTTGACATGCACATGAAACTCAATGTCCCATTTCATAAAGACCAATATAGGGGTTGATGCCATCTTTTCCTTGAGCGTCTCCAGAATTTTGTTGCATTCCTCATTCCAATAATAAGTAGCATCCTTCTTCAACAATTGTTCCATCGAAGTTGTGATCTGGGCATAGCTTTTGATGAACTTCCGATAGTAGCCCGTGTGTCCGAGTGTGGCGCGGAGTTGTTTGACACTTTGCGGCACTTGTAGATTGAGTATGACGACGATCTTTGCCGGATCCACCATCAAGCCTTGCTTACAGACCACATGGCCCAGCAGGTTCCCGAATGGGACAAGGAAAGTACACTTCTTTAAGTTTAGTGCAATCTGGTGTCGGCGGCAAGTATCCAGCATCAACCGTAAGCTCGCTACGTGCTTCTTAACCAGTCCAAACACGGTCCAATCATCAAGATAGACCTCTAAGAACTTGTGTATAAATTCTTTGAATGCCGCTACCACTATTCGTGAAAATATCGCCGGCGCATTCTTCAGTCCAAAGGGCATCACCGTGTACTGAAAAGGAAACCCCATTCAGTGGCGAACGTCGTTTACTCCTGTCCTCTGGCGCGATCTTGATCTGGTGGTATCCTGAGAATCCATCCATGAAGGAGTAGGCTTCCTGCCCCCCCACATTTTCCAGTACCTCATCTGTAAACGGAGTTGGAAATGGATCATTAACGCAGGCATCATTGAGCTTCCTGAGATCTACGCAGATACGAATCTCACCCTTCTGTTTCTTCTCCTGCACAACCATCGGACTTACCCAATCGGACTCCTCGACTGGTTCAATGATTCCCGCTGCCAGCATCTTGTCCAGTTCTTTGTGGACCTTTGCTTTATATTTTGGGTTCAATCGGTAGGGTCATTGCTTAACTGGTTTCGCGTCTGGCTTCAATGTTATCTTCATCATTCCCAGGTCTCCTAGGATCCCTTTTAGCTCCGTGATTTTTGTTGGGAATAAATCTTGATATTCGCGAAGCAATTCGACGACCTTCTCCACTGTGGCGTCATCCCAATAGTCCCCAAGCATTGCATACTTCGGCTCGTCTTCTGTTTCGATATTGACTTGTCTTGTTTTCAACGGCGTCGTGATATCTGGATCTTCGATTTCGGGTCCGCGCACCTCACGGCTCCCCTCTGATTCCAGAATATTGACGTTTCGCGGATCGTCCTCATCATCTTCTGCCTAGACATTATAGCATTCGAGAGCCTGGCTCAACTGTCGCGACCAGTCGGGCTGCACAGTTTCTTTTGGTTCCAGTGGTGTCTTGAAAATGGCGGCCTTTACCAGCTGTAACGCGTCATCCACGGGATCCATCCATTGATCTTCAAAGAGGAATGTCGACAAAAACCCTTCGCGCAAGATATCCCACTCGCCTGTGTCGTGCCGGAGCTCTGCTTCAGTATACCAGTTTCTGGGAATGACGTCCAGGGTGTGATAAAATAAGTGCACCCATTCTGGCTGAGGTTCTTCTTTGTAGGCTTTGATCCATCTGGTAAGGTGCATGCACGGGTCATCACGTCCATCGTATTTCTCCGTTAGGTGTAATTCCGGCTTCCCAAATCTGATCTTCATCATACGCCTGCAGGCGCGCCAATCTTCGAACGTCCCTTCATGTGTTCCCCACCATCGCGCAGGCGTCGCGTGCAACGCCCACCTCATCGCATCAAACTGCTGGTGCTCTAGTACTGCGATTTCAAATTTGGTCAGGAATTCGTCTATTATTGTCAGCGCATCATATGTCAGTATTTTGCGATCCTGGGCCTTCACGCAATACAGAAATTTAGTCACCATGTTGCAATGTAGTGTGGTCACTCCGTTCAACCTGTTGCGCCACCGCTCGTCTTCCTCATCTGACTCGGAAGTGTAGGATTCTCCATAGCCTCGTGATATTCTTCTATCCTTCGCTGTCTTGACCCCTTCTCGCCTTTGTGCAGCCATTCTGTAACTACAATCTGCGTCGTCGTCGCTTTCCCTATCGCGCACAGGTTCAATGTAGCGCGGTCCTTCAGCCGGATCTAGCGGAATGACCACGCGGAGTGACTTTGTTTCAAATACCATTGTCCGCTTCTTTAAATTAATAATCCCATTCATGTCGGTGGCCCAGTCTATCCCTAACAACGCAGGATAGGGCGTACTTTCATCCATGAGCTCAATAACTTCAAAGTCCGTCCGAGTACTTGCGCCGTCAAGGTCTACCGTAACTCCTTGCAGCCTTCCCATGGGCAATACCTTCTATTGATTTTCCATCCGCAATTGGATAGGGGACCATTGTAGCGTAGGCTTACCCATGCGCTCCCAAGTCTGTTTAGGCAGTACGTTGGCATCTGAACCTAGATCCAGAATGACCTGATCCATTTCATACTCGCTGATCTGTGCTGTTAGTCGCATTTCCCTCCCGGTCCGTGATGCATGTCTTCCCAACTTTCGAACGACGCAAGGTTCACTCCATCCTGTGCATCTATTTATCAACTCCTGCAAGCCTTTAACTGCCCTATTGTCACGAAGCAATTTTATACATGTCTCTAAAAAGGTAGTTATCATTGAGGGATCCTTATCTGCCTCCGGCTGATCCCTACTACCTGGAGTAGAGACCTCCACGAAGCTCCCTCGAGCTTCCAGATATGTCTCCTTACCGATCCCTAAGTTCCTTTCATCTGCTCCTGTGGCCATGCCACTTCTCAGTACCATGTTGACTTTGGGATCTTCCTCGCGGGGTTCGGACCTCATCATCTGCACATTTTGGGTCGTTGTTGGTTGTGCTGTCCTTTTTTCGCGAATCTGTGCTATCAACGTAGGACAATCTATCAGCTCATGATCGAATTTCTCACAGTAACTGCACGAAATTCTAGTTGGGTTGGTACAATCCCGCGCGTAATGTCCTGGTCCCCCGCAGTTGTAGCAGATTAGCTGCCCGCGACCCCTTCCTGGCCCCATTCCGCCTCGTCCTCGTCCTCGGCCCTGGAACCCACCGCGCGCGATCACTGCGGCTGGATCCTGACCTCGCGCCTCAGTCTGCATTTTGTAAGCAGGTGACTGGTCCATTAACAATTGGTAGCTACGACAGTCTCTTTCCTCGTGGCCCATCGACCTGCAAAAGTTACAAAATCGTTGCTAGGGGGTCTGGTTGTATTTTGGTAATAGATGACAGTTATCAGTGTTGTGCTTTCCTCCCACCTGACAGATTGCGCACCAGAGTGGGGCTGTGGTGCTTGGTCCTGCCTGTGCCTCTGGTCGCAATAGGGTTGGTCCCCCCGTTGCCACAAAATTCACTGAGACTGGGCAGTGATCTTTATCGTGTCCCTGGCTTCTGCACTTTATGCACCATACTTCCTCCCGGACTTCCAGTCGCGGTACCTGTTCTTGTTTTAACTTCTTCATTTCCAAACACAAATTTTGGATCTGTGCTTGGATTTGCTGAACTCCCAACCCCGGGTCTTGTAATGGAGTTTCGTGTAACCTCATTGCTGTCTCTAGTGCTTCGGCCTGGGTTGAGATCTTTTGTTGTGATAAAGCCGTCCTTAGATGTGGTGTTAAGGATGCCATAAACCAAGCGCAGTGCTGCGCATCCGTCAATGTCATGTTAGCCTCGCGAATAGTACTTTTCAGTCTTTGGTCCAAATCCCACAGGGTTTCACCAGGCATCATCGCAATCTCTTTGAACCCTATAATCGACTGTGTTTCTGACTTTGGCCGACTAAACTCCTTTAATTCGGTCTGGATTTTTGCTGTCCTCGCCGTTGGGTGATCATTCGAGTACTTTATGTACCATGTCAGTGCTCGATCCTGCAGCGCACTGACTAAGGTAGCCTTTCTGATATTATCATCTACAATTCGCTGCGTGTTCCATATTGATGTTAACACGAACCAGAATTGTTCTGGGTCTTCGCCTCTTGCTCCTTTGAATATTGGTAACTGGATTGCGCTCGTCATTGTTACCCTTAAACTACTACTGTTCCTAGTCCCTCCGCTCCTCTAGTTCTTTTCTTTATAGAGTCCCTGCGTTTCACACCAAACACCCCTTAGGCAGATCCCGGTCCTGGCAACGGAACCATTTATTGGCTTGTATGGTCCTGACCCAGGTTCGGAAGAATTATTTATCCAAGCAAATCCCGCAGCTACCTGACCCAGGTTCGGAAGAATTATTTATCCAAGCAAATCCCGCAGCTACTGGCCCTTTCAGCAATAGCCCGCGAAGCGTGGGCTGAGGTCTCTCCCGAGGTAGCAGGGGAGGGTGCTGGAACCAGGTTTCCATACCCTTGGGATGTCTAGATGTGGTTTGAAGGCTTCGCGCTGCGCTGTATTTGCGCAAATCCGGAATACCTTTTATTGTCTATTAACGCGCAATCTACCGATCTAATCTAGAAGTATTGCAACCCGGATCTACTTTAACATGGTCTTTAAACAAACATTTATCACTTTTATTCAGTTCGCATATTAAGATTTAAACCCAGATTCACAAGTATTCAATAAGCAGTGCGCATAAATCAAACAGTCTTATTAACCATACAAAATGCCAGATTCACGATAATTCAGAGAT
The DNA here is from genome assembly GCA_031772625.1 of Pinus tabuliformis. Lineage (NCBI taxonomy): Eukaryota > Viridiplantae > Streptophyta > Pinopsida > Pinales > Pinaceae > Pinus > Pinus tabuliformis. Next base: position 499,365,076 of record CM062820.1, read on the forward strand.
CACAAATAATTCACAGAATGAACTTAACTTTTATTTTCACTTCTCACTTGTACAACTAGATCCGCCCTGCGCACTCAGCTGCAGGGGTCCGTGCACACAGCTGCGGACTCTTCCAGGCCTCTGTGCACACAACTGCGGACTTTTCCAGGCCTCTGCGCACACAGCTGTAGAGCCTCTATCCTCTACTCAAACCCTCGACTCGGACTTACAGATGATTTCAGAGTGCTTCCCTCAACAACCCATTACAATTTAGATCCCAAATCATGTCCCCAAAAAGAACTGCCTTTTCCTCATATAGCTGTGCTCTATTTATACCTTCCTATGGTCTGCGGACTGACTTACTTCCTATTATTTTACATTATTTCTTGGGCGGACAACCCTTTGACTCGACCTTTTACATTTCGCACTCCGCATACTTCGGAGTTTTTACAATAATTTACTCCTAATTTCTAGGCTTTCTGCCCCAAAGCCGTTACGAGGGACCTCCGCTACCCATCAAGTGGCCTATTTCCCCACATATGAAACACTTCACTTTGGAGACGTCCTTCTTTCGTCTCTGTTGCCCCTGCTGCCCCTTCGATCCAAGGGCTGCATTATCCTCCTCCTCCTTGGGCTTCGACCTACTACTATTGCTGCTGCTTCCATCAAGTTTGACCTCGACCAGGTCTCTCCTCAGCTCCTCTTGTTCTATAGCTGCCCACATCTCATCTCAATTAGGAAATGTTGCTCTGCCCAGGATACTCTGGACAAAGACTTGCCACTCATCTAAGACATAATTAAGGGCCAGTCTAACTAACTCTGAATCCTGAGGTGTATGCCCCGCAGCTGACAACTCATCACAGGTTTCCTTCAACTTCGTGAGGAATGGATCCACACGCTCTCCGTTTTGCATCTGAGTAGATCTCAGCTTCTATTGCAAGTACATCTTCCGCTGCTTGGAAGATCCCCAATATAACGTGGCCTAGCATCCCACATCTCCTTAGCAATTGCTCTGCTAGCAACGTGACACACCACGTGATCCTTGACTCCATCCAGGATCATCCTCTTGGCCTTTGCTCATCTAGAAGGAAAGACATTCTAGCCTTCCAGATGACGTAGTTGGAGGCTCCGTCCAACTTGTCCTGATCCGTCAAGCCACTGGTTGCCATATCTACCAAAAATGTCGAAAATCCCCTCTGCTTCTCACTGTTGCTGCTTAGTCAATGAGAAAACAGACTTCTCAGCGGGAAGTCTGTTGAGGAAAAGTTCCCTCAAGGTGCTTCTCTTCTCTTTTCTGATGTTTTTTCGTCCAACAAACAGCCTGCTGAAAATCTGCGTCCCACCAGCTCTCTCAATTGAGGCTTCAACGCTGCTTCCTCTGCCCCCTGCCAAAATTCGAATTGGAAGTCCTTCTCTTCGTCGACTCACTCGGAGAGAGACTACCTCGAAAATTTGTGGCGCGACTTGGAACTGCATCAACCTTTTGGGGTTTTCGAACTGCTGCCTCCTGCAGCTTTTTCGAACTCCCTTCTTCTGTTCAGTGCTGGATCTATCAGCTCTACTCTTCTTGCTTCACCTGCAGCTCTGATACCATGTGAAAATTCCACGAGGAACCCCTATTGCAGCAAACTGATGTTACTTCTCCTACTTGTTAATCCATACAAGTTATTTACTGTGTGCTACGACAAATATCGAATTAAATACTACTGTAGCCTTCACTTAATTAAATTATAAGTAGAAACAAGATATTGAGCAAGAAAGAAAATACAACACAATAGACACCGTTATTTTTGGACAGATGTCCCTGGAAAAACCCAATGCAGGAAAACTGAAGCAACAACTCTGAGGGTTTATTATTATTAAGCAATAGTTCTGAATACAACTCTGGATGCCCTTCCGAAAATCCAATTACAAAGAAAAGGACAATGGAAAAAAACTTAGTGAGATTACCTCATTCCAACCGGCAAATCTTGGCTGATCCGGCAGCTGAACTGATTGTCCTCGGCTACAATTGCGTTGCCCCTTCGTAGTAATTGTGTGGGCCTGCGTGGAGCTCTCTGAGGCTCTGCATCAGCTCTGCGCTGGGTCTCCCTACCTCCTGGAGCTCTGACGTCAACCCTCTCGACTGATCCGACAGCTCCCTAACAATTTCGGACTTCTGCTGGAAGGCAACTATGCCTCTACGTTGGCCCTTCTAGCTTTGCATCAAGCACTGCGTGGGCCCTCCTGGCCTAGCGTCAGTCCTTCTTGGGTCTGCACTACCTACACTGGTGCTTCTCTGCCTCTCTGCTAAGTATTCGGGGTCCCGAAGAAGATACTCCAACCAACTATCCTTGCCCCTCAACTGCAAGAAATCTCCTCAATCGAATTTTCCTCCTGAGAACTTCTCACTTTAGAAATTCGATTTCTTGATCTCTCTTGGTGTATTTTCCAAATGACCCTCAAGCCCCTTCTTATATCTTTGTATTGGACAACCAACGACCTAGATTAACTCCTAATCAAAGGCTTAGATCGTTTTGACTTGATCTCCATGTTTTTGTAGAACTTACACCCACAATTAGATTGATACCCATTAATATTTTAATTTTCCTAAGTTTAGACTTAGGAACTCCATTAAAAATATTAATTATTTTAATAAAACCGTCTTTGGGTGGAATTTCCCAAAACGGTTTCTGGGTTCTTTGGAATACATGTGCCCAAGCGTCCTTGCAAAATTTGATGCCTAGAGCACATCCGATGCTACCCCAAATCAACACTCCCTCTTAGCGAGGAATGTGTTATAACAATATACCGCTGTTGCATACTGCTCTGACTTTGAAGCATCGTCCTCTGTGCTGCTGATGTCTGACATGCTGTCCACCAACTACTGTGTTGCTACTGCAACTGTCTTGTTGCCTTTGACACTGCCACTGTCAATGTTACATCTGTACTACAACTCCCTCTCAAATGCTGCATCTGCTACGCTGCTAGCATTGCCACTGCTAACACTGCATCCGTACTGCAACTCAGTTGCTAAGAGAAGCAACAAAAAAACATCCAAAATCACTGAACTAATTGTGTTTAGTATGATACCACGTGAATGTTGGAATTGATTGCTGCTAGTCTCGGTGTTGACCCTCTGAATCTACGACATTGCTACTGACCTCTGCTATGTGCCATTTGCACTGCTACCAACTCTGCTCTGCGCTGCTCAGAGTCTGGCACTCCTAGCCACTGCAATTATCTTCTCGACACACCTCGGCACCATCCGACACTAGTCCATCCTGCTACTACAAAATTGGGCTCCCGTAGTAAGGTATTGATCCAAGAGGTGGACTCCTGAAGGATCCTGCCCATTTGTAGCTCTTTTGAACTACAACTCCAAATCAGCCCACCTCCCTCCTAGAGGTATCTTGGCTGTCATGGCGAACTCCTCCTCTTCGATCTTCACGACTGCAACCTTAGGATCATGCTTCTCATCCTTGTCCTTTTTCTTCAAAGGACACTGGGATGCATAGTGGCCTATTTCGTCACATCTGAAACACTTCACTTTGGAGACGTCCTTCTTTCGTCTCTGTTGCCCCTACTGCCCCTTCGATGCAAGGGCTGCATTATCCTCCTCCCCCTTGGGCTTCGACCTACTGCTGCTGCTGATGCTTCCGTCAAGTTTGACCTCGACCAGGTCTCTCCTCAGCTCCTCTTGTTCTAGAGCTGCCCACATCTCATCCCAATTAGGCAATGTTGCTCTGCCCAGGATACTCTGGACAAAGACTTGCCACTCATCTGAGACATAATTGAGGGCCAGTCTAACTAACTCTGAATCCTAAGGTGTATGCCTCGCAGCTGACAACTCATCACGGGTTTCCTTCAACTTTGTGAGGAATGGATCCACACGCTCTCCCTTTTGCATCTGAGCAGATCTCAGCTTCTACTCCAAGTACATCTTCCGCTGCTTGGAAGATTCCTAATATAATGTGACCTGGCATCCCACATCTCCTTAGCAATTGCTTTGCTAGCAACGTGACACACCACGTGATCCTTGACTCCATCCAGGATCATCCTCTTGGCCTTTGCCATCTCAGCCTTGTACTTCTTCAGCGGATCTACATCCACAGGTTCAGCCACCACGCTGTCGACGTACGTCTTGAGGGCATGCTCATCTAGAAGGAAAGACATTCTAGCCTTCCAGATGACGTAGTTGGAGGCTCCGTCCAACTTGTCCTGATCCCTCAAGCCACTGGTTGCCATATTTGCCAAAAATGTCGAAAATCCCCTCTGCTTCTCACTGTTGCTGCTCAGTCAATGAGAAAACAGACTTCTCGGCGGGAAGTTTGTTGAGGAAAAGTTCCCTCAAGGTGCTTCTCTTCTCTTTTTTGACGTTTTTCAGCCCAACAAACAACTTGCTGAAAATCTGCGTCCCACCAGCTCTCTCATGCTGAGGCTTCAACGCTGCTCCCTTTGCCCCCTGCAAAAATTCGAACTGGAAGTCCTCTCCATCGACTCACTCGGAGAGAGACTGCCTCAAAAATCTGCGGCCCGACTTGGAACGGCGTCAACCTTTTGGGGTTTTTGAACTGCTGCCTCTTGCAGTTTTTTCGAACTCCCTTCTTCTGTTCAGTGCTGGATCTATTAGCTCTACTCTTCTTGCTTCACCTACAACTCTGATACTATGTGAAAATTCCACAAGGAACCCCTACTGTAGCAAACTGATGTTACTTCTCCTACTTGTTATTCCATACAAGTTATTTACTGTGTGCTACGACAAATATCGAATTAAATACTACTGTAGCCTTCACTTAATTAAATTATAAGCAGAAACAAGATATTGAGCAAGAAAGAAAATACAACACAATAGACACCTTTATTTTTGGACAAATGTCCGGGAAAAACCTAATGCGGGAAAATCAGTGCAGCAGCTCTGAGGGTTTATTACTATTAAGCAGTAGTTCTGAATACAACTCTGGATGCCCTTTCAGCAATCCAGTTACAAAGAAAAAAACACTGGTAGAAAACTTAGTGAGATTACCTCACTCCACCCTGCAAATCCCGGCTGATCGGACAGTTGAACTGATTGTCCCCGGCTACAACTGCGCTGCCCCTTCATAGTAACCGTGTGGGCCTGCGTGGAGCTCTCTGAGGCTCTGTGTCAGCGCTGCGCTGGGTCTCCCTGCCTCTTGGAGCTCTAATGTCAACCCTCCCGACTGATCCGACAAGTCCCTGGCAATTTCAGACTTCTGCTGGAAGGAATCTCTGCCTCTGCGCTGGCCCTTCTAGCTCTGCGTCAAGCATTGCGTGGGCCCTCCTTTCCTAGCGTTAGTCGTTCTTGGGTCTGCACTGCCTCCACTGGTGCTTCTCTATCTTTCTGCTGAGTATTCGGGGTCCCAGAGAAGATACTCCAACCCCAACTATCCCTACCCCTCAACTGCAAGAATTCTCCGAAATCGAATTTTCCTCTGAGAACTTCTCATTTCAGAAAATCGTTTTCTTGATCTCTCTTGGTGTATTTTCCAAATGACCCTCAAGCCCTTTCTTATATCTTTATGTTGGACAACCAACGACCAAGATTAACTCCTAATCAAAGGCTCAGATCTTTTTGACTTGATCTCCATCTTTTTCTAAAAGTTACACCCACAATTAGATTAATACCAATGAATATTTTAATTTTCCTAAGTTTAGACTTAGGAACTCCATTAAAAATATTAATTATTTTAACAAAATTTTATCTGGGTGGAATTTCCCAAAATGACTTCTGGTTTCTTTGGAATGCATGTGCCCAAGCCTCCCTGCAAAATTTGAGGCCTAAAGCACATCCGATGCTACCCCAAATCAACACAAATGAGAGAAGGGTCACTCCTATTTATACAATTTGTTGAGGGTGAGGAGACCCATCCATTGGGCTTCAAGAGCCTACATTTGACTAAGGCCAACCTTGACAATTTGTCCATAAGAAGAATAAATTCATAATTCCATTTCTACTTGTTAGAATGAGATGATCTTTATATCAAAATTGTACCTCTCTGAAAGAGGAATCCAACGCAATAATCATCTCCATCATATGAGCTGTCGTAAGGTGGAAGTTGGCCCTAGTTGCCAATTTTAACACTCCCTCTCAACTAGGGATAATTCCACCTGCCAATCCATCATCATGCCAACTTGTCATCCTGAACCATCATGCCATCACTGCTCTGCTTTGCTTTGCTGAACCATGAAGTAATAATGAAGAAGAAGTGATCGAGAGTGTATCATACCACTCTCCATTGACTAAAGTCAGTCCTTGATCCCAGATCAAGTTGTTGAACACCATGCATCCTAGTCATAGGGAGTATGACAGTACACGATGCATCCATCGGTAGTGCTATGGTCCCTAACCAACTTTTCCCAACTCATTGGCCAGATGAGAGGTACTTCCCATGAGTCCTGGACTCTATGGGTATGATGTGTGTTAGGGCATCAACAGGAGAAGGTGAACTACTCATCCTGCTCATATGCCATAAGAGAAGGTGAACCACTCATCTTATGCATATGTCAATCGTAGGGGAAGGTGAACCACTCAACCTACATACATGTTTCCGGGTAGGGGAAGGTGAACCACTCACCTTACACACATGTCAACCATAATGGGGTATCATGTCAACCATAATGGGGTATCACAGGGGAAGGTGAACCACTCACCCTGTATCCAGTGCACCACTAGGGGAAGGTGAACCGCTCACCCTTTGGTTGCTCATAGCTAGCTCCAAGAAGTACCCCATGCCCCCAGGAGCTCCCAGAGTTTTGCGCTCAACTCATACGAGACCCTCATAAAAGGGTCATTCCACGACTCCAAGACTCTCTTAAAAGGTTAAAAATTTGACCTTCCTGAGAGGCTTTGTGAGAATGTCAACAACCTGCTTATCTGTCCTGATGTATGAGAGCCTAACTGCTCCCCGCTCTACGATATCCCGGATAAAGTGGTACTTGATATCAATGTGCTTGGAGCGGTCGTGGAACACAAGATTATTTGATAGACGAATCCCACTCTGGTTGTCGCAGAAGATCACGGTGGTATCTAGCATGTGCTCAAATAGCTCATTGAAGAGCTTCCTCAACCAAACTGCTTCACAACATGCCATATTCGCAGTAATGTATTCGGCCTCGGCGATTCTTAGTGCAATCGATGTTTGTTTCCTGCTCATCCAAGATATAGAAGTAGACCCCAAAGAGAAGCAACATCCAAACGTGCTCTTACAATCCACCACACTGCCAACCCAGTCAGCATCTGTATATCCATGTAGCCTCAAATCCCCAACAATGTATCTTAGTCCATAGTGGATTGTGCCTCAGAGATATCTCAAGAGATTCTTGGCAGCAATCCAATGAATGTGATGAGGCTTGACCGTATATTGACTCAACATGTTCACAACGAAGCATATGTTAAGACGGGAGTTGACCAAGAACATCAATGCCCCCAAAAGTTGACGATACTCGGAAGGGTTTGCCAATTCGGGCCCAGCAACACTTCTTCTTGAAGTTGACTTCCATCGGAGTAGTCACAGACTTGCAGTCCACCGTCCCACATCTCTCAAGTAGCTTCACAATATATTTTCCTTGAGAATGGAAAATCTCACCTGGCTTTTGCCAGACCTCCAACCCTAGGAAATAATGCATCAGTCCTAGGTCCTTTATCTCAAACTCGGAAGCCAACTCTTTTAAATTGGCAACTAGGGCCAAACTCCATGTGGGTCAGCTTATTTATGGTAGCTGATATTTTTATTGGATCCCTCTCGTCGAGAGGTGTAGGATTGATCCAAAGATCATCCGATTCCGATAAGTATTTATGGAGATATGAATTTATTTTGTTTATGTAATTACCATCAAGCCGACCAGCACTTATGTAGGCTCTAGAAGCCCAACCGACGTGTCTATTGAATATTCAACCTCTACATTTTTAGTATAAATTAGAGAGGATTTGATGTCATTTAGACACACATTCTTGAGGTGATCTCCTCTCCACGTCTTGGGTTTTTGGAGAAGGAGAAAACCAAAAGAATGTGCTGGCCTAGAAGAAGCCCTAGCTGCAGATAAAGCTCTAATCACAGTCAACGTGTTGCCCTCAAAGTGATGCTCTAATTCATGTCTGTGGAAACATCTATACGTAGGCTATGATACAACGCAACAAGATATACATATATACGCAAGCCATGGCAAACACCGTTCTTGAGGCACTTACAGGTTGTAACATAAACGGTGGTTGTAGGAATAAAGGGACGCAGTCAAGTTGTGGTCATAATCCCGCTGTCCTGAAGTCTAGCCACCATCAATGCATGGTAGCCGCAGTCACAGTCCTGAGGTGAATGGAGCCGCAGTAAGGTTAATGAAACTGTTGTCAAGGTTAGGGGAACCGCAGGCTAGAAAGCAGAAAACCTAACACGCAGTGGAAAAGTTATGAGCTCTCATACGCTGTCCCAACACTCAGCCAGAATAGTCATACGCTGTCCCCAACACGTACGTGGAATCATACGCAGCAACTTCATGAATATATATACACAGGTGGACTTCAGGAATATATATACGTAGGTGGATTCATGATATATATACACGCAGGTAACTTCATGAATATATATACGCAGGTAGACTTCATGAATATATATACGCAGGTGGATTCTTGGATATATATATACACGCAGGTGACTTCAAGAATATATATACGCAGGTGGACTTCATGTATATATATACGCAGGTGGACACGTAGGTGACTTCATGAATATACATACACAGGTGGATTCATGAATATATACACGCAGGTAACTTCATGAATATATATACGCAGGTAGACTTCATGAATATATATACGCAGGTGGATTCTTGGATATATATATACACGCAGGTGACTTCAAGAAGATATATACGCAGGTGGACTTCATGTATATATATACGCAGGTGGACACGTAGGTGACTTCATGAATATACATACACAGGTGGATTCATGAATATATACACGCAGGTAACTTCATGGATATATATACGCAGGTAGACTTCATGAATATATATACACAGGTGGACTTCATGACTGTATATACGTTGGGCAGTCACGCTGGGCAATCATGGGTATATATTCGCTGAGCAGTGTTGACATGATGCATGAAGCATGGGCAGCTTGATGATGTATGAGACCATGGACATAAAGGGCAGCATGAGATCATGATCATGGGCAGCATGATATATGAGCGACATGATACATTAGCAGGGGCAGCAGCATGATGATGATGCACATTAGTTTGAGCAAGATCATGGACATGGACAGCCGCATGATGTAGTATGCAGTGGTGCAACTAGAGAACCAGATGCAACATGATGATCTCATCGTTATAGGAGATGATCTATGCTTAGATCTAGATAAAGTCAAAGTGTTGACTTCTGTTGCAAATGTACTCTCTCTCTCTTTGCTGAATTTTGAAGATAAAAGAAGATTTGATCAAAGGGTTTCCCCACACATTGTGGGGTTTGTCCCTGGCTCGCGCCATATCTTGTGTCCTCTTGTCTTGGCTTGTCTTCTGCGATTTTATATTTATGTTCTATCTGCAGTTTATTGTAATGTTGATGTGATTGCTAACTATGAAAATTTAAATAAATTGCTCTAGCATAGAACATACCTAAACTTAACATGGTATCAGAGCTGAGGTGAAGACAATGCCCAAGCAAGAGTGAAAGAGCAATCACTGAAGACAGTTGGGACAAGACAGAAGGATCAATGGGTTCCTCATAATTCACCTAGGGTGAAGTCAAAGCAGAGAATGTTATCAGAATGGCGCAGCGGAAGATTCTGATGGTCCATCTTAAGATCACTTCATTGGGAAGTTCGGATCTAAGGGTGGAAGGAAAGGCGGATGCCTTGTTGAAATAAGTTCGACCGTTATGCGAAGGAGTGGCAGAGACACATCTCTTGATGAAGATAACAATCATCCCTGGGACATCCTCAATGATCAAAAGAATGACTGGTAATGCAGGTCATCAAGGAAATGGTTGACTCTTCCACGAAATCAAGGAACCCCAAAATCTCTTTTATGTACCTGATCGAACCTGGTTACAGGGTGGCACTTATCGATGGAAAGGTACGTGTTTGAAAATAGATTTTTTAAAGATGTTTTTGAGTTCAGGGTTGTATCAAGTTACAGGAAGTCCATTGGGGACCATGTCCTTTGACTCAACTCTGGAGGTCTGTGAGTTAGATGGTCACTAGGATGCCTGAATTCAAAAAGAAGCATGAAGGTACATGTTTGAAATGTACCGAAGGAAAATATTATAAGGGGACCATTCCCCTCTTACAGCAGGTCCATAGGCTTGGAACAACCCAAGGAGTTTGAGACTCATGATCAAGAATCTCATGTATACAGGAGGAAGAAAGCCCTTTATGGCTTGAAGCAAATCACCTCAGGCATAGTATGAGAGGATTGATATCTGTCTAATGCAGCTGAGATTCACTAGGAGTGAAACCGATCCAAAACCATTACTCGAAGGTTGTGGATGCTAAACCTCTCGTACCGGCACCTATGTCTGACAGGTGCAGACTCTCTCATTTATAGGAGACAGAGGGAGTTGGATTCTGAATGTGGGAAGATAAGTTGCAAGCCTGTGACTACCTCGAGGATCTTAACTTTCAAGAAGTTATATGGTAGTGATGTCGGACCTGATTTGGGAATGCCTTTGAAATTCATAAACTCATTCGCATTGATGTTCTTGGAGAACCTCCGTTCAGACATGTGTTGTAGTCAATGTTTTACAACTCGGACTCGGACTCGGACTCGGCCGAGGATTGACTCCGACTCGGACTCGGACTCGGTAATGACTCGGCCGGCTCGATTTCAATGACTCGGTCGTTGTAAAAAATACATTAAATATTTATTTTTTTTATAAAAAAACATAATTTTAAATATTTTAAACATAATTTTAAAGATTTTCATTCATGTTTCCAAACACACAGCATTATAATATAGATGGAAGACAACATATGATCAAAGTAGGCTCATGAACCAATCCATTATATCAAAATGGTACCCAATGGGTGGGCAGAGACTTCAAGCCCCCGACTTAGTTTCCCAGCTTATATTTTGAGATAAGTGTTTACCACAATTGATATGAGCAATGGATGTCATGTTTATATTTCTGGAATGGTTTATATGCTAATTAACTGTGTGAAGTATGCTTTCTTAAGGGATTGGAATTGCTCATGTTATGATAATGCTTTGATTGTTGATGAAAATGTAAATGATTACATGTGTTGACCTCATGATATGCATCTGATCATGTGAAAATTGCAGTACTCTATATGCATGTGCCATGGACTCTCGAGTCTAATTAATCTCAGCATTAAGGGTGCTTATGGACACTATTCAAGTTTAAGATGCTTGCATTAATAGATTCCTGTGTGGTAAAAGGAATGCTACAGTTCATAGCCTAGATCTTTATTAAATAAGTCTACACTTGTGTGAAATCCTACATGTTGTGTCTACACTGCTGAAAGAATGGTGATCATAATCATGAATTAACTTTAGCTATACGTGCCACAAGAATGCATCACAGTCATTGAGTGGCTGATTGTAGTTACTATGTCTAATCCTGGGCTGCAAGAGCATAGATGTACATATACCCAGCTATTTTATTAACTGTTCTTGAACACCTATTTGAAACCTAAATAATACAAATGGCACCTAGAGAAACCATGGGTTCTTTGACTCGGCCGAGTCAATACGGACCCGGCCGGTTTGACCGAGTCAACTATGACTCGGCCGAGTCAATACGGACCCGGCCGGGTTGACCGAGTCAACTATGACTCGGTCAACCGAGCCGGGTTGCTGGCCGGGTCATTAAAATTTGCTTTGGCTCGGTTCGAAACGGCCGTTTCCGAGTTGACTCGGCCGGGTTGTAAAACACTAGTTGCAGTTAGCATGGTGAGCTCATATTTGGTTGAGCCTCACTGGATTGGTGCCAAGAATCTTCTGAATTGAGATACATTGCCGAAAATATGAAACCACATGATTATTCGAATGATGAGTGGGCAGGCAGTGTGGAGGATAACTAGAGCACTTTTCAGTGTTGGTTCTCTTTGGATTCTGCTTCGATGCAGGAAGCAGAAGTCGGTCACTATAAGCACCGCCAAGACCAAATACATGGCTACGAGTATGATCTCGTATGAAACTGCATGGTTGTGGAATTTCTTATGTTAGTTGTTTTTCTCTGTGACAACCAGAGGTGTGATTCGATTATTGAGGAATCCTGTATTCGACAATTGCTCCAGCAGATAGACATCAAATACTGCCTTATCTGCGATATGGTAACTCGATGATCAAGGAGGGTCCATCACACTGAGATGATGTACAGGACAAAGCCTTGAGGAAAGATCAAATTTGTGATTTTCCCGAACGACTTGGAGTCGTCGAGAGATCTTTGTAAAAGGGTCCTGCATGTTGCATAAATTGAGCTCTAGGAGCTTTGGGGGGCTTGCAGTTCTATTGGAGCAACATACGACCACAGGGTGACTCACCCTCCCCTGGTGGTGCACACTGGAACAAGATGATTCGCTCTCTTGTGGGACAAGATGATTCGCTCTCTTGTGGAACAGGATGATTTGCAATCCTGTGTAGCAGGATTGATGTGTTCTCCTGTGAGGCCTGGATTGATGTGTTCTCCATGGTGGCCTGGATTGATGTGTTCTCCATGGCGATTGTAGCAGGATTGATGTGTTCTCCTGTGAGGACAGAATTGATTAAGTTCTCCTGTCGAGGCATCCTACCCATGCAGTCTGGGACTCATGGGAAGTACCTCTCATCTGATCAATGAGCAGGGAAATGAAGTTAGGGACCATAGTAGTACCGATGGATGCATCGTTGTATCTACCATACTCCCTACGCTAGGATGTCCTCCATTGATCTGGGATCAATGATACTGGTCTGGGACCAGTGGTAGGAGTTGTACATACTATGACGCTAACTTCGGGTCTGCTGAGACTGGTCTGGGACCAGTGGTACATACTCCGACTGACTTCGTGTCAGTGCAGGACTGGTCTAGGACAAGTGAGAGTCATACCTACTACGATGCTGACTTTGGGTCGGTTGAGACTGGTCTGGGACCAGTGGTACGCACTCTGATTCTGACTTCGGGTCAGTGGAGAATGGTATGAGAAATTCTTGATCAATTCTTCTTCTTCATAGTTCAACAGAGCTGAGCAAAGTAGAGCTAGCAGAACCAGCAGCGCTGAGCAGAGCAGAGCTGAGCAGAGCAGAGCTAGCAGAGCCAGTAGAGCTAGCAGAGCCAGCAGAGTAGAGCTAGCAGAGCCAGCAGAGCTGAGCAGAGCAGAGCAGAGCCAACAGAGTTGAGCAAAGCATAGCAGAGCTAGCAGAGACAACAGAGCTTAGCAAAGCAGAGCTAGCAGAGCCAGCAGAGCTGAGCAGAGCAAAGCAAAGCCAGCAGAGCTAAGCAGAGTAGAGAAGAGCCAGCAAAGCTGAGCAAAGATGGGCAGAGTAGTGCAGGGCACTAATGGCAGAGATAGTACAGTCGGACATATGGATCAGCAGATGGAGTTCCCCCTAGTTGAGAGGGAGTGGGAGTGTTAAATTGGCAACTAGGGCCAAACTCCATGTGGGTCAGCTTATTTATGGCAGCTGATATTTTTATTGGATCCCTCTCGTCGAGAGGTGTAGGATTGATCCAAAGATCATCCGATTCCGATAAGTATTTATGGAGATATGAATTTATTTTGTTTATGTAATTACTCTCAAGCCGACCAACACTTATGTAGGCTCTAGAAGCCCAACCGACGTGTCTATTCAACCTCTACATTTTTAGTATAAATTAGAGAGGATTTGATGTCATTTAGACACACATTCTTGAGGTGATCTCCTCTCCACGTCTTGGGTTTTTGGAGAAGGAGAAAACCAAAAGAATGTGCTGGCCTAGAAGAAGCCCTAGCTGCAGATAAAGCTCTAATCACAGTCAACGTGTTGCCCTCAAAGTGATGCTCTAATACATGTCTGTGGAAACATCTATACGTAGGCTATGATACAACGTAGCAAGATATACATATATACGCAAGCCATGGCAAACACCGTTCTTGAGGCACTTACAGGTTGTAACATAAACGGTGGCTGTAGGAATAAAAGGACGCAGTCAAGTTGTGGTCATAATCCCGCTGTCCTGAAGTCTAGCCACCATCAATGCATGGTAGCCGCAGTCACAGTCCTGAGGTGAATGGAGCCGCAGTAAGGTTAATGAAACTGTTGTCAAGGTTAGGGGAACCGCAGGCTGGAAAGTAGAAAACCTAACACGAAGTGGAAAAGTTATGAGCTCTCATACGCTGTCCCAACACTCAGCCAGAATAGTCATACGCTGTCCCCAACACGTACGTGGAATCATATGCAGCAACTTCATGAATATATATACACAGGTGGACTTCAGGAATATATATACGTAGGTGGATTCATGATATATATACACGCAGGTAACTTCATGAATATATATACGCAGGTAGACTTCATGAATATATATACGCAGGTGGATTCTTGGATATATATATACACGCAGGTGACTTCAAGAATATATATACGCAGGTGGACTTCATGTATATATATACGCAGGTGGACACGTAGGTGACTTCATGAATATACATACACAGGTGGATTCATGAATATATACACGCAGGTAACTTCATGAATATATATACGCAGGTAGACTTCATGAATATATATATGCAGGTGGATTCTTGGATATATATATACACGCAGGTGACTTCAAGAATATATATACGCAGGTGTACTTCATGTATATATATACGCAGGTGGACACGTAGGTGACTTCATGAATATACATACACAGGTGGATTCATGAATATATACACGCAGGTAACTTCATGGATATATATACGCAGGTAGACTTCATGAATATATATACACAGGTGGACTTCATGACTGTATATACGTTGGGCAGTCACGCTGGGCAATCATGGGTATATATTTGCTGAGCAGTGTTGACATGATGCATGAAGCATGTGCAGCTTGATGATGTATGAGACCATGGACATAAAGGGCAGCATGAGATCATGATCATGGACTGCATGATATATGAGCGACATGATACATTAGCAGGGGCAGCAGCATGATGATGATGCACATTAGTTTGAGCAAGATCATGGACATGGACAGCCGCATGATGTAGTATGCAGTGGTGCAACTAGAGAACCAGATGCAACATGATGATCTCATCGTTATAGGAGATGATCTATGCTTAGATCTAGATAAAGTCAAAGTGTTGACTTCTGTTGCAAATGTACTCTCTCTCTCTGCTGAATTTTGAAGATAAAAGAAGATTTGATCAAAGGGTTTCCCCACACATTGTGGGGTTTGTCCCTGGCTCGCGCCATATCTTGTGTCCTCTTGTCTTGGCTTGTCTTCTGCGATTTTATATTTATGTTCTATCTGCAGTTTATTGTAATGTTGATGTGATTGCTAACTATGAAAATTTAAATAAATTGCTCTAGCATAGAACATACCTAAACTTAACATGGTATCAGAGCTGAGGTGAAGACAATGCCCAAGCAAGAGTGAAAGAGCAATCACTGAAGACAGTTGGGACAAGACAGAAGGATCAATGGGTTCCTCATAATTCACCTAGGGTGAAGTCAAAGCAGAGAATGTTATCAGAATGGCGCAGCGGAAGATTTTGATGGTCCATCTTAAGATCACTTCATTGGGAAGTTCGGATCTAAGGGTGGAAGGAAAGGCGGATGCCTTGTTGAAATAAGTTCGGCCGTTATGCGAAGGAGTGGCAGAGACACATCTCTTGATGAAGATAACAATCATCCCTGGGACATCCTCAATGATCAAAAGAATGACTGGTAATGCAGGTCATCAAGGAAATGGTTGACTCTTCCACGAAATCAAGGAACCCCAAAATCTCTTTTATGTACCTGATCGAACCTGGTTACAGGGTGGCACTTATCGATGGAAAGGTACGTGTTTGAAAATAGATCTTTTAAAGATGTTTTTGAGTTCAGGGTTGTATCAAGTTACAGGAAGTCCATTGGGGACCATGTCCTTTGACTCAACTCCGGAGGTCTGTGAGTCAGATGGTCACTAGGATGCCTGAATTCAAAAAGAAGCATGAAGGTACATGTTTGAAATGTACCGAAGGAAAATATTATAAGGGGACCATTCCCCTCTTACAGCAGGTCCATAGGCTTGGAACAACCCAAGGAGTTTGAGACTCATGATCAGGAATCTCATGTATACAGGTGGAAGAAAGCCCTTTATGGCTTGAAGCAAATCACCTCAGGCGTAGTATGAGAGGATTGATATCTGTCTAATGCAGCTGAGATTCACTAGGAGTGAAACCGATCCAAAACCATTACTCGAAGGTTGTGGATGCTAAACCTCTCGTACCGGCACGTATGTTTGACAGGTGCAGACTCTCTCATTTGTAGGAGACAGAGGGAGTTGGATTCTGAATGTGGGAAGATAAGTTGCAAGCCTGTGACTACCTCGAGGATCTTAACTTTCAAGAAGTTATATGGTAGTGATGTCGGACCTGATTTGGGAATGCCTTTGAAATTCATAAACTCATTCGCATTGATGTTCTTGGAGAACCTCCGTTCGGACATGTGTTGCAGTTAGCATGGTGAGCTCATATTTGGTTGAGCCTCACTGGATTGGTGCCAAGAATCTTCTGAATTGAGATACACTGCCGAAAATATGAAACCACATGATTATTCGAATGATGATTGGGCAGGCAGTGTGGAGGATAACTAGAGCACTTTTCAGTGTTGGTTCTCTTTGGATTCTGCTTCGATGCAGAAAGCAGAAGTCGGTCACTATAAGCACCGCCAAGACCGAATACATGGCTACGAGTATGATCTCGTATGAAGCTGCATGGTTGCGGAATTTCTTATGTTAGTTGTTTTTCTCTGTGACAACCGGAGGTGTGATTCGATTATTGCGGAATCCTGTATTCGACAATTGCTCCAGCAGATAGACATCAAATACTGCCTTATCTGGGATATGGTAACTCGATGATCAAGGAGGGTCCATCACATTGAGATGATGTACAGGACAAAGCCTTGAGGAAAGATCAAATTTGTGATTTTCCCGAACGACTTGGAGTCATCGAGAGACCTTTGTAAAAGGGTCCTGCATGTTGCATAAATTGAGCTCTAGGAGCTTTGGGGGGCTTGCAGTTCTATTGGAGCAACATACGACCACAGGGTGACTCACCCTCCCCTGGTGGTGCGCACTGGAACAAGATGATTCGCTCTCTTGTGGGACAAGATGATTCGCTCTCTTGTGGAACAGGATGATTTGCTCTCCTGTGTAGCAGGATTGATGTGTTCTCCTGTGAGGCCTGGATTGATGTGTTCTCCATGGCGGCCTGGATTGATGTGTTCTCCATGGCGATTGTAGCAGGATTGATGTGTTCTCCTTTGAGGACAGGATTGATTAAGTTCTCCTGTCGAGGCATCCTACCCATGCAGTCTGGGACTCATGGGAAGTACCTCTCATCTGATCAATGAGCAGGGAAATGAAGTTAGGGACCATAGTAGTACCGATGGACGCATCGTTGTATCTACCGTACTCCCTACGCTAGGATGTCCTCCATTGATCTGGGATCAATGATACTGGTCTGGGACCAGTGGTAGGAGTTGTACATACTATGACGCTGACTTCGGGTCGGCTGAGACTGGTCTGGGACCAGTGGTACATACTCCGAGACTGACTTCGTGTCAGTGCAGGACTGGTCTAGGACCAGTGAGAGTCATACCTACTATGATGCTGACTTTGGGTCGGTTGAGACTGGTCTGGGACCAGTGGTACGCACTCTGATTCTGACTTCGGGTCAGTGGAGAATGGTATGAGACATTCTCGATCAATTCTTCTTCTTCATAGTTCAGCAGAGCTGAGCAGAGTAGAGCTAGCAGAACCAGCAGCGCTGAGTAGAGCAGAGCTAGCAGAGCCAGCAGTGCTGAGCAGAGCAGAGCTAGCAGAGCCAGCAGAGCTGAGCAGAGCAGAGCTAGCAGAGCCAGCAGAGCTGAGCAGAGCAGAGCAGAGCTAGCAGAGCTGAGCAAAGCATAGCAGAGCTAGCAGAGACAACAGAGCTTAGCAGAGCAGAGCTAGCAGAGCCAGCAGAGCTGAGTAGAGCAAAGCAATGCCAGCAGAGCTGAGCAGAGTAGAGTAGAGCCAGCAAAGCTGAGCAAAGATGGGCAGAGTAGTGCAGGGCACTAATGGCAGAGATAGTACAGTCGGACATATGGATCAGCATATGGAGTTCCCCCTAGTTGAGAGGGAGTGGGAGTGTTAAATTGGCAACTAGGGCCAAACTCCATGTGGGTCAGCTTATTTATGGCAGCTGATATTTTTATTGGATCCCTCTCGTCGAGAGGTGTAGGATTGATCCAAAGATCATCCGATTCCGATAAGTATTTATGGAGATATGAATTTATTTTGTTTATGTAATTACTATCAAGCCGACCAGCACTTATGTAGGCTCTAGAAGCCCAACCGACGTGTCTATTCAACCTCTACATTTTTAGTATAAATTAGAGAGGATTTGATGTCATTTAGACACACATTCTTGAGGTGATCTCCTCTCCACGTCTTGGGTTTTTGGAGAAGGAGAAAACCAAAAGAATGTGCTGGCCTAGAAGAAGCCCTAGCTGCAGATAAAGCTCTAATCACAGTCAACGTGTTGCCCTCAAAGTGATGCTCTAATTCATGTCTGTGGAAACATCTATACATAGGCTATGATACAACGCAACAAGATATACATATATACGCAAGCCATGGCAAACACCGTTCTTGAGGCACTTACAGGTTGTAACATAAACGGTGGCTGTAGGAATAAAAGGACGCAGTCAAGTTGTGGTCATAATCCCGCTGTCCTGAAGTCTAGCCACCATCAATGCATGGTAGCTGCAGTCACAGTCCTGAGGTGAATGGAGCCGCAGTAAGGTTAGTGAAACTGTTGTCAAGGTTAGGGGAACTGCAGGCTAGAAAGCAGAAAACCTAACACGCAGTGGAAAAGTTATGAGCTCTCATACACTGTCCCAACACTCAGCCAGAATAGTCATACGCTGTCCCCAACACGTACGTGGAATCATACGCAACAACTTCATGAATATATATACACAGGTGGACTTCAGGAATATATATACGTAGGTGGATTCATGATATATATACACGCAGGTAACTTCATGAATATATATACGCAGGTAGACTTCATGAATATATATACGCAGGTGGATTCTTGGATATATATATACACGCAGGTGACTTCAAGAATATATATACGCAGGTGGACTTCATGTATATATATACGCAGGTGGACACGTAGGTGACTTCATGAATATACATACACAGGTGGATTCATGAATATATACACGCAGGTAACTTCATGAATATATATACGCAGGTAGACTTCATGAATATATATACGCAGGTGGATTCTTGGATATATATATACACGCAGGTGACTTCAAGAATATATATACGTAGGTGGACTTCATGTATATATATATGCAGGTGGACACGTAGGTGACTTCATGAATATACATACACAGGTGGATTCATGAATATATACACGCAGGTAACTTCATGGATATATATACGCAGGTAGACTTCATGAATATATATACACTGGTGGACTTCATGACTGTATATACGTTGGGCAGTCACGCTGGGCAATCATGGGTATATATTCGCTGAGCAGTGTTGACATGATGCATGAAGCATGGGCAGCTTGATGATGTATGAGACCATGGACATAAAGGGCAGCATGAGATCATGATCATGGGCAGCATGATATATGAGCGACATGAATCATGATACATTAGCAGGGGCAGCAACATGATGATGATGCACATTAGTTTGAGCAAGATCATGGACATGGACAGCCGCATGATGTAGTATGCAGTGGTGCAACTAGAGAACCAGATGCAACATGATGATAGGTATCAGTTGAAGCAAAATGTCTTCAACTGATCTCATCGTTATAGGAGATGATCTATGCTTAGATCTAGATAAAGTCAAAGTGTTGACTTCTGTTGCAAATGTACTCTCTCTCTCTTTGCTGAATTTTGAAGATAAAAGAAGATTTGATCAAAGGGTTTCCCCACACATTGTGGGGTTTGTCCCTGGCTCGCGCCATATCTTGTGTCCTCTTGTCTTGGCTTGTCTTCTGCGATTTTATATTTATGTTCTATCTGCAGTTTATTGTAATGTTGATGTGATTGCTAACTATGAAAATTTAAGTAAATTTCTCTAGCATAGAACATACCTAAACTTAACATGGTATCAGAGCTGAGGTGAAGACAATGCCCAAGCAAGAGTGAAAGAGCAATCACTGAAGACAATTGGGACAAGACAAAAGGATCAATGGGTTCCTCATAATTCACCTAGGGTGAAGTCAAAGCAGAGAATGTTATCAGAATGGCGCAGCGGAAGATTCTGATGGTCCATCTTAAGATCACTTCATTGGGAAGTTCGGATCTAAGGGTAGAAGGAAAGGCGGATGCCTTGTTGAAATAAGTTCGGCCGTTATGCGAAGGAGTGGCAGAGACACATCTCTTGATGAAGATAACAATCATCCCTGGGACATCCTCAATGATCAAAAGAATGACTGGTAATGCAGGTCATCAAGGAAATGGTTGACTCTTCCACGAAATCAAGGAACCCCAAAATCTCTTTTATGTACCTGATCGAACCTGGTTACAGGGTGGCACTTATCGATGGAAAGGTACGTGTTTGAAAATAGATTTTTTAAAGATGTTTTTGAGTTCAGGGTTGTATCAAGTTACAGGAAGTCCATTGGGGACCATGTCCTTTGACTCAACTTCGGAGGTTTGTGAGTCAGATAGTCACTAGGATGCCTGAATTAAAAAAGAAGCATGAAGGTACATGTTTGAAATGTACCGAAGGAAAATATTATAAGGGGACCATTCCCCTCTTACAGCAGGTCCATAGGCTTGGAACAACCCAAGGAGTTTGAGACTCATGATCAGGAATCTCATGTATACAGGTGGAAGAAAGCCCTTTATGGCTTGAAGCAAATCACCTCAGGCGTAGTATGAGAGGATTGATATCTGTCTAATGCAGCTGAGATTCACTAGGAGTGAAACCGATCCAAAACCATTACTCGAAGGTTGTGGATGCTAAACCTCTCGTACCGGCACCTATGTCTGACAGGTGCAGACCCTCTCATTTATAGGAGACAGAGGGAGTTGGATTCTGAATGTGGGAAGATAAGTTGCAAGCCTGTGACTACCTCGAGGATCTTAACTTTCAAGAAGTTATATGGTAGTGATGTCGGACCTGATTTGGGAATGCCTTTGAAATTCATAAACTCATTCGCATTGATGTTCTTGGAGAACCTCCGTTCGGACATGTGTTGCAGTTAGCATGGTGAGCTCATATTTGGTTGAGCCTCACTGGATTGGTGCCAAGAATCTTCTGAATTGAGATACACTGCCGAAAATATGAAACCACATGATTATTCGAATGATGAGTGGGCAGGCAGTGTGGAGGATCACTAGAGCACTTTTCAGTGTTGGTTCTCTTTGGATTCTGCTTCGATGCAGGAAGCAGAAGTCGGTCACTATAAGCACCGCCAAGACCGAATACATGGCTACGAGTATGATCTCGTATGAAGCTGCATGGTTGCGGAATTTCTTATGTTAGTTGTTTTTCTCTATGACAACCGGAGGTGTGATTCGATTATTGCGGAATCCTGTATTCGACAATTGCTCCAGCAGATAGACATCAAATACTGCCTTATCTGGGATATGGTAACTCGATGATCAAGGAGGGTCCATCACACTGAGATGATGTACAGGACAAAGCCTTGAGGAAAGATCAAATTTGTGATTTTCCCGAACGACTTGGAGTCGTCGAGAGACCTTTGTAAAAGGGTCCTGCATGTTGCATAAATTGAGCTCTAGGAGCTTTGGGGGGCTTGCAGTTCTATTGGAGCAACATACGACCACAGGGTGACTCACCCTCCCCTGGTGGTGCGCACTGGAACAAGATGATTCGCTCTCTTGTGGGACAAGATGATTCGCTCTCTTGTGGAACAGGATGATTTGCTCTCATGTGTAGCAGGATTGATGTGTTCTCCTGTGAGGCCTGGATTGATGTGTTCTCCATGGCGGCCTGGATTGATGTGTTCTCCATGGCGATTGTAGCAGGATTGATGTGTTCTCCTGTGAGGATAGGATTGATGAAGTTCTCCTGTCGAGGCATCCTACCCATGCAGTCTGGGACTCATGGGAAGTACCTCTCATCTGATCAATGAGCAGGGAAATGAAGTTAGGGACCATAGTAGTACTGATGGATGCATCGTTGTATCTACCGTAGTCCCTACGCTAGGATGTCCTCCATTGATCTGGGATCAATGATACTGGTCTGGGACCAGTGGTAGGAGTTGTACATACTATGACGCTGACTTCGGGTCAGCTGAGACTGGTCTGGGACCAGTGGTACATACTCCGAGACTGACTTCGTGTCAGTGCAGGACTGGTCTAGGACCAGTGAGAGTCATACCTACTATGACGCTGACTTTGGGTCGGTTGAGACTGGTCTAGGACCAGTGGTACACACTCTGATTCTGACTTCGGGTCAGTGGAGAATGGTATGAGACATTCTCGATCAATTCTTCTTCTTCATAGTTCAGCAGAGCTGAGCAAAGTAGAGCTAGCAGAACCAGCAGCGCTGAGTAGAGCAGAGCTAGCAGAGCCAGCAGAGTTGAGCAGAGCAGAGCTAGCAGAGCCAGCAGAGCTGAGCAGAGCAGAGCTAGCAGAGCCAGCAGAGCTTAGCAGAGCAGAGCAGAGCCAACAGAGCTGAGCAAAGCATAGCAGAGCTAGCATAGACAACAGAGCTTAACAGAGCAGAGCTAGCAGAGCCAGTAGAGCTGAGCAGAGCAAAGCAAAGCCAGCAGAGCTGAGCATAGTAGAGCAGAGCCAACAAAGTTGAGCAAAGATGCGCAGAGTAGTGCAAGGCACTAATGGCAGAGATAGTACAGTCGGACATATGGATCAGCAGATGGAGTTCCCCCTAGTTGAGAGGGAGTGGGAGTGTTAAATTGGCAACTAGGGCCAAACTCCATGTGGGTCAGCTTATTTATGGCAGCTGATATTTTTATTAGATCCCTCTCGTCGAGAGGTGTAGGATTGATCCAAAGATCATCCGATTCCAATAAGTATTTATGGAGATATGAATTTATTTTGTTTATGTAATTACTATCAAGCCGACTAGCACTTATGTAGGCTCTAGAAGCCCAACCGACGTGTCTATTCAACCTCTACATTTTTAGTATAAATTAGAGAGGATTTGATGTCATTTAGACACACATTCTTGAGGTGATCTCCTCTCCACGTCTTGGGATTTTGGAGAAGGAGAAAACCAAAAGAATGTGCTGGCCTAGAAGAAGCCCTAGCTGCAGATAAAGCTCTAATCACAGTCAATGTGTTGCCCTCAAAGTGATGCTCTAATTCATGTCTGTGGAAACATCTATACGTAGGCTATGATACAACGCAGCAAGATATACATATATATACGCAAGCCATGGCAAACACCGTTCTTGAGGCACTTACAGGTTGTAACATAAACGGTGGCTGTAGGAATAAAAGGACGTAATCAAGTTGTGGTCATAATCCCGCTGTCCTGAAGTCTAGCCACCATCAATGCATGGTAGCCGCAGTCACAGTCCTGAGGTGAATGGAGCCGCAGTAAGGTTAATGAAACTGTTGTCAAGGTTAGGGGAACCGTAGGCTAGAAAGCAGAAAACCTAACACGCATTGGAAAAGTTATGAGCTCTCATACGTTGTCCCAACACTCAGCCAGAATAGTCATACGTTGTCCCCAACACGTACGTGGAATCATACGCAACAACTTCATGAATATATATACACAGGTGGACTTCAGGAATATATATACGTAGGTGGATTTATGATATATATACACGCAGGTAACTTCATGAATATATATACGCAGGTAGACTTCATGAATATATATATGCAGGTGGATTCTTGGATATATATATACACGCACGTGACTTCAAGAATATATATACGCAGGTGGACTTCATGTATATATATACGCAGGTGGACACGTAGGTGACTTCATGAATATACATACACAAGTGGATTCATGAATATATACACGCAGGTAACTTCATGAATATATATACGCAGGTAGACTTCATGAATATATATACGCAGGTGGACTTCATGTATATATATACGCAGGTGGACACGTAGGTGACTTCATGAATATACATACACAGGTGGATTCATGAATATATACACGCAGGTAACTTCATGGATATATATACGCAGGTAGACTTCATGAATATATATACACAGGTGGACTTCATGACTGTATATACGTTGGGCAGTCATGCTGGGCAATCATGGGTATATATTCGCTGAGTAGTGTTGACATGATGCATGAAGCATGGGCAGCTTGATGATGTATGAGACCATGGACATAAAGGGCAGCATGAGATCATGATCATGGGCAGCATGATATATGAGCAACATGATACATTAGCAGGGGCAGCAGCATGATGATGATGCACATTAGTTTGAGCAAGATCATGGACATGGACAGCCGCATGATGTAGTATGCAGTGGTGCAACTAGAGAACCAGATGCAACATGATGATCTCATCGTTATAGGAGATGATCTATGCTTAGATCTAGATAAAGTCAAAGTGTTGACTTCTGTTGCAAATGTACTCTCTCTCTCTCTGCTGAATTTTGAAGATAAAAGAAGATTTGATCAAAGGGTTTCCCCACACATTGTGGGGTTTGTCCCTGGCTCGCGCCATATCTTGTGTCCTCTTGTCTTGGCTTGTCTTTTGCGATTTCATATTTATGTTCTATCTGCAGTTTATTGTAATGTTGATGTGATCGCTAACTATGAAAATTTAAATAAATTGCTCTAGCATAGAACATACCTAAACTTAACAAACTCCCTCTTGCATTGATGAATGAGAGGGTCACCTTGTACCCAATGAAGTGCCTTGAGGCACCACTATCAATCAACCAATGGCCTAATGTATTTGGAGGAGAGGCGGTGGAGAGGGCAAAAATAAGATAAAATTCTTTTTGCTTTACAACATTAACTTCATCATTCTTGGAGTTTCTCGACTTCTTAGGAGGATGTCCACCTCTATTTCAAGCAGCAGGAGCATTCCTCTTTCCTTTATTATTGAACCTGTTGTTCCTTTGATTGCCATTGCCTTTGAATTTGTTGTTATTGTCATCATCTCTTGGAGTATCCTTCTTGTGAGGACATTCTCTAGCGAAGTGGCCAAACCTTGTTACAATTGAAGCACCTTCCTTCCTTGAATCTCGGCTTGAACCCTTGTCCTTGATTCCTTGGGCCAACATTGTTCCTTCTCTTAGAATGAGCGGAGAAGGCAGTATGATTGTTTCCATTGGAGGGCTTGTCTCTTTCCATCATCCTTATTTCTTCTTTAGTGAATTTGGCCAATAGTTCATCAAATCCTAAAATCCTGTCATTATTGAGGATGGCAGTGTTAAACACATCCCAATCTCTTGTAAGGCCACCAAGAGAAATAAGAGTAAGCTCCCTGTCACCAATGACTTCTCCAATAGATAGGAGATCATTCTTGATCTCGGTAATCCTCATGAAGTAGGATTGGATGGATTCTCCTCTATCCATCTTGATGTCTTTCAACTTGTTCTTGAGAAAGAGAACTTGATTTGCATTATTTACTTTGAACATCCCAACCAACTTGTCATACATTTCCTTAGATGTTTCCAAATCAGAAATATAGGCAACCAAAGTCTTATGAATGGAATCAACAATAATCTTCTTAGGTTTGACCTCACCTTTCTTGTACTTGGTTTGGGCAGCAGCGGATGCATTTGAAGGAGGCTCTGTTATTTTTCCTTTGACATAGTCCATGGCATCATTATCTTCCAAAGTCAAATCCAAAGTCATCTTCCATGCATGATAGTCGGACTTGTCCTTAAGCTTGTCCTTGAATTTGAAGAAAGATGTAGTCGTCATTGGGACTAGTTCCAAGTCCTTGTCCAACAAATTTTCTTAGTGATTGCTTTGCTTCACTCTTGTTTGGGATTTGTCTTCACCTAAGCTTTGATACCATGTTAATTTTAGATAAAAATGGTATGTTCTATGCTTAAGCACAATTTACTTCAATGTTCCTTTAACAACCTAATGACAATTTCCAATTATATCCAGTAGCAATCACATTAACTTATAAACATTGACAATAAATGTAGATAGAACATAAAATCATATGCAGAAAACAAACCAAGACAAGAGGACACAAGATGTAGCGGATGCCAGGGACAAACCCCAATGTCGAGAAACCCTTTGATTAAATCTTCTTATTATTCTTCAATAGTTCAGCACAGAGAGAGTACAAATATCATAAGTACAAGCCCGAAACAGATATGCCAAATCAGCAGTGAAACCAGCCCTAACCAGAAAGTCAATGGTAGTCAAAGCTGTCCCAAAATGTCCTCCAAACAGCGGTCCAATTCGGTCTTCCAGGAGTGTCAAAGTCAGCCCAAAACAATTTGCTCAAACCCAATCAAAGGAGAAAGAAACATTGCTGTAATTTTCTACAATGAAATTTGAAGTCAATGTTGGTCAACCTGTCCCAAACTCCTCGATTTTTGTGCCAATAAATGCGGTCTAGAGAAATCGGAATTTTGGTCCAAAAATCGAGGTCAACGTTGGTCAAATTCCCCTTGATCAATGCTCTGAAACTTCGGTCTGTTTTGACCTAGAAAAACTCGGCCTCTTGGCACACGTGTGAAGAAGAGATGCTGCCTCCCATAAGTACGAACCAAATAAGAGAAGAGAGAGATGATGTGATGTGTGATGAGTGAATGTCCAAATGAGGGAAGGGTCACTCCTATTTATACAATTCGTTGAGGGTGAGGAGACCAATCCATTGGGCTTCAAGAGCCTACATTTAACTCAGGCAGACCTTGAAACTTTGTCCATAAGAAGAATAAATTCATAATTCCATTTTTGCTTTTCAGAATGAGATGATCTTTATATCAAAATTGTACCTTTTCCGAAAGAGGAATCCAATGCAATAATCATCTCTATCATATGAGCTGTCCTAAGGTGGAAGTTGGCCCTAGTTGCCAATTTTAACAGTGACAGAGGATTGAGCTATATCAAGTTGTCTAAGTAGGCCAATTCCTTCACCAAGGCAAGTGGCTCACTAGGGACTAGGTTCAACAAAAAATTCCTCACCTCATGGAGGCTCTACATGCAATGGGGACCATTGCTTCCTAAGGGGGGAGGACTGATCCACGTGGATATTGGTGGCCACCTGCCTATTCCACCTAGACCTCTAGTTGGTTTCATTAGTTTCCTTGATTATAGCACAATTTACTATTTTTAGCATTTTTTTGGGTCCTAAACTTTCGAAGTTGTTTATACCCCCTAAACAGTGTTTTTTTGAGGTCCGCAGTAGGCCCGTAGCTGTAGGCAAGGGCTTGCCGCAAATATTGTAGTAATTGGAGAGATCTTTCTAACAAGGTATCGTACGCGCCAAACGAAGATCATATGACCAAGTTACGACCTTGGGAATTTGGCTGTCCAACTAAACCCAATGGGGCCCACAAACTCTTGGCGTTCCATCTCCTAGGGTTATGGTTTTGGTTGTTTAGGGTTTCCCTTTGTTGTTCAATATTAAAAAGGCCCTTGAGCCTCATTGTAACACAGTTCAAAGACATGTAGTCGCCACATCTCTTTTGAGAGATAAGTTACTATCACCCGAGCTAGTTTATTTCCATTCTGTATGTAAGCATCTTTAAGTTATTTTATATTAATGAATGAAGATTTATTTCTGCTGCATCTCTGTGTTTATGTTTATATCTATATTCTGTTTCGTTCCTGCATAAGTCTAGATCACAAGCTCAAGAGTTGCCAGAGTTAGTACTATCCCTTGAGCCTTTATGAGATCTGGCCCTTCGACGAGTCATGATGAAATGTGGGGGTGCCAGAGAATGAGAGAGGGAAAAAAGGGACGTGAAGAGGGCTAGATAATAGTTCGGAGTTAGTGAGAAGGGTTGCGAGGAAGTTTTTAAACATTTTAGATAGTCACTTCGAAAGAGAATTAAACAAAATACAAGTCAAGAGAGACCATAATTCAAACTACCCAGAGCTTTCCTAATAGAATGATGGAACAAAAGTTGGGTGAGTTGGAAGTGTAACAAAAAGCAACTAAATACATGTAAAGTCAAGGCTACTGTGATATTGGGAAGGAGAGGAATCTTGTATTGAGGGGCCTAAAGCTGCGTCGACGCTAGCTAAAGAATGCTGACAGCTCTCAGCAACATGCAATCAAGGAGGCCTACAATTCCTAGAATGCTGAAACTTTGATCCTTTAAACCAACATTGCGCCAATTCACTGATGAATGCCCAAGGTAGGAAGAAGGAACCAGTCCAGGAGGGCTTGATCCTCCCTCCAATTTAGCACAGGCTAAAAAACAGGGGAGTGCAGAAGTGCACTCGTACTTCTGGTGCATTACATTCGTCAATTGTTTCCCTGAGCCACAAATATAAAGGATGGCAAGAGCACTAAACCAGTTGTTGTCATTCCAATT
Organism: Pinus tabuliformis; assembly: GCA_031772625.1. Taxonomy (NCBI): domain Eukaryota; kingdom Viridiplantae; phylum Streptophyta; class Pinopsida; order Pinales; family Pinaceae; genus Pinus; species Pinus tabuliformis. The sequence goes on from CM062820.1 coordinate 499,393,667, forward strand.
CATTCCTTGAATTGTGTTGGGGTGTTAACCATATTCAATGTCCATTCCCATCACGAGGATCGCACGTAGAAAGCTTTGTGCTTTGTCGACTTGCAAATGCGGCTAGCTATTCTCCAGATCGGATGAGTTTTGATCGTTGCATCGATTTGATTAGGGGGGGGGGGGGAACTGTTGCCACATTCTCACCATAGTCCTCGCGAGGGTGTAGATGGATGCCCCCTCTCCTTTCCACATGCACGCTTTGCCCACCCCATATGCGCATGCTTGTATTTTATGTTGTTCCGGAGGCTGGGATGGAATTGTGGTTGCTGATCTTATTTAAAGGTTGCGTATGACATGCATTGCATATAAATCCACAATAGAAGTCGATATAGCTTATTGTGAGACTTATGTTTTTCATGTTTAGCATTCGGTTTCATCTTTTTCACTACAGGATAGTGCCACAACAGATATCACAACCTACAATGGCATTATTTCCAATATCCATATGTACATTACATACAAAGATATGTGTTTTATTTATGATAACTTCTACGATTTAGAATTTTTAAGAGTTTTTGATCATTTTGTATAGCTACATAAATTTGGCATTAGGTTTATTAGTTGTTTGTTATAGGTCATTTTGTCTAGGGTACGTTTGAATCAAAATAACTAAAACATGGAAACAGGTCTGGTATTTTAGATTGTTAAATTTCCATGAAACTCTCCAACTACTTAGATGAATACCAGAAAATCGAAATCTAATTTACTTTCACCAAGATGCAGAGTATCCTAAGAATTAATAAGCAACGGAATATAAACACAGACATAAAAAACATATGCACACAATATTGACACACTTTTCTTCTTAGGAAACCCAATAGGGAAAATCTGCTTGCTTGATGTGATTGTTTTAACTTTTTATTGATTGTTCTAGAGCACTTGGATCTATTACAAAGCAATTTGTCTCTTTGAGAAAGCGTTCTGCTTCTCTCACAAATCTCAACAGATACAATTGATCTTGGCTGCCCTTGATCTTGCTTGATCTCAACCCTCTAGCACATAATTTTTCCTTCGTTGCTTCCTTGACTTGCTCTACAAAACTTCCTCTTCTTCTCCTGATCTTTGCGCACTAGAGGCACCTTTATCTTTGTGTACATGAGTCCCTATTCTCTAGTGCAGATCAACTCTTATTTTATAGGGAAAATCCCTATTTCCTTGCGCACTTGGCTGCCCTGTTTCTTAGGACCCAACTCCTCTTCTTTGCGCTCAACCAACACCTAAATCCTAGTGCACTTATTCCTCCTATTTCTTAGGAAACAATTCTTGCTCTCTCCACAATCAAGGCTCTCTCACAAACTCGTGGGCTCTATCTTGTCACACAAATCTTTGTGCAAAAAACAATAAATTTTATTGTGCCTTCGTTGTCCTCTTTATAGACCCAATTCGATCCTGCAAGGAGACCCAATTCAAATTTAGAACTTGAGTTTTGGTTGACGAGTTAACTGAGAGTAACACTCTTTCTCTCTCTAATCAACACGAGAGTTCTTAACTCATCGTTCCTTCAATCAAGACTAAAGTCTAACTTTCTCTAACTGAATTTCTAACTTCCACCTTGTTCCATAGTCATACTGATGAAGACTCCACTTAACTGAAGCTCCAACTCTTACGCATGCTAACTTGATGATTATTCTAGTAAACTAGAAATAACTCATCCTAACTCAAGTCTAACTCATAAGGACAATTCAAGGTCTTCACTGGCTAAGGCACACGTCAGAAGACCTTGCTCGCTACATTTTCAACCCTCCCTCTTAGCGAGGAAGGTACTTTTGGAAGAACCTCGTCCACCTGAATCTGTCTTCAACGCCACCACGTTATTTGCTATTGTAGCTACTCCCTCTGAACTAGGAGACTTCCCTGCTTCCTGTTGCGGAATCTAATCTGAAGACCTGTTTTTTCCAACCATGCTCTGCGGGTCTATCACCTCAGTCATGAGTGCCATGTACCCCGTGTTTCTCGGTGGTTGCTTACTCTGCTTGAGGGTGATACTGGGAGGTGTAAATCTCTTTTGATCCTCCCTAAACAATTCATTTGCCCACTTGGCTCGAACTATCCCTATATTGGGAGTCACTGATTGAGTGGTTGCCTCCACTCGCCCTGGGTTTTTCTCCTCATCATCCTGCTGGTTGGCCCAATTGTCAACTAGCTGAGACTCAAATTGAGATACTGGTTGAGGCTCCATCTTGAGTAGCTTCTTCTCAGGTACTCTAACCTGCTCTTGCTCTAAGGACTCCCTCAAAGTTCTGTTCTCCTCAACCCTCACTTCTCTACTTTGAACACTTCTTGCCTTGCTGCTCAAGGCTACGCCTATCTCTACCTGGAACTTGTAGAGATTCTTCATCCTCACACCTATTCACTTCTTGCATCCAGAAGCTAAGTATTGGAGGTAAGCCTTACCTCTATTGAAGATGACATCATAACTCTTTTCCTCCAGGGTAGCTATTGATACAAGATTCTGCTTCAAGCTTGGAACATATAGGGCATCCTTGAGATGGAGAGGATTATCTGACTCCCTTTGAAAATTGACAGTATCAACTCCTCTAGTCGTATACATGCCATCATCTCCTAGCTCAATTTGAAGTTGCATGCCCTTCTCCTTCAGGTGGCTGAATTACTTCTTGTTCCCGGTCATGTTGAAGGATGCCCTTGAATCAATATACTATCCTTACTGGACTCCTTCCTATTAGGGCACTTGGTGGCATAGTGCCCTAACTCATTGCAATGGAAGAACTTGATCTTGCTCAGATCCTTCTTCTTCTCACCCTTTTGACTGGACTCGATCTCTCCTTGGCCCTTCTTGCCCTTAGCTTTGCTACCTTCACCTGCTAGGCAAAGTTCTCCTTGTCCTCTGTCGTAGCTGATATCGCAGTTCTAGTCCCTCTCTGGATTACTTCTTGGACATAGTTTGATCACAACCTTTCCCAGGTGGGAATATTCTCTCTGCAATTGACTGCGTTCTGAAAATTCTCCCAAGAATTATGAAGGCCTAGAAGCGCAAGACTCAAAAGTTCATTGTCTGCAGTCACGCCCACTCCACCTAGCTCATCTCGAACTTGAGTGAACTTGGAAAAAAATGTGGTGATGGGATCTCATTTGTTCATCCAGATATTTCTTAGGTTGTCCTTGAGAGCAAGCTTCCTGACATCACTGGAATTTTGATACAGATCTAAGATGGCTTTAAATATCTCATATTCTGTCTTCTTCTCATGGAGATGAGGGATAATATGGTCTCTTATCCCCTCGAGAATGATCCTCCTCGCCTTGGTGTCATTCTTGTTATGCTGGGCCAATTGTTGGGCATCTGTAGGTGGCACTATTTGCTGCTTCACAAACTCTAGCACCCCATTATCTTCCAACACCACTGATATTGTCTCCTTCCATGAGAAGAAATTCGAGGCTCCCTCTAAACTGTGATCTGACCTTAGTCTTTGGAACACCATACTGCTATCCAAAGCACTGCTCTGCTCTTCAAACTCTAGCGCAAACCTTCTGCTTGATCTGCATTGTCCACTAACTGGTCAATTTGTTGTTGGATTTTATACTGATCTTTGTTCTACTACCATGTTAAATTTCCATGAAACTCTGGAACTACTTAGATGAATATCTAAAAACTGAAATCTAGTTTACTTTCACCAAGATACATAGTCTCTTAACAATTCATAAGCAACAAAATATAAACACAGAGATAAAAACCACATGCACACAATATTGACACACTTGTTTTCTTAAGAAACCCAACAAGGAAAACCTGTTTGCTTGTTGTGGCTTACAAAGCAATCTGTTTCTTTGAGAAAGCGTTATGCTTCTCTCACAAATCTCAGCTGATACAATTGATCTTGGCTGGCCTTGATCCTGTTTGATCTCAACCCTTTAACACACTATTCTTCCTCTGCTGCCTCCTTGACTTGCTCTGCAAAACCTGATCATCTTCTCTTATCTTTGCACACTAGAGGCTCCTTAATCTTTGCACACATGAATGAGCCCCTATTCTCTAGTGCAAATCAGCTCCTATTTTATAGGGAAAATCCCTATTTCCTTGCACACTTGGCTGCCCTATTTCTTAGGACCCAACTCCTCTTCTCTGCGCTCAACCAACTCCTAAATCCTAGCACACTTGTTCCTCCTATTTCTTAGGAAACGTCTCCTATGCTCTCCACAATCAAGGCTCTCTCACAAAATCGTGAGTTTTATATTGTCATATAACCCTTTGTGCACAAAACAATGAATTTTCTTGTGCCTTTGTCCTCCTCTTTATAGACCCAATTTCGAGCATGCAAGGAGGCCCATTTCAAATTTAGAACTCAAGTTCTGTTTGATGAGTTAACTGAGAGCAACACTCTTTCTCTTTCCAATCAACACTGGAGTTTTTAACTCGTCCTTTCTTCAAATAAGATTGAAGTCTAACTCGCTCTAACTCGCTGAATTTCTAACTGCCACCCCGTTCTGTTGTCAAACTAATGAAGACTCCACTTAACTGAAGCTCAAACTCTTACACATGCTAACTTGATGATTATTCAAGTAAACTAGAAATAACTTATCCTAACTGAAGTCTAACTCATGAGGACAATTCGAGGTCTTCACTGGCTAAGGTACAAGTCAGTAGACCTTGTTCGCTACATTTTCAACATATATTTTCTTTGATCCATGGCTCTGCATCATCACTAATTCAACCTCTCCTAGAGCTTGAATGTGGTATCTGGTCATATCAACAGCTCTATATTATTTGCATATTTGGAGTGTAGTTTCTTCCATATCATATGAAAACCTACCTCGACAGAGTCTAGTGTTTATATCTCTTATCTTTTTTTCCTAGCATCTTTAACTAAATTTTTAGCAGGTGATTTGTAGAATAGATATTTGAATTTCCTAATGACTATTGAATTTGTGCATATTGTTGATTTGATCATGACGGAAATGAAAATTATTGGGGTAAGTGGTAGCTAGATGGGTACTATGGTTATTGTCAATACAAATGGAAACACAGATAATCCATCATGGCGCTCGTTCATGCATGCTCCTGCTGGGAACCATGCTTTGAATGTGGATTAAGAATTTATGTGTATTAGCTTCTAGACTTTAAATGACCTAAAAACATGGGCAAAAATGGAACTCGCCACTGAAGTTTGGCAATTTGAGCAAGTTTGTGAAATCTTCTTACACACTTTCTCATTTCTTTCCTTCTTATTGGAAGATGTTTCTATGTTGTGGTTAGGTTCTCTTCTTCTCTTGGTCGTTGTCTTCTACAATACTTCTCACTATTGTATAGGATTTGAATTTTGGGTTAAGCATGATAAAATGACAGCGGGTGCTTGCAAAACTACAGTTCTAGTTGAATTCTTGATTGATGATTAATTGACTGAAGGAATAGCTTTGGAGATGTTAGTAGCTTAGCTGAGGGGGCTACATTTTGCATTCTGGCTTTTCACTTTCATAAACAATTCCTGCTTTTTTTGCTTGACACATACACATACCCGATGTATATTTACTTTCCTTTTATTGGTGTCAAATCAAATATAATCTTGTATGATTACTTTTATTTGTTTCTGTTTTTAATCGGGAGTTATTTTTATTATTCTAATACTCTAGTATGCTTAATCATCCCCGTTACCCCAGGCCTCACTTTGCTGCTTCTTTGCAAAGTGCTAGTTTGCTGGAGTTATTACCCCAGGTGCTCCTTTTTCTTCTATCAAAATTTTATTTGTCATCAATATAATGATCGTTCAGATTCCAGAAGTCTTCTGTGGGAGAACTTCTATTTTGGGCAAATGCAATTCTTTGAAATTACTATGTTAATATGTTGGATCTCATAAATAGACTGTCAATGCTACGTTCTGTAGTTGCAGTTCTTTGAAATTTGTGCCCACATAAAATTCTCTGAGCACCATTACTACATTTTATTTGTGTATGCCTCCATCTATTATTGACGTTCAAGACTACGATTCCATTTCTTTGTAGTTATTAATAGTCTTTTACCCCGAGCAAATTTTTCAGCTTGGCAAAATAAGTTGCTCATAAGCAGCTTGTAGAAAATGTATATGTTCAATGATAGGCTAGGTAGTAATTGTCCAGTGGTGACCAAAGTTTGTGATATTAAAATTTCCATTTTGCTTCAATTTCATTTGCAGTACTATATATGTCCCAGTCTCATGAGCAGATAAACTCTAATCACCTCAAAGAAGTCGGCATTCTGTACTTTTAATTTGCTTGAAGTATTTATGCTCATATGCGTTGGTATTTTTTCCTTTGGGATCTGACAATGAAAAAACTGCACATGGTGTTTTTCCTTTGGGATCCAACATTGAAAAAAATGCACAATGTCAGTTAAGAGAAGAGGCTTTAAACAGTCTTTAAATATTTATGACTAGAAATCCAAATTATATACTATGAGAAGCATTTAAGCTTCTGGCAAAAAATCTCTGATCACCTGTCGCACAGATGCTTGGACTAAAAACCATGATTGGTTGCATCAAGCTAGGAGATACTTGATATAATGTTTTTATGCATCTTACTTCAGAAGCTTAACATGCTGAGTTGTAGTAGTTAAGAGCAAATGAATGTCAACATTTTGCTCAGGTTCATGGTTTCTGAATTTTACTGTGGAGGTGTTAACCACCACTTCGTGGTTGATATCCCCAGGAGAATTTTTTCTCCATGATGAGCCTCAGCCGGCAACCAGCAGCGCCTTGATGCCTCCTACTAGCTCGTTGTGCCATTTTTCTGCCACTTAAGTTAGCCATGTGGTCCCTCACTCACCTGTATTGATCACATGTTTGAAGGTGGGCCTTCAGAATCTAAAGGTATGTCTTATCATTTGGTAATTGAGTATTGAGTTTACTTATCATGGATTGATGGGGGGATTTGGCGGAAAGAGTGGGCTTAGCTTGTGCCCTTGTCCCCTTGATCTCTTTTGGTTGTTACCCTTGGATCTTAGTCCCATGGGATCTCCTTGATTGACCATTTGGTTCTAGGGTGGTACTACTTCGGAAACCCCGACTTTGGGTGCGTGTTCCCACTCCTTTATCCACACATATTACTCTCTATCCACTCACGACCTCCATTCATCTTTTATCCCACCTGGGTCCACATTCCCATTCTGGGTCCACATAGGGCTCGCACATATTACTCCCTATCCACTCACTATACCTCCATTCATCTTTTATCCCACTTGGGTCCACATTTCCATTCTGGGTCCACATAGGGCTAGCCTCCCTATTCCCTTGCCCCCACCTTGGGTCAGGCCTAGAATGATGCCCCGGAGGTTGAAGCAGTTAAAAGAAAAAGTGAAAAGCATAAATGACCACATTTAACAGGAAATTGTACCACAAAATGCAAAAGATGCTCGGGACAAAAATAATTAGCATGTGGAAAAAACCATTACATGAGCTCTACCCCAATCATTGGCCATCACCCTGGTACCATAGGCCCTAGATGAGCCTACTTTATCATTTAGGAACCCATGATTGTCCCAACCCCTGGAGGGCAATGAACCACTCTACTTAAAAGGGGGTAATCACTGCTATATCTTACACATCATGCTCTTGTCCTTTGAGCCCCGAGAAGTTAATTAAAAAAAATTCATAAAAGGCAAAAGGTATATGAAGAAGGATGGAAAAATCAAGGCCGAGGTACCTCATGTATCACGATTGCTCCCTCCTATACATTACATACCTAGGTGTTGGCTTCCCCTTATCTAGCTACCCCTATGCCCCACTATGTGGCCCATGATTTCCCTTCGTCATTCCCCTATCCCATTCCACTTATTTGTCACTTGCCACTCCCATTAGAGGGATGTACCTTGGACATGCTATCCCCTTTAAGGGTTGAAACCACCTAATAAGGTACATGGCTAACCCCCTTTGGAGCTTGGAGACATTAGCACATGCCAAAGCCCATTACGGAAGGGCATGCCATTATAAAGTGCCCACATTGTTATCCATGATTTGTAAGTTTTTTACCTGATTATTTTAATGACTAGTTGTACTGGAAGCTTAGGGGACGCATTGGATCTTATGTAGGATTACAGGTGGTTTCCATTTGGGTTTGGTTTCCCTATATGGGATCCTAACCCCTAGAGGTCTACATTGGCACATGTAGGGTGTGCATAAAGAGCCATGGGCCTCCACAACAGTGGACAACACTACATGAATCTTCATGGATGCTTAGAGATTACTAGCGATTCACTTTTGTGATGATGCTGTATGCTTGATACATTATGCCCAATAGAACCCCATAGGAGCCCCACACTCTTGACAGGTGTCCCAGGACTTGTACGATGTCATGGCATCATTCATTCCACCACTTGGACCCTTGCAGAGGATCTCCGATTCATATGGAGATCCATGGGGTCATCTATGTGCCCTCATACCAAATGGGAGCACCACAGGTCTACTACTTGGAGAACAAGGGGACATCCCCTTGTCCATCATATTTAGAGGAATTTATTCCTCAATATAGCACTTCAGGATATTATTGAGCCTTTAGAGGGCCCTACGACATGCACATATCATTATTTAGCCCCTTATGAGGCTTATTTTTAAACTTATGAGCTAGTTTGGTGGGCTTGTCACCAATAGGGGTTTTATGTGCACATCATTTTATCATTAGGGGCTAATGTAGGCCCATAGGCTAATTCGAACTCCTTAGGAGGCTATATATTGATGTTAGATACATTCATTTGTATCACTTAATTTGGGATCTCTCTAATCATAGAGAATTTTCGTGCTTTTTCCTTGGTGGATATTTTTGGAGATGGATGAATTTTGATGTATGGATTTGGGCTATTTCTCTTGCCTTGGAGCTTTATTGAGCAAATGAAATGCTGGTTGGATATACTCTATAACGTTGTAAGTAAATTTTGATGTTATTATTCTTGTTGTTGCATACTGCTAAAATTAGGGCTAGTTGTTGCATTGTCGAAATGTGAAATTGAGCATGTTTAGCTAATTTAATGTACGGGCCAATGTTATATGAATGGAATGTCCTAGAGATTTATTTATCTCGAGAAGTTTGCATCATTTTCTTTGAAGTATAAATGCTTGAAGGTCACTTTTCTTTTCTCTCTCAACATTGGACGAAGTTGACTTTCTAGGCCTCCTTGATCAAGAAACCAAGTTCTTACTCATCATTATCCTTGACCCCATATCCCCAAGTGAACTAGGCACTGATCCCTCAAAAAGGGTGATCATTTTAACCCTCTTTTAACCATTTCCCCTTTCTCCCCAAATCTAGCCCCATTAGGTCACCTAGGGCATCAATTTCCCGAGAATTGACGCAAGGGAAAAATTCAATCTCCTATAGGCTACTGCACTGGTGGGTCCCCTCCCTCTCCTCCAAATTTGAGGAAATTCTAACTGCGGAATCTCTGGGAATCTCAAGCCCTAGCTCTAGGATCGAATTGTGCTTAGGCATCCCCAAGGCTAGACCTCAATATGATCAATTCAACCTTTTGAAGAAAGTATTCTTGTTTGGTCCTTTCCCCTCACCTTGTCCAGAATAGGAACATTATTGGTTGCTACATTTCATCCTCGAACTTGGTTTGGGTTCACTTGGCCCCGTGTGGTCCCACTTCTCAATAAAGACTATTTGTCAAGGACCATCTGGGAATCCAAGTTTCCTAAGGATTATAGGGATTGAGAAACTTGTTCATAAGCCTCTATCCTTTCGCCCTCAACTCTCCAATCCTCACCCCTTATCCCTGGTGGACCAAGTCCCTTGCATAAAGATCAGCCAAGCTCCATTCTTCACTCCATCTTTGGGAAAGGGTTTTCAGGGTCACTTTTCACCTATCCATTGACATATACTTTACAAGTGAATCCCTACACTACCGAGACTCCTCCCATCAGTGAAAGTCCGTGAAGAGCAGGGAGACTTAGCTGTGGTGACAGTGGGCAAAGCCTCCATAGTTGCCCTTAACCTAGCAGCTGCCCTCTTAGGAACCCATTTAGGTCCCGTGCGGGTTTGAGTGGTAATAGGAGGTAACATCAAGATGTAAGACTCTACTTTAACAACACTATTTTCTGGACAATCATATTTTTTTGGAGTTCTAGATTTTGGTTTTGAATGTGTGAGAAATCTGATACGTAATAGAAGCATATGATGAATCCAACAACTATTTTAGCAGAATCTCTTACACCATAGATTTCAATGGAAGCCTATTTTCACAGCTGGCAAAAATTAGAGAAAATGCTGCCAATTATTTTTTCAAACAATAGTTGAAAGACAATGAACAATGGAGATCTAAAATGTGGAGAAATAAGTAAGAAACAAACTATCAAGTACAATTCCATAGTGCAAGAAATTGAAAAGGGGGAAGAAATAAAATATAACAATATACACGTGGATCATAGATTTGCATGTAATGTTCCTAAATGGAAATTAACAACGAATACCAAGCAATGAACTAGGAACAACAAATAAGCTGAAACTCATACACAACAATTAAAAAATAAAATGTCTAGGAACGCAATTTGAGCCATTTTATTAATATTATGATGAAAGAGTACATATAATGGGCTGAAATGATAGAACCTGGGCTTGCTATGCAAGTTGAGCAAAACCCATAAAAGTTAGCTCAATCCCAAATGTGGAAGTACCCCCTGAATGATTTGTGCACTTCTCGAAAATAATCTGCTATCGGATGGTTGAATGGAACTAGAAGTTCTGCTCAAAATATTGCCGAACTTCAACTCTGAACTCCTTTCCCAAAACCTAGTAAAACCCATAAATGGTTTGGGCCAAATCCAAATGATGCAAAAGCCCTTCAAAGAGGTGCAAGTGGCTCTCTAGCTGGCTATATGCCCTATTGGAAATTATGCCCTGTAAATTGCTCAGAAAGTTCTGAAAATTTCGTTGTAGGCTCCTCACGCCCAATCCAACGAAATCCTGAAATTTTTCAGGCTAATTCCAGCTGACCCGTAATGCCCAAAAAATGCAAATTTACCAGCCAACTAGTTCTGTGCCCAACAAGAGAGAAATTTCTGAGAAATGGCAAAAATCCTCCCACAAATAGTTGAGAAATTGTGCACAAAATATCCTCTGAAAATAACAATCTTTACTTGCTGAAATCCAAGCAACCACCAGCTCCAAATCTTCTGTGAAATTCCCAACCTACCAATCCCTGTGCATACCTTGGAAAAACGAAATTCTGCCCAGGCAAACAACACTGTTTCAGCTCGGAAATTAGGTTCCAATCTCCTCCTTCGACCAATAGAAAATCTCTTGCAAAAGCCTGGAACCTGCAATAGAAGGAAGCTACTCCAAATAAACTCCGGGGTTTGTCTTCCGCGCCCAAGAATAACAAATAGCTGAGTGGAATCACTGCAATAAACTCCAATGGAAGTCCTGAAATTGACTCCCCCAAAGCCTCACTAGGGAGACACTTGAAGTTCTCCAAAATGAGGTTGAGTTTCGCTTGAAACTCTTGAGCTAAACAACTCTGCTCCTCATGTGCTCAACAACCTCCAAGAGAGAGCATGATCTCAGACAATAGATGGACAAAATATGATCAACAAATGAGTCCATTCTCTTATAATTTCTTCCCATGCTTCTAAACTCCCTTTTTAATTATTATTTTATTGGTGGGGGGCATTTTCCATTAAGTGATTTTTTCCTCCATTTAATAAATAATAATTTGCCGCCAATCTTCAATAATACTTGCCACTTTTCTCCAAAATAATATTTGCCCCTTTTATTAATATTGCCAAAATTGGGCAAAATTCCCATGCTCATAAAAATAGGGATATTACAGTTGTAATTTTCCTTTTTCCTCCTAAGTCCCTAATGCCGACAATGTCTCCTTTTTCCAAAATCGTCTCTAATGTGGAAAATCAAAATTGGGGACATGACAGTTCTCCTCGCCAAAAATTGCTTGTCCTCAAGCAATTGCCTAAACAAGCATCTTGTCAATCCACTGCACCAAATGGCTATTGCAAACGATACCGGGGTCCCAAATGTGCCATTGAGTCATCCCTGTCCCTAGCACTATCCTGTTGTAAAGGAGTCCCTTGATATGCAGGTCCCAGCCATCCTGATCAACGTGAAGCACCCCTTGCTCCACTCACTGTCCAACCTGGTACAGGCACCCGAAGCCCTCTACCGTTAGTAAGTAAAGCATCATGAAAATATAAAGTTCTGACCGCCTCGTCATGCAATTTCTCTACTGAGTCACCCATCTCATGCACTCCAAGGGTGGACTCCTGAAGGTTCAAACTGACCCCTATGGAGATGAACCCTCACTCGCATGAGCTTCCCCTGAACTCCTCTTGTTGATCCAACAACGGATCACTAAAATCCGATGGAAGATCATAATAATCTTCCCCCGTCTAAACCAGCTCATCCCTAAGGGTAACTGAACTGTCAAGTATTGTGGTGCTAGGGTTCCATGCCCATCACAGAAAGAAACTGTCTTGCTGACCTTGCAACGCTCTGGTCCAACATGCTCATACCAAATCCTCCTCTCCTGTAACTCTCGGCCATAATACATGTGATGATGGAGGCTATGCCCAACCTGCCAAGGCGACTTAGTAATGCCATAACCTCTTACTCCATGGTTGGCCTCAATCTTGTGCAACAACTTGCCTCGCCATATGAGGAAGACTGGTGAATCCCCATGAGTTAGCCTAAGAATGAACCGAATCACCTGTTACCATGACTGTACCCACTAGGAAATGGAGTGCCCCACTAATCAACTGGATCCTTGGATCCCATAGCCATACTGGAGGTCCATAACCCCTAAAATCCTCACTGCCTGTTGCTAGCTACTGGGACCCTTCTGTGCATTGTCTCTAATCAATGTATGCATCCAATAGATGGGCACCAAGCATCAAGAATGTGTCCCATGTTTGGCAAACTATTTTGCTCTTGCCGAACCACATAGCGAAATCTACTATCCTTACTCCTGATCAATGTTTTAAAACTCCGACTCCGACTCCGACTCGGCCGAGGATCGACTCCGACTCCGACTCCGAAACGGTAATGACTCGGCCGGCTCGATTTCAATGACTCGGTCGTTGTAAAAAATACATTAAATATTTTTTTTTTTATTAAAAAACATAATTTTAAATATTTTAAACATAATTTTAAAGATTTTCATTCATGTTTCCAAACACACAGCATTATAATATAGATGGAAGACAACACATGATCAAAGTAGGCTCATGAACCAATCCACTATATCAAAATGGTACCCAATGGCAATACATAGTCAACTGTCATACATGATCAAAGACTCAAAACAAAATACAAATAACCAAGGAGGCTAGAAATGGCCTCTACAACAAAAGTAAACTGTGATGGTGACCAGACTGCAATACTAGTACTACTGGCTAGTAGCTACTGCCAGAGGAGCCAAGATCATCTCGACCAATCGCTGGATCATCATCATCAGAGTCAGACAGGGGGCCCCATGGCTCCTCATCATCATCATCGTCTCCAACTGCAACTGTAGAAGTGGTACCAGTACCACTAGCAGGCTGTGCAGCAGATAGAGTAGATATGCGGCTGTGCTTCGGTCGTGGCTGAGCAGAGGAAGCACCTACAACTGGAGTCCTTGCTGGCTGTGAGACTGAGGCTGGTGGATTGGGATCTGCATTCAACTGAACAGGTTGAAGTTGAACAACAGGTTCAAGTTCAACTGATGTCTCCATATCTATATCTACATCAAGATCCTCATCAGGATCAAACTCTAGTGGACGACTCTCCACTACCCAATCTGATGTTGGATCAATGTCTTCCAACACAATGGGATCTGAATCAGGTCTTTTGTTCAGCAATTGGTTTCGTCTGAGCCGAAGGTTGTATTGGACATAAACTAAATCATTCAACCGTTTTTGATCCAAACGGTTTCTCTTCTTTGTGTGAATCCTCTCATAGACAGACCAATTGCGCTCACACCCAGATGCACTGCAAGTTTGACTCAAAATACGAATTGCAAACCTTTGCAATTCAGGGCACTGGCCACCAAAGGCCTCCCACCATTTTGCTGCAAAAAACATAGGAGTGTAATGAATTATGAGTTAGATGAAGGCTGAAGCTCAACAAAATTACAAATTATATCTAACTTTCAAATTATAAATGATTTAACAAACTTTAATAAAAAAAGTAAAACCATTAAGAAATTGAAAATTGAAATTTTTGTTTACCTGGCTCATCTGCTTCTCTTGCAATCTTTGCTAGGTTCTTCCCAAAGGTACCTAATGCATTGCTGAAGGATGTGACTTGTCGATGTATCTCCAGCTGATCAGACTCCGATGGGATCATGCGTTCAATGCAATCAACCAGTCCATCTCTGACCTCCCCCCTCAAAGCTCCTGACTCCTTAGCTTTATAATGATACCGTGGGTTCAAAAAATACCCAGCTGCATGTATAGGGCGATGGAGTTGATTGTTCCATCTTTCATCAATGATTGCCCAAATGGGCCCATACTTTGCCACTCTATCCTTGTATGCTGTCTTTATTTGCTCCTTTGCTTGATCCATAGCCTCATAAATGAAGCCCATAGCCAACCTTTCCCCATCCACCAACCGCAACACCTTAACTAGTGGCTCAGCAAGCTTCACAATCTCTGCTGCCTTTCTCCAAAAGGTTTCTTCATGGACTTTCCTTTTCAATTCTTTGCCTTCTGGTTTGTTAGACCAATTGCTTTGATTCCATTCATCACTGGAAAACATCTTTTGCAAGTTTCTATGTTGGGAAAGCATAGATTGCAATGTCAAAAAATGTGTAGCAAATCTAGTGATGGCAGGCCTAATAATATCCTTGCCTCCAGTGTGTTTCCTCATGAGACTCAAAACCAGTGTATGATTGTAGATAAAATTTGTTATGCTTTTGGCATGATCTACAGTGTTTTTGACCCAATCTAATTTTCCAATATCCTCAAGCATTAGGTCTATGCAATGTGCAGCGCATGGGGTCCAAAAGATGGTCTTGTGTTTCTCCTCTAACAGTTTACCAGCAAGAACATAGTTAGAGGCATTATCTGTGATGATTTGAACAACATTAGCCACCCCCACCTCCTGAACAACCTGATCCCCACCTCCTGAACAACCTGATCCAATAGCTGAAACAACAAGTGGCCATCTTTTACCTTATCAGATGCATCAACTGATTTTAAAAACATGGTTCCTTGTGGGCAAAAGACAAGAAAGTTTATGATGGTACGGTTCCTTTGATCAGTCCATCCATCTGACATGATGGTACACCCTGTTCTTGCCCATGAGTCCCTGAACTCTTGCAAATACTCATTAATGGATTGAATTTCTTTCTGCAAACGAAACCCCCTTAGCTCATGCATAGTAGGGCCTTTGAAGCCTTTTCCAGCAGCATGTATGGCATCAAACATAGGCTCATAATATGGTGAACGAGCAGCATTAAAGGGGATATCAGCATCATACCACCATCTAGCTATGTACTCACAAGCAGTCTCCCTCAATTCTTTCTTCCAATGGTCATCTAAAGTGGGTTGAATTTGACCTTTACTAACTTCAAGACCATGTGCATCTGATGGAGAGGAGGGAGTGAAATAACTTTTGATAGTCACATCACCCTTTTTCAAATTCATTCTACCCTTTCCCTTACCTTGAACAGAACCAAAAGAGGGAGGAACATAACGGAAAGGGTTGGATGCCTCAGTTTGAGGGATAGAGGAAGAACCCTCAAAATCATAGTGGGGGTTGGTAGCCATCATTTTTTGTATCTCCCTCTTCCTCCCAATTTCAGCCTGTATCTCTTTTTGCCTAGCCTTATCTTCTTTAAATTTCTCAAAGCTGGCCAACAAATTCTTTCTAATCTCCCCAATTTCTGGTGAGGTACATGGGGTAATTTGGCCTCTAATCCCTGCCAAGTGTTGTTTCAGCCTATTAATGCCCCCAGGACCTTCCTTAATTTTCCTATGGCAAAATTTGCAATGCATTTGACTATCAACCATTTCAACATATGCCCAAGCAGGATCTTTTGCTCTAGGTGCCATTTTTTGACTAGGAAAACAATCTGAAAATGAAAAAAAAAAAAACATTGATTCAATGTTCATTTATTTGACAAAAAACACTCTCTAAGCTTTCTTGATATGCACCTAAAATTTACTAAGCAAAAACAGATTTATAGAGGTGGAAAAAAATACCTCCAGGCACAAACTGCCTCCTCAAGCTTGCTCCAAGAATTAGCTCCTCAATGCTTCTCCAAATGGCTGCCCAAGAAGCTCCTCACTCCAGCTACAATGCTCCTCCAAGACTCCTCACTGCTGCTCCAAAACAAGCTCAAGAACTGCTCACTAATTCTCAAAGAAGACTCTCACTCAAATGCATAAGACTGCTGTGAGTGAATGAGAGCATTTGGGTGTCTTAAATAGGGTTTGGGAGGGGGAAATGGACCCCAAAAACATTTAGCATATTATTATAACAGTTTGGGATCCATAAACTTCATTAAACAATTCAAAAATACCAAAAAAATGAATATTTTATTGTGGTTTACGCGTGCCTGGCCGTTCCCTTGTGACTCGGCCGAGTCATATCGGAACCGGCCGGGTTGACCGAGTCACACATGACTCGGTCAACCGGACCGTTTCAAAGGCCGGGTCAATTCCCTCAGCAATAACTCGGTTCAACTCGGCCGTTTCGGTTTCGAAACGACCGGTTTTTAAAACACTGCTCCTGATGATGTACTCGGATATTGCATGGAGCCTAGGCATCCTCCTGTAAACAAGGATTGCCATCCCCTGTATCTCATGCTCACATAACGCCTCAGGCTGTCCTGTTAAAAGCATGTCCTGCAGCTCACTCATGGTCACCTCCCTAAGTGTGACATTAAGGGTGGAGCATATGCTACCTATGCAATAAATCACGCACTCCCTAAGGCTGTACCTGTCAGTTCGTGCCCTGACCAAATGCCCTCACTAAGAAGTCCCTCTCTGGATACTCTGTGTCCCATCCAATTGTCTCAAGTGAGCCTCCTGTGTCCTGCTACTCGTGATGAAGGCATCAAGGGGAAACACCCAACTCCTCTGCCCCTGCAAGTAAAGTGGAGGGACAGGCGTGTGAATCCTTATGGATATTGTCAGATCATGCTCATCTGCGTCCACATCGATCCTGGTTGAGCTACACCCAATGGCATGCCTGTCGTCCCTATCAGGCCTGCGTCCTACTACTCATGACGAAGGCATCAAGGGGGAACACACAACTCCTCTGCACCTGCAAGTAAAGTGGAGGGATAGGTGTGTGAATCCTTATGGATATCGTCAAATCATGCTCATCTGCGTCCACATTGATCTTGGTTGAGCTACACCCAATGGCATGCCTGTCGTCCCTATCGGGTGGTCTCCTAGGAGGTAACGCTCCTAAATCCCACGGGCCAACGTCACACACCACTACATACAACCAAGTATCCATGCTCCTCTGCATACAAACATGCACCTCCATGCCCCTTGGCACACGCTTGCACCCAGTTGTACCCCTCTGTGCACTACTGGATACCACTGTTGGCTACCATATCATCCCGAATCAGCTGTCATCCCTCCTGTGTCAAAGCAACCGTCACTCCATGCGGAAACTCTAGCGGGTGTGAATCACTCCTACTCCACAGAGCAAGCCCACACATCACATCACACCACCATACAACTTTGTGTTCCCACTAGATAACACTGCCTACTATCGTACCATCCTGCATCATAAGGCATCCTGCATGTGCCAACGTATCTGCCACTATATTAATAAACCCACTATGATGTGTGCCATATCTCCTCATCTGTCTTGGTAGAACTGAGCGACCTAGCTCCACACATGCTAGGGGTCGGTGTTGCGCGAATCCTTGGTGGCTCATGTGCCCAATACATCAATGGGATAGCATCATCCCCATATAGTGCCCTATTTGGTGGCCTGCTAAGACCTCCTCCTCTAACAAACTCCTGCCATAGTATAATAATCATCCTATATCTCCCTGCACCACCAACATGCCTAAACAACTCATGGAGTCTACCTGCTCCCTTGCCAATCCAACCTGTCACTAATGTTGATGGAGATTCAGAAGTGTGTGGATACTCAGTCACCATATTCGTCACACTACTAATTCCCTCACTAGACAAATCTATGATGTGGTGGGGAATCCCACCTAGATCCCAACAACTGTCATCCCATGTCTTGAGTATATGGTAGGAAGCCCCACTTGGATCCCAATGCCAACCTGGGCCTCCAGTTTCCCCAATTTTTGGTGGCTCCTGCTAAGCTTCACCCTTGACTACGTTCATCTCGATAAGTCTAGCCCACTCCACCGGTTACCAACACATAATCTCTCGCCATCCAACCCCAGGGGTAGGAGCAAATGCATGTGTACCCGCATATGCAACAACCTGAACATACAAATTCTTTTTAGTTGCACAAATTATGTCATCTCATCTCATTGTCCTAGTCAACACATGATTTGACTAGGTAATTTTGCTTCTCTCTCTCCAATGTGTAGAGGTGACCCATTAATGCTGCAAACCCCATCTATGTATGCTTGAAGAGAGATATTGATTGGAAGTACTCCAGCTTGGCTCATTGTTTTCGCATCTATTTGTTCCCCGTTGATGGCAGGTCTAAAGGATCATTGCCCATCCTCCTCTAACATGGGCTTAACAGGAGTCCCGAGCTGTCCCTCTACATGTTGCTCATCAAGCATAACATCCTTATCTAGCTCACGCTCCTTAAGGTGCTCCCCATGTTGCTGTAAGTAGCTGTCGTCTAGGAACTCTATCTCGGATCTGGACGCCTATGTACCTATCGACACTGCATCAATCTGCTGTGGGATGCTATCGCTTGGATTCCCTGGAAACTCAAACAAAACCCTGGGCACCTCATCAATGAATACCTCAACAATGGATGACACGTCATCAATGATGCACACCTCTATGTGTCCTGGCACCTCGTCAATGCATGGCCCTACCGGTGTATGTCCTACTCTCTCCCCCAAGGTGTCAGCCGGGGCTATCAAAGGAATCTCCAACAAGGGTGACTCCTGTGTCACTCTGGGTATACCTACGTGCTCCTCCTGTGTGCCACCAACCTCATGCTCAATCTTCTCCTTGGCCTCATATCTAAAGCTAGGTCTCCACCAACAAAAGCACCTCTTGGTCTTACCCTCCAATTGTCCTTGTTCCATCCTCTCCTTTTGAGGAGGTCTAATGCCCTAATTCTATTGACTTTCCCCACATGGTATAAATGGCTTCACCCCTGTGGCATGCACACCTCTAGTGTCTCTGTCATAAGGATGAAGATGGTACTAGTCCATCATCTTCCTCAACTGGGCCAACATCTCATCGTTCCCACGAATCCCGTCCCAGATTTCTTGTATACTCACTCGCTTCATTGGTTTGTCTATAGCTCCACCAATTATTATGCAT
The DNA here is from genome assembly GCA_031772625.1 of Pinus tabuliformis. Lineage (NCBI taxonomy): Eukaryota > Viridiplantae > Streptophyta > Pinopsida > Pinales > Pinaceae > Pinus > Pinus tabuliformis. Next base: position 499,413,073 of record CM062820.1, read on the forward strand.
GCATGCCCAACTCATCCATGATCTTGCTAGCTTCCCCACAACTAGCCAAGATCATGCTCTGATACCACTATAATGTTCCTAAATGGAAATTAATAGCAAATACCAAGCAATGAACTAGGAACAACAAATAAACTGAAACTCATACACAACAATTAAACACCAAAATGTCCAACAACACAATCTGAGCCATTTTATTAATATTATGATGAAAGAGTACATATAATGGGCTGAAATGATAGAACCTGGGCTTGCTATGCAAGCTGAGCAAAACCCAGAAAAGATAGCTCAATCCCAAATGTGGAAGTACCCCCGGAATGATCTGTGCACTACCCAAAAATAATCTGCTATCAGATGGCCGAATGGAACTAGAAGTTCTGCTCAAAATATTGCCTAGAATGCTCTGAAACTTCAGCTTTGAACTCCTCTCCCAAAACCCAAAAAAACCCATAAATGGTTTGGGCCGAATCCAGATGATGTAGAAGCCCTTCAAAGAGGTGCAAGTGGCTCTCTGGCTGGCTATACGCCCTACTGGAAATTTGCCCTGTAAACTGCTCAGAAAATTCTGAAAAATTCGTTGTAGGCTCCTCACACCCAATCCAACAAAACCTAGAAATCTTTCGGGCTTGTTGACCACTCTGTGTCAACAACCCTGTAGCAGTACACCCATTTTTTTGCAAAAGGGATCTATCGCATTCGAGTGTTTGTGCCTTTCAGATTTTATCATCAGTCAACAATTTAGTAAAGATGTCAACCCATTATGCATATGTATAATGTAAATAATCCTAGTATGACCACGTCTGTATGTAACAACCTAGGTGACGATTTCCATTCTAGAAGGTTTTTTGTCTCATTGATTCATCTATGTCTCTAGACACAAATGATCGACAAAGTTTTTCACTCCACTCTCACCCCAAAGCTAGGGTGGATTTTGTCATCAAAATCTTAGGCGATATCTAGTGTTTTAGATCGAGTCTTTGTAAAAGTGACTTGAAAATAATTTTAGTTGATTAGTTAAATTATTTTATTACAAGTCACTTGATTTACTAGATTATATTTTTTGTGTCACAAAAATGAGTAAATGTTAAGGGTCTATATGAACGGGTTTTCCCCCTTCATGTATTAAAATGTAAAATCTTAATGTAAAAAATATTTAATGCATAGTCCCTCATAATTAGACACCATGGCTGAATATTAGAGGGTTGGAAAAATTATTAATCCCCTCATAAGTCAATTAATCAAAATTTTTGGCAAAATTATATGAAAATCTTAAGCCAGAAATTTAATTAATTTTGTGTCTTAGGTAAAATTAAATTCTCCAAAGGTAAAATTCGTGGGTTTTAAAGAAATTAATTTTTGGAGGTCCTCGACCAAGGGAATATTGAAAATTTCAAGAGATTTTGGACCCTTGGGCCTTGGTAGTTAAGTCAAAGTCAATTTTTTGGGGAAATTAACTCAAAATAATTATTTTTGAGTTAATTAAAAATGAATTAAATGAAAAATTCGAAATTCCTCAAAAATAAAATAATTTTGACGGAGGAGATTAAAAGATAATTAAATCTTTTTCAACGGTCGAGATTACTTTGACGGGGATCAAGCGAACTAGTCGTTGGAGAATTTATCTATAAATTAGAGGTCGGTGTCAGTGTATTCTATCCGATCTTTGAATCGTGTACTAAGCTCTCGAAGCTCTCTTGTAATATTTTTGGAATATAATGCAAAAGTCTTTGGGGTTTCGATTGATGGTGGTGTTCCTCTTCTCGAATTTATGGTAATATTGTTTTAAATTTTTTTGCTGAATATTATTTGAAAATTGTCAATCAATAGCTCTCGTGGAATAATCTGTGCACAGGTATCTTGTTCAGTTTATTGGATCTAGGGTAACAATTTTAATTTGATTGAATTAGCAGGTATCTCTAGTTCTTGAAAATTATATTGTTATTTTATTTTTCTACTTGATCTGACAGTTGGATCTAGTGTTTGCAGAAGATCATTCGAATTTTAATTGAGCGTTTGGGGATAGTCCTCGGTTGGACCAACCGACTCTCAAAGCATAATTTCTGAAGAGCCTACTTGATCAAAGCCTCAGGATTTATCTAACGATCTATTTTTCTGTAGGGTGTTTTTGGGCTAGTACCTCATTAAAATTTTAAATCTTTTATAACTTGTGCAAAATTGATAGATCTGGCTAGGAAGAGCCTTAGATCTACAAATCTGGGAGCGGAGTTGGACTCATACTCAAATCTGATAGATCTATAACTCATTTGTATAGATTTGTAATTATCTTGTATAGATTTGAGATTTCGTTTAATTTAGGTCTTGGGGTTTTATTTATTTTTTGTATATATCGGGATTTGGGTATTTTTGTTTTCCATTTTGCAGGTACAAATCTGAAAGATTCCATTAATTTGAAGCCAGATCTAGACCCTAGAGGGCAAGATCTAGCCTCAATACCATTTTGCAGGGACAAATTATTCAAAGATATTTCCAGTCCAAGGGTTTCAAATTTAGATCTGAGGATTTCATAAGTAAATTTTGAGAAAAATTCAAAGCAAAAATACATCAGTTTGAAATATAATTTTCTGGGATTTGTTTTTTTAATTTTTAGGGCCCTTGGGCTACTATTATATATATATATATATATATATATATTTATTTTTATTTTTATTTTTTCTTCTTGTCTACTGCCTTGAGGCTCTTCATTTGCTGCGTGATTTTTCTTCCCTAAATCGCAGCCTCTTCCCTCTGCGTTTTTCTTTTCTCAAGCTGCAACCCTCTTTTTTGCTCCCTCAAATCACTATCCTTCCCTACCGCATTTCTCCTCCCATTTCATTTCTTCGTTGGCCTTTTCCCTTGCTGCCATCCGTGTCCCTTCCTTGGTCTGCAGCCTCGCGCCCATCCTTCCCTTCGCTGCTCGTCCTCCTCTCCTTCTTCTCGTAGTTCCTTCTTCCTCAGCTCCAAGCTCCCTGCATGTCCCTTCATCTCCTCGCAACCCTTGCTCTTTCTTGCTGCTCACTCGAACCTGCATACAGTCTCTCCCTTGTTGCCTTCGCGTGACTTATCTCCCGCTGCCAAACTCACCCTCGACTTTGCCTTTTTCACTTGGACTTTTTCGACTTAGTTTCATTTTTTTTCATGGCTTCATTTTGACTTAAAAGGTAAGCTTTGGGCATTTTAAAAAATAAAGGAATTAAATCTAATAAAAACTTACCTTATCACCTTCATTCGAATTTGGCATTTGAAAAGAATTAAACCTTTGATTAAAATTTTTTAAGTGGCCTTTGGCCCATAATTTTTTTTTAATATATATATATATATATATATTTTCCACATTAGATTTATTTTGGCCCTTTCAAAATTTTTTAATTCACAAACTTTATCACATTTAACTTTAAAGGATTTTTTTTTGGTTAAGTAAGAGTGGAGCCATCAATTAAACGAAAAAACAAGATTACATATGGTACATGTCTTTACAAGTGTAAAGACCAGCAAAAGGCAGAGCCGTTGATGAAAAACAACCAACAGAGTCAACAAAACCCAAAACATTACACACAAAAACCAATTTAGATGCTTCAACCCCTTCTCGGCATATAGCCCATCGCAGTCTCCATAAGCTGCCAAAACTTTATTCTTGCGAAATGCGAGAGTTAACCTCTGCCGTTCAATCAACTCTTTGATCTGACGGTCCAATATCCATCGCAACATCTCTAACCTCGGCACATCACATATCGCAAAACTGGGTTTATCTCTGACCAGACTCATTTACCGAATGCGATTTGCGATTAAATCTCCGTCGTCGATCTAATTCTTGATCCGATGGTTGTCGCAACATCGCATCGGGACCTTTGCGCGCCCCATAACCGCTCCCCAGAGCTGATATAGAGAAAGAACCTGGGTCTATAAAACTTCAGGTCCGCAAGCCGCCAACACTTGATACCTGCGAAAAGCGAGAGTTAACCGCCACCGCTCGATCAACCCTTCGATCAGACGGTCCAAAATCCATCGCAGCATCGCAACCTTAGCACATCGCACCCCGCAACATCGCGATATCACAATATCGCAATAACGCAAAATTGGGTTTAACACTGACCCGACTCTTCTACCGAATGGGATTTGGGATTAAATCTCCGCCATCGATCTGGTTCTTGATCCGACGGTTGTCGCAACATCACATCGGGAACTTGCTCGCCACTTAACCACTTCCCGGAGCTGATAAAGATTATGAACCTTGGTCCATAAAACTTCGGGTCCACTCTTAGACTTAACCTCCAACCACTTTAGCACCCGATATCCAATCGATGGCAGAAGCACATAAAACCTTCGGTCTGCGGCCATTCAACTAGCACGCGGGTTACAAATAGTTGAACCCTCGTAGTTACATGTGACGTCATCATTTGGAAATAAGATCGACGGTCAAGATTTAATGCGGCACTTCAACCAGGCTCAAGGCCTTCCGCCCTCTCCTACTCCCACTAATCTTTTCCACCATATCTTACATGATCTAACGCCTCCTGTGCATCGTTACCTCACCGCTTAGTCCTTCTCTTCACTTCGGGTTTATGTCATTCCTTCAACTCCCGCTAGTCTTCCTCCTGCTCATTATTCATGGTCTGGAGATACGCCATGTCTTTGGCTGCCTGTCGTTGACAATCATCACGCAGTTTACCAGAGGGTAAAGACTCCCAGTCATACTGAATATAGCTTTCCTTACATAGCACCCCTTCATTTGCCAGACGATCAGCTAACATATTGGCTTTTCTTCGCACATGAACGAAGCTGACTGTTCTCAGGGTTCGCAAGTGGGAATGAATACGCTGAAAGACCTGCGAGAGCCTCCAGTGTTTCGACACTTTTCCAGGGGCTATTCCATTACACATTTTCTTGGCCGCATTAATAACCAATTCAGAGTCAGCTTCAATGATGGCGTTATGTAAATTTGACTCCATTAGGATTTCCAGGCACTGCTCTAAGGCCATGAGCTCCGCCATGTTATTAGTGGCAGTCCCTAAATGACTGTGAAAGATATCCTTTATGCGCCCCTGCTCATCTCTTATGACACCGCCAAATCCAACCATCCCTGGGTTGCCCTTAGAGGCCCCGTCTATATTGATTTTCCAAAAACCATGAGGAGGAGGCTACCAGATATCTTTACCAGCAGTTGTTTTTCTCACACCCTTGACAGTGCCTTGGGGAACTAGAGAATGGAGACCCAATTGCAGCAGTATGCGAGCATCCTGGGGCGAAGGAGGGTCCTCAGGAATTTTCCACATAAGGGCTCCTACTATATCTTTGAGCTGTCGTAAAATTTGGACAATGATGTTCTGGGTTGAGCCTGTTTTGTTCTTGAAAATCCTACCATTGCATTCTTTCCAGACATCCCAGATGATAAAGCCTGGAACCAGAGTCCAAGCCTTGTTAATGATTTCATTACCTGAGAAGTCTTTCCTCCAATTCTTCAAAGTGTTGGTGATGCTGAGTCTATCCCTGTCAGTTTGCCTGAAGATTGAGGCCGCCCAATCCCATAGGGTAGAGGTGAAGGGGCAGAGGTTTAGTAAATGTTCCATCATCTCCTCCTGTAGACCACATAGATGGCATCTGGATGGGCCAACAAAGCCCCTTTTCAGAATATTCTCCCATGTGAGAATTTTCTTTTGGTGAACTAACCACATAAACAACTTGATTTTCATCCATTGCAAGTTTTGCCAAAGGTCATTCCAAACCTGATCAGGGTTTGGATAATCGAAACCTAGGGCCATGCGTTTAGCTTCTTTGAGGTTGAAAGTGCCTTCGGTGTTTCGACCCCATCTCAGTTGGTCAGACGAGGATGACACCAAAATCTTCCTCTACTCCAAGTCAAGAGCAAGAGACTCCGCCTGGGCCTCCAAAGGACTCTTTTCACTATAACCAAGATCCTTTCACATTCTCCATTTACCATTGTTCCTTGCCTAATCCCAGAAGTCACTTACCATAAGTAAACCTTTGCTGTCAGTGTCATTTTTGAGAGCAGTTAGTCCTTCCCTAAACAAATTTGGTTCCTGCTGCCAGTTGTCCTCCCAAAACCATGCAAGGTTCCCATCTCGGATCTCCTAGAAACTATGTTTCTGGATAATGGCTCTATTCTCCCAAGCAAGGTTCCAAATGTGGGAGCCCTTGATGAGCTAGACATTTAGATATGATCCCTCTCTTGCCAATTATTTGCATATTTCTGCTTCCAAAGCTTGGCCCAAGGGGTGGCCGATTCCTTGAGCCACCTCCACCATAGTTTGGTTCCCGATACTTTGCTAAGGATTTCAGGGTCATGTAGCCCCAAACCACCATGGGCCTTAGGTTTACAGAGCTTGTCCCAAGCTACCAAAGCCCACTTCTTTTTCTTTTCCCCCTTGCCCCAAAGAAAATCTCATTGAATACTCCTGATTTGTTGCATAACTCCTTTAGGAGCAGGAAGAGCTGAAAACATGAAAATGGGTATAGCTTGTAGGACAGCCTTAGTAAGCACAAGACGCCCCACCATATTCAAAGACCTGCAGGTCCATTTCCTGACTTTGTCCTGAAGTTTATTAGTTACCGGCTCCCACACTCCCTTGCTCAGAGGTTTGTCAGTAAGAGGCATTCCAAGGTACTTAGAAGGTAACTGATCCCTTTGAAACCCAAGAATTCTGGTAAGGTTCCTCTGAATAGCAATGTCAGTGTTAAAAAAGAACACCTTTGATTTGTCAAGGCTTACCTCTGTACCAGCGGCCAATGCAAAGTCGTTCAGAATTTCTTTGAAGGCTCTGGCTTCCTTGATCGTAGGAATGCCCTGCAACATTGTGTCATCCACAAATTGTTGATGAGTAGAAGCAGCACCATTTGGAGTAAGTTTCAGACCCTAGATTTTTCCTTCAGAATTTGCCCTATTGATCGCTCTGCCTAGTCCTTCCATCATGAGAACAAAGAGGAAGGGGGAGAGCGGATCCCCTTGTCTGAGACCCCTAGAAGGCATAAAGGTTTTAGAGGGAGAGCCATTAAGCAGAATGGAGAAGCTGGCCGTGGATACAAGGGCCATAACCCATCTTATCCATTTGTGGTCAAAGCCATAAGCTCTTAGCACTGCCCTGATGTAAGACCAGCTTAGCTTATCATAAGCATTCGCTAGGTCAAGCTGCATGATCATACCGACTTGCTTGTTGCTCTTTAGGGAGTGTACCACCTTGTGAGCTTGTATGATGTTGTTGAGAATCTGTCTTCCTTCCACAAATCCAGTTTGCTCCTTTGAGAAGAGAGGAGGAAGAAGAGGCTTGAGTCTATTAGCGATCACTTTGGAAATGATTTTGTACACCACATTACATAAGGCTATGGGTTTGAATCTGTTCGGTGTCATAGCTTTTTCCTGCTTTGGAATCAAAGCTATGAAAGAGGCATTAAGAGCTTTCAAAACAGTTTTGGATCTTCTAGAGTCTTCCACAACATCAAGGATATCTTGTTTGATAGTTTTCCAGCAAGCTTTGAAGAATTCCACGTTAAAGCCATCAGGGCCAGGAGCTTTCCCATTTTGCATCTCATTGATAACTTCACTAACCTCTTCAAACACTGGCCTGTTAAGATTGTGGTTGTCTTCCCTGGTTACAAGCTTAGGAATAAACTTGGTGAATTTGTTAATGAACCGAGATCTGTCAACGAGAGGCTCCTCTACTATGCTAAGGAAGTGTTGAACTAGGATAGATTCCATTTCTTTGTGAAAGACAAGCTCTTTCCCTTGAGAATCTTTAAGTTTTGAAATTCTGTTATGAGATCTGTGATCTAAGGTTGATCTGTGAAAAAACTTCGTGTTTCTTTCTCCTTCTCTAATCCACTGCACCCTCGATTTCTGTCTCCAGAAAATCTCCTCTTGCTTGCACCGATCGTCCCATTCATTCTGAAGAGAGTCAGCCTGAATTTTCCGTTCCTCGGTAAAACCTTCTGAGATGATGATCTGATTAATCTCCTGGAGTTTCTGCTCAACTTCCCTTTTGGCTTTAAAGATATTCCCAAACTCCTTTTTGTTCCAATCTTTAAGCCTAGATTTGATATGTTTAAGTCTCTGTTGCAGCATGAACATTTTAGTGCCTTGAACGGGCATATCTTCCTCCCACCATTTGTCAATATTGTTGGTGAAGTTAGGGTGAGAGAGCCAAACATTTTCAAACCTAAAAGGTCTGTTCCTCGGTATACCCATGAAAGTAGCTTCAAGCTGGACAGGCCAGTGGTCTGAGCCTCCAAAGGGAAGGATTGAAGCTGACATATCAAGGCCTTTGAGAAAGAGGTCCTCTGAGATTATGAATCTATCTAGTTTAGAGGCAACTTGGAAAGCCCCTCCACTCTTATTCCACTCTTATTATTCCAAGTAAAAGTGCCATTTACTGTTTCGGTGTCTACTAGCCCCATGTTATTCATGAAGTTTTGGAAGGCAATGGAATCTCTGCCTAGTTTTCTGGTACCGCCTTTTTTCTCTGTAAGAGATCTGATCATATTGAAATCCCCCGCCAGAATCCAGGGCATATCAAGATATCTCTCTCTCAACTTCTCAAGGGAGGTGAGAAGCTTAAGTTTGTCTTCTAGTTTTTGAGGGCCGTAGACGTTAGTGATCATGTAGATCTCCTTATCACCCAAAGGTTGAATCACTAGCGATAGATAGTTCCTAGAAGCTTTAGCATCTAGGATTCCAAGTTTTGGAGGATCCCATAGAGTCAAAATCCCCCCCGCCAACTTATCCGCTTTAACCTTTAGATGCTCATACTTGATTAACCATTTGTTGTGTATCTCTCTGATCTTGTCCATTGAACATTTTGTTTCCTGAATAAAAACCATATCTGATTTTTCTTCTTTTATTCTACTGCTAAGAGTTCTTTGTTTCCTTTTACTTCCTAGACCCCTAATGTTCCAAGTTGTAAGCTTCATTAAGAAAGGTTTGTAAAGGAGTAACTGGTAAGATCACTCATCTTACCTGAGTTAATCATCAGTTTCCCACATTCGGTTAGCAACTCATTCTATTTTTATCTTCCTCTTTTCTTACCCGGGTTCTTGGAAGAATGCATCGGTGTATCCTCCATTGTTTTCACTCCCCTATTCTCCTGGCTATCATGGTTTCTTTTGACTCCAGAACACTTCGTTTGTGATCTCCAGAGGAAGAGCTGTTGAACCCTGTCAAACTCCTCTTTTGGCAGAGAGTCTACCCCTTTGGTGATTCCCTGCTCCAAAAAACTTTTCTAGATCTAAATTCTCCCTCTTTAGAATCTCCTGCAGTTCATGGTCTTTCATTCCAACCTCACTTGTGGTCATCTCGTGGTCCCTACTGAGCTCCATACTGCTCGGCATATCATCCTTTTGTTTGATGTTTTCTGGTATATCCTCCATATTAGCATCCCTTTCCTTCTCAGTTTGTCCCGTTGTTTTCGACTTCTTCTTCTAAGATCTTGAAACTATTGTGGCTCGGTTGTCCGTCTTCATTAATTTTCTTTTGGTACCACTTTCCTCCTTTTCCTTTACCCCCAACCTTAGTAAAACCTTCAGGATCCTTGCCTGTAGTGGCTTTCGCATTGCTCTCTAGCTTGTTCACTGGGCATTCCCTGTATAGGTGTCCATGTTCATGGCACTTACAACACCTAAATGGAATGTGTTCATAGTCCACCGCCTGCACCCATTTTTCGTCATACACTTCTAAAATGATTGCATCCAGAAGTGCCCTAGATAAGTCCATTTCCACACATATCCGGGCGAAGGAAGTGTATTTGCCTCTTAGAGTAGCATTTGAGATCTTTATAAAATGCCCTAGCTTGTTGCTGATAGCCTTTAGAGACTCCGGTAGCCAATAATATAAAGGAAGGGAGTAGATTCTTATCCATACCGGCACCGAGGTGAAAGTTTCTCATTCTGGGACAAAGTTCATTACCCATGGTCTCATATAAAGGCCTGCAGAAGCGTAAAAATAGGGTCCTCCCTCGAACACTCTGTCTTTATCCTCTAAGCTTGTGAACACCACCGTGAAGAAGCCCTTGGACCCAAGGTGAAGGTCAATTTTCCCCTTTGGTTTCCAGTGGTTCCTTATCCATGCTTGCAAAGCCTTCTTCGTCGGCCAAATCCCCATAAATTTACAGATAACAACATATTCCTTCATGTGTTCTCTGTGCACCTGCAGTGCTGGGTCACTTAAAACGACTTGAGGAATAGTGGTCAACTTGGGTTTACAGACCCCTGATGTACTCATAGGAGCAACTTTCTGACTGCTAACCTCTGTCCTCTTCTCCTTACTAGCTTCCTCATGATTCTCTTCCTGTCCTTGAGGTCTGATAGTTTCCGATTTCTCTGTATTCATAGCCTCTGTTACCACCTCCGTTGGTTTCTTGAAGCGATGCGATCTAGCTCCCTTGCTTTTGTCCACAACCACTTGACTGTAGGAGGGAGCAAAACTCCCTCCTCCGCACCCTACCATGGTGAACAACGTCAAACCCCTAAAGAAAAACCCTAGTTCAGATTGCAGAGCCCCGAGTGGAACTCTTATCTTGGCATCAAGCAACTTTTTGACTTCTTTCTCAATCAATGGTAAAAGCCAACTTTAAAGGATTTTTAAAGAGTGGCATAAATTTGATTTAAAAAGTCTAAGTCCTTTTAAGTTTATGTGATAAGGGTTTTGGGACCAACAAACTTAAATTTAAAAATTTTCCTATAGTCAAAGTAACTAAAATTTTAAATTATCTCTAAGTTTGATTATAGGAGTAAATATTTTCTCGATAGGAGTTGCCTAAGAAAATCATTTTAATTCCGGAATTGTTTGGAAGTATTTATTCAATTAGCATTTAAATTTCATGGTTTTTCATGGTAATTAATTTTCAAAATTTAAGTGCTTAAGCCTTTTGCATGCTTTAGCTAAGTTAAGTTTCATGATCATTGGCATTGGATTTTAAATATATTTTTTAATCACTGTAAGAGTGGGTTTATTTACTTGAATTATTGGATATTTCTTGCATATTTAATTTTGAGAAATTTTCAAGTAATTGCTGAATACTCTATCGTGGACTTGTGGTAAATTGTATATTTTACGTTTCCTAAATTGAGTATTTTGAGCATCTATATAATTGGCATTATCTTGAGGGTGATCCTGAAGAATTGTGAAAAAGTTTTTGTTCTCTTTAAGCTATAATTTCTTTGGAAAAAATTTAGATAAATTGAAGTGATAAGCTTGTGATTTAATTGGGCATTATATTGTGATATTTTAAGCATATTGCTGAGAAGTTTATCTTTCAGTCATTGTCTAGTGAAATGAGTATTTATTTTACCGATTAAAGGCTTTGGCATATAACTCATAAATAAATCGTAATATAAGCGCTTTCAATCCTTGATCTAGCTTCATCTCGCTCCATCTTATAATCATCTCTTGCATTTGCATATTAAGTTACCCTTGCATAATTAGAATTCACTTCCAAGCATAAGCTTGGTCGATAAAAAGATAGGTACCCATCCATATTTGCTTGAGAAGCCTAATTTAATAGTACTTAAAATGGTGACCTTGTAGTTGTCAGAGCCACAACTCTCTGCAGCGCCGGAGGCACTGGGTACATTGGATTTTCAGAAGAGGTATCGTTAATCACACCTTAGTGTGCTTCGCCTTATCTTCTCTTTGCCACTTACTAGGAAATCAGGCTCGATATAGAAAGGATTGAAGGGTTAAAACTTAGATAGTCATTTAACTAGATTAACCAAGATTTCTGCATCTCACATTAGTTTTAGGATCTGCATTTCATATAAGATGGTTATTCATTCGAGCAACAGTTGCTCATCAATTACTTGGTCTTAAATTTCCTAGCAAGATAGTTGACTCCATAAGGCACTGGTATCAATTGTCCAAATCTAATTGAATCCTGTAAGTCTTGCTAAATTTAAAACAAGTATTTGGTTGCTTAACTGTGTCTCCTGAACTGGTTGGTTCCCAACGAGTTCTCTTTCATTCCATTTTTGTAGGGTCTACCCCCCATGGTTTGCTATTGGGAGACAACTTAAATGGAGAGATTGGGGATCAGGGTGACAACCCCCGATCTAAGCCGTTGTCGCGGTCCCTAGACATTCTGTTGGACAATAGGGCTAATTTTTGCTGGTCCAGATTTATGCAAGAACGAAATGAAATATAGATATAGACATAAACACAGAGATACAATGAAAACAAAACTTCAATTCATTAATAACAAAGTACTCAAAACTGTTTACATGCAGAATGGAAACAAACTAGCTCATGCGATGGTAGGTTATCTCTGAGAAGAGATGTGGCGGCTACATGCCTTCTAAACTGTGTTACAATGAGGCTCTGAGGCCTATTTATTATTGAGAAACAATGGAAAACCCTAAACATCCAAAAAACTAACCCTAGAAGATGAAGCGCCAAAAGTTTGTGGGCCCCGTTGGGGTAAATTGGTACATCAACTTCCTAGGGTCGTAACTTTGGCATACGATCTCCGTTTGATGCATACGATACCTCGCTAGAAAGATCTATCCGAAGACTACAACTTTTGTTTGCAAACCCCTGTTGTTGTTTGTTGGTTTGCTCGTTTTCCAAAAAAATGTTGTTTAGGGCCTCAAAACGGCTTTGGAAGTTCATGACTAAAAAAACTACCAAAAATAGTAAACCATGCTACAATTAAGGAAATTGAAAGAAATAATGGTGAGGGTCCAAGTGGAATAGGCGAGTGGCCACCAATATCCACCTGGATCACTAGCTGACTCGGAATGCCCAAAAAATGTGATTTTTCCAGCCAACTAGTTGTGCACCCAACAAAAGAGAAACTGCTGAGAAATTGTGCACAAAAATCCTCCCGCAAATAGCTGAGAAATTGTGCACAAAATATCCTCCTGAAAATAGCAATCTTTCCCTGCTGAAATCCAAGCAACACCAACTCCAAATCTTTTGTGAAATTCCCATCCTACCAATCCCTGCGCAAACCCTGGAAAAACGAAATTCGGCCCAACCAAACAACATTGCTTCAGCTTGGAAATTAAGTGCCAATCTCCTCCTTCAACCAATAGAAAATCTCCTGCAAAAGCTCGAAAGCTGCAATACAAGGAAGCTACTCCAAATAATCTCCAGAGTTTGTCTTCTGTGCCCAATAATAGCAAGTCGCTGAGTGGAATTATTGCAATAAACTCCAATTGAAGTCTTGAAATAGACTCCCCCAAAGCCTCACTAGGGAGACACTCGAACTTCTCCGAAATGAGGATGAGTTTCACTTGAAACTCTTGAGCTAAACAACTCTACTCCTCATGTGCTCAACAACCTCCAAGGTAAAACTTGAAACTTGCAATAGAAGGAAACTACTCCAAACAATCTCCAGGGTTTGTCTTCTGCGCGCAATAATAGCAAATAGCTGAGTAGAATCATTGCAATAAACTCCAATGGAAGTCATGAAATAGACTCCCCCAAAGCCTCACTAGGGAGACACTTGAACTTCTTCGAAATGAGGTTGAGTTTCACTTGAAACTCTTGAGCTAAACAATTCTACTCCTCATGTGCTCAACAACCTCCAAGAGAGAGTTCGATCTCAGACAATAGATGGACAAAACATGATCAACAAATGATTCCATCCTCCTTTTATAATTTCCCCCATGCTTCTACACTCCATTTTTAATTATTATTTTATTGGTGGGGGCCATTTTCCACTAAGTGACTTTTTCCTCCATTTTAATAAATAATAATTTTCCGCCATTCTTCAATAATACTTGCCACCTTTCTCCAAAATAATACTTGCCCCTTTTATTAATATTACCAAAATTGGGCAAAATTCCCATGCTCACAAAATTGGGGATATTACAGCTGTAATTTTCCTTTTTCCTCCCAAGTCCTCAATGCTGGCAATGTCTCCTCTTTCCAAAATCGTCTCTAATGCGGAAAATCAAAATTGGGGACATGACACTGCAACAGTTCAATATACACTAGCAATAATATGGCTCAAGAAATTATAGGAACTAATCTTGCTTTAACTACAAGATGTTTTCAAGAATGATAGAGATTTAAATTATGAAGAAATGAGCAGAAGGTAAACTATTAAGTCTAATTACACAGTTCAAGAAATTGAAAAAGGGGAAGAAATAAAATATGACAATATATATTAACTGGAGGATAGATTTGCACAAGTTCAGTATATACTATAGACTAACAATAAAATGATTCAAAAAATTATCAGGGTTGATATTGCTTTAAATGGAAGACTTGATGAAGAATTGTAGGAAATGAGCTTTTAGTCATCAAAATATACTAATTTCCCTTCCTATTTGGCTTTAAATTTGCATTACCCACAAAGTGTTGAAGTTTCTAAGTTTTCTTAATTTAGAAACCCTTCATGCACTTTTTCTGATTTATTCCAACCTACTTGTTAATTTTTCTTTAACAAATTATTTATAGAGTAAATACTGAAAATAAACACCAGTGCATGCTCAACATATTACAGACCAACAACTAAAAGAAACAAGAACAACCACACCACATGACACCATTATTTTTTGGACCAATGTCTCCGGAAAAACCCAATGCGGGAAAACCGGTGCAGTTATCTGAGGGTTTTCTTATTAAGCAATATCAGAGTACAATCTGGGTGACGTAACTGGCCTACCCAATAGAGAATTTCCTTAGCAGCTATAACTCATAGTTTGAGAGAAATTTCTTGGCTGAAACCCCAGAAAACCCTTCCAGCAGCTCCTCAGCACAAAACTGCTCCTACAACCCCAACGTCTGCCCAATCTGGACTACGTCAGCCCCTCTCTATCTCACGCTTGCCATGCATCAACCTTTCTTGGCCTGCGTCAGCCCCAGGAGGCCTTGCGTTAGCTCTGGGAGCCTCTGCGTCAACTACGTTGGCCCCTCCAGTGCTCTGCGCAACAATTGGCTACCTCTGCGTGGCCCTGCATGAGCCTTTGTTGGCTTTGCGTCACCCTCCTTAGCTGCTGCGCTGCTCTCTGGGCACAATCTCTGCCTTCTCTGTTCCTCTGTACTCAATGCCCCTTAGCTGCTCTCTTGATCACTGATTCTATCTCTCTTAGCAAACTCCGCTCTAGAGAATAGAATGACTGATCATCTCGTGTGATCTGCAAGTGACCCTTAAGCCTCCTCTTATACTTTTCCTGTTGACGATTCAATGGCCGAGTTTAAGTTCCTAATCAATGGCTAAGATTAGATCTGACTTGATCCATGTCTTTTGGACCACTTTAACACATATTCATATTAATACACATTAATATTTTATTTTCCCTAAGTTTAAACTTAGGGACTCCATTAAAAATATTAATTATTTTAATATCTCTTGATCTGTTTAGAATTTTCCCAAACCCTTTCTGGGTATTGGATATCTCATGTGCCCCAACCTCTCCACCAAATTTTGTGGCTAGAGCACATCCTATGCTACCCCAAATCAACACTCTCTCTTAGCGAGGACTGTGCTCTAGCAATACTCATCACTGAGTATTACTCTGATCATCTGGCATCGGTATTTGTGCTGATGCTAGACCTTCCTGCCCAACATCCTCTGCACTGTTGCCTCTTGTACTGCTACCCATGGTTCTGCCACTGCCACTGTTGCATCTGTACGATAGCTCCCTCTACATCCATGCTGCTGCTGGTCCTTTCTCCCAACACTACATCCGCACTGCACCTCCTCTCATCATGCTGCATCGTGCTTCCCACTGCTGCACTGCAACTCAGTTACTGAGAAGTAAGTAACTGATCTCCCAACTAACCTCCTTGTTGGGCTATAAACAGCCACTGATGCTGAAGCTCCCTCTGCCACTGACAAGTGCTCCCTCTCTGTGACCTCTGCATTGCTGCAACACCTCCCTGCATCTCGCACCATTGCACACCTCTTTGTGCCTTCCTACACTGGTGCAACACTCTTGTGCCTCTCGCACTGCTGCAGCCTGCTAGCTCTACGCTGTCTCGGGACTCCTGCACTGTAGCTCTCTCTGCCGCTCCATCTGCTTTCGTCTCTACACACTCAGCCAATCCTGCTACTTCTCGTCGGGGCTCCCGTAGCAAGGTCTAATCCAAGAGGCTAGGTACCTCGAGGATCCTACCCCTCATCGCCTGTAGTCTGCCTGACTACAGCTCGATGTCTCCCCACTTCCGCTCAAGTGGTGCGTATGCATTCATGGCACAACCATCGTCTGTCAAAACTTCCTTCTCTGCTTGTGCTAGCGCTGCCTTAGTCTCGGAAGACTCTCCCTTACTCTTCTTCCTTGGGCACTGGGTCGCATAATGACCCATCTCCCCACAGTGGAAGCACTTGATCTTGGAGAGATCTTTCTTCTTTCGCTTCTCTTGCTTTCCCTCAGATGCTAGCGCTACATCCTCCTCCTCTTGCTTGACCTTGATCCCTTTGCTGCTGCTACCTATCTTTGACTGCCGTTTGATCTCTTCCTGGCGAAGAGCTGCCCACATCTCGTCCCAAGGTAGGAGAGTCCCTCTGCGCAAGATGCTTTGGACAAACACTTCTCACTCTTTTGAGATAGCATTCAGGGCTGTCCTCACCATAAGCTCTTGATCCTGTGTCTCTCCTATAGCAGTCAACTGATCTCGGATCTCATTCAGTTCTCCGAGGAAGGAGTTAATCGATTGACCCTTCATCTGATACGACCTCATTTGGTTCTCGAGCAGCATTCTTCTTTGCACAGAAGTATGCTGGTACAAGTTCTTGAGAGCCTCCCACATCTCAACTGCTGTTTCCTTCTCGGCTATATGTGGTACCACATATGATCCTTGACCCCGTCAAGGATAATGCACTTGGCCCTTGCCATCGCCTCCTCGTACTTGTCGTTATCATTGGGATCGATTGGGATAGCTATAACCTTCAAGGCGAAGTTCTTGACACAATTCCTGTCAAGCACTGATAAGATTCTGGCCTTCCAGACTGCGAAGTTCGATGCTCCGTCCAGTCTATCCTGGTCTCTTACCCCGTGTAGTGCCATGACGCTCCTCTACTTCCCTCCTGGAAGTTCTCTATTCGACTCCTCTGAGTCTCTACTTCCCGTTTGGAAGTTCTCTTTTGGACTCCCTCTGAGTCCTGATTTCCCTCCTGGAAATCCTTCTGCCACTTGTCGAGATGCCCCCTACTCTAATCGTCTTGTGCAATTGCACTGCTGATCCAGGTTCCTCGGCTAGAAACCCTCAGTAACAACTCCTCTAGCCCTGCTCTGTCAGGTACTGTTCTGACTACAGTACCTCACCAGCTCCACTCTGCAATATTTTTGCAGCCTTCTAGACTCCAGCAATTGCCTCTCTGTGAACTGCGTCAGCCCCTCTCTGCCTCACACTGGCTCTGTGTCAGCCCTGGGATGCCCTGCGTCAGCCCTCTGGCCCTTTGCGTTAGCAACGCTGGCCTCTCTGGGTCTCTGCGTAGCTCCTGGCTTCTTCTGCATGGCTCTGGCTGGCTCTGCATCACACTTCTTGGCTTCTGCACTGCTAGAAACAACTTTTGTCACCTCGGACCGCTGTTTTCTGCTGCTATTGCTCCGCTTGGCTGATGTCTCTTAGTCCTCCTGTGATCTGCAATCACGCTCTGATACCATGTTGAAGTTTCTAGGTTTACTTAATTTAGAAACCCTTCATGCACTTTTTCTGATTTATTCCTACCTATTTGTTAATTTTTCTTTAACAAGTTATTTACAGAGTAAATACTGAAAATAAACACCAATGCATGCTCAACATATTACAGATCAGCAACTAAGAGAAACAAGAACAAACACACGACATGACACCATTATTTTTTGGACCAATGTCCCCGGAAAAACCCAATGCTGGAAAACCAGTGCAACCATCTGAGGGTTTTCTTATTAAGCAATATCAGAGTACAGTCTGGGTGCCATAACTGGCCTACCCAACAAAGAATTTCCTTAGCAGCTATACCTCACAGTTTGAGAGAAATCTCCTGGCTAAAACCCAGGAAAACCCTTCTGGCAGCTCCTCAGCACAAAACTGCTCCTGCAACCCCAACGTTTGCCCAATCTGGACTGCGTCAGCCCCTCTCTGTGTCACGCTGGCCCTACGTCAGACTTTCTTGGCTTCGTCAGCCCTGTGTCAGCTCTGGGAGCCTCTGTGTCAGCTACGTTGGCCCCTCTGGTGCTCTGTGTAGCACTTGGCTGCCTCTGCGTGGTTTGTGGGTTAATATTGGTAATGGCAGTGAACTGCTAGCATTCATCCGAATCAATCTAGTTTACTAAAACTGCTGTCAAAGAGGTCATTTATGGCCTTGGAAATGTATTTGGATGGATCTGCCCATTAATGTTTCCTGGATGTTTTCAAAATGGAAAGAGGTATTGACTTTGGACTTGGGCCGACAAAAATGCTCTTTTAATTTTTTTATTTATTTTTCTGATATATGGCTCCTATACCCAACTATTGAATCCAGAATGAAACTCTTAGCTGCTTGAAGATCTTAATGGAAAACCAAAGATCAAAAGTAGAAAAATGTAAACTGAAAACATGATATAGTCTCCACACATTCTATGTTTGTTAGAATTTTAGTATTTACCTGGCTGCTTGGTCTGTATTCTCATACAGGTAGATGCAACTGGCAGTTTGTAGCAGATTCGTGCTGTATCTAGCAGATTCAGTTTGCCTTGGGATTTGTGTGCTGCTGTGACAGGTATGAGGGCACTCTAAAGAAGCTTCTTAGAGAGGCACTGTTTTGTAGACATCAGAGAAGTAGAGAGTGCATGCATGCATGCACCAACCTCAAATAAGTTCTGATTTTAGTTGAAATTGTAAAATTAGAAGTGTAATGCCTTTTCTTATTTCAGATTAGGTTCTAATTCTGTCAGTAGTTGGCTGTTTTCCAGAATTTGTATAGGCATTTTCTTTAGCTGAGTTAGCTGCTGTTTTTAATATTGAACTGGGGTGCTTCTTAGCTTCAGGGTTTTTTCAGATTAGGTAGGCCACAGCTTTCAAGGAGGCATGCATGGTTGCATGTGTGAGCCTATCTTCTATAGGTGCTCTGTCATAGACAGTGTCTTCTTGCAGAACTGGTCACTCTATCTAGACTAGATTGGAAGCCTTGTGTCTTCCTAGTCTATACAGGAAGTAGAGGTGTCCATGAAGATGAGATACAATCTACTGTATTGTGCAGTTTATCTGACAGTCAATATAAGAAAAACAGATGTGATTTTGAGACCTGCAAATTTCCTCTCTTTGCTGTTAGTATTTTTAGTTAGTCTATATGTGTTTATAGATCTAGCATATATAACATATATACCAGCAATGTTGTGAGTTTTCAGGTTTACTGCTTCTAGGGTTTTAGGTTGCAGGTCTGCTTAGCCTGTACTGAATTTAACATGCTATCAGAGCTGTGCTTCTGAGATCCTCCAAGAATCCATGTATGGGTAGGTCAGCTTTTTCTGAGAGAGAAATGTTGAACGGTTTTAGTGGGTGTTGATGCCCAAGATTCTTCAGTGATTGAAGAAATCTAGACCTGTGAGAAGTTGTAGGGTTTGATGCCCTAAGAGCTCTAATTATTGGAGTGTTGAATCTGATGTTTCTTAAGGCTGATTTGTTTGGGTTGGGATTGTACTAGGATTTTCTGTGACTAGTCTTGGTCTCGAAGAAATTAGAATGTCACATGTTGGAGGGTGCTTCCAATTTTGTACCATGGAAGTGCAGGCTGCATAATCTATTGCATGAGTTTGATCTTTGGGATTTTGTGGAAGGAAAGGTGACTGCCCCTACTGTTCTCATGTAGTTTGCCAAGTATAGATTGAGAGGGATTCTAGATCTGATCTATTCAGATGTATAGAGACCTATGTTATCAACTTCTTTGACAGGTAACATTTGTTAAGTTTCATTTGTTGGTGACTCCTTTAGAAAAATCAGGATATATTTTATAAACACCAATGAAAAAGTCTCTAGTAGGTTACAAGAGTTCAAAGCTCATGTGGAGAACCAGATATGTGAGAAGACAAAGGTGTCGAGATAAGATAAAGGAGGAGAGTATGCCTCCAAGAGAGCAGGAATAGGTCCATCAAAGAGAGAACCAAGGCTATGAGGTGCAGGGTATGTTGGGCTTCAACATAGAGAAGGCAATAGTTTGTAAGGGTTGTGCACTTGGCAAGCATGCCAAGAATGCTTTTCTTGGTAATGAACACAAATGGAGACGAAGTCTAGATCCGATGCACTTGAATGTATGCAGGCCTATGCCATCAACTTCCTTGAGAGGTAACATTTATTAAGTTTCATTTATTGATGACTCCTTTATAAAAACTAGGATATATTTTATGATGACCAAGGATGAAGTCTTCAGTGGGTTCTAAGAGTTCAAGCTAGTGGAGAATTAGATAGGCAAGAAGATTAAGGTGCCGAGATCAAATAATAGAGTATAATGTCAAGATAGCAAGAATAGGTCCATCATAGAGACAACTGAGGCTATGCTTCATGGTTTAGATTTGCGCATGTT